>JBCNJP010000003.1:9625326-9753193 GCA_039602395.1 Deinandra increscens subsp. villosa
AAAACTCAATAAAATAAGCACTAAATTCTGTTTTAGGAATAGATGTAATCGTTGCTTGTGACATTTGTTTTGCTAGGAATTATTGGCCTGCAAGTAGATTTTCAAACTCTACAAGTGAAGGTTACCTTGGCCAACCTTGACTAGCTGCTACAAAGATTTGAAACTCCGGTTTTAAAAACCGGGTATGATCAACCATTTCATACGAGCTTCACCAATCTAGGTTTCGGGATTTAGACCTTCAATCTCCCTACAAAGGGATTCAATTTTATGAAAGTATTGTAGGATTAGCATATCTTTTTGAGATACCATAAATAACTAGTTCTCCAATAGTTGAAGTTTAGCATCATTCTTCTTAGAAAATAAAGTCTTCAACGATCCCATGCTTCTTTCGGTGTTGCAAGATCTCTAATGTGTTTTAGGATTTCTTCTTCAACTGTCGTCTCTAGGATGAACATTGCTTTACGGACCTTTACCCGCCACTTGTGAATCGCTCCGTTTGTATCGATTCTTGGCTCCATTGTGCTATCACCATTGACAATCTCTCAAAGGTCTGACCTTGCAAGTATAGACTCATGCAAGTAGACCACGTGGTATACTTCGTGTTGTTCAATTTCTTCATTCCGGAAAGGACTTGCATCTTGGCCATGACGAACAGTGTTTCAACTCTGATACCACTTGTTAAACCTCGATTAGATGTTACAAGTGATCCAACCTCCTATTTCTTTCTCTTGATTGAAGCGTGTTGTAGAAGGAACACACCTTATTGAATTGACTTAAATCTTGGTGACTTACACCATAAAGTAATTTTCGTGAGATGAAAACAAAGAACAAGCTTTTATTTTCTAATCTTCCAAAGGAGAATTATATTAATGATGATAACTCTATGTCTTTATTATATAGGCTTTAAAACTTGGAGAACACATTTCCTACCAATAAGGAAACAAACTTGTATACTAGGAAACAATAAAATACTTAAATAAAAACAAACTTAAAATAAAGATAGATTTGATCTCCACCAAGCTTTCCCACGAGATCACCCGAACCACACCAAAAATATCGGCACGTTTAATAGTTCCCTACTCTATCTTTATTTTAATAGTTTATTATTATTTATTAGTTTCCTAATTTAGGTGTGTTTCTTTTTATTTATTTGTCTATTTAAACATAATTATAATTCGTTTTTAAGGTGTTGATTTTGATTAAATCAAAAATTCTTTTGACTGTTTATTTCATCGTTAGGGGTTTTAAGTTAATAATCAAACCAATGACTTGACACCATGCTTTATGCCACTAAAAATTGATGCCGTTAAATACCTTTTTCATGAATCCAAGGTTTGAGTTGAAGCAAAGACACTATTTTCTCTTCGAACCCATCATAAACAACTTTTGATAATAGATGAAATGATAGGGGCCAATAGTGTAAATAATGAATAATAAAGGGATAAGATACTAAAATAGAGTAAAGGCTTATTTGGTACTTTTGCAGTAACCGTCCCAATAGTCCTGACTAGTCTCCTCTCCCTCCCTCTTTCTTAACTAGAAAATCAACATGTCCTAGAGAGAGAAACAACCCTTTAGAGGTGTGATAGAGACAGGAACTTTATATATATATATTTACACAAAAATCCCTTCTGTTTCACGCTTAACGCACCGGCTGCGCAAGTTAGTCACCACCACAACAATCACCTCCTATTTTATAGCCCCTCTCTCTCTCTCTCACACTTTTCTCTCTCTCTTGATATGCACATTCGGAGATAGAGAGAGGGCCCAAGTGGGTTGCATTTATTTTGATTTTTTTTCGGATCACTCAATACACACACCACAGCTGTTAAGCCCTGTTATCAATCTCATGCATCTCTGTTCTTCTTGCTAACCTGCGCCGGATCCCCTGGTACCTTTCTTTTCTTTCTCTTATGTTTCACAATTCATAGTTTTATACTTTTATTATATATATATATGTATATATATGTGTAGATATATGCGTGGGAATTTGCTCAAACAGGTTGTGTGCGAAGAGTGTTTGTTACTCTTTTTTTGATGTTTACGAAACGAATTAGAAACAAAAAAGATTAGATTTTTTATGGAATATTGGAATATTTCAAGAATTGGATCTCTGAATTCGAATAAATTGTTCAAGAAATATAAACGGTGTTTTGGAGGAGATATCTGCGTACCAAACATGGGTGATTAGGTAAACAGTATTCATAAGTTGTACTATTATCTTAAAAACTTGTACCCTGATCACCTTGACTATGAATGAAGATTATTACATTATAATATTTCTACTTGTAGTACTATCTGCTAAAATGCTTGTAGATGAGATTCAGCAGGTGATTAATTTTTAATTAAAAAGTTAAAAGGTGATTAATTTCTTGATTTTGATGGAAGGTGTTCTTGAATTCAAGTTATTCCCAGAAGTACCCTCTTGAAGCCATTGAAATGCTTGATCAAGAGATCATGTTCAAGAAACAAGTATGTGAAGTTTTTTCATTCATTCATTTAATTTTTTTTTTTTTTAATTTATACAATGAAATAGTATTATTGATATTATATTTCTTTGAATTTTGTTCATTTTTTATGTAGCAGGAGCTTCATAGACTATATGCAGTGCAGAATTCGGTGAAGAGTGATTCGAAGTATCCAAGATGTGAACTTTTTCCAATGAAGAGAACATTTACCGAAAGTCATTCGGTAAGTGATATTAAATTTCCTCACAAGAATTATGTGCAAATTAAAGTTGGTAATTTTGACCCGTTTACTTTACAATGGGTCGATTTGGGTTGTGTTTTATCTTAAACGGGTCACATCATATAATTTTAGTGGGTCAAACGGGTATCGGGCTGAAAATCACTCAAGTCTATATCTAATGCAGACAACCTTTTGAGTAGTTTTATTAGAAGATTTTAGACTACTTTTATAGTAATATTGTTTTTTAACCATAATTACACATTAATTTAGTTATGATTTTTTTCACGAAAAGGAAAGAAAAGGCGTTGTGTTAAAATGTCTCTTTGTTTTGACCCGTTACCCAACCCATTCAGGTGGGCCCCACATGATTCTTGAAATGGGACCCGACATATGTATATCTCTTGTTACCTGAATGTTTAGTAGTTATATGATCTTCAGGTTGGACCCTCACATTTCATATTTGGTCAAGATTTTGGCTCTAGATTTCAACAGATGCCCCTTGATCTTAGACTTTCGATTGGTAATTCTTGTGATGATGATGATGTTTTGGATTCTGAGGAGTTGAATCTTTCTTTGAGCATTGGGATGAGTTCCAATAAAAGAATCAAGAGTTTAGGAAAATCTGTAAAGAAAACAATGGTATACCCATCTTCACCTGTTATAATTGATCTAGAGGATTCTACAGAATCTGTGTCCAATGAGAATTTGAAGGCGAATTTCCATCAAGGTTTGTCAATTTGGCTAAACTTTGTTATATTGAAAAATAGGATTCTACTTTAGTAGGGTCTCGTGAGTTTTCGGGTAATGGGTTCTCAGTATTACAGAAAAAATAGGACTAGTTACTTTATTAATTTTTAAAAATACTTCAGTTTACCATCAACAGTCCACATGAACCTTTTTGGAACATTTGGCAGGCCACTCATAATCTAATATAAGTCAAAACTCTACAGATAATTTGAAGATGAGTGGTGACATGCATCAGGAATGCAGCTACTTCAATCAAGGTTTGCCTATATATTCCTGAAATTCTGTTTTCTTGACCTTTGAAAGTCAAATGCATTACTGGTCAAAGTAAAAAATGACATAAGTTTGTTTAAATTTCAACTCCAGTAAAAAATATTGCTAATCTTGCTAAAAAATATTGGCTGATTTGTTTCAGTCTGATCTGGGAAAATTGTCCATTTGACTTCAAAACTCGAACACAAATTTCTTGGTCAATTTTGACTTTTCACAATCAAGATTCTTACTTTTTTCCCTATTGAGAGAAACTCACTATAATATGTCTTCATCTTTCAGGATCCAAAAGTTGGAATGATGTCAAACGAACAGTTTTAGTGGATCTTGATCTCAACAAAGATCAAACAGATGAATATCCTTCCTGTGACGGGTCAGGTGGTGAATCCAGTAGTCAAATTGCCACTTCTTTGACTTTCGAAGGTCAAACGAAGACCTGCACCATAGATCTCGAGTCCCTTCCTGAACCCTCTTCAGATCTAACCGAAGAAAAGGTAATGAACATCTCAGAAGCAAGTAACCAAGATTATGCATTAGAAAAAGCAGCACTTTCTCTTGTCTGCATCTCCAAACAACAAATTTCAAAATTTAATCAAGCTTCTGAGACCAAATCTTTGTCGGGTGAGACTGAAAAGAGAAAAGAAAACAAGAAGAAAACAATCACAAGATCATTATCAGTTGATTCTTACGAGGAACTCGTGTTGAAATTAGAAGAAAGCAGCATAGAAGAAGATTCTGCAACTTCAAAGACTTATGAAGTAAACGAATTGGATCAAAATACAAATAGGATCAAGTTAAGAAGAGGAAGGAGACTTAAAGATTTCCAAAAAGACATACTCCCTACATTATCATCACTCTCAAAACATGAAATTTGGGAAGACATTAAGCTCTTGGAGGGTGTGATTAGATCTAGAGAATACAAGCGGTTAAATAAAGCGAAAACGGGGAATGGGGAGAATTGGTTGACTCCGGTGAAAGGTAAACGGGCAAAAGTCAACCCTTCGGGTCAAAAGTCTTCTTTACGTCAAAGGAAATTGTAGGTTTTATGAACTAGGAGCAGATAAAAATTGATTCTTGAAGTATTTTTAGTTTTGTTCTTGATTATCATTTTAGTGTTTAGTTTCTTGTTTTTGGAAAATTGTAACCCTCCAACTATAATCATTTTTATAGGGAGAATTTACCCAAGTCTTTTGTTTAACAGTGAAGCTGTATAGGCACAGCTAGAGGTGCAGATTTCAGATTTTTATAGGGAGAATTTACCCAAATCTGTCCGTTGCCGATTTACTATCTGTCTGTGTCACAGGAATAATGTGATTACACGCATTGCTAAAGAGCAGAGTAAATTACAAATTAAAATTGTGTAACCATGTTAAATTTAGAAAGAAAATGTTCTAAGCATCGAACACATGATGTAAATGTTCGGGTTATTCACATGACTTATAATTTGCAAAAAGCTAGCCTAAAACTCATAACGTTCACATGATTCATATGTTTACTACGATCACGTACCATTTCCAAAAGGGTGTTTCTGACTCTATTTTTCTATCTATCGATCAACCACTAAAACTATTAATTCACACGTTCTCTTATTTTACTTTTAAATTTATATGTTTATTTATTACAATTCTCCAACTTTCAATTGACATATTTTCTATCCACTTTGATACCGCTAGACTACATACCTTTAAACGTATTATGTTATCGATATAAATCATGTTAGCATAATCTTTTATAACTTTTCACAAACGTAACCGAGAATAATCATTTTCTATCTAAAATGTTTTTAATTACATCTGTAATTGAACATACATTTTTATTAAATTGATATAAATAAAACTAAATACATCACAAACGAATACTGCTAGACAGTTTTCCCTTCTCCGATCTATAGAGAAAGAAAGATAGATCTTTGAAGGGTTGTATGCTCAATTTCTTTTTCATATGGGAAATTTTATTATATTAGATCAACTATGTTTTTTCTTTTAATAAAATAGTGTTTCAAATGGACTAGTAGACTGAGTATTACACCTATGAATGTTGAATGGGAGTTTCAACCCATAATGTGGGTTGAATGAGGTTTTAAGTCTTTCAACTTAAATTTATGGTAATTGTTATTTCAATTTTGAACAAAGGTTGATTGTTTCAACTTTGGCCTTCACTATAAATGTACCAAAATCACATGGTTGCACAACACACCAAAACATACCTTCAAACTCTTTTACATTTTCTTTAGAGAGACTTAGTATGCCCTCTAAATTTTGTTTCTAGAGAGAGCTAAACTCTTTAGATTATCTTCTTCTAACAACCTTTAGACTTTATACACTTTCTAAACATTGTCATCATCTAAATTCCAACAAGTTAATGATGTAATTTCAGGCTCGAGAGTCTTCTCCGGAAGTACTACTTCTTTTGCTGTTGTTCCCGAAGAAACAAACGGGTTTTCGTGCGTAATAGAGACGGTTGAGTGATAGGAGTACAATCTTAAATCTTTTATACCATTGGTTCAATTCAACCGTTTAGGTGTTCAACGATTTGTTTAAATGTTATTTACTTTTCTAAACTTGCACGTTAGAAGTCGTTTATTGATCTAAAAGTTTTATAAATTTTCCTAGTGCGCGCTGAGAATCGCTTTAATGATCTAACATGTGTGTTAGATACGATTTTTTTTAAAACGAAAAGGTTTCCTAAAACGATTTACGGGATCGTTTAGTCTCGAACAATGTTGTTAGAAGAATCTTATTTAATAAACCATGTGCCCTAAATGTTTTATAAACATTTTTAATGTGCTCGTTAAGACTAGTTAATGTCTAGCATATGTGTTAGATATGGTTCTTATGTTTAGGATTAGTAATTCTAAAACGTTTCATGTACACCTTTAGTATCATTAATTTGCGTGTTTTGAAATATTTAGAAAACCATGGTAAATTTTGGATTTTGGTGTTATGAAATCATAAATAATCTTAATATGAGGTTGAAACCGTTTAAAGTTGATATCAATATTAATTCATTAATCTTATGTAATTAAAACGGTTTGCTAGCCTACGCTAGACGTGACGTGGTTTAATCAAATTGGTTTTCAAGGAAAACTAATTATGAAAAAGAACTTGGTATTGTTCTTGAAAATTTTTAATTACTTAAGAGTAGTTAATTATCTAAACAATTGTGGTTGTGTTTGGACTCTGTGATACTATTTAAAGTCGGAGAAGAATATGAGAACGATTTTCGACTATACTAAATCACACAAACATATAATATTAATAGAGAATTCTTATTTTGGGTGAGGTTATAATGAGAAATTTAATTTGAATAAGAAAGATAAAAAGGAATTATAGTCATTAAATCTTTCATTTAATGTAGATTTATGTCTCAAAGATTTACTGGTTAAATTAGAAATAAAAACTCAACAAAATAAAAGATAGAATTTTAAATCCCCCTATTTTTTAAACATTCATAACTCTTAGATACAACATTATTTTAAAAAAAAATACACCATAAAAACGGGCATTTTTTATCTTTAAAACTAAATTTTTTTACTTATCCGATTGTATCAAAATGTTAAGATCATTTTGTTAAAAATGTTTAAATCATTGTGTCATAGTTTGTCAAAATGTTCAGATCATTGTGTCATATGGTGTCAAAAACTGAAAGAGTAATTTTTTGTTAATTTTATATAGCAACACTATATATACTTTTTACACAATGACACAATAATCTGAACATTTCGACACAATGAACCAATGATCTGAACATTGTGTCAAAAATCGAAAGAGTGTTTTTTTAAAAAAAATTTGTTATATAACAACACTATATATACGTGTTTTAAAGATAAACAAGCCAACAAAAGTGGTTAAACTAAAATATCATTCTTACATTTTTACTAGATTAAGATCCAACAGCTAAAATTTTTCTTATCATTTTTACCTAAAACAAACTTCTCATTTAAAACTCTTCCTATATATAATATATCTCCAATGGATATGATGGTCTTATTATATTTAGTTTTAAACATTGAGGGGATAATTTAGTCATTTGTAAAACTAGGTAGTTTTGTTGATAAATATTTTCCTAAAAATGAGGCGCATGACAAAATAATAGTAACTGAATATACTTGATGTGCCACGTACCCCCATAATTCTTTTCTATAATACTCTTTTAAAGCCACAAATTAGTTATATTTCGTCCTAAAGCCATGGACAATTGGACATGGTTGTTATGAAAATCATAATCATTATATATTCTTTTGTATAATGTTCTTTTTTATTCATTTGAAAATACATTATAATTATGATGTATATATTTCTCGATTAGGAATTACTAATCCGCACACATCCACGGAGCATGATTTCCTTATTGGTAGGAAAAAAATATGAACATGAAAAGATTAAAGCCTGAATAGCAATGTTTTTTGTGACAGAACATGAGAGGCGAAAAGGCGATCCGGTTAACCACCTTAGAGCCACCTCCAAACTAATTGGTCTGCTAGAGCGATTTCTTGGTGGAACGGGCGGAACGTTAACCGTTATTGAACCGGAATTCTCATAGTTTCTTATTTTTTATTTTTTTAAGTGACAACTTTAACTTAAATTGAAACCATATTCTCAATGTTGTTCTAAATTACGTCAGATACACTCACAACACGTAAAATACACTCACAAGACGTAAAGAACCCTTTAACCATACAAAGTATCCAATTCCTACATTATGATCAGACTAACATATTTGTTATGTATGTTTTTGTTGTAAAATATAACAACTTGTATTGTCTCAATCTGATGTCGTTTTTTCACTTGTAGTAAATATTCAAATCAAGCTTTTTTATATATGTGGCTGTGTAGTTTAAAGTTGACCATAACTTAAATGTGTTTTTGAAAATAGTGACTTTTTTAATTCTTAGATATAGAGTATAAACATGAATTTTATTCGTAATCAAGTCGTGATCCGGCCACAACACGCCAGACATAATACTAGTATCTACTAGCAATAACACTTTGTTACCTCCAATTTCGGGTCGGGGCGCAATGTCAGATTGTATCCTTCTACAACCATTTAGATACATGGAAGACTTAACTCGACAACTTACAACAATAAGGCACGATAACAACATTATACAAACTTGTACTACTATCCCAGGTAGATGTAGAAATAAAAATCTTACAAAATAGTATTCTTAAACATACATTTATTCTTGTCTTACGCACTTCTTAAGATGCAATGATGAGAGTCTAAAAGTCCACGGGTTAAAGTTTTTAATTACCTATTTTTATTAGTTAAATGTTTGGATTCTCATTGTATTCCAGAGGTTTTATGTTTATAGGTCACGGAGCTTGAAAGATACATATTGGAAGAATGGAAGGTTTAGGTTGTCCGTAGTGAGGTGTTATAGGGTATTTTTGGCTAACATGGCGCCCCCTATAACGCCCAATACCGCCCCCCGGGGCGCCATGTTAAAAAATTTTGTGGGTGGCGCTATAGGCATGGCGCCGTGTTAATTCTTGAGATTTGTGAATTCGACCGTTGAACGGTCGAATTCTTTTTTTTTTGTTTTCTTTACCCACTTTATTTTACACTATATATTACATTCAACCATTTTTTTAAAACACACAACATTCCTTTCATCCTCGAGCATGGATCGACACTTCGGAGGATCCCATCCACGGTAAAATATTTTTTTATTCGCTTTTTTAGTTTATGCAATCGTATAATTTTTTGAGGTATAAAAAATGTTTTTTTTTTTTTGTAGCTAATAGTCAAGATGTTACAACATTTTGGGCTTCCATTCGTCGAAATTTTTTTAGCGAGCTAAAAAAGGAGCCATACCGAGCTAATGACTCGTTGTCGGGGAAGTGGACCGAAATGAACAAAAGGATGAAAGCTTTTTCCAACATGTACGGGCGGATTAAAAATAGTAGTCCGAAGTGGAGGGACCAAGCCGACCTCACAAAGACGACAAGACGACCAAAAAAGAAATCTAAAACGTCGTCTTCCGCCGCTCCCGACTCTCCTAATATGTCCGACGCTCGGGCATTTGATTTGAACGAGAACGACGAGGACGTCGAACTTGAGATTGCTAGGCCGCTTAGTCGGGACAAGGCAAAAGCACGAGCGAAGGCGAAGCGAGCATCCTCATCCTCGACTAGTCGAGCCGCCTCGGACTACACCGCCCACCAAGAAGAAATGAAAGGCCGATATGGGCTCTAGTTTTTTTTTAAGAATCTATGTGTGTTTTTTAAATTTTCATGTTTTAGGTGTTTTTTTAATGAATGTTGTACTTTTTTTAAAAAAATCTTCTAGTGTTTTTTTTTTTTTGATGAATGTAGTCTTTAATATATTTAATATTAAATTATATTAGAAAAATGATTAAATTAATAATTAGTTAATGATTGGTAGGGGGGTTATAACATTGTTACCACTACACCACTTTCATCATAACCCCCCACTAGATGATGTGGCGGACACATGGCGCATAACCCCCATGGGTGGGGGGTTATGAGTACACATAGCCTTAGAGACTTTGAGGAAGAATAGAAGGAAACAAACCCGACCCAGAGCAAGAATAAGAAATTGGGAAGTTGGTAGACCCCTGGAGCGTCACGAGACACACACCCAAATCTCTCGAGACACGATCCGGGTCGACGTCGACAGATTTCGAGATTTTTCGTTTTTGACGTATTTAAATAAGTTTTTAGGTTATTTTCGGGGGTTAGCTTCTTCCAGCCGTTTTGGGGGTCTAGGATACGATTTTGTTCAGTTTTCTTTCATCTTAATCATGTTTATACACAATAGGATGTCCGGCTAAACGTTCGGTGATTACCAATGGTGAACGGTTAGTTATTTTTTGGTTTGATTTCAGTTGTTTATACTTATGTTTGGATTTTTGAACATTTGACATTCTGAATCTTGCTGTATTCTCGATTTATTTGACGATAATTTGATCTGCTATTTCTTATGTGTGTTTCAATCCTGTCTTGATCTTGTATAGTATTAGGACATATCTTGTTACATGTGTGATTGATTGCTGTGGTTGGGTTGGGTTGGGTTGAGCAGTTGAAACAGAATCATATCTATGTGGTTGCTAAAGTGAGTAATTGAATCAAACTAAGAAATCAATTAACCAGAATCTTGAAGTGAAATTGATAAATTAGAATAATTAAATGGTTTGAAGGTGAAATCGAAAAATTTATGAGGAGAAATATGTGTCGAATATTATAATAATTTATTTAGTTAATTTCCTTTTTCGTCCCTCGGCTTTGGTTCATTTGACGATTTTAGTCCAAAATTTTTAAAAATCCGATTTTAATTCAAACGTTTAATTTTCATTTCAATTCCAGTTCTTTTTTTTAACACCGTTAAAAAAATCTATGTTATCTTTTTAGTCCAAGTCCAAGTCCGAATTTCGGATATCCGAGTTTTGGATATCCGAAATTTTCGGATAATTCGGATACGAAATTTTAGATAATTCGGATACGGATTCGGACTCAGATATTTTTGAACACCCCTATGTATAATAATTAATTATATAAAAAGAAATTCATTAATAAGAGGGGTATATTGGTGTTATCACGCAGATTTAACAAATTTTTTTTAACGATGTTGAAAAAATGACTAAAGTTAAATTGAATATGAAACGTTTGAATTAAAATTAAATTTTTTAAATTTTATACGAAAATGGTTAAATGGACTAAACTTTAGGGATGAAAAAAAGAAAATTAACGGCGGTAAACATATGAAACTAAAGAAAAAAAATCCACATAGTTTTATAACGTTTGTTTATTCGGCGCGGAGTTTCCCTCAAATTGCAGTTGGGATAGTCGCTTTCTGCTCATTTACTTCGACAGCTCCGAACATTTTAAGCTATAATACGTACAATCACACACACCCATCATTGATTTCTTCTCCTTAATTCATTCATCCTCTCGCATCTGTAATCTTGTTCTTGCTTCCATTTGGATCTTAATTAATTAATAATGGCGAATGCATTTGGGTTTCTCACTCCCACTATTATGCGAATTTCCTCATCAAATCCTTCTGCCTACTGTTGTTACCATGACGTCATCTCCAAAAGGATAAACTGTTCTCTTACTTCTCAAGGACCTGAGACTTCTTCCCCATCTCAATCTCCTGTTCCCAGGTTCGTTACAGTTTGTTATTTATTTATTTACTTATTTATTATTAAAAAAAGGGGGGGGGGGGGGGGGTGGTTGGGTTGGTAGTTCATTATGATTGGTAAACTTGTGTGGCGTGCATGTATTTTGACTTTTGAGGTCAAAATTGGTGGCTTTAGCTTCATATAATTTCATAGGGTTAATTTAAGCATTAGGTTATTTACTTTCATTTTGTGAATATTAGAACTAAATGGTGTTGATTTTGTTAGATTTGAATATTGTTGGGTGCAGATTTGGGAAGTAATAAAAAAAGATCAATGTCAATCTTGCATCAAAAGTACAAGATGTGACCTCAGAACTTGGTTTTGAAATGTAAAAACTTGCTTTGATATGTTTTGGTCCCAAAATCTGATGAGTGTGTGCACATTAGTGTTATAAAAAATACTAAGAAAATATTTATAGATACTAATATAATTGTTAACTTTTAAACACTAAAATATAAGACAATTTCATCATCTCTAGTCAATTTTGTTCAAATAGTCAAACCACTTGCTTATTGATCTTTAAATTTGTTAAATGAAATTCTAAAAACTCAAACTCATTGTAGTTATCCTTTCTGTTGTTATCTTTGTTATGAAAGATTTAGCAATAATTTGCATGCAATTGATTGTAATTGTTGTGGTAGATTGGTAGTGATGTTGGTGATGATTTTTTAGCCCTATATATTGTTGTTGCATTATGAATTCATGATATTTGCCAATTTATCATCTTTTTTTTTTTTTTTTTTGATAAATAACAGGCTTGTAACCAAGGGGTGTAAACTAGTTGGTTGTGGCTCAGCTGTACCTCATCTCCAGATATCTAATGACGATCTTGCTAAAATTGTCGATACTAGTGATGAATGGATATCTGCACGAACTGGAATTCGCAACCGACGCATTCTTGCAGGTTTGTATCATCTACCTTTTATATATATATTCTATGGCATGTATTTACCAAAATATTGCTGAAATGTGATGTATATATGTAATGAACCACAGGAAACGAAAGTTTGACGGGTCTGGCTGTAGAGGCTGCACAAAAAGCACTTGAAATGGCAGACGTTAAACCTGATGATGTGGATCTAATCTTGATGTGTTCATCAACCGCGGAAGATCTATTTGGTGGTGCACCCCAGGTTGAACTTGATGACGTGGATTAATCTTGTTATCCTATAACTAATATCATAAAACTTTCTTTTTCTTGACTGTGTTATTCTTTCTTGAAATGTCCTTGGAATATTTTTACTGATGCTCATTTGTCATTAACATTTTAGGTTCAAAAAGCACTTGGATGTAAAGGAAATCCGCTAGCTTATGACATTAAAGCTGCTTGTAGCGGGTTTTTATTAGGCCTTATATCTGCTTCATGTTATATTCGAGGTAATTTTTTTTCTAATAATGTTTCTTCAAGGTCTGTTTTCGACTTTTCGGGTTTGTTGCATAAAAAGGGAAGTAACTTTGGTGATCCATACTGGTCAAGATGATAGGAGCCAGTAAATTTGACCATGTTGACTTTTATTTCAGGCGGCGGTTATAAAAATGTACTTGTGATTGGAGCAGATGCGATCTCTCGTTATATTGATTGGACTGATAGAGGGTCATGCATTCTGTTTGGTGATGCTGCTGGTGCTGTTTTGCTCCAGGTATGCTTGATTTTCTTGGTCAAAATTTCATGTCAAAATCATTTGTTTTTTCACATTCTCACAAATCATAACTGTGAAGAAGTTGTTTGTATTGATTTCGGGACTCATTCCATTTGGTTTTGCTATTGTGTATACAATAAACCGTATACTGGTTATCGGACAAAAGGTAAAATAACAAGTGCTGAAAAACCTATGTTAAAAATATTGAAATACTCTTCTATGATGAACTCAGTATGCTACAACAGATTAGCTAAGAATATGAGGCTCACAGTATAGAATATGGTTAATGGAGGAAAATATTTAAAAAAAATGTCAGTTTTGACCCGTTTGCTTGGTTACTTAGTCGTTCATTGCGTACTTTACTTCATTGTTTTCGGTCATTCAACACTAGACGTGTCAGTTTTGACCCATTTGCTTATAAATGGGTTGACTTGGGTTGCTTTTATCTCAGAAAACTCAAATAATAAAAAATGAGCTATATGGGGAATGGGTCAAAAGGATTGAAAGTCGAAACTCGAAAGAAAACCTTATTCATACACTGAGCACCCTAAATCTTTTGATTCAAAGATCCAAATTATTATTTTCAGAATATTGATCTTATAGTCATAATCAACATGTTACTTGTTAATAAATAGTTCAAACCTGACCAAATCAGCCCTACTAAAAGATGATCTTTAAAAACCAAACTTATTTAAAATGTTGACCCGTTACTCAACCCGCCCAACCTGCCATCTAGCCACCTCTATTCGACAGCTTCGTTTTCCAGGTCCCATTTACACAGTGTAAACTATTTTCCGGCAACTAATTTCTTGCATTTTATGCAGGCGTGTGATAGTGAAGAGGACGGTTTATTTGCTTTTGACTTGCACAGTGATGGTGATGGCAACAGGTTTGTATAATTTCTTGATAAAACTTGGTTTCCACTTTCCATTCACTGTTAAATGTTATAAAAATGTGTTTTTTTTATAAACCCTCCTCCCCAACAGGCACCTAAATGCTGTAATCAAAGAAAAGGAAACAAATCATGAACCGGGTACAAATGGGTCAGTCCTAGGTTTCCCTCCAAACCGTTCATCTTTTACTAGTATAAAAATGAATGGAATAGAAGTCTTCCGGTTTGCTGTTAGCGTGGTGCCACAGACCATTGAAGCTTCACTTGCCAAGGCTGGTCTCAACAGTTCAGATATTGACTGGCTACTACTTCATCAGGTATGAACCAAATCCTGGTCTTCCTTAAATTTTAGGGTCGCAAAATGGGCGGGTTAGTTTTTATGTAATTTTATGGGCAGGCGAACCAGAGAATTATTGATGGAATAGCAACAAAACTAGAAGTCCCGAAGGATAGAGTGATCTCAAACGTGGCAAATTATGGCAACACAAGCGCGGCATCTATACCATTGGCGTTAGATGAAGCTGTTAGAAGCGGGAAAGTCAAACAAGGTCAAACCATAGCGGCTGCTGGTTTCGGTGCAGGTCTTACATGGGGTTCTGCTATCCTCAGATGGGGTTAGGTTAACCATTGTTTTGTACAAGTTATTTGGTGAGAAATATGTTGTACATTTGTTTCCAAATTCTAAAATGTCTTGCTTTTGGGACTCTTGTTCATCATCTTGACTGTAATGTACCATAAACATCAATAAGATTCCAGTATTTTTCTCCCTTTTTTTTATTATAATGATTAGGGTTTTCTTCATAGTTTAAGAACCTGTCCCAATCTAAACATGAAAAGATGATAAAACAAGAACCGAAGACCAGGCTGATTTGTGTGTTCTCGGGTCGGTCCACAAGAAGCTTACAATTAAATTGACTCGGTGGCGTGACTGAAACCGAATAAGGTGAAAAACAAAGACCGAGAACTAGACCAATTTCAAGTGTTTCGGGGTCGGCCTCGGCCCGATCCGGGCCTACCGCCTATTCGTCAGTGTTTTCAGGCCAGCCCACAAGATGCTTACGACCGAATCAACCTTACCGAATAAGATGAAAAACAAAGACCAAGGTCCGGACCAATTTCGTGTTCATGACTCATGAGTGTCTCTCGAGGGTCAAAACTGAATAAGGTGAAAAACAAAGACCAAAGACCAAAACGAAGACCAATTTTATGTGTTTCGGATCAGTCCGGGCGGATCTTATATTCTTATTAATGATGTATGATTTTATAAAATTGCAGAAAGATGAATTCTTTCAACAAATTCTAGTGAGCTCCAAAAGATCAAAATAAGAACATAATAATTACATTAAATCACAAATAAAAATCTATAAATTTTCTCCCTCACTCAATCATCCCTAACATCTTCAAGCCTGGATTTAATCCTCTGAAGCGTACCTTCAATGGCGATATCAAACGCATCTTTCATCGTCTTCAACCCCAACGAACTCCCATGCTTCCTGTAAACAATTCTCGGAATCATCTCAATCAATCTCTCCCTCATTCTCCTCACTTCGCCATGCGGAATCGCCTTCAAAACCTCCAAAACACTCACGCCTTTAAACACCACATCCTCTTTCGGAATCATCACCGAAAACTCTCCGTATCGATCCTCCGGCAGGTGCCATCCGTACTGCTTTTTGGCCGATAAATCCTCGAAGAAAACAGGTATGCAACCGGCGAGAATCCCGTCGAACGTTGACCGGCGCGTGGGGGTGTCTCCGGGAGGTTGCAGGCAGAAGCTGGATCTCAACATCGGTTTCATGAATTTGATCGGATCGTGCTCGCAAACGCCGTTAGAACAATCGATAAACTCGCATAGTTTCGAAAACTCGTTCGATTTCGAACAATTCGAGCTGTTATCGCATTCTAATCTCACGCTCCGCCGTACGTTCGGCGCGGAGGAGATCCGGCCGCCGCCGGCGAACAACATCAGCGTCGATCGTTTCGATGAGCGGACTCGATTGATCCACGAATCAAACAGCGCTACATTTGGGGGATGGAATGAAGTGAGGTACGGAATCGATTGTTCCTGCCATGGAAAAGCTCTCGATTCTAGGGTTAGGGTTGTGACATTGAAAAACTCCGGCAATTCGAGGAAGGAGCTCCCCCACGACGGCGGATCGGTATTCAACGGCTGGTTGTAATCCCAGGCGCTTCCGGCGAGGACGAGGAAATGATCGTGGCCGTGGCGGTTGAGCCAGATCTCCGGCGAGTTTTGGAACCGGAGGAAGTTGTAGATCTGGAGGCCGTGTTGGGAGGAGGAGTTGTAATCGGGGCCGTGGAGGTAGTGTAACGAGTCCAGGGCGGCGTAGTAGGGGAGGTAGATGGCGTCGGCGGCGGAGGGGTCGGCGGTGAGGCAGGGGTATTCGAGCATGCGGCGGTGGAAGAAGAGTTCGAGGAGGGAGGGGTCGGTGCGGAACCAGGAGTGGGATTGGTTGTGGGTTTTGGGGCCGAGGCCGTGGTTGGGGAGGTAGGGGCAGAGGTCGTCGGAGAAGGGGTGGTGGGCGGCGGAGCAGTTGGAGAGGATGTCGAAGTTGAAGCGTGAGGGGAGGTGGCGGATGTGGATCCAGCGGTTGGTGCAGTCGGAGTCCAGATCGGATTGTTGTTGGAGTGTGGGGGAGGGTGAAATGGTGATGAGGAGTAGGAAGAGGAGTACGGCGGTGGTGGTGGTGGTGGTGGACGGCGGAGATAGTGGTGGTGGCATGGTGGGTGGATGGGAAGAGGGAGGGAAGAGAAGATGAGAATAAATTTGGGGTTCATATACCCGGGTTATTCTGTTTTTTTAAGTGTTTTGCAGAAATGAACCCTTAATTATCAGGAATTTTAGTTTCGACCCCATTAATTTTTAGACTTTTGCTTTACATAACGGTGGTGGGCGATGAGGTTTCGGCTACCACATCCATGGCTTCATCGCTAGTTAGGCTTAATTGATAACCACCCTTCCCCATTTGGTTTGTTTCAATCAGCTTTAAAAAAAAACGTTAGGCTTCACAGAGCCGAAGGTAGCGGAGAGTTTATGGAGAGGATTATTAATTTGAAGTCTAAAGCTTCAATTCTGAACTACGATCCCCATTATAAATGAAGCGTAAGGCTTCAGTTTCTCTCTTATTATCATCTCTCATGTGACACCATCCTATTGGCTAAAATATTAGGTTTCATTTTGCAACATTGCATCCCACTCTAGGGGTATCTTACTTTTTTGTCCTCCTAACTTACTGTAACACCATCATATCACACTCTCACACTAAGGGTGTTTGTAATGGGTCTCCGAAGGCCTCATGATCCCAAGCTCTCTCAAGTTTCCCAAGACCCTAAGCTTTTTCAAGTAATACCCATCTCAAGCTTCCCAAGACCCCAAACCCTTCAAAACCCACAAAAATGGCCTCTCCCAAGCTCCTCTCCCACGGGACCCCACTCCCACGGGACTCTCCCGAGCTCCCAAGCACCTCTCCCGAGCACCTCTCCCGAGCACCCCGTCATGGTGTTCCCGCGACCCCGAGGGATCCCGAGCTCGGGATAGCCTCCCAATCTTGCACCATTACAAACACCCTAAGAGTAATACTCACTTTACACTTTTGCAATGTCATACTTTTTTTAATATTATTTTATTTACTCTAAATTAATATAAAACCATTATTTAATAAACCAAAACTATTTAATATTTTAATAATAAATAAAAATTACAACAAAAATTGTAAATCTAGTTAATCTTTCTTACATTGCGTTATAGCAATCCTTAT
The DNA here is from genome assembly GCA_039602395.1 of Deinandra increscens subsp. villosa. NCBI lineage: Eukaryota > Viridiplantae > Streptophyta > Magnoliopsida > Asterales > Asteraceae > Deinandra > Deinandra increscens. The sequence goes on from JBCNJP010000003.1 coordinate 9,643,483, forward strand.
ATACCCACTTTATCCCTGTTACAACACACAAATTATAAATCTAGTTAATCTAGTTAATACTAATTGTAACAAATTGTAAATCTAGTTAATACTAATTTTATATGGATCAAACTATTCAACCTCCCTTCAAAAAAACCAGAGGGTTAATACCGTTGCTAAATGTTGTTATTACAGTTCGAGAATAAGAAATTACGATCGTGAGGGTTACCATTAGGAAATTCTGACAATACTGTTTTTTTTTTTTTTTTTTTTTGAACGACACTTTTATTAACCACCAAGGAAACCTTACTAGCGAGAAGCTAGAAAGGCACCGCACCAAACAACGCCCAAACAGGAATTGATTACAACATGCTACAACTAGACCAATCAATGGTCTTTTTACATCTACTACTAATCCATATTTGACACCAACATTTAATATCCAAAATCACTTTACTCATGGAAGGAACTCTCCCTTGAAAGCACAAGGTGTTCCTTTCCTTCCATAAACACCAAAGCACGGTAAGGATGATCCCGTGAATCACCTCTTTCTTATTAGGCTCAACCATTATGTCTTTAAAAAACTGCAAAACGTCATCCATCGAAAAGAAAAAAGAGGTTAGGGACGCAAGCCAGCTCCATATGACCATTGAAAAAACGCACCTGGTGAATAAATGGCTAAAGCACCAAAAGAAACCCTAGGCTAGCGCTTTTTTTTGGTTAAAAGCCAAATTTATAAAAGCCCCAAAAGAAACCCCAGACTAGCAAGGCACTAGCCGGAACACCAAACACCAAAACTAGTTACATTAAAGAGACATTGGACCAATCTATCCTATGTTTACAGCGATTACTTAACCAGAATTCACTCCATGATTGAATGTCCATAATGACCTTGCTAACCGAAGGATTTACCCCTTGAGAAATGGTCGCGTTCCTTTCCTTTCACAAACACCAGCAGGCCGTGAAAATACGACATTAACAACCTCTATCTTGTCATCCACCATTAAGAACAGATTTAACAAGTCCTCCAAAAAGAAAGTGAAAATAGGAGGAATCTTACATTTATCTGCGACCCATTGCCAAATACGAGAGGCAAAGATGCATCCCGTGAAGATATGTGAAACGGATTCCTCCCCATCATAGTAGAAACAGAATTTGTTATATACATAATTTTCGTTAGATACATGTATATATAAAGGGGTCTGCTATACACATAACATTTGAATTCTAATCACACATATTGGACTTGCGGTCGGACTAATTAAGGTTTTTCAGAAAAATTCCTCTCAAATTTTCACATAAAGCCACTACTCGTCAACTTATCAAACACCGTCTCAGTCTAATTTAACAAAATAATTAGTGTTAGATTAGAATTTCAGGTTTACAACAAAATATATTACCAACTTTATAATTTATCCAGATTTATTATTATACAATGAAATTTGGTACATTAATAGTGTACTTTTTGTTTCTCTAATTTTGGTCACAACATTTTAATGTTTTGACGCTTTCTACTCTTAAACTTTTACAATTTATTTTCTTCCTTTTTAACGAGATAGTAAACTTTTGGTTTTAATAGTTTGACCACATATGTTTCATACTCTTACGTTTTGTATCGTTTAACTTTTAAAGTTTTTTTTTTATTTTAAGTTTTGGTGTCTTCTATTTTGACCACGAAACTTTTAACTTTTCCACTTTCACTTTTAGTATATTTTTATAGTTTTATACTTTCACTACAAGACTTTTAGACTTTTACATTTTATAACCCTTAACTTTTTTACCCTCTAACTTTTGAACTTTTTTTTTGTTTTAAGTTTTTTTGTCTTTAACTTTGGCCACGAAACTTTTAACTTTTCTACTTTCGTTTTTAGTATACTCTTATAGTTTTATACTTTCACCACGAGACTTTTAGACTTTTACGTTTTATACTACGAAACTTAGTATATTTTTATAGTTTTATACTTTCACCACAAGACTTTTAGAGTTTTACGTTTTAGACTCCTTAATTTTTTGACCTCTAACTTTTAAGATTTTTTTTGTTTTAAGTTTTTTTTGTCTTCCATTTTGGTCACGAAACTTTTAAATTTTCTACTTTCGCTTTTAGTATACTTCTATAATTTTATACTTTCACAATGAGACTATAACTTTTACGTTTTATACCACTTTAACTTTTTTTACTTTCGTTCACTACAAACTAAAACGGATTTGTTAAAGATAAATGCTTCAGATGAGAAATTCGGTTTATTTTTTTTTAAATAAAAGCACATAATCAGAAAACATCTATTTTAAAATAGTTGAATTCTTCCAATATAAAGAACACAACTTTTCACAGGAGTGTAATCGGAGAATTTCATTATATATTTCCTGCAAATCTTGATTTCATCATCTTCCAACCAAGACAGAATCCCTAATTCTTCCCCCAAAAAGATGTTCAAATCTTTCTGTAAGTCTCTTTCTTTCTTCCCCCAAATCACTTCATTTTCATCTCATTTACTCATTAATCAATTAACTAATCTCCAACACTCAATTCCCCATGCAGCCCGGACCAAATTGCCCGCCGGCCACCGGCGATTCAGCGACTACTACTCCGACTGGATCTCCGCCCTGAAAACCACCCACCTCCCCAACCTCCGCCTCCACATGTCCGGCTCCGCCCCCAACCTCCTCTCCGCCCACGTCGAAATCATCCACCACCACTTCAAATCTTACTACCACACCCTCGATCTCGCCGCCGCCGCCGACGTTTCCCAAATCCTCTTCCCCTCCGGCCACCGGAACCCCATCGAAATCCCCTTCCTCTGGCTCGGCGACCTCCACCCCTACGTCTTCACCAACCTCCTCCGTTCATACCTCCTCCAACACGACGAAATCCACCCCCAATTTGAACAAAACGAAGAAGATGAAGAAACAGAGGATGAAGAAATTGACCCCCAATTTGACGAATTGGACGAGGAGGAAATCGAAGTGGGGGAGTCTTGCGAGTTCTTGAAGAAGCAATGGCCGTTGATGAACGCGTGGAAGATCCAATCGCGTAAATTGACGACGAGAATTGATCAGATTGAACGAGGGTTGAGGCTGATGGTCCCGGCGCTGATGAACAGAGTACGGAAAGCGCAGTCGGGGTTTGTGACGAAAGTGGGGTCCGGCGAGGTGGCGGCGGCGGTGGCGGCGGCGGAGATGGAGGAGGAGATGGTGGGGATTGTGATGGATGCGAATCGGTTGAGGAAAGATGTGATTTCGGAGATTGTGAGTGTGACGAGTGTGTATCAGGGGGCTCTGTTTCTTGAAGGGTTAGCCCAATTTCTTGTTGGGATTCGTGAGGAGAAATTGTTGCAGGAGTTTAAGAAGTGTAAATTGGTGATTAAATGATGTGTTTTAATTGGGTTTTGATTGTTGAAGATGATGATGAACTGATGATGATGTTTTTGAGAAGATGAAAGCTTGATTGATGATGATCATGGGGATGGTATTTGTGTTTCAAGAATCATCAATCAAGATCACATTTTGATCAATCTTGTAATTAAAGTTTGTTTGTTTCTTTTTTTTTTTACTGATTTCAGAGATATTCTTGTTGTTAAAATCAAAAGTTAGGAACTTGAATTCATCAAGTTTGAAGTTGATATATGTTGGATTATATCATTTTGATAAGGCTATGTAACATGTTCACTAGCATGTTATTATGTTAGTGAAATGAATTATGTTTAATATGATAGATTTAAATGTGACAATTGAATATGAATGTGGTACCACATTTAAGTTGAACAATAACATAGATATGTTTAATAATCTAATTATAAATATTTTTTGAACGACGAATATTTTTATTAAACAGGGGCTAGTAAGTGGCTAGAACCCAAAAACAGCAATACAACCACCATTGATAAACCAAAACAAAATACATAAGAAAACACCCTCCAAAAACATCGAAAACAAACTAAACTAACACGAAAACTCCTCATTTAACCCACATCAAAGGAACACCATTGAGACCATGCCATCATTTGCTTCTTTGTTCTTCTTGACATCCAAAAGAAACCCATAGTTTTAACCTCCTCCACAATTTTCTCACCGCTTGTTTGAACCCCCTCTAAACATCAAGTTATTCATATGCCTCCAAATACACCATAATCCAACCATAATTATTCCTTGCTGGAGCTTCCTCTTAAAGGCAGAACCATTTGCCTGAGAGTTACGGGTTAGCATCTGACTAATACTAGGCACCTCTAAGCTCCCCAACATGCACCAGTTTGATATTCTATCCCATACCACTCTTTTAATGTAAGTAAATATGAGCATTTTAATAACACGAATTAGATAAGAGATATTTTTGTTGACAAATAAAGTAAATTACTCGGATAGTTATTGTGGTTTGTAAAAGTTTTGTTTTTGGTCCATATGTTAGCTAAATTATTCTTATGGTCATAATTATTATTTGATAAATTGTAACACATTTCGTCCGTAGTCCCTTATAAGGATGTCTGTGAACAAAAATTCTTTAAAGTATTCGAAATGCAAAACTGTAGATCGTGTGAAGAAGTTGAGTGGTATTTGATGAATTGCCACTGCTATAGAAGGACTCGGAAGAAAATTTTCAAGCCTTAAGCACAAGTGAGTATTTTACTCTAACAAATATTAAGATTATAAGAAACAAATGAGGTCAATTTTCAAAACCAGGTTAAAATAAAGGAAGGAAATTAATTATGAAATTTGTTCTTTTATAAATAAGTTTTAAATTAAATTAAATGTATCTTGTTGTCTTGTTAACTAAATTAACATGATGAATTAAATGTGTTTGTTCATGTCATAAACCTATTAGGTTGATTGGACCCATTTAAACATGTTTAAATCGCGTTATGAGTGACATGACATGTAAAACTTACTACATAATTTAAACGCTTAATCTCTATAGGAGAGGGCGTCAATTAACCACTAGATACCATTGGGCTAAATGCCCAATGTTTTCTTTACTCTCCTAAATCTCAAAGAAGTAAAAACTTGAAAACGAAAATGAAAGCTTGAATTATACTATTATTTGTGTTTTTTAAGTAATAAATCGATGGACTTTATGCTAAGCCCAATAGCAATCAATCGATAATACAAGTAGGCCTGCACTAAGGCCCATTTAGTATACCAAATCACAATTTAGACTTATGGTCCATTAAGGGGTAGCGTGTGATGCACTGATGCAGACCACAGAGGTGTATATATATATTTTTTTAAAAACCGGTCCGGATTATAAACCGTTCGGATGGTCAACGGAAGTTAAAACCAGTTTGAGGTGAAGACAAGCTTGACTTTATAATGGTTTAAACATTGGACATTCTGGACCGATAGGCGATAGCAACCAGTTTGGTTATCGTTGGAACACAGTCATTGGAAACCAATACCCGAGCTCGTTTGTAACCAGTGGCGGACCTAGGTTTTAACCTAGGGGTTCGCCCGACACCCATGAATTTTTTGGTGGTGTAGTATTTTTCCGATTTTTCTTGAACCGAACCCCAAGAAATTTGATCACCGAACCCCATGAAATTTTTAACCGACCCTAAACTCAGTGACGAAACTACAAGAGGCTCGGGGATCTGTTTTCTTTTCTTCCAATTTTTTTCCAGTACCGTTGTTCTGTGTGCTAAAATGGAAGAGAGAAGATGATGGAGTGGAGAAGATGATAAGATTTTGAAGATAATTCATTAATTTAAAAATATAAGAGGACAAATGGTACTGTATGTTAGCTCTGACTTGTCACTTCAAAAACTAGCTAAAAGTATATTGAGATAGAGTATAAATTTCATTTTATTAATCTATTATTGACCTTCTTTTTTATTTTGGTTTAAACGTTTTAGTATCTTTAGTTGTAATTTTATTTTGAGTAATTACTATACTATTTTAAATTTTCACTAATATAAGATTCATTATTTTATTTGACCTTTTTAGAAGTTTTCCAATTCTCTTCTATAATGTATTAATATTTTTCATTATATATAAATTATTAGAAGAATAAAATCATACATTTAGTCCGTAAAAATTCCTTTAAATACCAACTAAATTAATAATAACGAGGGTCATGTATGCATACTTAATAGTATCTTGATCAGCGAAAATGATTAATGGTTATATATCTAGCGCCTAGCTTTGTTTTGAGATAATGATTAATTGTTATATATCTAGCGCCTAGATTTGTTTTGAGATAATTTAGTGGAAAGCATGGTATTCTTCAACTATATAATTGTGAGTTTAAATCATGTAGAGTGTAGATATGATAATTCTAGTATATATTTGTGAGTTTAAATCACGTAGAGTGTAGATATGATAATTCTAGTAATGAAATAAGTGTAAAATACAAACCGTCTAATATCTAATTATAATTAAAATACTCTAACTCTCAAACTCAATGAGCCAACAATATTAAAGTTTTTAACCCAATTACCCAAACTCTTAAACTCAATACCTATTACTGATTCAATTAAAAATATCTAAATCTAATATCTAATTATAAATTAAAATACTCTAACTCTCAAATTCAAACATACGTCATTCGAATGACGAACGCTATTACTTTTGTTATGCGTTTTCATATTTTAAGTTGTTTTTATCATGTAACGCGACCCGACCCGACCCGTACCAGTAAAAAAAATTATATATAGGGGTGGGCAACCGAAAATTTCCGAACCCCATTAAAAAATATTCTGGGTTCGCCACTGTTTGTAACAATAAATAAATAAATATATTTGTTTAATAAACTACAAGTAAACAAAGTAAACAAAATAAACATAAGTTTTTTATTTAATACTTTAGAAATTACAAAAAAAGTATAAATCTCAATACATTACCAAAAAGACAACAGAAGTGTTGTAATACATTTTACGTTTTGTTGTTTTATTGTTTATTCGGCATTATAGTTGTATTTAATAGTCGTCGTAGGACACCAAGTTGTTGCGTAGTCCTTCATAGAAAGCAAGTTCTTATCGGTAAGTGGGTGTTAGAAATTTAATGAAAAGTATCTTTTTGATTTATTTCGGACACAAAAGGTTATTCATATTTGTTACTAATATAATTATAATTGTTATGTAGCCCGTTTGAGTACTTCTATGTGAGAGGATCATTACGGACTAGACAATGTACAAATTGGAATTAAAATAAATGAGATATCGATGCTTAAATTGTATGGTTGAAACTTAATTACTTAAATAAATGAGATATTGATGTTCATAAATTTTGAAGTGGCAGTCAGCAGGGTGCGAAGCATCGATGAACTCGCATTCCCGCTCCGACATGGGCTCGGGACCCGGATAAGGGTGATGAACGTAATATGGCGTTTTGATGACGCACGCTTGCATTGTCGTGGGCCGCTTGACTAGTTGTGAATTGGTGATGCTCGTGTGGCTTGAACCACTGACTGTGCAGAACTCGAAAAATGTGTGATTGTTCATATACCAATCGTCATTTCATGAAGTTAAGTGGTGAGTTAACTCCAATGATGTGGGAATTAAGTGGTGAGTTAACTCCATTGAGGTGAGACCCTTCACCTTCACCTACACAAGGCTTCTCAGTAATCATAAAAAGACTTTGATGTTCTATGGAGATTAATCAAGTATGACATTCAAAAGACACATGAACACAATAATGGATTTTTGAATAGACAAAGTTCAAGACAATTGTCATTCTGTATGAGATAACCTATGGCGAACTTGAAAAAGTAGAATTGAATCATTGATATTATCTAGTTTTGAAGTTTAATGAGGATAACTCATTTCTAGGTTTGTCCTAGATGTTAACTTAGAATTATTCTAACTCAAAAGCTCTTATGAGCTAATATAAACTGAGTTGAGTATGATAACCTCATTGATACATATGTTCAAGTCATGAGTGTATAAATGTGATCATAAGTGATGTTACATAAAGCTTATCGAAATGCAAAAAACGCTGCCATTTAAGGAACAACCTTTGCAGTTTGTAGTTGAAATGGTATTATGAGAATTTTTATCATAACCATAAAGAAAGAGAGAACCTTTCATTACCCCATGTGGATGTTATCCAATAACACTTAAATGTGGAGGTGACTCGCATTTGATAAATGTTTGGCAATAAAGATTCCAAACATATGAGTAGGTGGAGTACATAATAGTCATAAGGAGATTTGTTCACCTTGAAAGGCAATAAGAATTTTGGTAAACAAAGTTTGCATGACTAAGTGGTAGGGTTGTAAATGAGTCGAGCTGAGCGGAGCTAGGTGGGCCCGGGCTCGGCTCATTTAAAAACCGAGCCGAGCCGGCTCGACTCGTTTATTTTAACGAGCTGAAAAATTGAGCTATGGTGGGCTCAGGCTCGGCTCATTTAAAAACCAGGCCGAGCCGGCTCGACTCGTTTATTTTAACGAGCCGAAAAGTTGAGCTCGAGCTCGGCTCGTGAAAAGCTTGAGCTAGCTCGTGGTTCGTCAAGCCAGCTTGTTTTTTTTTGTTTTTTTTCTTTTTCTTTCATACAAATAAAAACGACAAAAAATAACATTTTAAGATACACATAACGAATAAATACTAATAGTTTTCTAAAACTTATTGAATTATAATAAGATATCAATTATATCAGATCTTAAAATATAATTTTATAATACTTGAATCTTCATTATCTTTTATTAATAATTTTAAATATTATTATTTCTCATTTTACACAAGTGTATTTTTAAAAAAGTTCAATTATTTCTTATACGTTGACATTTAAACTTATGATTAAAAATATAACATTAATTATACACAAAGCTATTAACTATATCATTTTTATGACATTCCGCGTAATACACAGATTGATATAATTACTATGCATATATACATGTATATCTATATATATATATATAGTGAAAAGTTCATTGTAGACACCCCCATAAGTGTAGATAGGTAAACACTTTTTTTCACCATTAGATCTCTTGATCTAATGGTTATGATTAATTTCTTTTTTCTTTTTTTTATATTTTTTCATTGTTCAGAAAATTTCACATATGAAAACACATATGAATGAGAGCTGTTTCACATGTGAAAGTGTCTATAATGAACCTCACCATATATATATATATATATATATATATATATATATATATACATTTTTTTTTTCCTTTTTTTTAAATCTCACATATATCCACATAATAACTTTATAAAAAAAAACTTTTTTTTGTGTTCATCTTTTCCATCTGACTATGTTGCATATATGCAACATAGTATGTTCCATACGTTGCATATATTCAACATAGTATGTTGCATATATGCAACATTGTATGCTTCATATGTCGCATACATGTAAAATAGTATGTTGCATTTGCATATATGCAAGATATTATGTTGCATATATGCAACGTAAATAACATACATTCTTGCATATATATGCAACATAGTCGGACAAAAAAACGTTTTTTTTTTGTTTAAGGTTGTTGGGTGGTCATTAGTTGGATAGACATGAAAAATTAAAATAGAAAAAAAATGATCACCAAAATTACCTAAATAAGCTTCATTTAATGTAATTTTCCTTTGATTTTTCAGTTTTCCAACTAAAACTTAGTTTTCCACTGAACTTAACTCTCTCTCTCTCTCTCTCTCTCTCTATATATATATATATATATATATATATATATATATATATATATATATAGGAATGAGAACAATTAATAACCCTTCCTTGGAGCAATAACCAAATAACCACATCCTAGTGGCTTGATGAAAAAACAGGTGCTATGGATTAGTGACATGTGGCATTCATTTTTTTTCTTTTTTTTTAACAGAAAGGGTATAAGGGTATTTTACCCAAAAGAGAAAAGCACCCTCCTCATTTTTAAAACGCTTATAACCTTTTTATCTGAAGTCGTTTTTTTATAAAAATTATACCATTGGACTTGCCGCTTTTTTATCTTTAATTCGGATGTGGTCCCGACTTTTTTCGAAGGTTTTTTTTTCAAACGTCCGTATTAACATCAATGCTACAGAAGAAAAACACCGACGCTACCCAAAAAATGCATCAGTGCTACTTTTTGTAACATTACATGTCAATACGGACGTTTGAAAAAAAGTGTCAAAAAATGTCGGGACCACATCTAAATTAAAGATAAAAATGCGACGAGTCCAACGGTATTTTTTTTATAAAAAATCGACATCGGATAAAAAAGTTATAGCCGTTTTAAAATGGAGGGGGTACTTTATTGGTTGAGTTAAATGACTAAAATACCCTTTCTGGAAAAGGAGGGAGAGGGACACTTGTCATAATTTTGGTGGTTCAAATGGGTTATTTGGTTATTCCTCCAAGCAATGGTTATTAATGTCCAAAAAAGCCCTTATGGGTATAATACAATTTGATGAGGCATGGTTATGAAGAAAACCAATCTAGTTGAGAAAACTCTCAAAACCCATCCAAGGGCCAAGAATTAACCACCTCATCAAATTGTATTATACCCATAAGGGCTTTTTGGACATTTCCTTCCTCTTAAAAGTAAAAGCAAAATATGTTTTTCCTGCACAACTTTTCATATACACCTCTTACATCTCTCCTCTCTTTTCTTACTTTTCATATGTCACCTCTTACCTCTCTCCTCTCTTCTCTCTCTTCTCTCCTCTCTTTTCTTACTTTTTTGAACGATTCCTTTCTCATACCTCTTATTTTCTTTATTTTCCACTTTTAATTAAATAGTAATTATTTTACATATTATTTTTCTCACTTGTAATTGCAAAGAAGCTATAAAAGAAGGTTATAAACAAAATATATTCAACTTACAAATAAAATATTTTTAAATCTTATTCACTTATATCGAAATCAGTCATAAAATAAAAAACCTCATATGAAATTTCACTTGACCAAATACCCCATATTAAATTTCACAGTATGTTACACACGTAAAAAAAACACTATATTTATTAAGAGTAATGTTTTAAAATTTGTAACGTTACACAATATGATAATGTAGCATAAGATGTAACATTACATATTACATATATAACACAAGTGTAAATTTACATACATAACGTGAATAAAATGAATATCCAAGGGAATGATACATATTTAAATTTACATACGAAACATGATTATTGACAAATAGAAATCGTAGACACAAATTACGTCACCACTAACATCCATTAACCTAGATAATTAGATGTAACATGTTACAGGAGTGAATTTATATATGTAACATCATTAAAAAATATATAAGAAATAATTTTATCCAAGCTTGTAAAAATTATAACATTACACAATATGATACATGTAGCATAAGTTGTAACATTAGATGTAACATCACATGTGTAACACATGTGTAAATTTACATACGAACTTTTTTAAAAAAGCATATGTAACATTATTAAAAAAATTAAACAAAAAACAAAAATATCCGAGAGGATGATACACATATAACTAATTATTAGATTCATTATTAAATGAGGGTGTAACATGTGTAATTAATTATTAAAAAGTTATTGTTTATTGCATGAAACTTACGTAAATAAACATGGGTTGAATATGTTACATAAGAAACTTAGGTATGTTAATGGGTTACATATGTAAATAGTTACATTAATTAGAAGTATGGTATGTAACATTGGTAATTTGTTACAAGGGTAACAAGCCCCCCGATGTAACAATTATTAAATTTATTCAGATTTAAGGGTGAAAAACATTGTTGGGTTACATAAAAAAAATTAAAGGAATGTATTGTTATCGATTTATTTCATATTTATATTAGGTTGTAACATGTGTATAAAAATATATTATTGTATAAGGATGTAACATATGTATTAACATCTTTTAATGGTTACGTAAGTAAAAAGTATGACAAGTGACATTAGAAATTTGTTACACGTGTAACTAATTATTAAATTTTGTATTAAATGAGGGTGTAACATGTGTGAATAATTATTAAAAAGATATTGTTTAACTATATATGTTAATGGTTATATAAGTAAAAACTATAATTATTAAGGATGCAACACGTATAAGATATTGTGTAGTTAGACATGAATTGTTTAAGATATTTACATGAAACTTACGTAAATAAACATGGGTTGCATATGTTACATAAGAAACTTGGGTATGTTAATTGTCAACTAAGTTACATTTGGGATATGTAACATGATCAAAATCTGAGATGTGTAAAATAAGTAACCTGTAACATGTGTTGATTTAATTAAGGAAAATTGGATTTAAATAATCCCATGTTTTCCTTATTGGCAACTAATAATCCCACTTTTAACATTGGTATCCAATAGTCCCACCTTTACACTTATTTATTTTCAATGGTCCCTCCGTTAAAAAACTTAACCCAGTTAACGGAAAAGTGACGTGGCATTTTTTTTAATAAAAATTTAAGAAAATATTATCTAGTCACCACTCCACCACCATCACTATCTCCGGCCACCACCATCGTTATCTCCGGACCGCCACCACCGCCCCATTGCCACCATGTCTGGCTACCTCATGACTCCGGCGACCAGGGGATCGAACCGGAGACCTTGAAGTTTGAAAGCAGGTGAGGAAGCAACTGGGCTAACATGCTGGTTGTCTTCTTCCTAAGAACACATCCGATAAACCCTAGTTCTAAAAACTCAAAATTGAACATCGGAACGTGTATGATTGTCAAACTAACAATAGGGCTTTTGATTAATGATGAAACCGAGTCTAATGATGTATAATTCTTAACTTAATTGCGCCGAAAACGGAGGGACGGAAAGGTGGTCGGAGTTCGACGGCGGCGAAGAGCAGAACCACGAACCAGACGGAATTTCAAAGTGTTTTTGTTGGTTTTAGGTGCGGAAATGCTTAGGGGATATATGGAATGATTTATAGTGCCAAAATCGCAGTGAATACGAGTTAATTCGGGTTTAGGAGGCGGTGGTGGGGTGCTCCGGAGATGACGATGGTGGTGGCCGGAGATAGTGATGGTGGTGGAGTGGTGACTAGATAATATTTTCTTAAATTTTTATTAAAAAAAATGCCAAGTCACTTTTCCGTTAACTGGGTTAAGTTTTTTAACGGAGGGACCAGTGAAAATAAATAAGTGTAAAGGTGGGATTATTGGATGCCAATGTTAAAAGTGGGATTATTAGTTGCCAATAAGGAAAACATGGGATTATTTAAATCCAATTTTCCTTTAATTAATAGATGAAAATATATGATTTAAAACATATGTAACTTCTTATGTAACATGTGTAGAACAGTTAAATTAAATTGGCTGTAACGCATTCTAAAAGCAGAGCTAGTCATTTTAAAAGGTAGGATAAAAGGTAGGATAAAAGGTAGTCTTAACAATACATATTAAACATATTGGATATGCCTTAATAGCTGAGGACATACAATCCTATGTTTAACATTGAGATCAATATGAGCCTTCTCTTGATTCACAAATAACTTGGTCACCAGAATCTTGCATTTGAAGTTGAGGAAATTTCAAACTCCGGTGAGGTGGCGGATGTGTGTTTATCTAAAGGATCGCTCGATGAATCGTCATCGTCAACCGATATGTTTGTTTCAGCTTCATTAGATGTGTCGGATACATCTTGTTGAACATCTAAGACATCGAAAAAAAGAATAATAATACATAAGAATAATAACGTCATGAAATGGAAATTAACATGGATGTGTGAAAGGTGTAGTAGTGCTTATACGAATCTACATAGGATTTCTCCTTAGAAATGATATCCAGGTTTTTATTTGCTTCTGAAACCTGTTTGCCAAAAAAAAAATAAGAATGTTAAATATGTTCATTAATATGGCGATACATAAGTAATAATAGAATGGTAACATGTGTAGTAAATTATTTACATGTGTAGTCCGATAATGGGGTTACATGTGTAACATGCAATTCTGTTATATAAAAATGGGTCATATAGTTACATATAGTTTCATAGGTAACATCAATGTTTAGTCACATATGTAACATCGTTGTTTAGATATGCATTTTTTCTTAAATCTCCGAAATGTTTAGTCACATTAGTTCAAACATGAAACATACATACGTAAGTAAAAAAAACACTATTACCACTATTAAGACATATTATCCACTGTTACGTATGTAAGTTTCACATATGAATACTACCATGTTACGTAAATAATTTTACATGTGTAACAAATACATGAGTTTGTATTTATCAAGTCTTTATCATCTTAGCAAGTATTTAACAATAAACTGATACACACATTTAGCAAGTATTTAGAAATAGTGAGTTGTCGACACTTTTTTAATAAAAATTAAGGGAAATTATTTAAAAAAAGGTTATATTCATTTCCATATAAAATTTGAGAGAACAATTGAAATTTATATTCAAAGGTATAAGTCGACACTTCATACAAAAATAATATTTTCTCTCAAGTATGATGGAGTTTGAATAGAATAAATGAAAATCGAATTCATATGAACACTCATATAAAAAGATTATATTTACTTTCAAAATTTCTTTACCTCAGAATAAATAACATAACATCATTACATAACACATGTTACGTAAGTAAATTTACATACAAAATATTAGACATTAATAGATAACATAACATCGTTACATAACACATGTTACGTAAGTAAATTTACATACAAAATATTAGACATTACATAAAATTACATAGATAATGAGATGTAACATGTTAGATAGGTAAAATTACATTTGTAACATCGTTAAACTTTTTCTATGAAGTCACTGTTTTTAAATGCTTAACTTTTATAGTAATGAACATAAAATTTTCAAGTCAGTTTGGATAGGATTATGTTGTTTACATAATAAAAATACAATTAGTTATATATTAGTTAGAATAATCATTAGGTTTATGCAATCACCGATAAGTATTTATTTTAATATTTCCTTTCTTTAGTATTAAACTATATCATTACAACTCAAACATTATTTTAAGATTGTATTTTCTTAAATTATTCAGTTCTTTTAAAAAGCATTTTCACAAAATTAGCATGTTTCTTAATTAAAAAATAAAACAAATCAAATAAATCAATAAACACTAAAATAAATAAGATGAAAATAATAAAAATTAAACATTATATATTAATCATTTACGGGCTTTTATAATGTATAACAAATATTTATGAAATAAAATAAAATAAATATTTTCAATTAAATAAAATGTAAAGGTATTATGTTGAGTGATGTGAGAGAAAGATCAAGTTCCAGTAAAATTACTTACTATTTAATAGAATATGATTTATCTTTCCATCTTCATCTTCTCCACAAAGAAACATGCAAATATCAATGGACAATAGATTTTTCTTCTTTGCTCTAATAATAGGCTCTGAGTGGAACCAAATTTCTATGATCTATGGCACCCATAAATTCAAATTTTTTCTTAAATTCTGACTCAAATACACTAACATCTTTCTTTCTCTTCATCGCACATCCAATAAATGATTCCTTAGGTTTTGATTGTAGAGATTTAGAAACAGAACCGTTCAGAGGCAGTGATGATGGTAGGTGGTGGCGAGTGACTTCTTTTCTTCGATTTGAAGGGGACTCGGTGACGAAAATGTGTCGGTCGTAAATGAGGGTGGTCGTTTAGGATCAACGATAGCTAGCTAATGTATCATGTTGAGAGGTGGTTGGTTGATGGTGATGATGGTGGTTTGATCATTTTGAAAAGAGAAAGAAGAAATGTCTTTACCCAAATAAGAGAAAGAAGAAATGTGAATATTTGTTTTAAATGTTAATAAAAAGTAACATGAAATGGGAATGGGGTGTGAGATATAGTACAGATTTGATATCTGACATCTATATAATCTTGATATTGACAAAAAAATAGTAATAACCTGAAATACCCTTTTCAGTACTTTATCAATGAATTAAGTTATTAAAAATAAAGAATAAATCAACTTTTAGTTTAAACCCTTGGATGATGAAGATCAATGGTCAAGATTGGGTTTTTAAAGTTTTCTCAACTCAATGAGTTTTCATTCTACCCTTACTCTATATATATATATATATATATATATATATATATATATATATATATATATATAGAGTGGAGTTAGGCTACATCCATCTAAAATGCTACATCCGATGCGGACGCACCTGGGGCGTCAGATCAGTTTAATCTACGGCTGGGATAAAACAAGGGTGTAATGTGTAACTTTAATTAGATTTTATGCGCGCAGATTTGGAAACGAGCGTCAGGAAGGGCAAAATAGTCAAATGGCGTATTATATTTTTTAATAATCTTTAAAAAACGAAATTCAAACTCGCAGGCACTAACCGCTGAAGCGAAGAATCAGCTCTCCATATACGCAAAAGATTCCACGAAATCAGTTGACGGAAAATCATTATAATCAAAACATCGATGGCGGAAATACTCAAAACATACGAAAGTAAGTCGAATTTTGTTGATACATTGATAATCAAATTTCACTGGAAATTGTATATTGTTGAAAGTTCTTGGCGTTAAATTTCTGCTTGGTTTTTGATCTTCCAGGGAAAATAAAAGAGGAAACCGATGAACCATTGAGTGTTGGGACGCAGGGAAGGAAGAAATTAATCGCTGTCAAAGGTGTATTATGTCTGTTTCTTGTTTATATATACTAATTGTGGTGTTTATTATTTTATAAGAACTTTACTCAACAATGCCAATACTAACACCACAAATTCCAGGTGAATATAATAAAGATGAAGAAGATTCATGTGAAAAACAATTGAGTGAAAGAGATGGTGTTGCCGGTCATAAGGTACAAGAAAATGAATCCAAGGGAGTAGAATCTGATGATGATGAGATTTTGCTAAAGCAGGATTTTTGCGATCACCAAGTTGATCCTGATCTGACTGACGTAAGTTTTTTTTTTGTTAAATTATATTTGTAATGGTAGTTTTTTTTTTTTTTTTTGATGAATAAATGTGACTTGAATTAATTTTGAACAGAAAAACAAAATAAAACACCACAAAAAAACAAATATGTTATGTTTTATGGAATTCCATGCAGGTATTGATTACGCAGATGACGGATGGGATGGAAGAGTTTACAAATTGTTTCAAGAGCGTTTCAACACTGTTTGAACATGCTCTTAGAAGATATCCTGTAAACATGGCCATTCGGGCCAAGGTGGATGAATGGAACCATTTGATTACTGATACATGTAAGAAGCTGGTTGGTGATGATGCAGGAATGTGTGATGATGTGCAAAACGCCACAAAGAAGGAGACGCCAAACTGTGCCGCGATGGATGAAAGTGAAGCAACCGGCAAAACCTACGCATAGCTCCGCTTTGCAACCAATTCTTTTAGATACGCTAATTCTGGATGCTTTTTGCTTTGCAGTGTCATTAAGTGTGTCAACCTTGTTTTTTTTGTTAAAACCTTCTTGAGAACAAAGATACTGTTTTTGTGTGCTAACGCCAAACCTATCATACTTCACAGTAGACTTACGAACACTGAAACCAGAAAGTCTAGCATAATTCTGATAATAATTAAATGCATGCTCAAGCGAACCAAAAAGTTCGTACGGTTTACACTTCTCTGGAACATCAGGTATGTAATGTTTTGTGCTAGAGTTAGGTGAAGTCACCTCAATTCCAACAACCTTGTGGACATAGGCATCTGTCAAACCAGAAAAAAAACAAAAACTACTTCAATACACATGCCATGTAAAAACGCAATACGATATATAAAAAAAATGTAAGAAAAGAAAATATAATATACAGACGATTAAACACGGGAACATAAGATGACTTCTATTTATAGAAAAATCTAAAAAACACCATAAATAACTCTAAAAACACTAAACCCAGCAATATCATATAATTTTCAAAAAAACGCCATATTAACGAAAAGCATCGAAAAACACCACCAAATGTGTACTCTGAAAAATAAAATACATTAATTTTAACTACTGATTATGAAAATATGTAAGTATTCAATAAGTCTTCTATATATCTAATCGCGATTGGAATCTATATGAATCCCTGCATAAACATCTCAATTTACTAAAACAAGAAAAAACATACGATCTGTGTATAAAGACGAATTCAATCAATTCCTTCACAAACTCAAATATCGAATGCACTAAAGATAATCTATATCAATCAGTAAATAAACATTATAAAAAAGGATCGATATATGATTTAAAAACTATGATCGAAAAAAAAAATACCTTCAAAAGAGTTATCGGACAAATTCTCCATGGCAAAAAAAAAACACAGGATATCGCCGACGAATACTGATATAACACCAATGCTATATATCGAAAAAAAAACACAGGATATCGCCGACGAATACTGAAAACTACCACATAATCGCCTAAATTAGTTTGTGATCTCTTGCTTAAATTACGGTGATGCAGTTACTCTACAAGATAGGAGGGAAAATCTAAAATTACATGAATAGACAAAAATGCCCTTACGTGATAATTATGTAATTAAGTTATTATCGGATTAAAACACACCAGATCAATGGACGAGATTAATCCGCACAGGTTGTATGGAAAAAAGAGGATGTAATTTACCCCAACTCTATATATATATATATATATACATATATATATATATATATATATATATATATATATATATATATATGTTTAGGGTAAAATACATCAAGCAAAAAAAACTACATCCATTGCGGATTGATCTGGGACGTCCATCAAGATCATACAACAGCCAGGATCTATGGTGTTTTCGCCTATGGTGTTTTTTCCCCCACCGAAAACGTCATAGGCGAAAACACCATGGATCTTGGCTGTTGGATGAACTTGATGGACGTCCCAGATCAATCCGCAGTGGATGTAGCGTTTTTGCTGGATATAGGATAACTCGACTCTCTCTCTCTCTCTCTTTCCCTCTCTCTCTCTCTCTATATATATATATATATATATATATATATATAGGGTTAGGATCCTGCGAAAACACATCTTTTTGTGAAAACTGTGAAAACACATATTAAAACTCACGTAACTTTTTCATACGTTAACGATTTTTCATAAAATTTACGCCAAAAGTCTTAGAATTACGTTATCTTTAAATCTGGAGCAAAATATTAAAAAAAAAAACTGAACGTTTTTTTTCCCATGTGATGCACATGTGCATCATATAATTAAAAAAAGTTATAAAATGCTATTTTTTTCTTTAAATCTAAAGATAACACAACTATAAGATTTAGGGTGCAATTTCTTTTTAAACTATTAATGTATATCACATGTATGAGCGTTTTTTTTGGTATGATGCACATGTGCATCATTCAATAAAAACGCAAAAAAATGATGAAAATATATGACATATGGTGCGACTAAGAAAAAAAATATATTAACTCATACTAAAAGTATGAGTTTTTTTTGTGATGCACATGTGCACCACACAAAAAAATATTTAAAAAAAAATAAAAAAAGCGTTAAGTTTTTTAAAACTTTTATAGGATTAAAGATAATATAATTTTAAGACTTTTGGTGCAAATTTTTTAAAAAAATATTAACGTATGAAAAAGTTATGTAGATTTTAAGATTTGTTTACGCAGTTCTTACAAAAAAAGGGTGTTTTCGCAGGATCCTTCCCCTATATATATATATATATATATATATATATATATATATATATACATACATATAACCCTAGGGTAGAGATCAATGGAAAACCTCACTTTCTTGGAAAACCTGGAAACCATCTTTTTACCATTGATTTAAAAATTAATGGTTGAGATTAAATGAGAGCAAGAATGTAAGATTTTGTCATTTAATGAAGGGCATAATAGACATATCAAACTTTTATTAGTAAGTGTTTAAATAAAATTTCTCTCTCATATCTTCTATTTCCTAAAATCTCTCTCACTCTCTCTATCCCTCATTTAATTTTAAATTCTCAGTTCAAAATTTAGAAAAACAAAAAAACAGACCTATTTTTATGAAAGAAAAAAATTCGTTGTTACGCCCTTTTAATTGTTGTTCTTCAACGTGACTCTTGATCATCATCACCCACAAAACCCTCGCCGGTGGAACCAATTTTGTATTGTTTAATAAATCTCAACAAACCTGAAATAATTATTAAGAAACGATGTAAGTTGTCAAACTCTTTCAGGCCGTATTCCTTTAAGATGTTACATTGGTGTAACATCTTTACAATTTTGTTTCATAACTGAAAAAGTATGATAAAATATATAATTGTTACATGCTTGCAACAAAAAAACCTCAGGTATGAAACATTAAAAAATAGAAGAACAATGATCGGCATTATTTTCATTCATAGTATCGGGATCATGATCATGATTGTCTTGACAGCTTGGATTGAATGATTCCACTCCATCAATTGATTCGCGCTCTTGATTAAAATGAGATGAATTAGACACCATACTTTTGTGGTCTTGTTTTTTTCCTTCATGAACTCATCGTGCATTACAATGGAGATGGTGATTGTGAACATCGTGATGAAGATGATTGATAATTGGCATGAACGGACGTGAAAAAGAAAAGATCGTGGGATTAGGGTTTCCAGGAGATACGAAATTTTATACATGACTATGAATAATCCCTACAAATAATCAAATTAGTTAATTAGAATTAATTGTTGAAAATACTTTACTAAAATAGAATTGTTAAAAATATCTTAATACCCTTTTATTAAAAGAAAAATAAAAAACTAAATGAAATTATGTGATTGGTGGACAAGGATTTTCTAAGTTTTGTAAAAATTAAAGGGTTTTCCAATTATATCTTTCTATAACCCTATATATATATAAACGAGCGAGCCACGAGCCGAGCTGACATTGGCTTAAGCTCGACTCATTATACAAACGAGCCAATTTCGAGCGAGCTTTTTTCGAGCGAGCTTCGAGCCACGAGTTTTTTGAACAACTCTACTAAGTGGAGTACACGAGGGTCATAAATAATTAACTTACGAGTTAAGAACACATCACAACAAGTGGTCTTAATTGCAAATTATCTTGATTGACTTGACGAATACAAAGATAATTATTTGGATCCAACAACCGAGGGTTGATGAGATTGAAGATCAATTTGCAATTAGGGTTTCGGTAACCCTTGGAGTGTCGTTCCTTCAATCGGAGAAGAGAATAAAGCAAGATTCGTTGTTACACACGGTTTACACATATGTCACTCGTATGTCGATATCGTGTTCATTGTTGTCGTGTAAGATATATTGTTCTCGTAAAAATACATGAAGGGAATTGTTTGTGAAGGAACTTTTATTGGTTTCTACACGTCTGACGACGATTAACAATGTAAAGAAACGAATTCAAGAATCGCTTGGATTTAATTTGGTTGCTCATTTCATTTCAACTCATTTTAACTAATCATCCAAAGTTGAAGGGATATTTTTTTACCTTAGATTGATTCCCCATGTCATCAAGAAAAAGAAAAAGAAAAAGAAAGAAGTTAGAACTTTTTTTTTTGGTTTGTAACTCGTGTTTGTGAGTGGTTTGATCGAATTTGAGGCACACCGGGTGAAGAAGTCGTCAAGTTGTTGGGTGTATCGGTTAGGGTTTGTTGAAAAAGTCATGAAGTCGTTGCTTCTTGCCTTTACGGCTAGTATCGTTTTTTTAAACCTTGAATCATCGGTTTATATTTTTTTAATTTGATTAGAACCGCTGATTAGGATTGGAGAATCAACACCTTGATATTCAGCCGTTGATTAGGTTTGGGTTGCGGGCTAAATAGGGTTTATGTTTTTTTTAAGTTCTGGTTTTGACTTGTTTATTATCAACCATGGGAACCATATTTTGTTAAGATCGGTTGGGTTTTTGGTTCAGATTTGTCTAAGATTTCTGTAGGAGCAGATTACTTTAATTGACATTGTTTAGTAGAACAGCCGGCAAGTTCAGGCACGTGCCATTGTTGTGTATGTCCACTGTTTTTTCGATCTGCGTTTCCTATTTGTTATTGTTATAATTGGAGATGGGATGATTGTTATTGGATTGTTTGACGATTATAGATTTTGGTTGATTGGTATATAAATGGAACTTGGATGTGGTGCTAATGACAGAGAACTGGAGAAAGTGGAACCAGTGATTGAACTGGTGGCAAAATAAGTGAAAAAAACGAGCTTAGTGGCAAGTCATGTGGCTTATTGCTCGTTGGAAGATCTATCCGTTAGGGTCGCGCTAACTGATCGTGTATACGGTCATTTAATCCTTGGTGCCACTTGATTCCATGATAGCTCTTCTATTGTTATTATCATTTGCATGTAAGTTGGTCTAGTACTGTGGATGTTATTCCTTGTTTAGTGGTGATCAGTGGTTCGACATTTGAGAGGATTCGGGATATTGTGCTAGGTGAAGATGTTTCGTCAGGGAAGTACGATTAGGGTTCATCTCATGAGTACTGCTGATTTGGCATAGGTTGGGATAATAGGGAGAGTGAGAGCTGAACATAGTTGACTTGGTGTGGCTGCATAAATATAGACATTCTTTAGAGTCCATGTCTAAAGATTGTGAGTTATGCTTCTGAGAATGTGTCTGGGGTTGATGCATTAGGATTCAGTAGAAGGTTGTGAGGACTCTTGGGTTCTAGATTCTGGTCTGCTTCATTTCGTTTTACCCACTGTATTGAAGCATGAGAGGATTTGATGATGGAAGACTTTAAAAAGTACAGGTTAGTGTATCGTCGGAAGAAGCAAACCAACTTTCATGTAGTGGCAAAGTCTGCTTCAGTAAGTCTTGTAAGCAGAAGAGAGTGTGTTTTAAAGAGGAACGACCTAGAACCACTGAGAAGACGAAAAGTGAATGTGTTCGGAGGTTTAAACCGAATCAGGGATTTGGTAACAATGTGAGCATGGGGCGTGTCTTGGGGACAACTCCAAAATGTTATTGGGTTTACCATGATTTCCGACTGTAAAGATCTCTTCATATAAATCTTTGTCTATTATGAAGAGTGTATGTTCTCTAGAAGTCACTAGACCTGTAGTATGAATCAGTGGGAATCGGTTAAGTTTGAGGATGAGTCATTTGTTGAATTTGCCATGGCTAGCTCTTTAATGACCGGTGATGGGTTGGAGCTCGATGGAGCTCCAACTAGCCCCTTTAGGTACTTGATGACATGGCCGATTGCAACTAGGTGGATTAGTATGTAGAGTCTTAGCTTGTTCTTGGGAACTGGAGGCTTAGAGGATTTCTATCATTAAAGATTACTGGTATTACTGGAGGACTAGTTATGTTTTGCTTGGATGGCGGGCTGAAGTTCATCGCAAGGCTGTCAAGTGAGAGATAATTAAGTGTGAAGGCCTTTGGGTCGTTTATCTTATTTAGGGCTCGTCTTGGTTCCTAATGTTCCCCTACTCTCTTTTAGTATATATACATAGTCATGTAATTGTAATCTTGTGCACTATGAGCTAATAAAGATAAACCCTACTGGTAGCCCGTGGATGTATGTCACACCGACCGAACCACGTTAAATTGTTGTGTCGTTCATATTTTCTATATCGTTTGTGCGTATGTGTTATCACTTCCGTTGACCACGAACCTAACAAATGTGTCCCCTCGAAACGCCACGTCTCAAAAAAGCTCTACGATGTAAGTTTTATTTACCATGGGCTTTATGGCTTAGTGGTAACCGCATAGCTTATTTTAGAAAATGTCACCGGTTCGAGCCTTGATGCCTACGTTAGACGGATGTTTTACCTAATTGTTTTGAGTTGGACCTAAATCATCAAATAAATTAGGATGGTGTATTCTATACATTTTATATTATTTCTTATATAACATGTTCTAGTTAGTTTTCCTTAAGTAAATTTGTTTGTATATATATTTTTTTAAGTTTGTTTTTGGTTTTTTTTATATTATTTCTTATAGTTTTTTTTTATCTTTTACAAGAAAGTGTTTTTTTAACATTTTTTAACAAAAAGCATTTTTAATCTTTTTTAAAGAAAACATTTTTAATATATTGATTTTCTGTATATTACTTTTTATAGGGGATAAATATGATAAGTTTTTATTTTATTTTTGTGACGGTTATGACAAGTATTGCTACAACGCGTGATTTTTAACTTACTAGTTAATAATAATAAAAAATGAGTTATTGCTTTGTATATTGATTTTTATAGGGGATAAGTATTCATAGTAGTTGAAAGTCACAACAAAAACTTAAGAAAAAATTTGTGACATCCGAGAATTCCAAGGTTAACTTCCGTTAGACAATCTCCGTTAGTTACGTTATAAGTGTTAACTTAGTAACTAATGCTTAACTAGGCCGAATACGTCCACGACCTTTGGTTGATCACCGAACCCGTCCATATGTGTTATGTGTTTATTTATTTATTGTCATTATGTGCAATGTGATTTAAACGCATGATTTAGTATTGATAATAGAATGTAAATTGGCCACTTTTGGTTTCCAGCGAAACTACCGGGCGAAACTGTAGATTCGCTCGGTAGCCGGCTAAACTGTTTGACTCACATGTGTTCAGAGCCAGTTTTGCTTGGCCAGCGAAACTTCCAGCGAAACTAGCCCATGATATATATATTTTATAAAACCCTAGTTACTTCCATTTGCATCATCTCCACACTAAACACACACACACTCTCCTGGAATTTCTGGTCAGTCGAGAAACACCCCGAGCCGACGTGATCTCAGCCTCGAGGCATCATCCATTCAGACCCTAGATCGAATCGTGAGTCCCAAAACTATTCTTCATGCATTTTCTATGTGTTTTACCTTAAAGCATGCCTAGATCTTCATGTAATCACTTGATCTTCTGATATGATGCTTAGGAAGGCTAGATCTATCATAAAGTCTGTAACTTTACGTTTGAAATCAAACCATAATGAAGATTCATGCTAGTTAGGTCATTTTAGGTTTAAAATGTGTTTTTGGTGTTTTGAATGTGAAAACCCATGTTTAAGGTGTTAAATCTTGTTGTTTGATGCTGGTAAATGTTTATGCATGCTAAATATTGAATCACATGATGTATGGAAGCTGTTAGATTGATTTTTAGGCTGATTTATGTGTTTTTCGCGACCAGCGAAACTGAGCTGTTCTCTGGGCGAAACTATACAGCGAAACTGTATAGATATTCATCCAGCGATACTATGTGGCGAAACTATAGTGTCGCCCGCGAAACTAAGTAGACATG
This sequence comes from Deinandra increscens subsp. villosa, assembly GCA_039602395.1. NCBI lineage: Eukaryota > Viridiplantae > Streptophyta > Magnoliopsida > Asterales > Asteraceae > Deinandra > Deinandra increscens. The sequence goes on from JBCNJP010000003.1 coordinate 9,668,465, forward strand.
CTCGAACGAAACTACCGAGCGAACCAACCTGAACGAAAGTTCAAACCAGTTTCAAGCGAAACTAGGCTAGCGAAACTGCGTCAGCAGTTTCGGGCGAAACTAGCTAGCGAAACTGTGTCACCGGGTAATCTCTAGCGAAAGTGTTGCCCGTGCACCTAGCAAAACTATGTAGCGACACTAAGTAGCGAAACTATGATCTGACCAAAACCCAACTTGTGCAACTTGTTTGAATGTTATGCTATGACTTACATGATTATGCAATAATGAAACATGCCTTGAATTCTGAATTATGTGAACCCTTGTTATGATCAACCATCGGTGTCGTGTGTCGGTATGTCGAGTCATAGTTCCAACGTGCTATGTTATGGGCCATAGTGACGTGAGTTAAATGTTAGACACAAACTAATACTTAAGACCTAAACGTGTTCCTAGGTCTTCGTTAAGCAAACAATATTTGGATTACTTAGCAAGTGTAGCAGTGCAACCAAAGGTGAGTGTCACTAACCCATTTACCGTGAACCCGTTTGGGTCACACTGAATAACTTAATGAAGAACAATGCTGACAACCTTATGAGTGCTATGCACCTCTCTGATGAAGTTGAAAACTTAGGAGTGCTTGGCACCCACTTGATGAACTTGAAGTGTTTTATGGGAGACACTTGTGAAATACTTAAACAACTATTTCTAAAACGAAACTGAAAATGTTTTCGGGATTCATGAGAACCCAAAGTAAACCGTTTTAACATGGCTAGTGTAGGTTAAAGTCTAAACCACATGATATCACATGATTTCTAAGGATTGCCTTATAACTGAAAAGGTCCTCAACTAAATTGTACCATTAATTGTAAAGCGAGGGGATGTTGGGTAGATCTACTGGAGTTTGACAAACTCCGCCTCGTGACACGGGAAGTGCAGGGAGGTACAATATCAGCCTATCTGACCGTGGTCCCGAGAGGACACGGGGGAGGCAAAGCCGCGATGACGTAGGTCCGCAAAACAAAATAGATGATGGCGCTGCCACTACAATTATCAGTCAGCTTTGGTACAAACTTCCTTAGTGCATGGAACAACGGATTAGCTACCCGCGATATCGGTTGAGCACTTTAACTATACAAAACTAGTACATACCCGATAACGTATGTTACGGACATTACTTTTACTAAACCACAATACTATGATTATGGATATCACTAAGCTTTGTTTTTCGCAAATAAATATTTCGTAAGTATATGTTGACACGAATATGATTATGAGACCGGGCCACTGCATGACAAGCCCACCGTGAACTCACCAACCGTTAGGTTGACACTTGCGTGGTTTAAACTTTTGCAGATCGCTGAGGAGTATCCGGAGCGGGTTGGCATGGCACACGAAGACATTTTCTTTTATTTAAATTAAGTTGGAAATTTTTAAACAATGATTTGTAAAGCACGTGGTTAGTGCTAAGATAATATTTTCCGCTGCGTATGTTGAAGACTTTAATTTATGATTTATATTTGGATCAACTCTGATTCGTTTAGTATTTGTAACTAATGGTTGTGGTCCTGGTTTCCTCGCACCCCTTAACGGTATAAACTCCGTTGGTGGTTACTTGGGGGTGTGACAAAATTTTAAAAAAAAGTATAAAATACGAATAAAATCAATAACTTAAGCAAACTATATATATCTATAGTTAACATTAGGTTATTCATAAACATAAAAAAAATTAAAATGGAAAAAAATATAAAACACTGAAAGAAATAATACGAATAAAATCAGGTCACACGAAGAAACTCCATCTGATGTGTAACGAAATCAAAAAATAAATATAGACTCAACGGCATAGGGTGTCGTTTTTACCCGAAACCCGATAATCGAACCTGACCCAATCTCACCCGACCCGAATTATTGTAACCCGAATCACTCTAACCCGAATTACACGTAAACATGAACCCGATTTAGTTAAATGGGTCGGTAATAGGGTTATGTTTAGGGTATTTTGGGTCAACCCGAATAACCCAGTTACGCTTATGTTATTTTAAATCCTTAGTAGATATTTCAATTTTCAAATCCATACTTGATTATTTTGTATCCATTCTATTTTTTCTATATATTGTTTCTAATTCATGTAAATTTCATTCTTTAAACATGCATACATGTATTAAGGAATTGTACTTATCATTAATAACATATTATTATAAAAAAGATTTATATAAATAATGTAAGAAATATAAAGTGAATTTATAAATTTTATTATATTATATAAGTGAGAAAAAGAATTGAAGTACATCGTAAAGTTTATATATTTTTTTTTTTACAATTTTTGAACATTTATTATGCTTTCATACAATTTTTCATAAATTTTTATGTAACTCTTATTTAACCCGAAACCCGAATAACCAACCTGAATCAACCCGTTACTCGAAATCCGAAACCCTAACAACCATGGGCCAATTTGGGTCGGGTTATGGGTTAGATTTCATATATGAATACCCAAAAACTGAAAAACCCAATCCATTTAACCCATAACCCGAAGACAAAACCCGATCAACACTCTACAACGGCATGAGTTTTCGCAACCCGACATTCGAAGTAAATAACAAAATAAAGTTAAAAGTAAGAAACAAATAAAAAAAAAACTGGTCGTGCTAGAATCGAAACCAAACAAATAAAAAAAAAACTGGTCGTGCTAGAATCGAAACCACACCTATCATATGAGTAGCTGAGTTTGAAACTAATTAGATCCAATCTAATGCACATTATATAGTTTTGTGGTATTTTTGTCATTGTTGTTTAAATTGAAGGGCAAAATAGACCTTCTCCTTCCTTTGACTCCTTTACCCACCCACGTTCCTTATCCAGGATTTCAGGCCTCCAGGGTATGGCCCTCCCCTCTCTCATTTCACTCATACACGCATCGTCTCTTCACCCATAACAAACCCTAGAAATCAAAATTGATGTGTCTATGTTCTCTCTCTATAGGATATCGATGTTGCCGCTGGCGATGGTTGGTGATGGCGGTTAGGCTACGACGCCGTATTTAGCACAGCCGTCGTCAACCAAAGGCCTCATCACGGCTGTGATTTTGTATGTTTCTGTCGGTTGTTTCTTCCCGTCTCCTTCTTTTCCTTTTACACAGGTACTTTCTTCTTTCTTTCCTGCCTTTCTTTCCTTAGATGCGGCCATACGTAGGTTTCTTCTTCTCTGATGCTTAGATCTGGCCTTCATGATCAAATTTCTTTGGGGTTTTGACTACCTAATGTTCAGTTTTTTTTCCAGCTTCTTATCTGGCTCACACTTTAGCTATTGCTCTTAATCTTCAGGTATTTACAGCGCCAGTTATTGTTGCCTATGAATATTTAGGGTTTCCTATAGTTTTGACACTTATATGTATTATCTTCTCTGTAGTTGTTCAGTCTCATCATTTCCCTGCCTACACAGGTATCTCTTTTTTTTCGGATTTCTAATTTTTATGTGATTTCCTCTCTTAAGTGAATCTGTTATAGACTGAATCGTTCTGTGGTTTGTTTAATTCTTTTTTTGGGTATAAATTGTGTATTAGCCTCAATGCTCTGATATTTTTTTGGGGATGGTATTTGAACCTCGACATGAATTAGGTTAACAATTTCTATATATGAGGTTAGGTAAGAGTGTAATACAAATTATGTGTATTTTAAGGTTTATTAAAAGACCCTAATCTTATACCTAACCATTCCCATAAGTAGCCTACATTCAGATTATATCTTCTTTGATAACGCAGTAAAGGATGTGATCAATACCCAACCCCTTCAAAATAGGAATTACAATAAACCTCAAAATAATACTAAACCCAAGGAGTGAAGATATAAAGTATAAACAAGATACAGTATCGAAAAATTGTTGACCACATTTTAAAGCCTCGGTGCCTAAACTTTTAAGTAGGTTAAAGTATAGTGATTGACTAATAGTGGTGTTCAGTCTCTTTATTAAAGAAGTTTGTCTTGGCCAACGGCCATTGTAAAATTTCATTTCATGTTTTATGTGATCTTAGAGATTGAATGATTAAAACTGTTGGATCGTTAAGATATGATGGATATACCTGTGTGTCTTCTTCTCATTTAAAAGAACCAGTCACACATTGCCAGTAATAGTTTTTTTTAAGAATCCCCTTTGTTTAGGATTGTTTTCACCAATTTTTTTACTTCATTTTTTTTACTACTGTTAGTTGTTATAAGACCATTTTGTCTGTACTGAGCTTGCTAGGTAGGTTCAAAGATTATCTCTCAGATACGTACACTTGCATCAGAGTTTACTAATTCTAAGGCCGTACAAATAAAATAGAATAACACTCTCATCACTTCTGTTCAAATTTGATTACGCATAAGGAAAAGGATACCCAAATGAGGAAATTACATTTATCTTTTGTAGCTTCTAGGATATCTCCCACCTAATGTAATTTTGTTGTAAGGAAAATCCCATTTTCTGAGATCAGTTTACTTCATTTCTCGGGCCTGCTTGGTTATACAGGTTATGGTTTTGAACCTGAGCTGTGTCTTTATTTATTACATAAAATCTGTTCACACTTTTTAATCTTGATGTCTTCTATACATACCTATTTAACTGATCTTTAGGCTTAATCTTCAGGTATTTACAGCGCCAGTTATTGTTGCCTATGAATATTTAGGGTTTCCTATAGTTTTGACCCTTTAACGATCCGGTGCCGCGGCGAAGCGCGGGTCGTCCGATCTGTTAGAATTGCTTTCTGTAATCACCAATTGGATTTAGGGTTTCTCCGATGCTAAGCACGGCGATTGTAATTAACTGTTTTTTTTAATTATCTTCCGTCTCTCTCAACAGGGCATAAACCACGAGTGGGCGTATCAAGCATCAAGGGCGATCGGGAGACGAGTACATCACGATTTGAAGATCATTTACGTGTTCATTAGAGGCCGATTGGAGTTCAAATCAACACGATTAGGTATGCGATTCGACAAAGGCGTATCACACAGGTTAGTAATTTTAAGACAAACTAGGGTTTGTTGATTTATCTGTTTTACCATGGTTTGTACATTCTTTTGTGGCATCTGAAGAGAGTACTAATTGACATTGTTTTTTTGTCCCTTTATAAACAACAAGCAAACATAATTTGATGAAATACACTTAGATTAGGTTGAACTTGCTCTCTTACCTCGGTTACATGTTTAAGTTGAACAGAGATAAGATTTTTGTTATGCTAGGTGTTTGAATAAGTTACTATGATAAACATGACATCTCCACTGAAAGGATTTAATGTTGCTCTAATATTTCTTGGTGATGTCAGTAACTTATTAATAGTGCTACATTTAGGAAGAGGTCATATTAAAATACCGTTTCTATTATGCACAAGAATGAGTTTTGCACAAGATATTATCGCATGTCTTTTTTTAGGCCTCAATTTGTTATATTTTTTGCTTAACTAGGGTGCTTTGGGGGCTCCCAAGATGGATTGGTTACTTGATGAAGGAGATTGGAAAAAAAAGGTATGACATTCTTTGTTTGCCTAGATAAATTTTATTATTTGAATTAACTCTTATGACCAGTGTTGTAAAACGCGGAATTAGGCGGCGCCTAGGCGGCGCCTAGGCGGTAATCGGAACTTTACCGAGGAATTTTGGGCTAGGCGGACCATTAGTCGGTTTGGGGGAAAATCGGAAAAAGACGTACCTAGTCGGTCAAGGCGGTGGCTAGGCGGCGGCTAGGCGGCGTCAAAATTCAGCCGGATTTGTGTATTCCGGCGGCCGGTGACGCCATTTTCGCCGGAAGTCAGGAAGAAGAACCAGTGTAGTGGATGAGGAAGAAGGAAAGGAGGCGGATTCTCTGTTTAGGTTTTTTAGGGTTTTATAAAGTTTAGATATTTTAATATTTAGTCCCTCAATCTTTTACTACTTTACAATTCTTTCTTAAACTTATTAACCTTTATGTTAAAACTATAAAACTAGTTATGATATTTAACATTTATCCCCCTCTATATTTACTAGTTCACATTTGGTTATTATATTTATAAATTTATAAGAAAAAAGTATAAAAATAACATTATATGTATATATATTTTTTTAAAATCATATATAAAATTACAAACCGATTAATCCCGATTAATCCCGATTAATCCCGATTAAATGCTAGGCGGTACTCAACCGCCTAGCTACCGCCTAGCGCTTTCTACAACATTGCTTATGACTATTGTTTTCACTTTTCATCTTTGTTGGTCAAATATAACTTCTTTTTTTTATCTATAATGATTTGGTTTGCTTTCATTAGGGCACTACTATGTGTTCTGTTGCTGTATATGAGCTTATTTTTGGACTGCATCTACAATTAATAATGAATCTAAAACAATTAGTTAATCATTGCTAGCATAACATTTCAATATGTGTGTTGGTTGATTTATCAGGTGAATAAAACCAAGAGCAACAACTGAAGTTTCATTTCAGCTTGAGAGGTAATCTCATGGCTCAAAGAAATCCATTTGTTTTATATAAATATTAAATTATTGAATTTGCTAAGCCTAAATATTCAATAAATCACCATGTTAAGAATATCATGGGTTGATGAACAGGTAGAAGCAAGATGGAAGCAAAAGCATACTTTGATAATTTTGGTCAACATGCCCCATGATAAGAATATCATGGCCTGATGAACAGGTAGAAAGCATAATTTGATGATAGTTTGGGTCAATGAAGTTCATTATTACGTGCATGCTATTTCAAAACTATAATAAGCTTGCAAGATTTATGATGATGATATGAACTAAAAAGTGAAGATGCAAAACCACCATGCTCCTCTGACTTGCATATCGACTTTTGGTTGCGAGTCTGATTATACATCAAGGTCAATACTGTAGTATATATGTCAGTTTCTTAACCGATTAGAACATATTGTTTGTGGTTTGATTTGGAGCCAAATTCACCTACCTGTATATGTTTCATGCCATTTAGTTATTTAAAAGCAGAAACATTAAGCTCTATTTTGCAATACAAATGGCTTCCACCTTTGAATGCACCGTTTTTTTCAAAGCTTTGGCAAATTTGTGTTTTTTAATGTTTTGACATTGGGACATTCACCAAATAAATTTTACTAGAAATTGAATGCCATTTATCTAATGTATGTGGTTATATATATTATCGACCAAATTGATGGGCTCTTTATTTTTGCATAGCATGTGCAGGTTTCTTGGTTGACTTCAAAAGATATTCAGATCACCTTAAAACCTGAAAGTAGGGAAAGGTCATTTGTGTTACTTTGGTAAACCTCCCCCATTGAGTTTGGTGGTGTTTATGTTTTTGGTAGCTTTAGTAAAACAGTTAGGAGCAAGCTAACGTGGTGTACACACTATGGGTTACAAACATGGTCTGTCACTGACCTTGGGGCTATTGGGTTGCTTTAAAAACATATTGCCCATGTCATGGTAGATTGTGATTTTACATTTTCTTTATTTGTGATTGCTATAACCCATTTCCCGATACATCATTTGAATGATATAATTTTGGTAGATTGTGAATTGCATGATTTTAATACTTACTCTTTGTTACAAGAAAGGTTTTATGGGTTATCGAAATTTGTTTCACACGATACTTTTCTTTAATTGTTTTGCTAAAAGACTTTTTGAAATGGTCCGACTGCTAACCGACTTCTTAAAAAATGGGTCGGCTCCGCGGCGAAGCGCGGGTCGACCCACTTGTATAAACACAATAGCCAACATGAGCTGACATTTGTTAACTTTTCATAACAAAAAAGGTTTTATATATATACATTGTTTGTCACAAGATTCAAAGTTGATGATTTGGTCGGGTGGCCTCTCCTTTCACGGTGGTACATTTAAACCCGGGTTCGATACCTACCCTCTGTAACTTCTTTTTTTTCTCTCTTTAGATGTTCGCTCTGTTTTTTTCTCCTCCTTTATAACGCCATGTGAACGCTGAGTTGTTACACTTTATGGCGACGTGTCGATTAGTCTCTCTTTTAGACCTGCTAGCCCTCCTGAATCATCAATCTTCTTCAATCATCAAAATCTCTTGCCCGCTCTCTTTCTTCTACACATGCTTTCATCTTTTGCAGAAGGTTTGCCTACACCTGAATCTTTCTTAAATTCAAACTTTCGCTGTTATATTTGTTTATGGTGTTCTTGATTTCAGGTTCAATTTCATCAACGCCTTTACTGATTTCGCTATCGTTGTCTCTAACAGTCACGGCTGTTGTCAAAGGTTTGTATTTCATGCGCTATTTTTTTAGATAACATATGATTGTCTTCGGTTTTAGTTTTTGCTCCTGTTGTAGCCGTCTGTTGTTTTTTAGGGTTCCTGTTTCATGTATGCTTTCGGTTTTAGTTTTTGCTCCTGTTGTAGCCGTCTGTTGTTTTTTAGGGTTCCTGTTTCATGTATGCTTATAATTTCGAAAGTTTATGTTAGTCGTAGAAAGTTATTATATATTTCTAAGAGATGTGGTGAATATATATAATTAGCTTTTTCAAAGCACGCAAAAAAATATAAAATTGGTTGCCGGTGATGATTTGGGTTATAGTTTAACCTAAAACCCAAAAACCATAAAACAAGGTTCCTAATTGGGTTGTAAGTGCGTACAGGAAGGTATATTGGTTTCTGTGTTATAGAATCAAAGGAGTGGCTTTTATGAAACTGGGGATTCATTTAGTTGAAAGTCAGCCTAGAACAATTTATAGGAAAACTTTGCAAAGGGAGACTAAATATGTTGTTATAGTATAAATTTAAAACAGGGTGTTGTTAAGATATTGATCTTCGAATGCCATATACCGTTCATAGATTGCAGCCTCGCAAACTAAGGTTTACTTACACTTACGATGTCGTAGTTTATTCGCGCGTCTAATTGATGGCGAGGATATGCATAGGTGTCTAATTGATGGCGAGGATATGCATAGGTTAGAAATAAAAGTTACTGAAGGTGATATGATCGCCATCAATCTCGAAATTTCCTTCTTTATTTTAGGTTCATAATTTGTTTTGCAGATCATGCTACAGCCAAATACGCTTTAGTAATAAACAAAGGTAAGGAAAATTTGCCCTAGGATGTATAAGGTTAGTGGTTAGTGGTGTTGACTTCAAAGATATATGTAAATGAGGTATTATAAAACCATATAGAAGGAGTATGTACGGAGATGCAGGTCAACCATTATCAAATTATAGGTCGGCCTCTTTGTTTTTACCAGTCTACAATGTGCAGATCCATTTTGGTTTACATTGGCCGTGTAGAAGGGCTATCATGCATATTGTTTCCAAAATAAAGTCTCTATAAAGGTTATTTCACAAACATTATCATAGGCAATCTTCTGTCTTTGAATAACGACAACTAGAATGTTCTTATAAAATAATAATAGTCAGCTAAAAAAATTGTATTATTTGGTTGTGTGTATCAGTTTTTCTGTTGAATAAATAAAAAAACTCACCCTAAATTGGAAGTCCGACAGTTTCTATATATGTGATTTATATCTTTGTGATTACGGTACCTGTGTATAATACAGATTAAAGGAAAGCCTTCAATAAAATTTAGCCAATCTCCCTATGTTGTAGGTGCATACTTTAGAGGTGTGGATGTCACTATACATGAGATCTGTTTAGGCTTTCTGCATTTGGAAAATTGTTTCCTTACTCTACCAATGTTTAAACATATAATTTCCTATGTTACAAAAGAAAAGGAATCGGTTTCTAATTTTTTTGGTTATGTCTTTTTATGTGTAATACTTGTAAATCCTATATACCTATAATGTTGTATTGTTAGGATAGTGCTCTTTGAAAGTCATGTACCACTTGCAGACTGTAGCCTCACAGACATGGTCTTCGAATTTTATGTGTGCTAAAACACCAGCTGACGTTACATCATCTTACGAAGAAATCTACTACTTTTATATATTCCAGATTTGTTCACCTTCTTATATACATAAGCTAACCTATATATTTGGGTATAATAGTTGGTTCTTTTCCTGCTTCCTGTTTCTTAAGACCTGCATCTGGCCCATGTCACCTCGATTATTATAGGTTGGGATGTTAGCATGACGGTCTCTAGGTGTCCGCCTGCGTTTCCTAAGGTCATAGTGTGGATATATTTGTTTATGTTACCTTCTGTGCCTAGGCGCCTCGCTTTATGGGGTATACCTTTCGGCTCATAAAAGTTTCCGCAGATCAGAATCCTTCTTTGACTGTAAAAAAAATATAAATTCAGGGCCAAAGTTTATCATTCTTTGCCCAATACTATGGAGATATTAGCATTGGTTCCCTTCTCAAACATACACGGTCATATTTGATACAGGCAGTTCAAATCTTTGGGTTCCATCATCCAAGTTTACTTTATTCCATTTCATGTTTTACGGCTGTATAATATTAGGTTTTGTGATTCATACATAGAACTACTTTATCATAGTTGTTGTTTGTTAGTTTCAGGTTCGCTATAGGCTGTTACTAAAGCTTATTAAATATATATTACCCCGAAGGGGGTCTTCGTGACAACACTCCAGCGTGAGAGTAAGTATTTGCTTAAGGAGTGAATATTTTAACTTTAAGTTGGCCTCATATCGCCCTCAATAGCAAACTGTCCATACCACTGTATTTTAGATCTCATTTATTACCTTTTTAACCCCTCTTCAGCTACACATGTCCCTTTCTGCTAATGGTATACACTTTTCAATAGTGGTTTATAAATCATTTATAAAAATCTTTTAATAGTACAGCCATGCACCGTATATGCGAAAACATAAATTTTTGGCCAACTTAACAGATTACATATTCTATAGCAAACAATAAACACTCAGGGTAAGAGAAGTTGAGAATGTTTACAAAGTCTACCATCATTTTTGCTTTTAGAATCCCCTTTTTAAATTTCATTCAATCTGTATTCGAATTTATAATGTATACTTCCGTCATTATAAATGTCACTTACACTTGACACCAAAATCTATTGTACTAATAGCACCACATTATATTATACATGTTAGAGGTGACACCATTAGATGCAGACTATGGAAGGAGATCATACAGTCACCCGACAGGTTTGATCGCATTTCCATTGAAAATGCCCAACATCCGGCAGTTATCGCAGTCACTTCCATGAAAATCACTAAACAATTCGGTTTGTCTTCATACTTTACTCCTACCTCATATGCCACATATTCGAACCACCTTAAATACTTATGTTGTACTGCTGTTATATACGTCAGAATGGCTTCAGTTGGGTGCCACCGCAACAACCTATGTGTACCTTAATCCAAATATCGTTGAAACGACCGCACTTCTGACCGGGTAAGACAATATTCTCATGTGTTCTCTCTTTACATAACACAGTTACTCCTGCCTCCATAACAAAGACACTCACTATTTATTTCTCAGCCTTCATACAGCTGCATCCTCTTCACTTTCCACAAGACCTATACCCATCGTTTCAGCATCAGCAGAAAAAAAAAACAATCACTTAGCTGCTCAAACTCGACAGACAAACTGCCTCTGTAAGTAGATGCATTTATACATTACCCTGAAATTACTGTAACTTCATATACAACAGTTTCTACTTTCACCTCTCTAGAATTTTGATTTACATATAAATTACTTTTACGCAATTCCGTTCTGGTTGTTCTTTATATAAAATTTAGTGCAGAACCAAACTTTTAAAAAAAATATCCTTTTACAAATTCCGTTATACGTTTCCTTACTTATATTAATAGCTATATCTGTCTCAACTCTCCTCACCGAGCAATCATAATATGTTCAGACATCCTGCTACACTTCAATTATTATAATACATGCCTTCTATATCTTACCAGGGCCGGACATTTATTTGTGATGCCTCGATATCAGATTTTACTACAACAGACGGTTGGTTTAAAGCTTACTGCACCATTGGAATCTGCGGCTTAGGGGCGTTTTGGCGAGTTGAATCATCGATATGCCCGGCACACTGGAAGATTACAACCTGCAAATACATGTACCCTCTCTGTTACTTAACAAACTATAAATCTACTAGCAATTTACTTACCACATTTTTATTCTTAGGTACCACATTACAGCCACCATAACTGATTCTACAGCCTCCGCTCCTGCAGTGATCTACGATAATGCCAGCCAAACGATCCTTGGCTCACCCTGTTCAGAACTACTTACTACAGAGCACATCGTGGATCCTAAAAACCTTCCAGCGGCAATAATAGAAACGAAGGGTCGGGTTTTCCGCTTCTATCTAAAGGTCCAGTTATACACAAAAAATTGGCTTCACAGGGTTTAATATAAACCGAGCCGAGCACATAGGGGCCACATCAGATTCGGCGTTAACCGAAACTACCACGACTCCTGCCGCCTCTCTAACGCCAGGGACTCCAATACCAACTAGACAATCACATCGTCAGCCTACAACCGGTGTTAAGAGATCACTTCCCACAACCACTGGTAACTCAATACACAACTTTATTGACAGACCCCTTAGGTTTCAACCAACAACTTATTGTCTCTTTTTCAGGCACATCTTCGCGTGACAATCCTCCTCACGCTTAGGCAACAACAGGAAAAAATGTTCCTTACCCGTTTTGTAAACATTACACTCGAATGTTTCAAATTTTACATATTCGTATGTAGCAACACAGTTTTGATGTATAATATATGGTTGCCAACCTCTCTGACCATCTCTACTTTTGAAACACAGCACCGCTGCAACGCGCGGTTGATTCCTCGTTGAACAACAATTTATAAATATCTAAGTTGTTTTATTAAAAATAAATCAACGGTGTCGCGTGGATTCGTAACCCGAAACCCAGACAATCACGGTAAAATGCAAGACCCGAAATCCTGAGAGTGTTATTCGCAGCAAATCAAATATATTTAATATGAATCATTTTCTGTAGTTTTTTTTATAAATTAAGTTACTATGTGTTGGAATTTTGGGAGAAAAACTAGTGAAAAATGAGTTTTTTCACTAAGTGTGAAAATGAGTTTTTCACCAACTTTGGACTAAAATAAAATACAGATAACATAGGTTTTTGCCTCTGTATTTTATAGTTTTGTGTAGTACGTTGTGAGGGCTTTCCAACGCATCAAACCACGTCCAAATCCGAACTAGTATGAATGAGATATCGAAGCTCAAAGTTGAGGTCTCGCAACTAGTGAAGCTGCGAAAATTAGAGAGAAAAATGCTAAGTATAGCATGTTAACTCATCCCACATTGGTTGGGGATTGAAACCAAAAGTGGTTTATAAGGTGGGAACCTTACCAACTATTGTTTCTTTTAGTAGGACACATCCCTTGGACCCACCCCTAACTCGCACTCAAACACGTGCGCGCGCCTGGCGTGGACGTATGAGCCGCAATCTGGCGCTTTGATGGCGCACTTTGCACTTCGCATCGCCGCGAGCCGCTTGAGACTTGGAGTTCAAGCGGAAGTTGAACCGGAAGATCAGTGCCTTCCGGAAAACAGCTGTTACGCGGAGATTGCTCCGGAATGACAGCTATAAACGCGTTTTGAGCTAATTAAGGTAATTCCGTGTTAATTAGAAATCAATTTGCATTAAAGACGTTTAATGCAAAGTTTGACTACGAATTAACTTTTGAGTGCTCAACAAGAATTCCCACCACTATAAATACAGCCTCATTAGTTGAGGCAAAAGATACCGAATTAACACAGAATTCTCTCTTCTCTTCCTCATACCTTCTCTCAAACTCTTCATCTTCGTTCTTCAAGCTTCAAGGTAACTTCAAGCTTAGAGTTATCCCGGCCGTACAATACGGTTTAGGCGATTGTATCCTGGGAAACAAAACGGATCTTCGGTAGACTCGGAATTTGTTTTAAGGGACCCGGGTTTTGACCCGAATCCTTCGCCAAGGTTCCTTGGAACCTTTCTCGTTTTTCTTAACTAATATCAAAAGTTTTTCTCAAATCATTTTTTTTGACTTTTAAAACTTTTTCCATAATTCTGTGTCATTAATTTCCTTCATTTAAATCAATATAATTTCATTTCATTTGTATTGTAATTTTAATTTATTTTATTTCCTTGTAATCTTTTACTCATTTCCTTGTATTGTATTTCATTTCTTTGTAGTATTTCATTATTTTTCTTGTAATTGTAGTAGGAGTAGAATTTCATTTTTATTGTATTGTAATAGATTACATTTATTTTCTTTTGTTGTAATCGTACTTAAATAAAAGTATTTATTTTAATTAAATTTACGAACGGTTTTCATACACTATGTATTATCTAGATATAGTGAAAGAAAAAAAATAAATAAATAAAATAGATAGGGAAATATTGTCTCTGTCTCATAATTATATTTGTCTAGTTGTTACATTTTGTAAAGTCAATCATATTCCCGTTCTAAAATAATGACAAGTCCCCATCTTTAATGAGAACAAATTTCATGTTCTTTGTTAAACCATAGAAAGTGACATTATCCACAACGTTCGTATATACTAATGTTGCCGACTAACTGGTCCACCAAGTTGCAATATAAATATATAATCATGTTACAATGTATGTGTCTAAACTCTGGTCCACTGAGTTACAAATAGAACATACATAGCAAGTATCACAAGCAAAGCAGGGCTCTAAACGAACTAAGCCGAACAAAACATTGTTTATGTTCGTTTGGTAAGTATTAAACTTATTCATGAACGGTTCACGAACACCTATGAATGAAAATTCTTGTTTGGTTACGTTATTAAGGAGTTGAACTTTTTCATGAACGGTTTAATAAGGTTCATGAACACAACCGAACATATACTATTAATAAAAATCAGCATTCTTAATCACTAAAATTAGATAATAATCATAAACACAATTATTTCAAAACAAAGCTAAAACTAGAAATAATAATCATAAACGTGATTATCCTATAATAATGTGACAAAAATCTAAATGACTAACGTTCATGAGCATAAATGAACAAACATGACCTCAGTTCATGTTCATTCATTTGACTAAACAAACGAACTTTCTTGTTAAGGGTGGGGTAGGTGGGGGTAGTAGAATTTAGTTTTCTTTTTTTTAACGGCAATTTTATTTAAAAAAAAACTAACAAGACACTAAAAGAGAGTACAAACATAAAAATTACAAAGAAGCGGCACTTTTATACAATTGATTCCAATCTAAATCTGAAATTTTGGCTTGGTGTTTGAGCCAAAAGAGCCAAAGGAAAGTGTTTGATTTGATATCCTCAATCATCCTTTCCTGATGTGAAATTTAGTAGTAGAAGTAGTAGAATCATTAATCAATTGGATTGTGTCATGAAAAAGAGAAAAAAGTAGTTGAATGGTAGCACAATGATGGAGTGGTGTGGATAAAATCTTTTTTTAAAGGTAAATTATAAATAAATAAAATCTTTAATATAAATTAAAATAACACCATTACATTAAATAAAAAAACTATTTAAAACTTAATAAAAAAACATACGGTGTTCAAACGAAAACAAATAAAACGTTCAAATAAAAAAACTGACTAAAAGTCACATTGCCAACCATATTTCGTTGCTATCTTGTGTTTTTTGTGCAAGTTTGAATGCCAAATATGACCCATGCATATGGTCATACGTTTTTGTAAACGTTTCAACATTTCGGTCGAATTGTTCTTGTTCGAGTTCGCCTTTTGTCTCTTCATCATCTCTGTCATCGACCTTTCTCGTGTGATTCTCATGGCCCTTATCTCAGCCCGCTCCTTTTTTTTCTCGATATCCCCTTTTCTCATCACCTTGAAATTATTCACCGGCTCAACCAAACTTGCATTAGTACTTGACGACGACTCGACCGATCTCTTTTTCTTACGAGTCGGTTGTGTTGGTGTTGAGTCGTCGAATATGTCGGGTAAATTTGGACTAAAATATGTCTCGTTAGAAGTTGAAAAAGGTCCCGACATCGACATCTTTGTCCTTTTTGACGACTCGTCAATCATCCCACCTGCTCTCCGATTGATGACCATTTCAAATGGTCATTCGTCACTTCCCATGCTTCGATGTTCGAAATTCCTTCTTCTCATAGAGTTTTTTATACTCTTTCATTGTCTTGCTCATCAAATTCGTGTCTGATGTACCACTAGCTCGTACATAATTCTAAAAATATAAAAATTAAAGTAAATATATGAACTAAAAATATTAAAAAATTAGGAAAATATATATATTATACCATTTGTTGGTAAAGACAACTGAAGTTTTAACCTTCGTAAGCATCTTGACCCATTTCGAGTTGATTTGATGGGTGCTTCTACCCATTCCACCACGTTGCTTATTGAAATATTTAAGCACTTGGATCCAAAAATGATCGGACTTTTGTTGATTACCAATCACCTTATCTTCGGATACGTGAAGCCAAGCTTTTACCAAACAAGCTTCTTCCAAACCACTCCAGTTTGTACGAGCCACTCGGGTAGGAAATTTACCTTTTCTTAGTTGCATTTCGAGGACTATTTCCTCCTCCTCCTCCAAGCTCATAAAATCTTCCTCTTCTTATTTTTCTTCATCCTTATTGGAAATTTCTTCTTGACGTCATGGTTTCTAGAATTTGTGGTTTTGAAAAAGGTCGGGTGGTTCGGGTAACACAAAATGACCCGCTGACACTTGAATCGACATGTTGGGACCCGATGTAGCCAGGTAATATAGGTGTGGTTGTTGATATTGACGGGTTTACGTTCGTTTTTTTGGTATTGGAAAGGTTGGAATGGCATCGGTTCGTTGGAAGCAACTATTGGTCGACTGATCCTGTGGTTTTGGGTGGTTTTTTTTGAAGAGCTTGACGGGTATTTGAGGTCCATAGTTATTTAGAGAATGAGTGTATAGAGTTAAACAGAAGATAATGAGAGTAGAATGTTCGGGGTGAAAAAATAGTTAGATTATGTAGGTATTTATAATATTAAAAAACAATTTTTTTTGTATATTTGATCATTGCCCAACGTCCCTTTTCTCCTCAAATTCACCCACCCTTAACAGCTACAACTAGCCGACTGCCAAGCCGATGGAGTGGCGGCAGTGTGGTCGTCGAAACCGCGGAAGCTGCCACAAACCACTCTCCATTTCGCCCGGCCTAACGTTCATTCCTTTATTAAACAAACCAATGTAAACGAACCTCCCATCGAACACTTCTGATCTACACAAAATTATACATGTTTTTACATCATTTATCTCCTACTTTTTGGGTTAAAACTGACGAACTAACATCCAAACAAAGCAAATTTGTTTTCCTTTTTACTTTTTGTGCTTAATCCAAGAAAAATTATAAAAGGCGCAAAAAGAGCACAAAAAATGAAACAAACAATTGAAGACTCCTAATTTTTGGCCAAGCACGGGTCGTGCTCCACTAAGCACGTCCCGTTGACCTCTTTATCAACACGTGAAAGTTGACTTCTCTCCTCTGACAAGCACGACCTGTGTTTCCTAGCAAGCACACCATGTGCCTCGGATAAGTATGCTTCGTGTTAAGTACTGACGAAGATAATCTGATGATCTTCTCTCAAGCACGGCTCGTGCCTCTGACAGGCACGACCGTGCCCCATGCTATAAACTACCTATAAATACTAGCCCAAGTCACTCTTTCAAACCGTACAATTCTTTCTTCTCCTCTTAGATTAGTCTCTCTTTTTTCTGTTTTTTTAGTTCAAGTCTCCCGTCAAGATTGTAAAAACTCTAACTTAATAAGATCTTGATTTGTGTTTGTCTATGAACCTGTCATTTTCTTTTAAGCAAATATTTAAAACCATGACTACTAAATTCTTACACTTACTTGGGGGAAACAAACCTTTGATGGATTGGTAAAATGAGTCGTTAAGGTTACCTTAAGGTGTGGGAAAATGACTTTGAGAAAAGTTTTTATATTGAAAGTTTACTATTGGTTCTTTTCTACGAACATGTTTTGTGTATAGTGGAACATTGTGAACGTCAAATGATACTTGAAAACGTGATAGCCAGTGAGTGACACCCAGCTTGGGGAAGTCATGCATGTGTGACAATCTGACCCGTCGGGTGAGACCCGCAACGATAAAACCGATAAAAAACTGTCAAACCGGGAAGTCACGTATATAGGCACAACATGTCAATTAGATTATTAGATGAGTCTAGTATTCAAAAACACAACACAAAACATCACACACAAAGTTGAGTCTCGAAACATTGGTGATTAATCAAAAACTGATACGTGTTATAATTTGCATGCGAACATGTTACGTGAATTAGTTGTTTAAACGTATTTGAATATGTAGCATGTTTATACTTGATTTTATTGGCTTAAATATGGTAAATATGACAGGGAGTAAAGTAAAAGCAAAATCATTAGAAACCGTTACCAAAACATCAGAAAACAAATAAAATTGGCACCAGTCAACGAAAGTCAATCGGGGAGGCTGACCAGGTCGGTTCGCATACAACGAAGGTCCTCCAGGTCAGCATTCACGGTACGCGACGGGTGCAATTCCTATTTAAACTTCATCAGCCATCACTTGGGTCCTTTCTCTCCATTTTAAACCTCCCAAGAACCCTAAACATTCTATCCAAGTAATCCCCATCACCATCCTTGAAGATTTGTTGTGTTTAGATGCGAATCTAGGCTCGTTATCATCCTCGTTTACATCCTTGATCATCATTATGTTTTGTTCTTGCTACTACTTGCTTAAAAGTTGTAAAGTTCGCATATTTATGTTAGATTTAGGCTAGATCTATGTTCTATATGTGAATCCATGCGTAGATCTAGTGCATGTAACAATAAAGTTTTGATTTTTACGTGAAAATCATGTCGTCCGATGTTTATGATGCTAGATCTAGGTTATTGGTGCATGGATGGTGATAAAGATTCAATCTTGATGCATGATAACATGTTTAATGCTATATCTAGTGAGTTATGCTGTAAAGATGCTTGCTTGACGTTATTTACATAATAAAAATGGATCTTTGTGTTCATACATGTGTAATAATGAATAAAGGTGGCATCTTGATGTTCATAGCATGATAAAGTTGGCATATTGATGAGGAATCATGCATGATAGCTACCAAAGTGTGGACCTTGATGCTTGATTTGCGTTAAAAATAGGATTTTTACGTATTTAAATACTTGTAACATGCAAAAAACTATGATTTGATGATGATTAGTGCTTGCATGCATTTGCGAATGATGAATGTGACATAATATGTTAGACGTACAATTCCTATACAAAACGGATGATAAAAACATGAGCATATACGTGGAATATGGCCGTACGCATGATATATATATTTACAATTAATTATTTATTTATGTGTGTTACTTACGTGAACCCTTGTGTAAATGCATGCTAGGTTGCATAAGATATATAGAATTAATTGTGAATCTTACGCGTGTACAATTCTTAGGTCTCCCGCATCGGTGGGAATGACAAGATTTTGTAAGATTGCCTCATCGTACATCGTACATCGTACACGTGAGACGGCTAATAATTAATTGGAACCCTCAAATAATTATTTCAAGATAACATGTTGTGTTATGTATACGTGTTATGACAAAATATTTGGAAACACTATTAAATAATCACCAATCTGTGGTCGAGTCAACTTGGTCAACTTGTCGTTGTCTACGCACAATGGGACATTCGGCCAAACACGAACATACACTTACACATTTACATGTCATAGGTAAACTATAGAGGATTCACCATCACTTTGCAGCTTTCGGTTATTTTTATGTACACGCACCTGAGGTGAGTTTACGACCCATACTTAACATTGTTTTACTTTGGGGGAGAATACATGCGGTAAACATTTTTATAAACATACTTTCATTATATACCAACTTGTAAACCATAGAGGAAATAATTTCCACAACATATAGTCCTTTTGCGGTGTACCATTAATATCTTGGATAACAGGGAAATATGAGATAGATCTACTAGGCCTGACAAGCCATGTTCGAGCTAGTCGCTCTAGCCCCACTTGTCCTACGGGAAGTGGAACGGGTATTTTATCGTCCTAACTTTCTCATGCTCGGAAAATGCATGAGGGGAAGGCCAGTCTTAAACTGTCAGTAATTGAAAAAGCATATACGGATCGATTCTATGGTAGATAATATCAAGACGGAAGTTTGTCATATATTGTGTTGAATGATTACATAAACTGAAGGATTATACAACGATTAAGGTCCGGGGGAGGTTGGACAGAACCTCCCCTCTCAACACATTGATCTGGACAGACTCTGGACAAAAACTTACAAAGAATTACAAAGACGAAACTATTTATACTCGTGTAATTCTGTCCAAACCTAGACACTCCGAACCCTGTCCGAACTCCCTCCGAACTTGAAGTTCGTCTAAGGTTCGGATGACTCCGAGCCTTGAGTTCGGCTGGCGTTTGGACCCCAATTCATGTCTCAGTCAACTCAGTTTGTTTGACAATTCGAACAGTAACGGCCACACAATATTCATGTATCAACAGTAATGCTGTAATGGGGACACGAATCCTATGGGTTACAAAACACTATAAATTAGCTATCTACAAGTATATTAACCAACATTAACGGGATTTGGAATCCTGCATTTAGTTAGGTCTTGTGGAGATTAACTGTTTAGTTATGATAACTGTCATTTACTTTTTTTATTTACTTATCTCTGTGAACTCGCAAACCCTGTGTTGACACTTAGCATGTTTCTTCTCAGGTCCTTAGGCGGCAATACATGAATTAGGTGGTTCATGTCTGTTATTTAATTGCTTCCGCTAGAATATTCAAAACTTAAACTCTGATTTCAAATGGTCTGTTTGGCATATAGTATTGCTTTGTGTGTCTGATGACTTCGATCCTGGTTTGTCACATGTCCCATGCGATGATACACCGCAGGTGGATTGTGGGGGTGTGATAGCATGACTTGCGAAAAATGGAGACGAGTCACTTCTCATGGAAAACTATATTCGTGTGTCTTATGTCTAGTAAGCGAACATGGGACTCACGCAAAAGCGGTTTAAAGGTATTGGTTGGGAAACTGGGCTGGTAATATTATGTCACCAGGTAGATCCGGTGGTGAATACGTTGGTAGACTTGGCTTTAGTTACGACCAAATGTGCATGAGACAAAGCGGTATGGGAGGAAATGAACCTTAGTACCATATAAAAATGTTTTCTCAATGAAATAAACCAGTGCGTGGGTTGTTCCCCTGCGGGGTTCATGACAACGTATCTGAGTGTAACGTTTCTCTGACCATAAGGCCCTACAACTAAATGGAATTCGAACACACTTCGTTTGTTATTTATAGGCGGTCATCCCGAAAGTTATCTTCACGGGTAACTCACGATAGGGGCACACAATAAGGATTTGAGGCTGAAAGGCGGTCTTGTCTAACTTGAAAATAATAATCATAAGGAAACGTATCTTAATTCCATATAAAATGTTTTCCAAATGAAATAAATAGGTGCGTGGGTTGTTCCCCTGCGGGTTTATGACAACGTATCTGAGTGTAACATTTCTCTAACCATAAGGCCCTACAAATAAATGGCATTCGAACACACTTTGTTTGTTATTTACAAACGGTCCTCTTGGAAATTATGTCCACAGGTAACTCACGATAGGGGCGCACGATAAGGATTTGAGGCTGAAAGGCGGTCCTGTCTAACTTGGAAATAACAATCTTAAGGCTAATTTTTCTGACAATATGGTTACTAATCCCACCTTTGGTGAGTCCTCCCAATTAATATTATCTTTGAATGGATTACTTAAAACCCGCCTTTATTTTCTTTTCTTCTTTTCAGGTTATTATATTATTAATATTTTCTTTATAAGATTCAGTTAGATTTTGACAAAGGTGAAGTATCAAGAGCCATCATTTCCCCTGTGTCCTTGGAGGAGCTCGGTATCTTACCCTCACTATACTACACTACGTTGGGTGCACTTGCTCGTGTATGTGGTGTATAATGATTGTCCGTTATCGTGCTTATAAATCTAAAGGCCTCAATGCAATAGCAGTGTTGAAACCAACCCATAATTGTCATATTATTATATACACCCAAATGCACACCAAGCCTTTTGGCGCCGCTGCCGCGGACACAAACGAGGATTTTTTAGAAAAATCCGAGTTGAAGCCCTAACCATTATATATATTTGTAAAATATTTTATTTTTCTTTTCTTAAAGTTTAGATTTGTGTCTAACCAATATAAATCAAAGTTTTAAACTTTTCTTTTTATATAGACGTACATCAGCCTAGGTAGTGTCCTGATCACACACGAACTAAGTTGTTTTTTTATTTAATAAAGATCGGGTTACTTCTAGTTTCCACTACTTCTGATTTCAAATTGTGCATGAGCTCTACTCCAGGTGAGGAAATACTTGAGCCACATCCTGAACCAGAACGTCTTCTTCATCAAAGACTCAGAAACCAAACCAGAGCTATTGCCTTTTCCTTTGAAAATAACCTACCAATGGAAAAACAATGAACCATCATAGACTATCTTAGACCTAATGTAGTTAATTTTGGTGCTGCAGTTGTCCCTCCTGGTGTCGATGCTAAAACTTTGAAATCCGGTCCCAGTTGGTGTAGATGTTCCAAAATTCTACTATTTTCCACGGTTTACTCGAAGAAGACCCTCATCACCACATCAAAAACTTCCTCAAAGTTTGTGAAACTTTCAAATCCAACAGAGCCTCTAATGACGCTGTTAGACTCCGTATGTTTCCTTTTCTCTCTCAAAGACCGTGCTAAATCCTGGCTAAACATTGTTCCAAACGTTTCTATTACCACTTGGGATGAGTTAGTCCAAAAGTTTCTTTATAAATATTTTCCACCTGCTAAAACCGTCAAACTCCTTACCGCAATTAACTCCTACATTCAAGAATACAAATAATCGACGTATGACACTTGGGAGCATTTCGAGGAATTAGTGAGAAAATGCCCACACCATGGTCTCGAAGTTTGGCAACAAACTACCAAATTCTATAACGGTTTACATTCGCAAACGCAAATACCGGGATAACTGTTCTGTTAGTAAAAAATATAGTGTGCGTGAATGCCATTTAGTTGTAGGCCCTTATGGTCAAAGTACTGTTACACTCGGATACGTTGTCATGAACCAGCAGCGGAACAACCCATGCATCGAATTATTTTATTATGATAAGTTCTTAATAAGAGACTAAGGTTCGTTTCCTCCATGCACCGCTCTCGCGCATATATGGGCGGTCGTAACCAAAGCCAAGTCTACTAGTACATCACTACCACGTGTACGCAGTGGCAAAATATTACCAACCATTTATCCCAACCATTACCTTCAGACTGCATATGTGTGAAAACCGAGTTTGTTTACATAGACATAAAACACTCGAATGTATTGCTTTGCATATGGTGCGAGTCACCAAAAGGAATCATGCATCGTCCCCCAGCCGGGTGTCACAGGTATGACTAATGAGCTTTCGACTCCTCAAATGGTCCACAATACACAAGATACATTTGTTAAAAAATGTGACAATAAACTTTTAATATAAAGAGTTTCCATAAAGTCATTTGTGCACACCTTAAGGTGAGTTTAAAAACTTATTTTACCAACCCGCAAAAGACTTGTTTACCCCTAAGTGAGTGTAAGACTTTATCCAATCATGACTATAATGATTTTCTTAACAGAAACCGAGTAAGAAAAACTTTAAACACAATGGTTATTAAGTTAGAGTTATTACAAACTTGATGTCAAGTGCTTAAATCACTAAAAACAAGTGGCTTAAAATGTAAACAATGGGAGACTAAACTAAGGGGAAGAGAAGAATTGAGCAAGTTTGAATGTGGGATCGGTTGCCTTTAATAGGCAAAAATGGAATCTGGCAGGGGCCATGCCTAGTCAGGGGCAGGGGCCATGCCTAGTCAAGGGCACGGGTCGTGCCTATCAGTCAATCTTCAGGAATCATCTCTGTTAGAGGGCACCGTGTTGGATCAGGGGCATGGGTCGTGCTTGTCAGACGCTAGTGGCACGGGTCGTGCTTGTCAGGTGGAGCATCTGGCATGCAAAAGTTAACTTTTAGGTCAACGCGGGTTGTGTCCAAGTTAGGCACGGGTCGTGCTTAAGGTGGGGCACGGGTCGTGCTTAAGGTGGGGAACGGGCCGTGCTAAGGTTGGGCACGGGCCGTTTCGACCTTAAAATCTTCTTCTTCTCGTCTAGATACTCAAAATTCATAGGCCCCGTCACTCATTTTCTATCTCGAGATATGCTTCCGCGAAGTTCTGGGCATTTTATAACCGCACCGTTGTCTTCTAGCTGTTGTCCTCCGAGGTGTGATTGAGTTTAGGGGTTAACACTTTGTCTTGACTCAAGAGAAAGACATATGAGGGCATTTTGTCCTTTCCACAGGGGCACTGCCCAGGTCTTGATTCTAAACCACGAAGTCTTCAGTTTTTCTTCATTTTTCAACATCTTTGACTCTTTTTGTGATTTTGACCTGGATTAGACTAAAAACTAGAAAGGAAACACTATTGCACTTTTTTATTAATATTTAGTCAGTTTTAACCCAAATACGGAGAATATTTGATATAAAAATATGTATAATTTAGCGTACATCGAAAACTCATCATCGTGTGTTGGTGGTCCGGATTGAGTTCTGATCCAATTTGATCAGGACCTACATGAAGGAACATATACTACTTTTCTAATGAATGATAACATTATTATTCTCAAACATTAGCCATAATCAACTTAAATAAACATAAGGTTAAGCATTTGATATAATAATCATAAGCATAATTGTCCCAAAAAAAAAATTTAATGGATGAGCATAAACAAATGAATATTATCAAACGTTCACAAAAGTAATTGAACAAATGCAACCTATTTTCGCGTTAGTTCATCTAATTAATCAAACACAACTCCTTGTTCGACATTCGTTCATTTATTAAATGACCGGACGTAAACAAACGCCTCATCGAATGATTCACAAATGATTTGATGAACATCTAGTTCTTTTACAGCCCTAACTGCAATGGAAAGTCTCAGTGCATTCATCCAAGCGACTGTAACATGGGATATCCAAATGTGTCTCTTCTCCTTATGACATATTACGTATGCGGATCATGTGTGCTTCTTGGATGAACAAAATTTTACTAATCTCAAACAAATTGCATTCACTTCATATGAAGCCTTGAAATAAATGATCACAAAAGCAACCTTAATGTGAGACCAACTCACTTCACAAAGACTTTGTCATTTTAGTTGAAGATTCTGAGTTCAAATCCAGGCAATAAAGTAATTGATGTAATTTAGTTTGTGGAGTAATTTAGAAGTAAAATAAAGATAAATTCCTCGTTAAAAAATTTGGCATTCATGTCTCCAAAGAAAGTAATGAATGAGAGCTCATAAACGTAGTTATTGAATCACATGTTGTGTATTAATTTGGTGATCAAGGAATGATTTGGTTTACGATGAAAGCAGACGGTTGAGAGTGAAAGGTGGTGGATAGATTAAATTGTCGTCATTTCTGTGGATATCAAAGAGAGCAACAAATAAGATGATAAAAGATTGGTCAACCGGCGTTCATCGGAAGTTCTGTTGTAGTGGCCAATGGCGGATTTAGGTGGTGGTGTAGTGAGTCACATGTATATATTCTTTTTTTCGCGTTTATATAGAACTGTATGTATAGGTTTAGAGGTGCATAAAAGAACCGGTTAATCTAAACGAACCGGTTTTCTAACCGGAACCCGGACCGGTTTGAATATTTCTAAAAATTTGTAACTGGTTAACCGGGACCGGTTTTTTTAGTAGGTTACACAAATGCAAATTACACAAAAAAAAAGTAGGTCAATAACTGTTTCTTTATAGAAGTTTTTAAACGTTATATAACGGCTATAGAGCCATTGGTGACCGTTCAACTCAGGGCTTTTTTACTATATTTTTATCCCCCTAAACAAGTATAAATAGGTGGTGGAGGTTTTAGGTTCTTCACACCACTTCTTATATCATCTATAAACACTCTAAACACTTAGACAATGAGAAAGAAGATCATAATGGCCGACAACGACACTAGCAACAACAACGTTGTGGTTAACCGACCACCACGGGTCATGAGTGTCATACCCACAAGAGGGTACACGAGATTTGGAATAATTACGATTTATGTGAGATGTCATATGGTAGTGAAAAACACGATGCAAAAAATGTGTTGTTTTATGTATTTAATCCTGTATCCATGACCACTTTACATCGTCATAGCCACATGCATGTTTAATCGTTTGCAAGGAGATGAACCAATGGGACATTTTTTTAGTGTTCTTTGTTTAAAGTTGTCCGTATTAATAACAAAGTGTATTATATTTCTTCTTTATTTTTACTTAAAAATGTGGTTTTGTGTTGGTTATATGTGTTTTTTAATAATTATAGGGTCTTCTCATTTCACCCTCCGTGGAGCGAAGATGAGGATGAGGAGTTGATCATTTGTATGTTAAAACCTAGGAGGAGATGTGGGTTGATGATCCCGATGAACCCGATAGTGATGTTTATTGGGATCGCGGAAAATAAATATTTGACGAGGATCGCTTATAAGAAATAATATATGACGAGGAGATAGGGGTTGATGATCCCAATAACAACATCCAAACCCACATTGGGATGCTTAAAGAACTTCTTGATCACCCACGACCCGTCCGCCATGCAACAAGCTCCCACCGACTAAATCACTCAACAACTGGAGCTGAAGGAGGAGATGCATTTTTCTTCTTCGTGGTGTAATGGACACCACCATTAAGAAGGCGAAGGAGAAGGTGGCGGCTATGGAAGAGTTCAAGAAGCTTTAGGCACTTATCCCTGGGTTTTTGATGTTATTTGTGTAGGTTTTTTGGTTTTCTTTTGATGAAGCTCTTTATGATCCCAACCCCTCCCATGTTTTAGTCCCACCCCCACCCAATAGTGTGTGAAGATCTCATCCCACCCGATAGTGTGTGAAGATCTCATCCACCCGACAGTGAAGATCTCACCCGATGGTGTATGTAGATCCCACCCGATCGTTGTGTATATAATATATGAATATTATAAATGTTATGTTATTTTGTTCTTTGTTGATCCGTTTTGTTGATGTTGATTGTTTGTTTTCTTTTTCTTAGTCTTGTGTGATTTTAAGAACAATATGCGTAATTTTTAAAAGCGCTAATTAAGCTGAATGAGATAGTGTTAAATAATAAGTTTTAAAAAAGAAAATGCATGATATTTAATAGATAATGTTTAGTTAGTTACGTGATTTTTGTCCAAAACTGTCTAATTAACTGAATAATGATTTTTAATAAGAAACACCTAAGAGACAATATCATGTTTTAGGTTTTGGTTGCGTGATTTTGAAATCACCTATGCGTACTTATTAAATTTAGCGTTGAAGAGAAGTACATATTCTTTTCTAATATTGAAGTATTTTAGATAGTTGCGTTATTTTTTAAACCAACTATTCGTGAGTTCTGATTTGAGTGCGGTGATTTGGTTAGGTTGTTACATGATATAAAACTACATATTCATCGGTACTGTATTATGCGTTATTTTATGCTAACATACTAATCTTGATTCTTTTGTGCAGAAACGACGATACCCTTTTTAAGTAAAAAATAAACAGATACATTATATTTAGTAGGGGTGTTCACGGTTCGGTTTTAAACCGTGAAACCGTCCAAACCGGTCATCGGTTCGGTTTCGTGGTCGGTTTTTTATCTTAACGAACGGTCGGTCGGTTTCAAAAATTTCAAACCGTAGTGAACGGTTTGGTTTACGGTTTATATAAGAAACCGGTCGTAAAAAACCGGACCGGACCGTGTACATAATATATATATATATATATATGTGTGTGTATATATATATATATATATAGTTATATAGATAAATTACGTTGACTTGTTTTTGTAATAAAATTTTAGGTTTTAACGCCATTAAAAAAATATCAAAGAGGAATTCAAGTCTTAGCGCTTAAAAGCTTAAAATCTATAAATTTAGACATGTTTTAGTCATTTCGGAAATCTAGAATGTGTTAGAAGTTACATTTCATATTTAGAGATGAATTTTGTTTTAATAAGTAAATTAGAGGTGGTAAGTATAGTACAATAGCTAATACTCTCATAGTCTCATTTGATAAACTTGATTTGGATTTTTTTTTATAATTTTAAATTTTATTCTTCTAAACTTATATTGAAATCCTAAAGATCCTAAACCGTTAAACCAAACCGAAACCAAACCGGAAGTAGCGGTTCGGTTTGGTTCGGTTTTAATATTTAACGGTTCGGTTTAGGTTTTCGATTATAAAAAACCGTAACTAACGGTTTGGTTTACGGTTTGACACAAAAACCGTATAAACCGGACCGTGAACACCCCTAATATTTAGCTTGTGTATCACCCTCGTCCGTTAAATATTATTTTTTACACCAAATCGTCGGTTGTGATTTCTTTACACACTTCGAACGGAATTCATCCTTTATACAAATCATTTGGAGTTTTGTACATTCCCTGTGATTTTGATTTTTTATTATACGAATCCTGCCGTTGAACAAAAATACAAACGCGGAACATGGGAGCTTACGGTAGACCGGCTATACCATATGAGAATGCCATGCGCCTAAACGTCCGGCTTTGACTTTGACTTATGATCGGGAGCCGTTAGCCGCGAACGTAAGCGTCAATCAAGGCAGAAAATATAATAAATATAAATAAATAACAATGATTTGGGCTGGGCCCGAATGAGCTGGCGAATCATGTGGCTCTATCAGGATGCTAATTTAATATTTAACCCTTCTTTAAATTTAAATCACCCAGTTGTTTATTTAATTCATAACAAGTTTATAATACTTAATACTAGAATTTTTATGCTGTCTTTTATGTCTAAATTGGTTGGTTATATGCTCTCCTCGCTACAAAGACGAACAAGTTCTTTAAAATGTTAAATGAAAACGTCTGCACAACAGTGCATAATGTAAATAGAAAATAAAAGTAAAAAGACTTGAAAGAAACTTGTATCATTTCATCGCTCTGTGACGGTGGATGGGCACAGAAACGAAAATCAAGCCGCTATTTCTGTTTTCATATGATAATGAGAAAAAGGTTTTTTATTATTGATTGATGCATTTGATTTACATCGATGGAACATATAAATAGCCAAAACAAATGACTAACAATGGAAATAATAGCTGGAACATGAGCTGGCCCTTAGCTGTGTAAACAACGGTTACTTCTTCACAAAATAGAGAAGGGATAGGAGGTTAAATGTGAATCCCAAGGATTTCTCTACTCATATATTTTATTTCTAACACCCCCCCTCAAGTTAAGTAGTGGGGTCTCCAATACTTAACTTGTCAAGACATGAGCTGAAAACTCTTCCAGTGACGGCCTTTGTTAGAATGTCTGCAAGTTGTTCTTCTGATCGGACAAATGGAAGTTCTATAATCCCAGCTTCGAGTTTTTCTTTAATGAAGTGCCTATCAACCTCTATATGTTTAGTACGATCATGTTGGACAGGGTTTTCTGAGATCTGGATTGATGCTTCGTTGTCACACATGATCCTGCAAGTTTGTTTTGGGGGAAAACCAATCTCTGTTAAGAGTTTTCGTATCCATAATACTTCTGCAAGGCCACGTGCGATTCCTCTAAATTCGGCTTCAGCACTCGAGAGTGCAACAACCTTTTGTTTTTTGCTTCTCCAGGTAACCAGGTTCCCACCTACCAGGGTAAAGTATCCCGAGGTTGACCTTCTGTCTCCTTTATCTCCTGCCCAGTCGGCATCTGTAAACGCTTGAATTTCTAGGTGTTTGTTTGGTTTGAAGAGAACCCCATGACCAATTGTCCCTTTGAGATATCTAATAATCCTCCATACTGCTTCCATGTGTGCCACCTGTGGTTGGTGCATGAACTTGCTAACTATCCCAACTGCATAAGCTATATCTGGTCGAGTATGTGAGAGATATATCAACTTTCCTACCAATCGTTGGTATCGTTCTCTATCTGTCAATTCGGCTCCTTCTCTCATGTGAAGCTTATGATTTACCATCATTGGAGTATCTATGGGTTTGCAGTCTAGCATTCCAGTTTCTGCCAGAAGATCCAACACATATTTCTTTTGGCATATGAAGATCCCTTGCTTAGACCTTAGTACCTCAATTCCAAGGAAGTATTTTAGTCTTCCTAAGTCTTTCATTTCAAAATCCGAGAACAAATTTTTTCGCAGAGTCATTATTTCTTTCTCATCATTTCCTGTAATGATCATGTCATCAACATAAATGATCAGGCAAGTCACAAGTTTTCCCCTCCGTTTAAGGAAGAGTGTATGATCTGAGTTGCTTTGTCGAAATCCATATTTCTTCATTGCGAGAGTGAATCGGCCAAACCAAGCCCGAGGGGATTGTTTTAGGCCATAAAGGGACTTCTTCAATCGACAAACTTCTTTTGCCTTGAAATTTTCTGTGAATCCCGGTGGGACTTCCATGTAAACTTCCTCTTTTAAATCTCCATGGAGGAAGGCATTTGTCACGTCAAATTGATGAAGAGGCCAACCTTCGTTTGCTGCTATTGAGAAAAGGACCCGAATCGTGTCGATTTTTGCTACTGGAGAGAACGTCTCTGAATAGTCAATTCCATATGTCTGGGTGTATCCTTTAGCAACTAGACGTGCTTTGTATCTTTCAATGGTTCCATCTGGTTTATGTTTGATTGAGAAGACCCAACGACATCCCACAGGTTTCTTTCCTGGTGGAAGAAGACATTTTTCCCAAGTGTCGTTCTTCATTAAAGCACCCATCTCTACTTCCATAGCACTTCTCCAGTTCTTAGATTTTAGTGCTTGTTCCACGGTGTTAGGAATTTGTTCTGTGTATAGTGATGACATAAACGCCTTAGCTTCCTTGGTTAAATTTCCTCTGGCTATGTTAGCCACAGGAAATCTCGAGTTTCTAGGTTGCCTTTCTGGAGAATACCTCTTTGGAGGGACCCCTCTGTTACTTCTTGGTGGTAATACATATCGTTCACTGGCCTCCGTTTGTTCCACTGCCTGTTCTTCATGAGGTTCGACCTGTTCTGTAGAAACTTCATCAACAATTTCATGAGATTCATTATGAGGTTCAGAGTTTCTTACCTCGGACACCAGGTCAGGAAGATCAGGTTCCGTAACACTGCCTGTTGGGTCCGTAGGTTGTTGTTGTGGAGTTGGTGACTCATTCGGAATACTGTGATCTATTTCTTCTCTAGATGGCATCCAATTTAGCCAGCTCAGGGTGTCATCATATTCCTTCTCCCCCTGACCACTTTGTTGGGACTTATAAAAGAATTCGGTTTCGAGGAAGTCACAATTCATAGTAGTGTATATGTGGCGTTTTCTAGGGTTATAACATCGATATCCTTTCTGATTCACCCCGTATCCCACAAAAACACATTTTTCAGCACAAGGATCAAGTTTAGTTCGATCGGTTTTTGGTATGTGGACAAACACAGAGCAGCCAAAGATTCGTGGCGGAAGGGTGAGGGCAGGGGGAACTTTAGTGTACTCTGAAAGTGTTTGGATAGGGGTTTTTAGATTCAAGGCTTTGGTTGGTAACCGATTAATGAGATAAGTAGCAGTAGCAACGGCTTCGGGCCAGAAAGACTTAGGAGCTTGAGACTCGATTAGGAGGGCACGGGTTATTTCTAAGAGGATACGGTTCTTCCGTTCAACTGTACCATTTTGTTCGGGAGTATGGGGGCAGGATGTTTGATGTATTATGCCTTTTTCTTGACAAAAAAGTTTCATCGATGAGTTAACAAATTCGCCCCCGTTATCGGATCTTAGGGTTTGGATGGTTGTTTGAAATTGCGTTTGGATCATTGTATAAAACAAGGTGAACTTATCAATTACTTCTGATTTGTGTTTCAAGAAGTAAATCCAAGTCATCCTAGTACAATCATCAACGAATAATAAAAAGAAACGAAAATTTTGCCCCCCAACCACCTCTGCAGGCCCCCAAACGTCAGAGTGAATTAATGAAAAAGGAACTTTGACTTTTGTGTTATTTGGTTTAAAAGAATGTCTGTGGCTTTTGGCCAACACACATACATCACAATTCAACGTTTTATTTGAAGGAAAGAGTTTTGGAAATAAAAGGTGCAAATAACCTATAGAGGGATGCCCAAGTCGTCTATGCCACAACCAAGCTTCTCTGTTTATAGTACCATGAGCCAGCATCACAGTTCCTTCTTGAGTCACTTCGTCCACATAGTACAACCCTTGGCGCTCAGTGCCACGTCCAATAATCTCCCCCGTCCTGATATCCTGTAAGATACAAAAAGTTGGATGCATCAACACGGTGCAATTTAGTTCCTTAGTCACATGACTAATAGATAAAAGTTTGTGCGATAGGGAAGGGACATAAAGGCAATTCGCAAGTCTTAGAGTTGGTGATATTTCAACAACTCCTCCTCCTTTTACAGACATCATTCCCCCGTTGGCGGTCTGAATTTGTGTTCTATGTGGTTTGGATGTTGATACAATATCACCCGGGTCAAACGTCATAGTGTCGGTAGCCCCACAATCGAAAATCCATGTTTTTTCTTGCTTCTCACATTTATTTTTAACTAAATTAACTTTTCCAATTTTAGAAAAAACGTAATCATTTTCTGGAGGTTTATTGGTAATATTATTTAATTCCAAGGGGGTAGTTTGGGAAAATGGTAAGGATTTTAGGTTAAAAGAAGAGGGGTTTGAGAAGAATTTCTCAAACCCGTTACCTATGTCGCCTCCATCACAAGTACGGTTCTTTCTAGCCACCGCCATTCCCCAACTGTGTTCTTCTCCCTTCCGGTTCTCGCCGCTGCTGCTGGCACCTTCAGGGTTTCCCACAGCGGTGGTTCCGACCTTCCCCTTCTTATGACCATTATTCCACCACTTGGGGTATCCTACGATTTCAAAGCATTGATCCTTGGTATGCTTGGTCATTCCGCAGTGACTGCATTTGAGCCGCGATTTATCCACTCGGGATGATGCCGACTTTTGTTCTGACCGGCGTCCCCTTGAGACGAGGCTGTGACCATCGCTTCCGTCTGGTCCGACGGCGATGAGACCTGCTGCAACACCTTGTGATGTCCGTATATTATTTGGGGTTGTTCCGAGAACATGTTGACGGGTCATTTCTTTCCTATCTGAGAGGTTTTGTTTCTGGATTTGGTTTGGATTCAGGCTTGTTTTGAGCATGTTTGCGATTTGGGTTGGCAGAGTATCATGATTGGCGCTGTCGGACATGATGATCGGGTTAAAGGGAACGAGGAAATGATGAGCAATAGCAAATGAAGAGCAAATGAAGTGATCTAAGGATCATTCACTGCTCTGATACCATGTTTTCATATGATAATGAGAAAAAGGTTTTTTATTATTGATTGATGCATTTGATTTACATCGATGGAACATATAAATAGCCAAAACAAATGACTAACAATGGAAATAATAGCTGGAACATGAGCTGGCCCTTAGCTGTGTAAACAACGGTTACTTCTTCACAAAATAGAGAAGGGATAGGAGGTTAAATGTGAATCCCAAGGATTTCTCTACTCATATATTTTATTTCTAACAATTTCATCTTCAATTTCCATCAACACTTTAACGTAGCCACTACTTCATTTCTATTGCTACCTCGACATTTGACATTCGACATTCTAATTGTAGGTATCATTATAATATTATGTGGAATAAGAAATTAGTTAGAGATGTTTTTTTAATAAATTTGTGCTTTTTATGTTATTTTTTAACTCTAAATTGGTTTATTCGAATAGAATCGAATTCGATTCGAATGAGTTGAAATCGAATTGTGAGGATTTGAATGAGAGGGGGGTCGCAAAAAGTGGCCTAGCACGAACAAACCCGGTTTTTCTGAGTTGCATTCGTGTCCGCAGGTCACGCGGACATCGCATTGTTTTCAAAGAATTTTAACCAAATATGCACCCTCTGCGCGTGGGTAGATGCCAGAGTAAAACATAATACAAGAACTTAATATGTCATGAAGGCTTGCATATACAAACTAATAATGTTTTTATTCCCACACCAATATGGGACAAGGTAAATGAAAGAAAGTTTTTGAGATTAGTTTGTTAATTTTAGAATCTTATTCAGATGTCCAACCAAACAGGTCCTTACTGGTTCAGAGTCTCTTATTCAATCAGACATCTTACTGGTTCAACACTTAATAAAATAGACGCTACCAAACAGCCCATAAATCTAATATACGTAATTAATTATAAAAAGAAGTCATTTTCCCTTATATAGGAGTTTTCTAGTAGTTTCTTTACTTTGTAAAATAAATGCAAGGTTTCAACTCATCTTATCATATTTAAATGTTACCATTTAAATGAGATTTTTATTGAAAGACATTTGTCCCGATGGTATATGATGATGATAGAGATTTTTGTTAATTAAGAGGTCATATGTTTAATCTCTGAAGCTTTTAGGTTTTATCACATTATGTCTTTGGATAGTGGGTTTTTCCTGAGACGAGCTCATTTAATGTGTTTGGACCCAGCACACAAGAGAGTATGACTATGCCCTCTGCTCTCCCGATATGAACACCCTTTCACCAATACGGATTACCTTAGCTAGGCATTAATCGTTTGCCAAAAAAAAAATGAATGAGATTTTTATCATAGATATTTGTTTCTTTAATTACAAAATAAATAATTTTTTTTAACCTCAGTTAGTTTTTACGGAAATTCCTAATTGGAATTTGAGTTTTTTTTTAACAGCAATCTCCATTAACACTAAGGGAAACACTGCCCAAGCGAGGAGCTAAATACACCTCCAAACAACACCAACAATTACATTACAACATGCTACAACTACCCCAATCTATACCATTTTTTACATCTATTATCAATCCACACTTTACTCCAAGTTGTAATCTCATTAATAACTCCCCAAAAATGAGGAGAAACCCCATTGAAGACAACGTTGTTCCTCTCTTTCCAAATAACCAACAAGAAGCAAGAACAATACCTTGAACCAAATTAGGGATTTTGCACCAATCCGCCGATCCGCATGAAAATTTACTAAATCTTCAAAGGAAAAGACAATCAAATTAGGGATTTTGCACCATGACACCACCCATTGCCAAACTCGGATCGCAAATCCGCAACCGCTAAACAAATGTAACACGGAATCTTACCCCTTGTTGCATAAATGACACAAAGAGGAGTTAACATGAACATTGCGACACGCCAAGGAGTCCGAAGTGGCAATGCGATTCCGACTAGCCCGCCAGGCAAAAACGTTGACTTTGCTCGGAACAAGATTGCACCAATTGAACATAGGGGACGGTGAAGCACTCACAGACTTAGATATAATGTTGCAAACAACCTTGGCTGAGAATTCACAGGCCTCTTCCCTCGTCCAAGTCCAAACCCCGCTCATCTCAGTCATCCACAACTACATCCTGTGATTATCCGCCACAATGGCCTTCCAAACACCACACGGGAAAAAAGTAGACCTTCCCCTCACCTCATGGATGCAACGGATCACCCTCCTCCACAACTTCCCGACCCCAGCCTTGTACTTCCAAAGCCACTTGCACAATAGACTAATATTAACATCCGAAAACCTAGCCAAGCCCAAACCCCCATTTTCTTTAGGCTTGCAAATATCTTCACGCTTCACCCAATGAATACATCTCTTGTCTTTAGAACCACCCCAAAGAAAATTAAAACGGATATTTTCCAACACGGACAAAACCTTTTTAGGGGCTTTATAGAGGGAAAAGAAGTATGTTGGCAAGCTATCCAACACACTCTTGACAAGAACAAGCCTACCACCAATTGACAAGTTTTTTTATTTTCATTTGGAAAGTCTACGATCAAAACCTCCACCACCTTTTGCCAATTGCACCTCTTATTCATGTTGGCCCCGAAAAACATACCAAGATAAGAAAAAGAAAAATCTTTAACTCAACAACCTTGCTTCTAATGACCAAGAGGTCCACCTTAATGCCAAAAATATCACACTTTTTCATATTAAGTTTGAGACCAGAAACCAATTGAAAGACCCGGAAAGTCTAATAACATTTGTAATATCAGAATTGCTTGACATAGACAGAACTATTGCACCATCAACATATAAGATGTGAGTAAGAAGCGGACCTCCATCAGGAAGTTGAATTTCATCAATAAGCCCAATAGAAGAGGCTTTGGAGAAAATCCAATGTAAGGCCTCCATAGCAATCATAAAAAGGTAAGGCGATAACGGGTCACCTTGTCGTACACCCCTAAAACATTGAAGCTCCTTAGTTGGAGAGCCATTGATAAGGACCGAAGACCTAGCCGACGATAGAACTCCACAAATCCATAACCTCCACTTGTTTGATATTTTTGTAAAAAAAGTTATGAATTTATTCATTGATTATAATTGTTTGTACATAAAGACTTGTGATTAAATTAAAAAATATAGTTAAGTTAAAAAGACTGAATCATTTTATAGCGAAAGACTTGATAAGATTTTCATCTTATATTCAATGGGGGATGAACCAATCCATATCATTTCACAAGCCAATTTGTAGGTTTGAGATTTTTATAGATGTAATCTCATTTCTCTCATTTTATAGAGCGGAGAATTTTAAAATTTATCTAAAAATCAATGTGGGATATGGGCAAACTCAGCTAGTTTATGTTTTATTAACTTGTACATGTGGCTTATTTAGTTGTACGTGTCTTACTATTAAGAAATTTTACATGATCAAAATACTCTTAACCCAATATGCTTTATTATAATGTAGTATAGATAAATAAATAAAATTGAAAAAGAAAACTTAAGCACTTTTCTTAAATAAGAAAAAGACAAACCGACATATTATTATAAGTTTTAAGAAGGAAAACAAATACATTTTTTTTAAATAAGAAAAAAAAAACTTTCATGTTTTAATAAATTTAGAAAAAACAATTTAAAAAAAATTACACCTTTTTAAAATTTAAAAGACAAACTTATTAATAGCAGGATTTTTTTTTAAAAATCAAAACTATTATACTTTTTAAATGATTATCTTTATTTTATTAGTTGAAGGTTACTCTATGGATGATTTTCATAATATTTTCTAAAAGATAAATAAATATCTTTTAATAGAAATAAAAGTGTGAACAATATTTATTTACAAATTAAAAAGGGATACACCAAATAAAAAATGAAAAATAACAAAGGTATGAATAACAACACTGATTCATTACTATCAGTCATTTGGGCCACATTTGGTCGAATGACATTGGTGATGAGAAAAAAACTTGAAAGAAAAAAGTCACGAGTTGGATCCCTGATTACTTGTGGAGATGGGTCACGAGTTGGATCCCTGATTACTTTCGGAGATGGTTATTCCTGTAAATATACTCATCTGCTTTAAATAGTTTTTTTGTTAAACTTAAAAAGAAAGAAAAAAAAACACTCCACCATTAAATATATCCTTTTGTTCTTAAAAAAAACAAAATAATTAATTTCTTTTGATATACAAGTTGACCAAAAACGTTAATCGAGAGATTCTGAGTTAATTACTATCAAATTACGCAAGATCTAGTTTTGAAAGAACACGAGTATCAGTGTTGGATACTGTGGTGATAAATTATTAACTTTTTAATCAATAAAAACAAATGGTCCGAGTCACAACTGATGATGATGATGATGGAAAATTTAAGATTGGGAGGTCATAAGTTTAATTTTTAAGTTTTTCATTTTTATTATCCGGTCATTTATAGATGTGTGTTTTATTTGAAATGGGCTGAAGTGGTGTGCCTTCAGTTACCCAACACTCTGTCAAATTCACGGGTGTTTGGGTTATCACTTTGCCATCGTGTTACATCAGGGTAGTCGGGCTTCTTAGTTTGTCTTTCATATATAAATAAATAAATAAATAAAAACACATGTGATAACTTAACTGTTTTAACGAGGAATTGTCTGAGTGGTTACTAACGATGAAGGGAGACTTGAGACTAAGAGGTCATACGTTCAATCTCTGAGGTCCCAAGTTTTACCACATGGTCGCGCGCAAATGTGAATATTTCTGGAATTAACTCAACTGGTATAAATATTTCCGCCCTTTGTGTTGCGGCTAAGAAAAAATGAAAAATCATCATAAATGTTCAAATATGTTTAGTCATTTAATTTACAGTTTCCATTAAAAACAAACTATCACAGCAAATGGTTTATAATTCAATCGTATTGGAGTTATTATCACTTTTATTGCCTATAAATATCCAAGTTTGGACCTAGATTAGAGACTTTTAGTTCTTAACTTTAATCACTTGTAACATTGTCAATCAATAAACTTCACTTTCTTTCTCTAAATCCGAAACTCATTCACTTTCTCTTTTACTTCTCTGATTTGGTGGCAAATGTGTTCTTCGTGACACTTTTTCCTTTTTCAGTGGACAAATAGCGTAGATTTACAAATAGAATTAAATAAGCGTAGATTTACGAATAGAATTAAATAAGTGTGTTTAATATCACTTTTATCTAGTGCCGCTTCTGTTTGTCCTTGTTCTACACTCCTTTGTGCATCTAATCTGAGACAACTGTCATCTGCTTCTTCATGTTTGGTATCTCGATGATAGCACGATTATTGGGGACTCCGAAGAGGTCGTTTTAAGGCTCTTGGGATCATTAAGGAGAGGGGTCCGCCTTTAGGTTTGGATCTTAATATTAGAAAGACAGAGCTCTTTTGACTCTCTTGTGATGGTGGGAAGGTTCGGCCGGGTCTTTTCCCACCAGACAATAGTAGACCCACAAAAGAGGGGGGGGGGGGGTTGTTAGCAAAGATGGCGGGTTTATTCATGGGCTGGCTGTGAGGAGGGCGACTACTGCTGCTGATCTTATGCGCCTCCTTCACAAGCTTGGTGACCCCCAATGTGAACTTCTTTTGCTTCGCTCATGTATGTGTATCGTCAAGGTTTTCTTTGGCTTAAGAACATGTCCGCCTACTCATGTGATGGCGACTGCTATTGGTTTCGACAGGGATCTGTGTTCGGAAATCGAGGATATAATTGTGTGTGGTGGGCCCTTCTTTGGGGACCTCCAATGGCTGTTGGCTTCTTTGCCTATTCGGCATGGGGTCTCGAGGTTTATTCGGCGATCGAGGCTTTGTCGTACGCCTTTGTGGCCTCGCGAGCCCAATCCTGGGCGCTGCAAGACCATATCCTACGGGAAAGCGGCGTTTGTGTCAGGGACTCAGAATACGAGACTGCACTAGATGGTCTCCATGATATAATTTCGGGCCTTGATCTAAGCGGTGTCACTAACAAGGACACCGCCCCACCAAAAGCCCAACACGTTTTGGCGAGTGCCCTCTTTAATAAAACCATGCTCGAGATGGAAGCTACTTATGAGACAGTCAGACAAAAAGCCGTATGGGATTGCCTCCGACAACCACACGCACAAGATTTCCTCCATGCCCTCCCCATCGACGGGCCGGGCCAGCACATGTTGCCCTTCGAGTACCGGGCTATTCTCAAGTATCGCCTCACGATCTCCTGTTCCCCGTGGATGGGAAATTCCCCGTTTGCAAAAAGGTGTGTATGGACTCGTTTGGGGAGCATGTCGTTCACTATAGAGAGCTCCCTGGGTTCAAATACCGACATGACATGGTGCGGGACGTTCTGTTTGACATTTTCATGCGGGCTGGAATCTCGGCCAGGAAGGAAGCCTTCGTTAATTTATTGTATGATACCTTAGATGGTTGCTTAACTCTCAGACCAGCTGACATTCTTATTTTTGGGTGGCAGAGTGGGAAGCACGCCTGTGTTGATCTTACAGGGGTTTCCCCCTTGTGGGGCTGAGGCCCAGTACCTTCAAGGCTGGCGATGCGACATCTAGAGCGGTAGCTGGGAAGGTAATCAAACATGAGAAAACGTGCATCGAAAATCAACACATGTTTGTTCCTTTCGCGTTTGATACATTTCGTCACCTTGAATCGGAGGCTGTAGCCACGCTGAGTCGGATCCAAAAAGTCATGCAAGGGCATATTACGACTCTTAGATCGAAGAACGTTGTTTTCTTACGTTTAGATTTTGCTATTCAGAAAGGACTGGCGGCGCAGTTTGTTGCCCGCTTTCCTTGCATAATGTCTTGAGTCGTGTTTGTTTGCTTGTATATCCAAACTAACTTATTTTGATATAACAAATGAAAGAAATAAAAACAAAAATAATAACCACATGGACAAGTAGTATTTTTAGATTTTTTTTGGCAATACACAATAGGATCTTTAAAACAATCTTTATCCTTAAATTTTAACTTTTCTTATATTTTCATCATTGCATTAGGATCTTTATCTTTATCTTTTATCTTTATATTTTATCAATCTACTAAATAATTTCTTATATTTACCAAATCCTTAGAGCATTCATAACAACTTCTTTATCTTTATAATTTACCAATAAAACACATTTAATCATAAAATTTTAAGACTTTTATAACACACCCACATCACATTCTTTATCCTTAAAAATACCAAATTTATGTAATGGATTGGTATATTTACCAATCCCTTATAATTAACCCTTAAAATTTGAGGATAAGGTTTTATTATAAAGATGCTAATGTAGGACAAGAAATAGATATTTCTTATATTTTCTATAAGTTTTAAGGATAAGATGTATTATAAAGATGCTATTGTGAATGCTCTTATATACTATAAGGATGAAGAACCTAATGTAAGAGTTTTTATAAAATAAAAATTAAATTTAAGAAATTAGAGTTTTTAGATAAATTATAAGGATAAGAACAAAATTCTGCTTAAATGCTCTAATTCCTTATTTCGTTATTTCCAATACATTCATTCAAACCGAGTAGCGTATGTTTTTAAACTTAGCCTAATCATAGTCTCTCGAACACATCCAAATATCATGTGGTCCTAATCACCTCACTTGGTAAAAAGAATCTCAATTTTGGTGTTATTAGTTAGTATAATTACTTGGTAAATACTAGTATATGCTAATAATAATCAAAATTACAAGTTTAACCCAGTAATAAAGATGTACATTTTTTACCTAGTTAGTTTTGGTTTAACCCTCACTTTTTTTTTTGAACGACTACTTCTATTAAGCTTTTGATTATGGCATGAAGCACCTTCATTTTCGTTGACGTACAATTAGCAGCTTTGGGGATTTGAAGAAAGTCGTGTATCGAGATAACATATATGTCCAGGATCCTACATCGGTTGGACACAACTCCTCAAGTCACACTCGCAAAGAAACACAAAATCAACAAGTGTTCTGCCATTTCATCCCCTTTGTTACACATTGGACATAGTTGGTCGATACCTTGAATGTTCCTTTTTCTAAGTGCCATCTTCGTTAAAATCCTTTCCATTTGAGCCCGCCACACGAAAAGGTTGATCTTTTAAGGCACCACTTTGCTCCATACAAACCTGTCATCCTTTGTATGATCAACGTTACCCAAAATAAGCTTCTCATCGAGAAGTCACCACTCAAATCCAACCTCCATTTCTACCCCCTTTCGTTAGTTCAATAAGCCCTCAAATGATTTTTCTTTGATCTTCAAAAAAGCCTTCTAACTTTTGTCAATTAATTCCAAATCCCAAAAACCATCCTGTTGCGAGGAATAAGTCTCACAACTCTGTAGCAACAATTCACAAGAGCATGATCCGGCGATTTGAATGCTCTAATGAAATATAGTTTTAGTTTGACAACCTTAAACTTAAACATGACTAGCCTAACTTTTGAAAGACAACACTTTATTTTAAATGATTAAATCATCACACTTATGTTTTTTTTTTGGAACGATGACTTTATGTATACCATGTTATCACATTTATTCGATAGAGGAGCCCCGTATCCCACTGAGATCAGACGAGAGTGTCATAACCGTGTTCCTGCTGACGTCTTAGTTGGGGCTCGGGCGTTCGCCCGAGAAACCATACCGCCGGCGGCCACTTGACAGTCGTTATGCCACCACAAGAGTGGAACTCTCTAACGTAACACACGGTGGGACGAAAACCCGGGTAGATTCGAGAATCAAACTGATAACCTTGCACATATGCCTAGCTTAAATTCTTCATCGTCAAATTCCCTAAAAAATAACACAACTAAGGATTAAACTTGAATATTATACTCTTGTATAACCAATGTTTTAAAAACCGGTTTTTTAGTTGAACCGGAAAACCTTTCGGGACCGGTTCGACCGGTCGGACCGGTTAGACCGGGTGGTTGAACCGGTTAGGGGATTTATATATATTTTTTTATAAAAATGCTAATAAACTTATACACCCCAACAAAAATAGTTAAAATACAATTATAATCCACTCAAAAATAATATCAAATATGTATTTCATAAGAAAATATAAGTTTTAAACTTTAAAAAATAATTAAAAAAAAAGTTAAAAAAAAACAAAAAAAAAAAAACAGAAAACCGGTTGAACCGGAAAAAACCGGACAAAACCAGAAAACCGATCGGTCTAACCCGGTCCGGTTAAACCCATAAAACCGGATATAAAAAAACCGGCTAGGTGGCCGGGTGACGGTTGAACCGGTCGAACCGGCCGGTTCGAACCAGTTTTTAAAGCCTTGTGTATAACTTTTAAATCTTACATCATTTTGTTATCAAGCCTTTCTGTCCCTTTTAAATTCAATAACTTTAGAAGTTTAACATTTGAATTTTGATGGTCCCTAAATTACAATAACCATATTATGTCTCCACCTCTTTTGTCACCACCCATCCAAATCCACCTCACACTTCTCTCTCATCTTTCATGCATGTTCTTCCATATGCCAGCAAAGACCTATTCATCATCCAACCCATTTCCATTCAACTTTCTTCCAATTTGTCCCCACTCACCCCACCTTCAAAACACAAAAAAATAGAAAACAACCTCAACACACACCCTCCCTCTCTCTCTCTAAAACGCTCCCCTTTCTCTCTCTACTGATAATGTAAACTCCCCTCTAAAAAAGTTAGCATAATTCTTTTGATTCCCCATTTTTTCATTGAAAAACTTTTTCCTATTCATGGCTTCTTCTTTCTTCTTCTTCTTCTACTTTTCTCTACTGCCTCCTTTTCATCTGCATTTCCTTGTTTGCGACCTTCATTTCCGCTGAAGATCCGACCGTTTCCTACACATTTGAACTTACCTACATTACTGCTTCACCTCTTGGAGTCCCCCAACAGGTAAATCGAACTTCATTCTTCATTCTTCATTAATCTCATCTGAAACTCTTGAATTTCATTGACTAGTGATGGTTTTAGCTTCAGATCTGGTAAATTTCTGTGTGTTTTTGAGCTATTTGAATCATATTCGTTGTTTTGAATCTGGATTTTTAGGTTATCGCTATCAATGGAAAATTTCCTGGCCCTACTATAAACTCAACTACTAACAACAATGTTGTTGTTAATGTGAGGAACAAATTAGATGAAGATGCCCTCATTACTTGGTGAGATATCGTTTATTTTTGTTCATCTTTCTGCAAATCGATGATTTTTTTTGTATTTAGTTTTACAAATGTGTTATAGTGAAGTCAATAAACCCCTAATCTGTTGCCGGATTTGTTGTTTGCAAACGTGGATTTGAATTGAATTGAATTGAATTGAATTAGATGTTGATTGAAACAGGGCTGGTGTACAGCAAAAGAGGAGCTCTTGGCAAGATGGAGTTCTTGGTACTAATTGTCCAATTCCCCCAAAGTGGAACTGGACTTATAACTTTCAAGTTAAGGACCAAATTGGGAGCTACTTTTACTTCCCCTCGCTCAATCTTCAGAGGGCTTCGGGTGGTTTTGGTGGCTTTATTATTAACCCAAGGTCTGTTATTCCGACCCCGTTTGACAATCCGGCTGGGGATATTATAGTCTTGATTGGTGATTGGTACATAAGAAACCACACTGTAAGTGTTTGATGAAATGCCTCAATGAAACTTTAACTTGTTTGTAGTTGGGTTGGTAGTATTACTAGTTATTCTAACTTTTGTTACGATTTTTGGGTTTTTAGGATTTGAGAAAGTCCCTTGATGCTGGCAAAACTCTTGGAATGCCTGATGGTGTTCTTATCAATGGAAAAGGGCCTTACAAATATAATGAT
Source organism: Deinandra increscens subsp. villosa (assembly GCA_039602395.1). NCBI lineage: Eukaryota > Viridiplantae > Streptophyta > Magnoliopsida > Asterales > Asteraceae > Deinandra > Deinandra increscens. The sequence goes on from JBCNJP010000003.1 coordinate 9,712,387, forward strand.
ACTCTCGTCCCAGACGGCATTGATCATGAAACTATTAATGTCGAACCAGGTTAGATTTCCATGAATCAATTTTTAAGATCTTTAAGTCTTGTTATTTGTTATATGTATGGTTATAAGTTATGATCATGTCAAATTTGTTGACTTTGGCAGGCAAAACTTACCGGATTCGTGTAAGCAATGTTGGTACATCGACTAGTTTGAATTTCAGAATTCAAAACCATAACTTACTTTTAGCTGAAAGCGAGGGCTCATATACAGTTCAACAAAACTATACTAGTTTAGATATACATGTTGGACAAACATATTCATTCTTAGTTACTATGGACCAGAATGCAAGTAGCGATTACTATATTGTTGCGAGTGCTAGATTTGTAAACCAATCTACCTGGCAAAAAGTTACTGGTGTTGGGATCTTGCATTACTCCAATTCTAAAGGAAAAGCATCGGGTCCCCTTCCCGACCCTCCTCAAGACCAGTATGACAACACTTTTTCAATGAACCAAGCTAGATCCATCAGGTAATCTTGCTTAATGTTTCTATAAACATAATAAGTTACAGGGAAAATGTTGCTAAATAGAAATCAAGTTTTTTAACCTCTAAATTTCAGTTTTTCTTCATTGGTGTGAAACATTTTGAAAATTGACTTGCAAAATGCCCTATTTGGTTACCGCTGATGTGGCGTGTCAGTTCTGTTAAATAGTTGACAGGGCAATTTTGTAAAATCAACCATGTGGAGGCAGATTGTTTATAATAGTTGACCTGATGCAACGCCATTGCGTTTATACAATTGGGATGCCACATCAATATTGTGACCGGTATTACAATTTGCAGGTTGATTTTTCATAAATAGATGTTGACAAAATTGGAAAGAAGTTTGAAGTTTTGAACCCGTGCGGTTAAGCCAGTCAATTTTTTATTTTGTTTCAATGCAGTAAAGCTTCTTGAAGTAGGGTCTGGCAACCTGTATAATTCGAGGTTACTTTTGACGACCTGGCATGTCAATCGTGTTAAATAGCCGACATGGCATCTTAATAGTATAAAACTGATGATATGGATGTACATCGAGTAAAATAGCTGATGCGGTGCCACATCATCGATTTTCTACAAACAAAAATACGTGTCACAATTTAATTTCTTTTTCATTAAAATCACAATATTCAAACAAAATTGAAATTTGGTTATTGTTTAGGAACATTTACCCTATATTATAGCCAACTAACACCAAAACTTTTACCAATGTCATTTTCTTTATGTTATTGATGCAGGTTGAATGTTTCGTCTAGTGGGGCCCGCCCAAATCCACAGGGTTCTTTCAAATACGGTTCTATAAATGTGACTGAAGTGTACATATTGAGAAACACGCCCCCGGTGACAATTAATGGTAAAAGAAGGGCCACCCTTAATGGGATTTCATTTGTGAAACCTACCACACCAATTAGGCTTGCTGATGAGTACAAAGTTAAAGGAGCATATAAGCTCGATTTTCCTACCGCACCCATAACAGGACCACCTAAGATGGAAACATCTGTTATTAATGGAACTTACAGAGGATTTATGGAAGTCATACTCCAAAACAACGAGACCAAAATGCATAGTTATCATATTGACGGATATGCCTTTTTTGTGGTCGGGTATGATGATTTTATTTTTCTGTTTCTGATGTTTTGTGTTACTTTTTGAATCTAATCTCTTGATAAATTGTTATCAGAATGAATTATGGTGAGTGGACGAATGATAGCAGAGGAACTTATAATAAATGGGACGGTATTCCTCGTACTACCACACAGGTACTTTAAGCTTCAAACCTCATAAACACATTTACAAGACGGTTATGTAACCGCCTCACTTTTTATCTCCCATGTTATTTGATAAGCATTATTTACATGTACTTATGCGCTTTTCACTATTCTCTACATAATATTGGTTTTTTGTTGAACATGCCCTGTTAATACAAGTTGGGCTGACGTCATAGAATAACAACATACTTTTAATGGTGGTTCACTTTGGTATTTTTTTAATTTTTTCTATCCATTTTGGCGATATAAATTTATTGGATGGCCTGCTTGGATAACTTGAGTTTTTTTTGGTTGCTATCTGGTAAATGAATCAGTTGTGTTGCCTTCATAATATACATAATTTTTGCATTACTAACAGTATAATCTTCAAAGTGGACCTCTCAGTAAATTGGTGATTACCAAAATGGATTGATTATCGCTATTGTTACCAAACGTATAACCGCCAAAACTACACTTTTATTTCATGACATTTTCCTAATAAAACTTTCAAGAATCATCAATTCAAAATAGGGTTTTGAATTTTGATCTCATTTTCATTATAATTGCATACTGCATGAAACTCATTACACTATTCACTTTTTACCAGATGAAGCATCTAAATGCAACAATTTACTTACCTTGTAAAAGAATGCAGTTATACATTGCAATTTCCTGCTGTTTAACCTTACAGTATCCAACTATAAAGTGTATAACTATATTTTGCTAATTTAATTATCCATTTTGAATCTAGGTTTATCCTGGAGCATGGACAGCAGTATTGATATCTCTAGATAATGTAGGAGTGTGGAATTTGAGAACCGAAAATCTCGACTCTTGGTATCTTGGTCAAGAAACTTATATCAGGATTGTCAATCCAGAGAAAAATAACAAAACCGAGTTGCCAATGCCCGATAACGCTCTTTTCTGCGGGGCCCTCAGTCATCTGCAAAAGTATGTACACCGACTAATGATGGTCACAAGTCTTGTTTATCTGTTCTTTATTTTGTGAGCATTTTTTATGACATATGTTGGTTGACATTTTCAGGCCACAAGTTACTTCTCCGGCGACAACTATTAGGTTTTCCGGCGGTGGCTACGGATGGTTGATGGTGATGATGATGATATTAGTTAGTAGTCTAATGATCTGATTTGATTTATGTTAAGTTATGTTTTGTTGGAGTGTAATTGCAGGCTTGTTGATACAAAATCTTAACTTGTTTTATTTCTGAAAATTTTCTAGATATATTTATATCACATTGATCTGGGAAATATTATTTCATATTCTTTTATTTCTTACTGCTTGCTTTATCCAATGGTTAAAATTTTTCATCATGATTTAATCTCTAACAATAAAAGTTGTTTATGGTCATCACAAGTCTTGTTTATCTCTAATGTTCAAACAGGATCGGAAACTCTAAAATAGGTGGCGAGGAATGCCTTTTGTAGAACTCGGAAGGAACATGTAGCACCCATATGTGCTCAATGCAAGCTTTTTTACGAACAAAGTGAATATCTATCTCTACGTGTTTAGTTCACTAATGTTGTACAGAGTTGCCATACAAGTTATGGTTGATACGTCACATTAGACAACAATAGCTGAAAGGAGGGGAACATGAAACTCAAGTAGCAAGTTTTGGACTAGTTGTGGCTTCTGCAACGATACTTAATGTAGATAAACAATTGATTAAGAAACGAAAGAAGAGCGGAGCCCGCAATAAGTAATTGTAGTCGAATGAGTTTACTTCCGAGCGCTCCGCCTTGATTTCTGTCTTCCCCTTTGCTTCAAAACTGTCCCAGACATCGTCCCTTGAATGCTTTAATTGGCTGGAAATAAATTATGGAACAACACCACCCCCCCCCCCCATAAATAACACGTAGTGTGGCTTTTATATAAAGCGAATTAGGGCTTCGGTTTGTGGTAACACCCAGGTACTCTTCTTCGGCACTAGAATGGTGATGACATATTGACATATCCTTGGAGTTATGTAAAAATTTAATTAATCTAGGTTGATAGGGTAAGTTGAGTATTGTATCTACAAGAAACATGTGAACAGTAGTTTCATATCTGGGCAATGTTACAAGTTTTATTTGATTAAACCTACTAATTGCATAAAACAGATATTGAAATTGTAAACAATAATTAAAGAGAATGATCACCCCAGGTTCAAGTTTAATTGCAAGGTGTCCAGAGTCATTATCGTGTTAAAATACGAATTTTTTTTCAAGAATAGTAAAAATATACAAGTTTGTAACAAAAATAGGAGACTGATTTTTTTTTTCTTTCAAAAAAGGTGCAACGAACGATTGGGCTCGGGAGTGGCTGGGGATTGGTGAGCTGCAACGAACGAAAAAAGGTGGGTCCCAACCGCACTTCCTAACTGCCACGGGACTGAGTAAACCGGACAGGGTGGGCCCCAACACACTTCCCAACTGCGAGACAACCCCACAGAAACCCTAGCTAGCACCTCCTAACTGCGGGTGACAGTCTTACCAGAAACCCTAATTTTGTTTTTTTGTTTAAAAGAAACCCTAGTTTTTTTTTAAAAAAAAAGCAACGGTGCTCATGCATTAAAACTATGAAGCAGACTGCATGCATGTGACATTTTCTGCATGCATGTGACATTTTCTGCATGCATGTGACATTTTCTGCATGATTTGATGACTCGAATTGATGGAGCATACGGAAAAACACTGATTTGATGACTCGAATTGATTCATGCATACGAAAAAACACTGATTTGATCACTCAAAATGATTAAGGCTAAATTGATTCCTCTGCAAAAACACTGATATGATAACTCAAATTGATTGCATGAGAACACTAGAAAACGCCATCTTTAAATTGAGAGTTTATCTCAGTTGAATTCTCATAAAACACCATCTTCTTTAAGTATTTTCAAGTGCATAAATTTCAATCACCACAAATCCAATTAAGAAAATGTCTTCTTCATTTAGTTCATTTTTGTTAAGAATTTTCTGGGGTGGTAGCATATCATTCCAGAACGGTGTTGTTTCAGCCTCCGAAGAAACTAATATCTCAACATATCCCACATTTGAGAAATTTTCATATGAACAATTGGTTCATATTGTATACGGCTTATTTGGTGTTAGCCAACAAGATTATAAAGTCACTATTTTGTTGCTCTCGTATACATTGGGTTTATTAGGTGTGCAACATGCTCATAAGGTCTCCAAGTAAACTATTAAAAAAATAAACTAATTAATATATAGTAAAAATTTAAAAATTATAAATTGCCAAGTAATATGAATCTTATAACCTCGTCGGTGTTTAAGCACTGAATATGTGATCGAAAGTCCGTCAATGAAGACCTTATTACGCCAGCCCAACTCAAGCTACCACACCACCTACAAACCATTTTTATAAAAGTGTTATCAAATAATAATTGATAAATTATTTTAATTAATTATTAGTGAGTACCTTCCACCAAACGGTGTTAAAAAATCGAAGCCTTCTCTAATTCTTGGGGTAATTCGGGGTATTCTCTCCCATGCCCACATTTGCAACAACATGGTAGGTCCAGCCAATTCCCAATTGCTGGGCTCTGCAGCTTTGCATAAATTCCTATACAGACATGCAAGCGCAGCACTTCCCCAGCTCAACTTTCCACATTCTCTGAGATCAATCAAGTTTTGCAAGTGGAAGTAATACATTGCAGAACCTGAATGGTCAGGAAGAACAACGGCACCTATAAGATGCATTATAATGCATCTTGCAATTTTCAAGCATTCTTCGTGGCTTGCGTTGGGTCCCGACCAAGATGCCTTTATTTCTTTAAGAATAGTGGTAAACCTGATTGTGTTGGTGCTGAGGTATTGTCCCTCCAGACCTGTTATCCCCAAAAAATTTGCACAATTATCTATTTTTTGTTGGTTGTCCCACTTAAAATCGGAACCAGAAACTACCCGGTCACTGAGTGGTAAACCCCATAGCATTTGAACATCCTCAAGGGTAATTGTGGCTTCACCAAAGGGAAAGTGAAACGTGTGAGTTTCAGGCCGCCAACGCTCAACCAGTGATGGTACAAGGTGATTATCAACCTTGTCGTAATGACATTGTATCATGCCGTAAAACCCGGATATCTTCAGGTACTCGATCAGCTTCGCCGGGAACAATTCATCCTTCATTTTTTCGACTATAAATTTCCGAAAATGTCGATCTCCCCGTCTGAGTTTAAGAGGTTTATTTCTGTCAAAGGTTGGGGAGTAATACACGTGGTGAGCTCGATGGTTAGCACCCAGCCATAACAAATCGTTATTTCGGGGACCAGGGTAAATTTGTGATCCTCCTTGCATTGTATGGTGATTGTGTTTGATGGTAGAAATGAAGAAATATTTGTGTTTGAAGGGATGGAGAAATATTAGTATTTGTGTTTGAATGTGGTATTTAAAGAAAAATGTAGGTAAATTTTTCAAAGTCTTGGTAAAATTTCGGGGTCAAATGCCTTTGAATTCTTGGTAGGTAAGATTAATAAAGCTGGTCAAAATTCAGAAAAAAGCCATGCATGCACCGGGAACCCGTGCTAGGGTTTCGCTCAATTGACAGGTGTCCCGCACTTGGGAACCCCGGCTGGACCCACCATCTGACAGCCCTCTCTGTGTCCCGCAGTTGGTAAATGCGGTGGACTGGTGTCCCGCACTTGGGAACCCCGACTGGACCCACCTCTTCCTCGTTCGTTTCCTGCGAGTTCTCCCGAGCCTAACCCGAAGCTAACCCCCGCACTTGGGAAGTGCGGGATTCCTTTTTTTTGAAAAAAAAAAATTGAACTTCTATTTTTGTTAAAATCTTATATATTTCTACTATTCTTGAAAAAAATTCTTAAAATACTATATAGGCATAGTCATAATTATTAGTATAAATCATAAAGGGTAATAGCAAACTCAAATCCGACAGTATTAACATGGTGACATTATTCAATGACCAATAATACGAACTAATGACCAATAATACGAGCTAAGACGCTACTAATCTACTACCCACTATTTCTAATCATAATGAATCAACATTAGGTTAGACAATAGCACTTAGAACACAATTAAATAAGACAATAGCACTTAAAACACAATCGGCAATGTTCCAATTTCTTTGAGGCTCCAGCCTCCATATGCTATTAATGAGCAATCCACTCCTGCATTTGAAGGACAAATTATTAAAACAAAAACTCTTTTCATATTAGAAATGGATTGTACAATATAACAGAAATAGAAAAAAGCTCTGCTACTGTTTTCCTTTTTAAAATCAACATGCCCAAAACAACACTTGGACATTACAACACCGAATTTGTGAATAAGAAATAAGTTAACATCAACGGCATAAACAATGAAAAAAAAAAACAGAAAGCTAGATGTAATCAATGGCTGCAAAACTTAGAGATCCCAATGTCGAATTCGTTAATAAAAGTTCAGACCATTAATCAGAGATTATAGTGCTATAGAAACACCCTTTAGAGAACCCAATGGCTCAGACCATTAATCAAGAGCCATCTAATTGAATTGGTAATATAAGGCTCAGACCATTAATCAAGACAAAAGGGGAACCCGGAAAATAGTATCTAACACATATTTATACTAACTTGTCGGGGAACAGGGAAATAGTAAAAATAACTTAAAGACCGGGTCAAACCCAGGTTTGAAACTTGTTCGGTTTCTAAACATTTTTTCCCACCTCTACCTACATAATGCCCATCAAAGCAGCTTTACTGGATCATGTTCTTCAGTTTATAACATGTTAACACAAACTCTTTGATCAATCATCTAAATCTTGACCTCGTGTGTTCTTTTTCTTTTTTGCATGGATCGTAGTGGATATATTCTCCGTAATTCCTTTGACTCTTTTCCTCGGGTTATCTTCTCTACTTTGTCCAACATAAAACCGCCATCTTTGCTTTCTTTAGAAGTTTCCAACTGTATATCAACTGGAATTTTAGAATCTTCTTCAGTTATCTTCTGGGTTATCTTCTGTACTTCGTCCAGCATAAAACCGCCATCTTTGCTTTTCTTTGAAGTTTCCAACTGTATATCAACTGGAATTTTAGAATCTTCTTCAGTTATCTTCGGTACTTCGTCCAACATAAAACTGCCATCTTTGCTTTCTTTAGAAGTCTCCAACTGTATATCAACTGGAATTGTAGAATCTTCTTCAGTTATCTTCTGTACTTCATCCAACATAAAACTGCCATCTTCGCTTTCTTTAGAAGTTTCCAACTGTATATCAACTGGAATCCTAGAATCTTCTTCAGTTATCTTCTGTACTTCGTCCAACATAAAACCGCCATCTTTACTTTCTTTAGAAGTTTCCAACTGTATATCAACTGGAATCCTAGAATCTTCTTCAGTTATCTTCTGGGTTGGATTTGACAATAAAGCAACATCATCTTCGTTATGATCAGCTTCAGTTTCCGTAGAGTTCTTGCAGACCTTTTCGATTGGAGAAACACTTTGATCAAGTTTTTTTTCAGTATGCTTCAGGATATCTTTAAAAATAATATTCATTAGAACAGGAGACTCAGATTCTGACATCAATAAATCCTGTACCCGAGTGATTGGAAGATCATCAAAAGATTCAGGCAGTGACTGTTGTGTTGTATAGGCAACTTTATCATGGGATGATTTAGAAGCATAATCTTCCCAGTTAAATGGAAATCCAGACAGGAAACCATCACAGACCTGTGGAAAAACTGTGATATAAGGCCAGGTTCGGACTAAGGTCGTGCTTGGCGGGCCATAAGCTAGCTTATAAGCTAGCTTTTGAAAAGCTAGTTGGAGTAGCGTTTCAACTAGCTTTTATAATATTTCCAGTTTTACCCTTCCCTAACTTATAAATAAATATTTTTATTTACATTTATGACATGTACTTTTATGTCATTTTATATTTTTCAGCTAGTTTATCAGCTAGTTTTTACCAAACGTTATCAGCTAGCAGCTAGCTGATAAGCTAGTGCGCCAAACACAGCCTAAAAGCTAATACGGTTTTTTAGGTGACAAGATCATAGGTTAAACGGGTTCAGTAATGGGTCTAACCTGGGCTCAGGTTGAACCTACTACGAGATGATGAGAAGTCAGCTTGGGCTGACCCGCTAACTTTCTTTATATCTTAATTAAGATAACAAAAACCAAACTTCCAGTGATGATCTAAATTTTATATAAACAATTTACAAGCTTGTTGGCATTAAAAGTTGACTTTGAAGACTTCCAACCCGTTTTAGCTAAAAGATTTTATTTGACTCATTTGAGATAAAACACAACACAAATCATCCCATTTGAAAGTAAAAAGGGTTGAAATTTCACCTCTACTTTTTTGTTTTTTGCAGTCATATGTAATACATTAATCGTCACAAAGAAAAAAGATGGAAAAGTGTTCATTGGGTCATCCCCCAACTTGATACGACCTATTTGGACCCCATACACAAAAAATTCCTGTTATGACCCGAACCCATCTTGACCCATTACCCATGTCCGTTTTACAACCTCTAATTTCCATGGTATGGCTGCTCTGTTTGGACGGCCAAAATGAGGAAAACCATTACAAAACAAATGGTTGATGATACCTCAGGTGAAAAGCCATACGACATTGTGCGTGACTTATTTATGTAACCACTAATCCTGATAATGATGCCATCTAATGTTTCAAGAGTGTTGTTATCATGCCTCTTGGAAATTGCTGCAGAACGAAAAACTTGAATTTCATCCTCAGTAGTGTTAGTATTACGTCTTTTTCCAGTTGATGGAGAGCCCAATATCCGCATTCCACGTGCTTCTAATGGCCTGTGGTATTAAAAAACAATCAGACCTCCAACAATCTTAAGATCAGTAGAGATGCACCAAATGAGTTAATCTTTTGGATCCATAATTATACATTTATTCATAGTTATCAAAGGCTTGTTCTCCTGAAATTTAGTCATCTTATCACAATATCCAATTAATCAAAAGTTTCTCTGGAAACATAAATCCTAAACTCAAATCGAGGCTTCCTACTTGATCATCAGATACCATGATGAATTAACTAAAATTTATAGGAATCCAGTAAGAAAAAGCTACTCACTCTTTGTTAACAAAGCCCCCAACGCCCAATTTGGTTTCCGATTCGACCTTTATCAGCCACCATTGGTGCAAGAAAACCTGCAAAGATGGTTGAAACATGTACAAAACAAATATTATGCAACTGTAACATAAAGAGTTCAAATATTTGAGGTGTTGAATGAACCTACCGATTTACGTTTTGATGAAGTAATTGGGGATTTGAATTCACTGGGAAGATTTTGCATGACAGCAAACTCACCACTTAGAAGCTATTGGCTTTTGGCAGAAAAGCAGGGCTATAATGTACAACAGGATTTTTGATGAAAAAAGAACAGGAAACAAAATTTGAAATCCTGCACATGAAATTAGAACAAAAATGCTTAAGATACTAAATTCAATGGAGCCTTATCAGTTTCAAATCAGAAGTGACAAATTTAAAAATTTGATTTCAGGACAAATTTATCTTATAAACTAAACAATTCACACCTAAATTTATCTTATTCATCCAAGTCCAGAACAAATTTAATCAATTTAACAACACCAAATGAAATAAACAAATCTCATCCAAATTAGCACCTAATTAGCACACTGATGACACAACTACATACATAATCTTTCAACTAAATAGTTCTTCAAAAATTCAGTTCCTAGTTTCACAGAACTAAATACAATGTAACACAAATTAACGAAAAATTGAATAATCGTCACATACCTTCCACAAAAAGATGCACGAATCGCTGGACAGAAATCGGAGGAAAGAGCAAAAACTCAGATTGTGAAGCGATTGAGACCGAGAACAGAAATCGACTCAAAATTATGCGTTTGAAACCAATTTGGGCGCTAGGGCATTTTGGCATGATCCACGTATATTCGGATCTTCGATCAGCTAGACGGTTCGGGTCCAGGTGACCGGTTTATTTTTAGTAGGATTAATCTTCCAGTTAATTAAAGCCCAAATTGCGTGTTGGGCCTCATTTTGGATCTGTTGATTGTTTTGACCTAGAGGTGCAAATCCTTACCTGGTTATGCCTCTCTAACCGGTCAATAAACCATTTCTAATCGGTTACTAACCGATCATAACCATTAGTTATTAACCGGTTACCGGTATTTGAGTACTAACATGTTAGAATAACCGGTTAGTGCTCGCTAAATGAACTAGCCGTTAAAGAGCCGTTGTGATCGATTTAAATAGCCATTTTCTTACCGTTTGAAGCCATATTTTACATATTTTGACCCTAGTTGTTAGTATATATAAGTACTGGGTGTGTTAGTTAGATTACCTCATTACTCTAGCTCTAAAAAAAATCAAACAATTCAATTGTTTTATATACCCGTGTTTTCCCGACATTAATCACGGGTCACAAAATGTTGTTTAATTGATTATACTAAATTAATTTAATTAAAATATTTTTTTATTTAAAAAAGCATAATTTAATTGATTGTACTAAATTAAAAGAATAAATTATTAGAAGAATCATACACTATAAAATAATAATTTTTTGTTTTTTTTTTTAGCTTTAGTACCTCACTTCTTAATTACACAAACAACGGTTACAACTCAACAGGAAGTACAAGGGAGGCGGGCAACAAGCTGCGCGGTCAACCCCTTCTGAATAGCAAAGCCTAACCGAGTGAAAACCACATTAAAATAATTAATTATTAAACTATACAATTTTTTAAAAGAAATAATTAATTATTACAAATAAATTTAAAAAATTAATTAATTATAATATGTGTTTTTTCTATTTTACCCTTATTAACAACAAAAACCACTAAGGGTATAATAAGAAATATACATTGTTGTCAAATGTATATAGATTCTCTAGCAATTTCACATACAAATCTGATATACCACTTCATAGTTATGTATATTTTCTTCCGAGTATAAAGCAAGCCCATTATAGGCAAATGATAGGTTGAATTTTCATATATAAAGATCAGGAATGTTTCTTCAATACATATATGGCACTAAAGTAATTCTAACAAAACATACAAATTATATTCATCAATCTTGCTAAGTACTTATTCATCAAACTCAATCTCATCATGGCAACAAGATTTACAAGTCAACATATGGTTTCTAGATCCCTCAATGGCTTCCTTCAACTCTTCATCAGTAAGAAATTCAGCACCTGGTCCACATCCTGGAGGAAAACATCTAACAGCTGGAACTCTTCCTCTTCTTCTCCAACTACCAATCTGTTCATCAGTCACCCTCTCAGTAACACTTTCTTTCCCCAAAGATTCAACATCAATCTTCACATTCTTCTGTAAATTATCAACCGCAAATTCGAGCTTCAATTCAGTATAACCACCCAACTTTACTATTTCTGTTTTCACATCCATCTTACCCTCCACCTCTTCATCATCATCATCATCATCACTGCAAGCTTTGTAATTCAACCACTTATTCTTCTTTCTTGTTTCTAATTCCTCCTCACTTGGATTTACAGTATTGACCAGATGCGGTATAATTTCGTAACTAGAATCGCGACTTTCAGAACTGCTGCAACACCCACTAGACAAAGAGTCAGTTTCTTCAAGAGGGATAAAGTCATGGTTTCCATAATATGATAAATCAAACATTCCTTTATCACCAGAACCCTCTTCTTCAACACCCACATTATCTTGATAATTATCATCTGTTGATTCACATTCTTGGTGTTCTTCAGCCAATTGGGAAGCAAATTCATCAAATACTGGAGATTGGTTCCCTGATTCCTTAATGATATTGTAAAAAGCATCCGGAAAATTGCGCTTTGCAGATGTTTTTCTTGGTTTCCACTTGCACTTGGTATATGAATCCTCCGAGTCACTACATCAATAAACACACAATTTAATGACACTTTAATATCCATCCATGAAGAACATATTCTAACCACAAAAAGAAAATTAAATAAAGAAACAAACCCTAATCGGAAATCTTTAGCAGATAATAGACTTACGTTTCAAGAGGGATAAAGTCATCAGGAAGCACAAGATCTTGATCATTATCCTCAAACGGTTTGTGTCTTTTAGCGATTAGGGTCCCTGATTCATCATAAAACGCATCTGGGAAATTACGTTTTGCAGAGATTTTTCTTGGTTTCCACTTGGGATATGAATCCACCGAGTCACTACATCAATAAACACACAATTTAATGACACTACAAGTCTACAAATCCATGAAGAACATACTCTAACTACGAAAAGAAACTTAAATAAAAAAACAAACCCTAATCAGAAATCTTTAGCAACTTACGTTTCAAGAGGGATAAAGTCATCAGTAGCCACAAGATCTTGATCATTATCCTCAAACAGTTTGTTTCTTTTAGCGATTAGGGTTCCTGATTCATCATAAAACGCATCTGGGAAATTACGCTTTGCAGAGATTTTTCTTGGTTTCCACTTAGTATATGAATCCATCGAGTCAGAAATCTGTAGTAATAAACACACAATTTATCACCACCAACAGCGAATAGATATATATATTTAGGGTTGCAGGTTCTTCACCATTAATGGCGATTTTCAATTAACAGAAAATTAAATAAACAGCAAAACCGACTCAGAAATCTGTAGTAATAGATGAAATTAGGACTTACGTTGTTTGAAAACAAAACAGATGTTGATAAAAAAACGCAAAGGTTAATTGAGAAGGAGGCTTCTTGAATCTTGATCGTCGTTTTAGGGTTAAGGTTGAGGGGATGTTGTGTTGCATACATACATATATATAGTTCGATGTCAAACGGTCGAAGGGAGAAATTAACGGGATTTGAAATTTTGAATACTGACTTTATCTTCACGCAAACGTGATGAATACTCTTGGTTTACCTTTTATCAATTTCATTACCTAAATTACCTATTACCTAATTAAGTATATGATAAGTTTGTTATTAGAGTAAATTACTCTTTTTGTCCTAATGGAGGTGTGGTCAAATTTTCTGTTTTAATCCGATAATTTAATAATTGCGATTTTCTCTAATAGTTTCATTAAATTCATCCAAATTATCCAATTTTTCTGTTATTTTTTTTCAAATGATAAAAGTACCTCTATTATTAAAAAAAATATATATATAGACTCATTTTTGTATTTCTTCTTCATACCCTCTTTCTTCTACAAAATCTACACCACCACTACCAACAAAAGTCACCTCCATCGTCACCACCAATTTAGAAAAATTATAAAATCTACAAAATTTCTCTCTATCACGTCTACACTTCAAAAATTAAGAAATAATTAAAAACAAAAAAAAAATAATAATAATACACTAAATATCTCTCTCTCACATTTGCACCTCCGACCCCACTCAAATCTTCTCCCCATTGTCTCTCATCGGTGACCGCCAAAGTATGGTGTCGCCCATCCATCGAATTCAAACTATTGTTCTCAACTGACTTTAGATTAGGAACTCAATGGCATCACACAACATCATAGTTCTTTAGATCGAATCTCTTATTCTTTGGATTTTTGTCCAGGGTTTTCATGATTGAACATCAAACTATGATTTCTGCTTATAATGTTGTGAAATCAATCTATTTTATTGTCATTTACCACCATTAAGACTGATTTAGTTGCTTATATATGTTGGTGGTTGTGTTCAAAATGGAAGAATAGAAGAAATCAAACATTTTAAAGTGAGAAAAGGTATTTTGTGTTGTTCATTATTGCTGGAAGTGGTGATAGCTGAAACTGGTGGTGGCGGCTAAGAATGGTGGTTTCCGAAAATGATGAAGGCAGAAAGTTGTTGCGATGGCAAGAGGTTGCATTGAGCAAGAAAAGGCAAGATAAATAGTCTAATATTTATATATGTTTATGATATTTTTGAGTAAACGACTCCTTTCTTATTTTACTTATGCTGGTTGTAGTGAAAGTGGGGATGGCAAGAGGTTGTAGACGCGTTGGTTTACATGAAGACATATGTGTTCATATGAATGAGGTGTCATTCGTATGAGCCACATACAAATTGAGGCTCAATCAGAGGAGTCTCATGTGATAGAATGGCCAACCGTATCTGTACATCACAATTTAATGATACTGTTAGCAACTACTTATTAACATATACTTTTTACCAATTCAAAAACACTTTTTCTAGGTAAATTCTATGGAGAATTGTGTTGGATTTAAACATAGTAGTAGTCATACTGATATACATACAATGGTTAGTATTGGTCAATTTCATCATCTTCTATATTTACTTTTTCACGTGATTGCTGATTTCCATAAACAAATTAATTGAATTGTAGACATGAAATCGGTGGCTGATCAAACTCATCTCAAACGCTGGAAAAGGAAAAGGTAAGTATTTGCCAGTTTCATTTTGTTTTATAGTTTCACATTAATTTGTTGGGATTGTGATGTACTCCTCCCATTTTTAAAGTCCTTTTTACCTCAAACACCTGGGCTAGCTAGGGATTGTTGGTAAAAGGGTCAAAGTAGAATTATCAAATAAGACTCAAATGGTGGACAAGGAAAATGTAAGTATTTGTCAATTTCATTTCGTTATAGTTTCACATTAATTTGTTGAAAATGTGATGTACGTACTCCTCCCATTTTTAATGTCCTTTTGGTACCTCAAACACTTGGGCTAGCTAGGGATTATTGGTAAAAGGGTCAAAATAGAATTATCAAATAAAGCTCAACTAACTTTGAAGTTGATCCGAAACTTTGTAGTTTATCCGGATAGTTAGAGTTCATCCGGATGTTTTTTCGGATAGTTAAGGTTTATCCAGATAGTTAAAATTCATCTAGAAATTAATTGAATTGTAGGACCTCACCCAAAGTACTACTGCAATCAGATGACACTCCTAGTTCTATATCTTAATTGGTGGAAAAAGAAATGGTATGTATCTGATTTTTTTATATATATCCTGATCAATTTCTATAACCTAATTAATTATATATTTTTGTAAGAAGAAAAGAAAACATGGTCCTAAGCTCACATGAAAACAGTTGAAGATCACGTGGTAGTTTTGTTGGCAGATTGAAAATTTGAGAATAATGCTTGTGTATAGTGTAATTTTGTTTAATTTTGATTAGTTTTATAATTAAGGGTTATTGGCTTCAAATAATCATAACTATTACTTTTTGGCGGGCAACACTTCCAACTAAGGAAATAGCCAACGCCACTCCTAATTATCGACCTATTTTCTTTCACCACTCCCCGCGTTAATTTTTTTAAACGTTGTTAGTTGAACGCCTACGTGGCAGTCCTACGTGGCTTATTTTTAAGGGTTATTGGCTTCAAATAATCTCAACTATTACATTTTGGCCGGGAACACTACCAACTAAGTAAATAGCCAACGCCACTCCCAACTATCGTCCTATTTTCTTTCACCACTCCACTCATTAATTTTTTGGGTCCATTTTTGGTCCATTTTTCGGGTGATTAATTGAACCCATATAACAACAGATAATTTGCAGCCCCTAAAAGGTAATTTTTTGTCATAATTTGGGTCAACTGAACCCATATAACGACAACTAATTTGCAGCCTAATAACAACAGGTTATGATCGGTTTTTTTGAAGCAAATTAAGAGTAGAAACAGCAGCCTAAAATGGACTTGATCATGGAAAAAAAAATTGGTCAATTGAACACATTAACATATTCATTACAAAACATAACCATTAACATATTCATTACAAATGACACAGACTAACTACTAAAACAGGTTCAAATGTATACATTCCACCAAAATGAAAATACAATAACCAAAACGCATAATGTTTTGAAGTCCATCTTCCACTTTGAGTTTTTCATTCTAAGATCCTCTTTCAATTTTCTAACATCTTCTTGCAAATCTTCCCTTTTGAAGTAATAATTGAGATTATTTGAAACCAATAACCCTTAAAAATAAGCCACGTAGGCGCTCAACTAACAACGTTAAAAAAAATTAACAGGGGGAGTGGTGAAAGAAAATAGGTCGTTAGTTAGGAGTGGCGTTGGCTATTTCCTTAGTTGGGAGTGTTCACGGTCAAAAAGTAATAGTTGAAATTATTTGAAGCCAATAACCCTATAATTAAATTGTATGTGCTTGTTTTTTTTTTTATTATTGCTAATATATTATGTTGGGAATGTTTTGCTAGGCAGAAATTCTCTAAGTCAGAGTTCCGAAAGTTAGTCCGGAACTTCCTTCACACTGAGTAGTTCCTCCGGAACTCCTCTTAGTGTTACTCCGGAACTTTGACTTATCCCCTTGTTGCAAGTTCCAATGCATAAAGCTGTCAGAAAGCAGTTTTACTTTACAGCATGCTGTGCACTGTTCACCGATAGGTCTGCTCAACTGTTCACAGAAGCATGCTTGTACTACAACAACTCTGGAGTAGATATCATTTGTTTATTTAGCCTAGGAGCTAAAAGGAAATAAAAGAATATCTTTTATTTCCTCCTTGCACTATATATATTAGTTGTATTTCCTTTGTTTTCATTGATCGAACATCTCTTTAGTTCATCAGCTGTAACTCCTTGTAAACTCTGTGAAGTATAAATATAGTAGTGCTTGGAATTGATATCTTGTGTTATCTACTTTACTTCTTGTTTACTAGTTACTGTTTCGATCAAACAATTTCAAACTGCAACACAAACAAGTCTGATTCCGCCTTTCTTGTTTGACACCTTTGGTAACTTGTTTGGTTAGTTGATCCTAACCACGATCCTACAAGTGGTATCAGAGCTTTGGCTCTTGTGTTTAAAAGTTTTTTTTTAATTTTATTTTCTAAAACTTTTTCCACTAAAGGTGTATTTGTTTGCTTTGGATAAGACTGTTTCGATTCTTGATCTCTGAAAATGAGTGAACTAAGGAATGGCAGCACTAACAAACCTCCAACCTTCACTCCTGATGACTTTGACACATGGAAACTTAGAATGGAGATTTTCTGTAAAAACACTGACCACAAAATGTGGGCTTCCATTGTCAATGGACCACAAGTCATCACCACCCCATCTGCTACTCAACCTGTTGTTGACCTTATCAAAGCGTATGAGAATTATTCTGATGATGACCATAAGACCTGTGAATGTGACTACAAAGCTTTGTGGGCACTCCAGGCAGCTCTTCCTAATTCTATACTAATAGGCTTTAAGAGATGCAAAACTGCACATGATCTTTGGAAAACGCTTATTGAAATGTATGAGGGAACAGATGAGGTGAAAGAGAACAAGAAAGACATTTTAAAACAAAGATATGAAAATTTCTGTCATAAAAGAGGTGAATCAATGTCTGAGCAGTACTTAAGATATGTTCGACTCATAGATGAACTGCAGGGTGTAGATGTAAAAATTGACAATGCTGATATAATCAGAAAATTTTTAAGATCATTACCTGAAGTTTGGACTGTCTATACAGTCAGCATTAAGTACAACAAAGACCTTAAAAACCTTGAAATTAGGAGATCTCTATGGAATGCTGAGTGCACATGAGATGGAAATGAATGAGAAGTCAGGTGTATCATCGAACCAGACATCATCTTCCAGAGGCACTTTGGCCCTCATTACTGCTCACTCAGAAAACTATTCTGAACCTGAACCATATGTATCCTTTTCTGAGTCTCCTAAAGGACATGAAGTTTCATACTACCAGAACTTTGCTAATGTTGCTAACAGTTCTTATACAGGTTTCACTAGATCAGATCTAGAGTGCATCAGTGCAGATGATCTAGAGGAGATTGACATCACTACCCAACTAGCAATGGTGTCACTTAGGGCTCAAAGGTTCTACAAGAGAACCGGGAGAAAATACAATGGAGCCAAGAATGCTCCTATTGGTCTTGACAAATCAAAGGTCAAGTGTCACAACTGTCATTAGTTGGGACATTTTGCCAGGGAGTGTTCTCAGCCAAGGAAAGACACTGGTTACAATGCTGAGAAGAAACAAGAATATACCAAACCAAGCTCTTCCTCTGGTCCTACTCCACCAAAGCCCTCTTACAACACTCAAAGCCAAGCAACTGCTGCTGTAGCAAACCAAACAGGGTTTGTTGACTGGGAAGAAGTGATGCATGAGTTTGCTCCAACTAACCATGCCTTGATGGCAAGTGGTTCTTCACCTGCTTCTGCAGAGGTAAACTCTAACTCCAACACTGAACCTGAGAATGTGCTATGTACACCTAAGTGTATTGAACTGGTTGAAAGTTACAAAAAGCACAATCAGTTACTTGTAGATGAACTTAAAAATCTAAATGAGCTGAAAGAGTACTAAAAAAGGGCTGATATAGCTTACTCAACCAAAACTGATGAACTCAGACAGACAATAGGGATTTTGAAACATCAACAAACAAATTTTATAACTCAAATGGATGATGTGGTTGAGCAACTAAATATTTCAAAGAAACAAAATGTGGAATATGTGCTTGACATTCAAACCCTAAAAGATCAGCTAAGGGAAGCCATGTGCAATGCTGATAAATTTCAAATTGCAAGTGAAAAAGCAGAAAAGTTATGGCATGAGCACACACATGGGAAGGGAAGGGTATCTTTTAAAATTGTTGAAAACCCTGACTCATACACTTGTCTTGAAACCTTAACTCTTAAAGAAACAAGTGTTCCCTTATCTCCTGACCCACTGGCAAATGGTACTGTAATTGAGGACCTTTCCAAAGAAGCTGAAAGTCTGAAAGAGAGTGATGACATGAGAACTGAAAGTTTTATTGGTTTTCCTGGTGTCACAACTGAATCAACCAGCATTTCTGCTAAGGTTGATAAATCAAAAATTTCAAAACCAATTCTTAAAGATACCAAGACTTTGAGTTTAGAAAATGATGAATCTTACTTGTCAAATTCTATTGCTCAAAAAGGTGGAAAAGCAAAAACTGTTTCAGTGTCATCAAAACAAAATTCTCACAATTCCATGAAAGAATGCATAATTTGTGGTGAACTAGGGCATGTTGCTGTCAACTGTTCCTACAATCCTTTCAAACAGATAATTAACAATGTCAGAACCTCTCCAAGGAGAAACCAAAATCTGTTAAACTCAAGGAATTTAAAGGATAGCAGGAACATGTCACCAAAAAGATCACATGTTGATCAAAAGATTTCTGGAAAGACTCAGAAGGTTTGGATTGGAAATGAGAAGAATAACAGCTTTTCATATGTTAAAAGAAACAATTTTTCTAAGGAACAACATTCCGCAGGAACTTCATATCTTCCGGGAGAAAATTCCTCCGGAAGAAATACAGTTCCCTCGGAACATTTTGACAACAACAGGTCTTCTAAACCTTCAAAACAAAGACCTGAGTTTCAATCCACTGAGTTCATTAATCAAATTCACCCATCTTTCAAAGGAAATTCACGAGCAAAATCTGCCCCTCGTGAAAGAAAACAAGTTTCTGAACAATATGAAGTGCATGATTATCCTGCACAAGTGAGTTCCTACGGAACTCAGCATCCTCATACTGAAACTTTCAAAGTTGCTGCACAACCAAAACTTGAAAATGCAAGGCAAAGAAGCAACATAAAGTTTAGGGAAAAGAAGGCTTTTATTAAGAAACATGGTTTTCCCAAATGGCAAAGTTATAACAGAAACTTAAATGAGAAAAATGGTGATTTTTCTGAGTATGATGATTTTCCTGCAGAACAACTTGTGTTAGGAAACTACTCTTATAATGATGCCATGGGAAGACCCAAGACCACAAAGGCTTGGGTCCCATACTCCAACTGATCATGTTCTTTACCTGTGTAGGGGTCACCTAATAAATCTCAAGCAAATGTTTGGGTTGTAGATAGTGGGTGCTCCAGTCACATGACAGGTAATAAAAACCTTCTAGAAAATACAAAAAGATATGATGGCGGTCCCGTTGCTTTTGGAAGCAATGAAGGGTACATTACAGCACTTGGTAATGTATCAAATGGAAGTTTTACTCTTGACAAGGTAAGTCTTGTGAATGTTCTGAACTTTAATTTGCTGAGTGTATCACAAATTTGTGATAAAAAGATGAATGTTCTGTTTAATGATGAAGAAGCTCTAGTACTTAGGCCTGGTCTAAAAATTCCAAATGAAATGATTTTGATAAAAGCAAAAAGACAGGATGGCTTGTACTTACTTGATATGGCAAGTGCCAAATCTCTTGATGGCAATACTTGTTTGATATCAAGAGCTTCTGTTGATGAGTCTGACCTTTGGCACAGAAGACTTGTACATGTTAATTACAAAACTATGAACAAACTTGTTAATTTAGGTTTGGTCAATGGTTTGCCTCAAAAACACTTTAACTGTAATGAGCATTGTACTGCTTGCTTAAAGGGCAAGCAACACAAGTCTTCTCATAAGTCCAAAACTGAAAACTCAATTTCTCAACCCTTAGAATTGTTGCATATGGATCTCTTTGGTCCTACAAGGGTAATGAGTTTGGGAAAGAAATCATATTGTTTTGTAATTACTGATGACTTTTCAAGATACACATGGGTTTTCTTCCTAAGAACTAAGGATGAGACACCTGAGATTTTAAAATCCTTAATCAATCAACTTGAAAATCAGTCAAATTTCAAAGTCAAAACAATTAGAAGTGACAATGGCACAGAATTTAAAAATCATGTTTTAAATTCTTTTTGTGAAGAAAAGGGGATATCTAGGCAGTTTAGTGTTGCTAGAACTCCTCAGCAAAATGGAGTAGCTGAGAGGAGAAATAGAACACTGATTGAAGCTGCTAGATCAATGCTGGCTGAGTCTAAGCTCCCTGTAACTTTCTGGGCTGAAGCAGTAAACACTGCCTGCTATGTTCAGAACAGGGTGCTTGTGGTCAAAGGTAAAAACAAGACACCATATGAACTTTGGAGAAAAAGAAAACCAAGTATACACTTTCTCAAAGTTTTTGGTTGTCCTGTTACAATATTAATAACCAGTGAGAATTTAGCTAAGTTTGCTGAAAAGGCAGATGATGGCTTCATGGTTGGTTACTCAGGTGTTGCCAAGGCATACAGAGTATACAATCTCAGAACTAAAATTATTGAAGAGTCAATTAATGTGTTTTTCAATGAAAAATCAACAAATAAGTTTAGTTCTGAACCCTCATGGTTATTTGATATTGATTCACTAACCAATGCTTTCAACTTTACTGTTGATAAGTCCTTTAGTACGTATGTGCAGTCTCAGGGGGAGAATTCAAATGCAAAGAAGGATGGCAACAAGTTTGGTCATTTCTACTCCTCTATCAGCACACAACAGTACAAACCACCTACCATGCCAACTGTTTCAATTCAACAAGTCACTGATCCCACTCCAGTGAATTTGGTTGAAACTGAGTCAAGTGACTCTCAATCACAACAGGATGGTTATGTCTCAGACACCAGTGATGATGGGAGTTTACAGCATTCTCCTAATGATAACTTACATGGTGATCATGATGGTTCTCATGAGTCAAATCTCAATGACTCATCTCTTGGAGATACCATCAACTCTGCTAACAACTCAAGTGATCAACACGTCTCTGCTGCAACTACATCAAGTTTACCCCCTTCACAAAGATTGCCAGGAATTGAGCTTAGTGTCTTATTGCCCCCAATTATTCCACCAACTAGGCAAGTTCAAAGTCACGAATTTCCAAGTTTTCAGAATACCAATGTCAGCAAAACTCATCCCATTGAGAATGTGATTGGTGAAGTAAATGCTCCTGTTCTTACAAGAAGCAAATCTGCTGATGCAAACATCTGTTTATTTGCATGTTTCCTGTCCCAAGAAGAACCAAAACAAGTGGAGCAAGCACTTAAAGACAATCATTGGATTGAAGCTATGCAAGAGGAATTGTTCCAAATCAACAAACAACAGGTTTGGGAACTGGTTGATTTACCAGTACATGCTCAACCAATTGGAACAAAATGGGTTTTTAGAAACAAGAAGGATGAAAGAGGAATTGTTGTCAAGAACAAAGCTAGGCTTGTTGTTCAGGGATATTCTCAAGAAGAAGGGATAGACTATGATGAGGTTTTTGCTCCAGTTGCAAGATTAGAGGCAATCAAAATCTTTCTTGCCTATGCAGCTTACAAGAACTTCACTGTTTACCAAATGGATGTCAAGAGTGCTTTCCTTTATGGGAAACTGAAGGAAGAAGTATATGTCTGTCAACCACCAGGGTTTGAAGACCCACACCACCCTAACAAGGTGTGTAAACTAATCAAGGCTCTCTATGGTCTCAAACAAGCACCAAGAACTTGGTATGAGACTCTGTCAAATTACCTGCTTGGCCATGGATACAGAAGAGGAGCCATTGATAAAACTCTCTTTATAAGGAAAGTTGGAAAAGATAAGTTGCTTGTTCAGATTTATGTGGATGATATTATCTTTGGATCTACCAATACTAAGTTGTGCAAGGAGTTTGAGACCCTGATGCAAGATCAATTTGAAATGAGTTCAATGGGTGAACTCAATTTCTTTCTGGGTCTCCAAGTTAAACAAACTGCAGATGGCATCTTCTTGAATCAGTCAAAATATATTCAAGATATGCTCAAGAGGTTTGATATGCTATCTTCCTCTTCTGCAAAAACTCCTATCTCAACCTCTCACAATCTGAATTCAGAATCAGAAAGTGAACCTGTTGATCAGTACACTTACAGGGCAATGATTGGTTCTCTGATGTACTTAACAACAAGCAGGCCTGATATCATGTTCAGTGTATGCTTATGCTCTAGATATCAATCAGCTCCCAAAGAATCCCACATGAAGGCAGTAAAGAGAATCTTTAAATACCTCAAAGGTCAACCAAAACTTGGGTTGTGGTATGCAAAGAACAATGACTTTTCTCTTGTTGCCTACACCGACAGTGACTATGGTGGCTGCTACCTGGATAAGAAATCAACATCAGGAGGATGTCAATTTCTAGGAAATAGGCTTGTATCATGGCAATGCAAGAAACAGACCTGTGTTTCTACTTCAACTGCTGAAGCTGAGTACATTGCTGCTTCAAGTTGCTGTGGTCAAGTACTTTGGATTCAGAATCAAATGCTGGATTATGGAATCACATTTCTGGAAACTCCTATGTATGCAGACAACACCAGTGCCATCTCCATCACCAACAATCCTGTGAAGCACTCTAAGACAAAGCACATCGAAATAAGGTACCATTTCATTAGAGATTGTGCAGAAAAGAAATTGATTAAGTTACACAAGGTTCATACTGATCTTCAATTAGCTGACCTTTTCACAAAGGCATTTGATGAAGCAAGATTTTTCTTTCTTATCACAGCTATTGGGATGATGAACTTTGGTTAACTTTTGCTGTCAATTGTTGCTTTTATGTACATAAATTTTTCTATCACCTTATGTGCTTGTGTTCTCAACATCCATCTCTTCAAGATCATGAGAACTCTTTCGAGAAATGTTCTTATAACTGATAATTTGAGAAATTTCCAAAGTTATGAGCATTTCTGAACTTTTTGATACTTCTAAGTAAATTCCAAGGGAACAACATTGTTCCGGAGGAACTTACTCCTGAAGTTTTTTTTTCCTTCTCAAGAGAAGTTCCGAGGGAACTCTCTAATGTTTCTAATAAATTTCAAGTGTTTTCTAAGTGTTTCAGGTGTTCCGGAGTAAATCTTGAAACTCCGAAGGAACTTCCTGCGGAAGTATTTCAGGAGAAGTGAAGAAAATGTCTAAGGGAATAAGTTCCGAGGGAACTTCACTCTTCCGAAGGAACTCAATTGTTCCGAAGGAAAAGTTCCGGAGAAACTCTGTTGACTTAATCCTTTTAATTGGATTAAGTGGGACCCTTCATTTCAAACTTTAACAGTGACGGTTAACTGGTGGCCCCACTAACTCCACCTTTTTCGTTAACGTCGCTTCCCTCTCTCCTCACCCTTTAACTGTCAATTCTAGAGAAACCCTTTCACTTACTAAACCTAATTCCCAAATTCCCTTCAATCGCTCTCGATTTCTCTCAATTTCATCAAATTTCATCTGAATCTCTCAAGCAATCACTCGGTACAGAACAAATGGCAGCATTCGCATTTCACAACGAGCACAATCAAAGGGCTTTTCTAGAGAAAACAGAGAAGTCTGCTCCGTTCGATGGAATGATCGACTTCCTTACAGCGTCAGAGCTTAATTTTGCCCTAACTGTGAATCCCACAATTTACGATGAAACTATCACTCAGTTCTGGGCAAATGCTGTAGTAGGTGCCGGCAGTGAAGACGGGAAGCAGGTGATGCAAATTGAAAGCCAGGTTCATGGCAAAAATGTGTTCATCACTGAAGAAATGATCAGAAATCATTTGAAATTACAAGACAGAGATGGTATTCTCACTGTTCCCAAGGAAGATTACCAATTTACTCTGATGGGCATAGGCTATGGAGGAAACCCCAAAAGCAAAACGGTGAAGAAGTGTCACATTCCACCTGTTTGGAGATTTCTTGCCCATACTCTAATGGTGTGCCTAACTCCCAGAAGATCTCATGAGGAACTTGGTGAAGTCCAAGCCACTGCTCTTCATGCTGTGATCAGGGGAGATTGCTTTAATTTTTCAAAAATGATTTTTGATGGGCTCAGGGAGAATTGTGAAAAACCTTTTAATATGTATCCCAGGTTTTTACAACACATTCTGGATACACAATTCCCTGATGTTCCCAGAGCTGGTACCATTTTTCACCAAAAGAACTTAACTGAGAAAATTTTTTCTTACTTGCTTTCAAAATCTGCAATTTCCAACTGTCTTGGTGTGGAAAATGACCATCCACTACCCGATCCAAGAGTTATTCCTGCACCTAGGGTGCAAGAGCAACCAGTTGCTGTTCAAGAACCAACTGAGCAACCTGCTCCAGGTGACAACACTGAACCTGTACCATCAGTTGTTGAATCCACACCTGAAACTGACCCTCTAGCAAAATTACCTGTGAATTTTACTTACATAAGAAAGAGGGTCAAGCACTAAAAAACTACAACCAAAACTTCCTCACCTACTCCATCAAAAGTTGTTGAAAAGGAGACAGGGTCTACTCCACCTGTGTCTCCTACTGCCACCCAACCTGAAAACCTTGAACATGACCCACTGTCTGCTCAACATCAAAGCCAAGGGTTAAGCCATATTGCTGATGATCTCTCACTTGAGACCTCATCTTCTATTAGATTGGATGTACAACCCTCATCCCTCTTGTTTACCTCCATAGACCTAAACCTAGATCTACCTGTGAATGATGAAGAACCTGATCTAAATCCAAATGACAATATCTTCTCATCAACCTCACCTCATGAAGATGATTGGATGGATCTTGATTATGTTTCTCCTAACCCCCATTCACCCACTAAGGAGTTGAACATCAGGAGTAATGAAGATGTTCATGTAGAAAGGGCTGCTACTACAATTGGTTCCCCACTGGAACAATTGGACAATAGTAACATTCTTAAGACCCAATCTATGGCAACCAGCAGCCAGTTTGAACCAAAGGAACCAGAAATGGAACCTGAGGCAACGACTGTGCTTGCAGGGAATCCCAGGAGCCAAGACAACCAGGGTGCTGAGCTTGATCAAGCTAGGCTTGATGGCTCTTCTTCGCCCAAGGATACTGAGAAATCAGTTGAGGGCAGTGCTTTACTTATGGAATTGACGGCTAATCAAACTGAATTGCAGAAACAGATGCAATCCCTGCTTCACACTATTCAACAGCAGGACACCTTGATTCAAAGGCTTAAGCAGGAGAAGGTTAGTGCATCAAACCCAACTGGTGAAGCTGTTGCTACCAAAAAGGGGGAGAAAGCTAGCTCTTCAACACCTATCCAAAACATTTCTGCTAAAAGTAAGCCAACTGAAGACTCTGCTAGCTCTTCTGAAATTGATTTTGATCACAATGAGAGGATACCTGAGAAGATGAAGACAAAGCTATTCAAAATCTGTGGAATTAAGCCCTTCAACCCAATAGAAGGTTTGCTTAATGTTCACATGGATCAGCTAATGCAGGCAACACCTGAAGAATGCAAAATCAATCACATGGAATTCCTAAGATTCGTAATGGCTGCTTCAGGAGCTCATCCTCAAAACATTGCAGAAGTCAGAAGCTTTATATCAAATGTCTACCTGTCAAAAGAGCAAGAGTATCTTCAAACAGGTGTAGAACAGTTTGAAGCTGAAGGAGGAGAAAGAAGTGAAGAACAGGTTGATACTGTTGGGTTATATAACTTTTATCAAAACACGAGTACGCAGCGGAAAGAATCCTATGAATTAATCTAACTAACCGGTTTTAGAACGTGTACCTTTTAAGCTCGGCAAGACTTGATCTCTTGGAGGATTTGATATAAATCCCTCTACGATCGCACACACGACACACCAATGCTATGTGCTAGCAACCGATCACGAACTCCTCTTCTTGATGTAGGCTTGGTCGAACCACACAAGAAATCGCAAACCCCTAGGGTTTTCTTGTTGCCGAAAATTAGAGAGATTAGAGAGAGAATTAGGGTTTTGCCTTTATCTCATAAAGCAACAACTAATCCTTAAACCCAGAGGGTCTATTTATAGGATTAGAATACTTGATAAACAAGCAAAGGGATAGGCATAAGAGCCCTAGCCGAAATCGGCCTAGAGGCCTTATCCACAACCTTTTCTCAATTTGTAATCCAATTACAATTCTCTCTAATTACAACTAACACCCCTCTGTTAACAATTAACTGTCAGTTTTAACGAAACCTCGTTAAATGTTCGTGATAAATATTAATTAACCATTAATTAATATTAATACATTTGGTGTCGAGACGTGTGACCCCGTAGGCTTAAATAATATCCGGACATACTTTTGCTATTACATGATCATATCCCTACAGCTCCCACTTGAGCTTGCAATAGTAAAGGTAATAACATTGGTTAGCGTCTAGCAACACGCCAATGCTCCCAGAAATATTTAAGTACAGTTTCTCAAAGTGTATTTAAATGGTACAGTCATTTACTATCCCTTTGTTACCGATACCTTGTTAAATATGGATATGGATCAAAGTCATTCCATACTTTAACGATTCTGTTTCTCATTCTCACAACTAACTTAAAATTACCAAATTGCAAATCGAGACATCTCTAGATTTCATTTGGGCACGGCCATGCAAACATCTTAATTAGTCCAATGAGGGGCCCAGTGGTATCTGCTTCAGCACAAAGCCAAAGGAACAAATCCTCTTGACTACACGTGTCAAGTCACATACTTCACTACACTTACTGAAAATAGCCCTTTTGTACTACCTTATTCAGGATAGTTAGACCTATATCAAGTAGGTGCAATCCATACATGCATGACCTGCTTGTATCTCAAGTCTAAGGATAAATAAAGCAACCATTTACGAATTTCACTTAATGACGCCGATCCATAAAGTGACAATTCGTTAGTGGGTCAGTCCAGTATGCATCCAATGAATACCATGTGAGTTTGGTGGGACCATCCTAACCAATCACTCAGATTTTGTCTTAGTTTAACTATATTCCCATATAGTTAATCGACAATGGACAATTTAGAATACTTGACAAGTACTCAAGGATTAAACATGCAAATATAGGACACAACTTAACCATTAAATGAAATCAAACATATCAAATACTTTATTTCATTATATAAACAGAAATTGCTTAACGTCCTTTATCCAAATACCGAACATCAGGCATACATGATTTAACCAACCAATTTAAGTCCCATGCCCTCGGCATGCCTTTCAAGCTTCGGCCTCGACAAAGCTTTCGTGAAAGGATCAGCTAAGTTAATATCTGTGTGAACTTTGAGTAATTTGATTTCACCTAGTTCGATCTGCTCACGAACATAGTGATATCTCCTGGCATAGTGTCTGGCGCCCTTCTGAACTCCAGGTTCTTTGGCGATGATCAATGCACCCGAGTTATCGCAGTACATGTCGATCGGCAAGTTACTTGTGGGGACAATGTCTAGCCCACTAATAAACTTCCTTATCCAGACAGCCTCCATTGCAGCTTCCGAAGCAGCAATGTACTCAGACTCTGTTGCAGACATAGCAACTGTGGTTTGTTTCTTGCTTTTCCAATCCACAGCGCCTCCATTCATAACGAAGACGTACCCAGACTGAGACTTCGTGTCATCTCTATCAGTCTGAAATCCAGCATCACAGTATCCGGTCACTTTGAGCTCTTGATCTGGATTTCCCCCATATACCAAAAACAAATCTCTAGTAGCCCGTAGGTACTTGAGAATGGTCTTAACAGCAGTCCAGTGACTTTCACCTGGATTCTGTTGATAACGGCTAACGATATTCTGCGCAAACGCTATATCAGGTCTAGTGCATCTCACCGCATACATTATAGAGCCTACAGCCGAAGCATAAGGGACTCTTTGCATACGCTTCACCTCATCAGGTGTAGAAGCACCTTGTTTGACCGACAGACCAAGTCCTTCCTGCATAGGTACATTACCACGCTTGGAATTCTCCATTTTGAATCGCTTCAAGATCTTATCAATATAAGCACTTTGACTTAGTCCAATCAACCGCTTAGTTCTATCTCTATAGATCTTGATTCCAAGAATGAATGCTGCTTCTCCCAAGTCTTTCATAGCAAAACACTTTCCAAGATGGGATTTTACATCTTGCAACATTGGAATGTGTTTTCCTATTATCAATATGTCATCTACATATAAGACAAGGAAAGTAACATTACTCCCACTAGCTTTGCGATATACACATGGCTCATCGGGATTCTGAACGAAACCAAACTTTTTGATTTCTTCATCAAACCGTTTATTCCAACTCCTCGATGCTTGCTTTAGTCCATAAATGGACCTTTGATGCTTGCATACTTGGTTGGGATGTTTTGGATCAATGAACCCTTCAGGTTGATCCATATAGACTTCTTCATCCAAGTAACCATTTAAGAAGGCAGTCTTAACATCCATTTGCCATATCTCAAAGTCATAGTACGCTGCTATGGCTAAGAGAATCCTAATAGCTCTAATGTCTGCTACTGGTGAAAAGGTCTCATCATAGTCAACGCCAAAACGTTGAGTATAACCTTTTGCCACGAGACGAGCTTTATAGGTGTGTACATTTCCATCCATGTCGGTCTTCTTCTTGAAGAGCCATTTACTCCCAACGGTTCTTGCGTTAGGAGGAAGATCAACCAGGGTCCAAACGTGGTTATCTTGCATGGATTTCATTTCTACATTCGCAGCTTCAAGCCATTTCTCAGATTCCGGATCTGATAATGCAGCTTTGAAGTTCGGAGGCTCATTGAGATCTCCTGATACGTTATCCTCGGATTCGACTAGACCAATCCATCTATCCGGATTACGTACGACCCTTTCGGATCTACGAAGTGGAATCGCAACATCATCGACTTGAGGTTCATCTCTTTGAACATTTTCCCCCCAAGTTGATGATTGCTAGTTGTTTCAGAAGGTGACACATCTTCTAGTAGTTCTACAATTCTCCCACTGTTCTCTTTAGCTATAAAATTCCTTTCAAAGAATTCAGCATATCGAGCAACACGAACAGTGTTTTCTGAAGAATTATAGAAGTAGTAACCCATTGTTTCCTTTGGGTATCCCACGAAGATGCACTTAGTAGTCCTGGGTTGTAGTTTGTCAGGCGTATCACGCTTCACAAGTGCCTCACATCCCCAGACTCTTAAGTAAGACAACACAGGGACTTCTCCATGCCATAATTGATATGGTGTCTTTTCAACCTTCTTGGTTGGAACCATATTTAGAACGCGTACAGCGGTTTCTAGAGCAAAATCCCAAAATGATAATGGGAGAGTTGTAAGGTTCATCATCGACCTCACCATCTCTAGTAAGGTTCGATTCCTCCTCTCAGACACTCCATTATGCTGAGGAGTATAAGGAGGAGTAAGCTGTTGGACAATTCCACACGCTTTAAGATAATCCTTAAACTCTTGGCTTAAGTATTCTCCACTACGATCCGATCGAAGGATCTTGATGGTCTTACCGAGTTGATTTTCAACTTCGTTCTTAAACTCTTTGAATGTTTCAAATACCTCATGTTTATGTTTAAGCAAGTAAACATAACCATAACGGCTGAAATCATCCGTGAAAGTTACGAAGTAGCTAGCACCTTTTCTTGACACATGTCTAAATGGGCCACATACATCAGTATGGATGAGTCCAAGTAGCTTTTTTGCCCTTTGCGGCTTGTTCGGAAAGGGTTTTCTAGTCATCTTTCCTGAGATACAGGAAACGCATCGATCAAATGATTCATCATTTGATTGTAAGATCCCTTCACGTTGAAGTCTTTCAATGCGGTTTTTGCCAACATGGGCAAGACGACAGTGCCATAGATAGGTAGAGTCCAAACTAGTTTTGGCTCGTTTGCTAACAGTGAACATTGAATTATTTGAAACACAACCACGCATATTAATTTCATAAATGCCATCACAAGGAATAGCATCAAAATAATGAACATTATTTTTAGAAACTGAAATACCGATATCATTAAAAACATTAATGTATCCTTGGTTTTTCAACAAAGAAACTGAAATAACACCTCTATTGATAGAAGGTGCATATTGACAATTGTCTAATACAATGGATAACCCAGAAGGCAGAATTAAATGAAATTCTCCTATAGCTTCCACAGCTGCTGGCAAACCATTTCCAACGAACAGCTGCAAAGCTCCAGGCTTCAGTTTCCTCCTCTTTCTAAGACCCTGTAACGAATTACAGATGTGAGTTCCACAGCCGGTGTCATACACCCATGAATCACTCTTAGAAAAGGAAAATAATTCAATTGTGAAGATACCTGAAGTACTAGTCCCACTAGTATTCTTTCTCTTCTTCATCAACTCAGCTAGGTAGGTAGGACAGTTCCTCTTCCAGTGTCCGACTTCACCACAATGGTGACAGATCTGGTCCTTAGCCTGATGCTCTTTAGGGGCCGGAGGGGTTTGCTTGGCTTTAGGGATATGGGCAACAGCCTTGCCTTTACCCTTGCCATCAATCTTGCCCTTCCCCTTTTTCGGTCGTTTAGCCTTTTGGATCTTACCCCCCTTGATCATAAGAACTTGGGGTGTTTCAGTGGCCTTTTTAGGAATCGTTTTTTCATACTCGACAAGCATAGCATGAAGCTCAGGTATGGTCTTAGTCATACTATGCATGTTATAGTTACGCACAAAACCCTCAAAATCCTTCGTAAGCGATTTGAGGATCATGCCAACTGCAACAGCACGATTATACCCATAATTGAGCGATTCCAATTTGTCAAAGTAGCTCTTCATCTTGAGCACATGACTACTGACCGATTTACCAGTTTCAAGCTTCAAGTCGTGGAGTTCCACAACTAGGTCGAACAATTCGACACCAGCTTGTTTTTCATACATCTTTTTCAGCTCTTTGATCATATCACAAGGTGTATGAAATTCGTATTGCTTCTGAAGATCGGGAGTCATACTCGAGATCATCATACAAGCAACCTCATCGTATCTGCTGTACTCTGCGTTGTAGAACACTTTCTCTTGCTCAGAGGCATCAGCAGCTGGCTCGGTCGGCCAATGATGTTCAAGGACATCGGTCCTCCGTTCAACTCTAAGGACAATCCTCAGTTGACGGTACCAGTCATTGAAGTTAGATCCGTTCAGCTTTTCTCTTTCAAACATTTGACGAAAAGCATGACCAACATTGTTTTGAGGAGGGTTTGTTGCCATCTACAAAACATATTAAGTTCAAAAATCAGTATTTTCGATAATCTTTTCCTTAATAAATTTAATTACCCAATGTTTAAACATTTTAAACAATTAAGCTTTATTAAGGCTAGGATTCAATTGACATGCCATCATTTCATCAGTTGATCTGCTAGAAATGATGCATTCAAATGGTAAGTGACGATCACTAATTGTATTCCAAATACAATTCCTAGATTTTATGGGACCTACAACTTGCACCAAGTGATTTGTAGTCATGTTTCATCCCATCTTTTGCCACGGGCTAAGGGTCTCACCGCCTAGCTCGTTTTAAGTCGTCCAGCCAAGAACGCACAAATTTTCCACCATTGTGTACCAATGAGTGGGAATTTGCCATGCAAATGCCATTTTACCATTGTGTACCAATGAGTAAGATGACATCCACAAGTGTCCTTTACAAGGTGGATGGCAAAGACTTAAGTTTGGTTTGGGTCAAAACAATTTTGATGCGTGATCAAAAAGGTTATGTGTGAAGATTCATGCACATCTTCATCACATAATGTGTTTATAAAATTCTTAGTTTGTCATCCAAGTCAAAGGAGCTCGGTAGCTCCATTTGCAACACACAAAGAAGCGTAGGGGTGAGGTTTGCAACTTTTGCAATTAAAACCTACCACTTTAGGGAAGCAGAGCGACCCGACTTATACCTCTCTTAGAGTGTGTTCAAATGGGTGAGCCGGTGTTTCTTTTGACTTTTAGGACACAAATTTTATTTTATAAACAAAATCATATTTCAATAGATTATTTAAGCAAATTTTGATTTTCATAAAACAAATTTGCAATAAACCTTTTATTATGTCACAATTATCAAGATAATCACATAATTTATAGGGTTTCTAATTATCACATATAATTTTAATTGTATAGTCCTCCTTGATATAAGTAATAACCATGAACGATTTGCATGAAACATCATGGTTTTTACTTCTTTTTAACACTTTAAAGTTTTAAAGGTACAACATGTTGTTCATAACAATTATCTAATAATAATAAAAACTTGGATTTAAAATTTTTAGATCACAAAAATCAAATTTTAGAGCTAAAAATTAGGGTTTCCGATTCGGCAAGAGGTTTTCGATTCATTATTTGAGTTTACGATCGGAAAGCAGGGGTTTCCGATCGAAACAGGGTTTTCGATCGGGTACTTTTCGATCGTAGACTATTCGATTGGGTCGAAAAGCCTTTCCGATCGGAACCTTTCCGATCGGATACTTTTCGATCGGCCCGAAAAGCCT
This sequence comes from Deinandra increscens subsp. villosa, assembly GCA_039602395.1. Classification (NCBI taxonomy): domain Eukaryota; kingdom Viridiplantae; phylum Streptophyta; class Magnoliopsida; order Asterales; family Asteraceae; genus Deinandra; species Deinandra increscens. Next base: position 9,746,022 of record JBCNJP010000003.1, read on the forward strand.
TTTCGATCGGTTACTTTTCGACCAGTTCGTAAACACTTTATGATTTGGATCGAAAAGTAGGGGTTCAGGTCGGAAATCAAGGGTCTCCGCACCGGAATAGGTTTTCCGATCGGAAATCAAGGGTTTCCGATCGGGTCGAGAAGCGTTTTTCGATCAGGGACTTTTCGATCGGGTCGAAAAGTCCTATTCTGTCGAACTTTTTTCGTTTTTACCAATTGTGAAACCTTTTCCAATTGTAAAACACGATTTTTAAATGAATCGAAAAGCTAGAATCTTGTTTTGGTTACCCCCCTTCCAAGTTTTATTCCCGGTAATTAATTAAAATCATAGGTGGCTCGTGATACCACTGTTGGGTTATATAACTTTTATCAAAACACGAGTACGCAGCGGAAAGAATCCTATGAATTAATCTAACTAACCGGTTTTAGAACGTGTACCTTTTAAGCTCGGCAAGACTTGATCTCTTGGAGGATTTGATATAAATCCCTCTACGATCGCACACACGACACACCAATGCTATGTGCTAGCAACCGATCACGAACTCCTCTTCTTGATGTAGGCTTGGTCGAACCATACAAGAAATCGCAAACCCCTAGGGTTTTCTTGTTTCCGAAAATTAGAGAGATTAGAGAGAGAATTAGGGTTTTGCCTTTTATCTCATAAAGCAGCAACTAATCCTTAAACCCAGAGGGTCTATTTATAGGATTAGAATACTTGATAAACAAGCAAAGGGATAGGCATAAGAGCCCTAGCCGAAATCGGCCTAGAGGCCTTATCCACAACCTTTTCTCAATTTGTAATCCAATTACAATTCTCTCTAATTACAACTAACACCCCTCTGTTAACAATTAACTGTCAGTTTTAACGAAACCTCGTTAAATGTTCGTGATAAATATTAATTAACCATTAATTAATATTAATACATTTGGTGTCGAGACGTGTGACCCCGTAGGCTTAAATAATATCCGGACATACTTTTGCTATTACATGATCATATCCCTACAGATACACCTGAAAGTAAACCAGTGGAAGATGTGACTCAGCAAGAAGATCTGTCTGCAGCAAAGGTTGTAACAGAGGAAATTCCAAAAGATGTTGTTCCGGAGGAATTTGCCTCTAACACTGTAATTCCGAAGGAAGTTACTCTGGAGGAGCTAATCACCACTGATGAAACTCCGAAGGATGTTACTCCGGAAGAGTCAACCTTGGCTAAGGAGATTCCGAAGGAAGTTACTCCGGAAGAACTTCTCACCACTGAGAATGTTCAGAAGGAAGTTACTTCGGAAGTTGTTTCCAAGGAATTGCCTAAGACTATTTCGGAACCAATTGCTCCGGAAGTCAGTCCTAAGGTAGTTACTTCGGAACTTGGCACTAAGACTATTCCTGAGCAAGTTACTTCGGAAGCCAGTCTAAATGCTACAACTTCACTTCCTGAGTCTTCAAAGCCTGCTGATGGTGATTCTCTTGATGAGAGAAGCATATCTGGTTTCACTGATTTGGAAGATGATAATCAGAGTACAGGCGGTCAAAACGAAGAAATAGACCCTGTTACAAAAGCTCTGATTGATCAATTGGAGAAGGAGAATGTTGAAATGCAGAAGAAGTTCCAAGAACAGAAGGAGGCTGCTGTATTTGAAGAACAGAAACAACTGCTCATAGAAGGAGGTATTTATGAGTATGTTATCAATAACTCAGACCTGATGTTCTTTATTAATGGAGCTAGACTAAGATCAGACAAGTACATAAAAGAAAGAATTGCTAGAGCCGAAGAGCAAGGTCTTTCAGACAAGGTTGAAAAGTACAAAAGGGTCTTAGGGAATGACTACAGGAAAATCCGTATGAAAAGCAATGAAGAAAACAATATTTTCCTTGGTCAATTCAGTGTTATGCTTAGAAGCAAGGAGTGTTTCACTGATGCATGGGTAAATGAAATGAAGGGAAATGACTTGGTGAATTGGATGTACATGATTCTCACCATTCAAGCTGATGAGACCAAGAAGCTAAATGTTAAGAGGTTTGTTGAATGTAGTTATGAGCAGGAGAAGGCACAAGAGAAGCAAGGTACCAGATACCAGAAATTGTCTGAGGAAGATGACTTGCTGATTCACAAATGGTATTTCAAAGAAATTCTAATGGAGAATCCTAAAAGAATCAACTCTTGCAAACTGCCAAGACTGAGAACTGAACTTGATGCCATTAGGAAGAGTCAAATAGAAAAGGAGAGAACTACTGGTGAGAAAAGACCACCAGGTATGTATACTCTTTTCGACTCCCTTCACCCTGAAGGTCTCAGTTACCTCAAGGAGAAGAAGAGGAAAGCTCCTGTCTCAGCTACTCAACAGAAGAAACCCAGAATTAACATTGTCAAGCAAATGTTTGACACTGTTTCTGATCCTCACCTCTCATCCTCATCACAACCCTTTACCTCATCATCACAACCCACTGCCCCTACATTTCAAACTCCAAACCAACCAATTCCATCTCCACCATCTTCTCCACCTCCCAAAATTCCTAAGCCTACACAACCCGAGCCTGAATCCTCATCCCAAAAACCTTCACCCACTCAGCCTATTCCCTTCTCTTATTCTGGAAGAAAGAAGTCAATGGCTGTTAAAAATCGCCTAGCCAAAAGAAAGAAGTTGGCTGTAAGTGAATCAGAAGAAGAGTCCGAACCTTCAGATTCTCAAACTGCAAATGTTGAAGTCACTCATCCCTGCATACTAAGGATTGAAGTGCATAGGAGTGAGAACATGTGTTGCTTCTTCATGAGCAATGGTGAAATCAGGAAGAAGCCTGATTTAAAAATGGATGACTGGGATAAGTTGAATCAAATGGATATCATGGCTATAATGGGAACTCCTAACTATAAGGTAGTGTAGAGCTCAAGTTGAAGCATCATGAAGATTCAGACAGAAGAACAGTTTTTGGTAGCAACATCTTAGGGGGAGACTGTTGGGAATGTTTTGCTAGGCAGAAATTCTCTAAGTCAGAGTTCCGAAGGAAGTTAGTCCGGAACTTCCTTCACACTGAGTAGTTCCTCCGGAACTCCTCTTAGTGTTACTCCGGAACTTTGACTTATCCCCTTAGTGTTACTCCGGAACTTTGACTTATCCCCTTGTTTTACTTTAGAGCATGCTGTGCACTGTTCACCGATAGGTCTGCTCAACTGTTCACAGAAGCATGCTTGTACTACAACAACTCTGGAGTGGATATCATTTGTTTATTTAGCCTAGGAGCTAAAAGGAAATAAAAGAATATCTTTTATTTCCTCCTTGCACTATATATATTAGTTGTATTTCCTTTGTTTTCATTGATCGAACATCTCTTTAGTTCATCAGCTGTAACTCCTTGTAAACTCTGTGAAGTATAAATATAGTAGTGCTTGGAATTGATATCTTGTGTTATCTACTTTACTTCTTGTTTACTAGTTACTGTTTCGATCAAACGATTTCAAACTGCAACACAAACAAGTATGATTCCGCCTTTCTTGTTTGACACCTTTGGTAACTTGTTTGGTTAGTTGATCCTAACCACGATCCTACATATTATTTGATTTTTAGGTTTCTCACTTTAATATGCATTTTAAATTTGTAACTGAACATAAAATTGAAAATTTAAAATAACGCTAATTAATTTGCATTTTGTCCAAATGACTGTGGCTAAAGGGTAGCATGGTCACACTTATTGGAAAAAAAATGACCATATACAACCAGAATGAATATGTGTGACGAAAGGTGAGTTTTTAGCCACACATCCGGGATAGAATAGCCATAAAAAAATCACAATCAATTTGTGTCATCAAAGGTTAGTTTGTAGCGACGATAATTTTCTAAATGGATGTGGCTAAAACATACATATGTATGACTATATAATACCAACGACTACACTTAGCTTAAATATATGTGGCATTTCCTACCCTTTAGCCACACTTTATTGAGACATAATGCCTGATTAAAACAACCATTTTGTCACACTTACTTTTAATGGTTGTGGTTTCAAGCACGCTCCAAGAAAATGGTACCTAATGTTTGATAACTTCATGGGTAGAACTGGTTACGAGAGATGTGGCATGGACCACTGTTGTTACATCACGAAGCTTAACAGTTCATATAATATGTTAATCGTTGGATGACATGTCATAAATTAGGAAGTTGAAATGATAGATGTCTAAAGATATCGAGATGAAAAATCCAGGCCCTGCAAAGTAGATATTCGAGATGAGCATCAACAGAAATCAGAAAGATGGATCTTTGACACTATCCTAGGAGAAGTACATAGGGAATGTGTTAGAGAAATTCAACCTTAGAGATGCCAAAGTTAGAAGTATACCACTGGGTAGTCACTTTAAGTTATCCAAAGATCAGTTTCCTAAGACAGAGTAAGACATAGCTGAAATGGCTAAAGTTCCATATGCATCAGCAGTTGGAAGTCTAATTTATGCAATGGTATCACGAGACCAAATATAACAAATGTTGTGCGGGTTGTTAGTTGGTTTATGCCCAATTCGTGGAGAGAACACTAGGAAGAGTTAAATGGCTGTTGAGGTACTTGAAGGAAACTTCAAAGACGACACTGTGTTTTAAGGGAAACGATATTGTCCTGAAAGGGTATACTGATGCAGATTGGGCGGGTGCAAGCAGTCTTTTAAGAGCATAATAAGGTACGTCTTTACAGTGGGAGAAACAATAATCGGTTGGATGTCTAGATTGTAGAAGAGTGTTGTTGTCTCAACTACTAAAGCTGAATACATGGTAGTTTCTGAGGAAGCCAAAGAACTTGTGTGGTTGAATAATTTCTTAGAAGAACTTGACAAGAGGCAAAATAGATTGCTCATTGTTCTGTGACAATAGGAGTGCTATTCACTTGGTCATGAATCTTGTGTTTCATGGAAATACAAAGCAATCCAGCTAAGATATCACTTTATCAGAGGTTTAATCAGTGAATATATTCTCAAGCGGGACAAGATTAAAGGACTAAAAATCTTAAGATATGCCGGCTAAGGTTGTTACCTTAGACAAGTTGAAGCTAAGCGTAGCTTCAACTAGCATTCAGGAATGGATGATGAGAAGGTTGGCATAAAAACTAGGGGTTTCAAACGAAGAAAGGCGTTTACAGATATTACAAGGCGTTGGTTGGCAGAATTGAAGATGTTAAGGCCACCAAGTGGGAGAATTGTTTGGTGTGGTGACCCTTTGTCACATATATTGGGATTGGCCCATTATGTCTATCAAGTGTGCCCTAATCTTTCCTCTGTGTATAGCTTGTAATTGTAACTCTTTCATTTGAGCACGAGTAGTTAGCTCGTGGACATAGGTCAGTTTAGATCGAACCACTCTTGTGTTCTTACTTTTTTTTCTTGAGTGTGTGTAATTCATGATCAGTGTGTGCAACCGGTTTGTGTCTATACCTCTAACATAGGGCTTCCCTTTTTCGTCGCTACAAAGCTCCCTATTGTAGTGCCCAATTACTTTCAACAATTCAAATTTACAACAATCTCTTTAGTGAAAGAAAAAATTAAAAAATTCTGATGACAATTAGGTGGAAGTATGATACCAACAAAAAATGTCTTTACCCAAGCTGTCGCGTTCATACTCCCGAAGGAAAAAAAGTACCTTTTGACAGTCATAAAACCATTCTAAATTCAAATACATTGGACTAATATTTCAGGAAATTAAAAAAGTACAAGACGCGTGGAGATCCAAGATAAACTTCAATGTCAAACTTGGTCAACATAGGATTGCAAGTATTGTTAATAATTTAATCCGCAGAGTGCGTGCGTGATTTTATGTATCTAATGTAGCTAGTCTCTAGATATACAAATAAGCACAGAAATAAGAGCACGCTTCATGATTATGTCTGATGTGAACTTGGCATCGCGTAAAGGGAAAATTTTGCAAAAAATTGCAAAACATTCTTCTTCAATCTAACTCAAGTACCTTGTCTTTCTTTCCTCAACATTAATCAAGATCCAACTTCTTCACTTCAAAGTTCAAATCTTTCATATGAATCCAGTGTGAATACCCTATTAATTTGTTCTCTTAGATTCTCTCTATATCATATCATTTTCTCACTTTAGGGGGTGGAAATGGAATGGATGCCGCCCGAAGAGGTTAATTAGCGCACCCTAATGGTTGGCATGACGACACACCACCCTTTCTTGTCGTGTCACCATCACTTGCCGCACTTCTTTCTTCTTTGTTTCTTCTCACTCGAGGGACCACCATCACTTGCTGCATGCACCGACCTCTAACCTTCCACCTCGACATTTTTCACCTTTGGGACACTTGTTTTTTAGGTGTCTCGTCCCAAACACGCACGAGGGCTTTCCGCCAATGTAATTGTATGGTGAGCCATTGAATTTTCTAAGCATTTCTTTTTATATATATTGTGTCACTTCTATTAAGTCCATTGAATATATATGCATAGTTTTAATTCGAATTGCATGCCTTTATGGCGGATAACCTGCAAGTAGCTAGTGAAAGGTTCTATTATATCTTTTTGCAATTTTAAACTATTATATTTTCACATTTCAAACATCGGATTAATGCCCATGTTTAGTGGCAAATTCTGAAACATATATGTTGGCAACCTTTTGTTCTGTTTCCACACAAGCATGTTGCGACATGCTTTGAAGATATTAGACCATCAAAGCACCCTTAGATCGAGGCACTTACATGTACATGTCATTTTTATAAAAAAAAAAAATTTGAACCAACACTTTTTTTATTATTACTTCAAATTTTACCATTGATAAGGTCTGAAACCTTGATCTTCTATCATTTTTATAGATACAAATAAATCCTAAGAATACCCAATTTCATCTTCGTTCCTATATATAGATATTCTTACTATCCTTAATTTTCATAATGATCACCTACTCACTATACACGTTATTTAGATAATTTTTTTTTTTTAATTTCGGACCCACATCCGATACCCATTTCCAACAAAATGGTGCCCTTAAAACTAGCTAGACATGCCATACCAATTTTCCCTGAAAGGCCTTTCCCCATCGCAAGCGCTCATTTCCTTTGCTACCACATAACCCCTAATTAGCCACTTGCGATATAGGTGGTCTTATGTTGTTTTCCATGAACAAGCAACCGTCGTTTTTCACTGCATATGAATCTAACATGAAGGTGCCTCTCTCAATCTCTCTCCGATTCATCATT
>JBCNJP010000003.1:9753693-9782959 GCA_039602395.1 Deinandra increscens subsp. villosa
TGAACTTTTGTTTTAGGGGCAATTGCATATATCCCCTTATAAAACTGAGTAATTGCATATTTACCCAACCTAAAAATTTTATTGCATATTTTCCCTTGCTTTTTAATTTTAATTGCATATTTATCCATTTTCATTAATTTATTAATAATGTGACTAATTTACCCTTATTCTCTCATTACATAAAAACCTTAACCCTTCACCTATAAAAACCACACGGTATCCCCTTTTCCGGTCACCGCCATCATCTCCATCTTCATCTTTTCTTCCTTTCACCTATTATTCTACCAAATTTCTACCACCCACACCCTAAAACATGGACCCATTCATTGAATACATAAATCGATTAAAACCTTTATGTTTAATTTAACAAAAATAACCCTTCTCAAAATTTCCCCAAATTGTCTCTCTCTCTCAATTTGCTATCATTCGATTCACACATAAAACATCGTTCATACAGTTTAAACCCCTTTTAGTTTCATTTTAGTTTATCTTCTTGATTTATTTGCCCTCACTACTGACAAAGGGTTCTGGTGGCATATAGTTTGGTTGAAAATTGAGAAAATATGCAGGTAATTTGTCCTTGACAAAAAGGGATGTGTTATTCAAAAATCTAAATTTATGATGGGATTGTTAAGTAACGGATTATTTTAATGATTTCTGTTTTCTATTAGATTTATTCATAGGTGAAATGTTGTTTCATTACCTGGTGGCGTATAGTTTCTTGGTCGGCATTTTATAAGATTTGTTTATGTAGGGCTATTTTTATCATTTAATTAAAATTTACTAAAGATGAGTAAATATGCAATTAATTATTTGGGTTGGGTAAATATGCAATTAAGATTCAAAATAGGAGGAAATATGCAATTTTCCCTTTGTTTTACATAAAAGGTATTTAGTAGCACCTCTATCAATTCAAAATAGGAGTAGAACGAGGAGTACGGCGGCGGCGGTGGTGGTGGTGGACGGCGGAGATAGTGGTGGTGGCATGGTGGGTGGATGGGAAGAGGGAGGGAAGAGAAGATGAGAATAAAATTTGGGGTTCATATACCCGGGTTATTCTGTTTTTTTAAGTGTTTTGCAGAAATGAATCCTTAACTATCAGGAATTTCAGTTTCGACTCCATTAATTTTTGAACTTTTGTTTTACATATAAAGGTATTTAGTAGCACCTCTATCAATTTTTTTCGGTAACTCGGTGTCATATCATCATCTCACTCTACATATTTTTTAAGAGTAATACCCATTCATACCATTTTTTAATAGTATTCTATTCATTTCAAATTAATTTAAAATCATCGTTTAATAAACCAAAACTATTTTTTTGTTTTGTTTAAGATAATCTGCATAGATTAATCAAGTAAAGCAATTACAAAGTAGTGGGGGGTAACCGGGCAATAAACTGTGTCGCAACCCCCTTTTAAATAGCGAAACAAATTCTACTAAATATAAAGTTTTGAGCTTTTGGCGACGATAAATTACAATGTACGACCCGCTGAACTCTACGTAGAAATTCGACCGCCTCAGGGGCAAGAAACCCAAAGGTGTCGAAAGCAAAAGGAATAAACACGTGTTGATTCTCAATGCAAGCTTTCTCGTGTTTAGCAACTTTGTCGGATTCCGACTTCAGAGTCGCTTGTCCCGCAAAAACCCATTGCCCCGAAGCCCAACAAGAGGGGACACCCCGATAAGGTTAACACATGCGTGTTTCCCCCAGCCCAACAAGTTTTGATAATAATGTCATTATCAAAACTTGTTCTATTTAAATAAACTTCAAGGGTAAATAATGTAATTTACTTAAACTTGTTTTTAAATAAATAAATAAAAACCAAATCCCCCCCCCCCTCCCCTCGTTCTTCCTCGCCGGCCATATCTCAAAAAGAAAACCCAAATAACCAAATCCAAATTCCAGCATTCTTTCTTGTCGGCATTTAGGTCGCCGGAGCTCACAGAGACAACGCCTCTTGTTTCCTTGACCCTCGTGGACAGATTCGCCGCCTTACAGAGACAGCGCCGTCACCGGAGCTCACATATACATTGTCGTCGCCGCATTGCAGCGGAACCCTAGCCGCTGGTGGTGGCCGCCTCTTGCTTCCTTGACCCTTGTAGACAGATTCGAACTTGGGGCTCGCGATTTGCAGCGGAACCCTTGCTGCCGGTTGCTATATCTCGTCCGAATCCGGTGACTCCAATGGCGACAGGTTGTGGACCGACGTCGCTTTTGCCGTTCATGAGCGAGAATCAGGGAGGGGGGTGGATTGGGAGGTCGCCGCCTCTGCTTGGCTCGTCGAAGGTTTAGAATGTCGGAGGGTCGCCGGTGTAGTGAACGGAGCGAGGGGGAGGGTGGCTCGTCGGCCGATCGGAGAAGGAGCAGGGGGAGGTCGTTCGGCGACCGACCTTCTTATTCCTCTTTTCTTTAATTTTCTTTGTTTTAATTATATTTTAAATAAACTACAAAATAGTCCATCCATTTTAGAATTTTACATATTAGTCCTCCATATCAGCATTTACTAACGGAGTTAGTTTTTTAACGTAAAAGATTATTAGAAAAATTTATAAGACTGATATTGTCCAAAAAAATAGGTACGATTATTTTTGTCCAATATCGAATAGTTGGGATAAAAGTGTCTATTTTTCCTTTTAAATAAATAAAAAGTTATCATAAAACCCAACTTCATCTTCAACGCCTCTCTCATCACTCTCACATTTTCATTCACCGAAGGAGCATATCGGAGGATGAGAAAGCTTAAAATTTGTAAGAGAAGAAAAAAAGTAAAGGCTAAAACTGTCAAAAATAAGAAGAAAAAAAAGGAGATGACTGCGGTGACCATTTTGGTGTTCCCGCTCGGAGGCCGCATCCACCTCAGCACCACCGCAGGGTGCGGCCAACATATTAATCTTACCCTAATAACTACTACTTGCGCGTTACCGCGAAGATAACGCGGGTATATGTGTATTGTACATGTAGTAAAACCCTTACTATTTACTTTCGTAAACTTCTGTTGTCTTCTTTTCGTTTTTTTATTTTTTTATTTTCTATATTATACTTCTAACCATTCTGTATTGATAATATTTCTATTGAGAATGATATATTAATGAATATTAATTGTGAATGGTCGATTGAAAGTTTTGCTACTAAAAATGTTAAAAAGCCCCACAGTTTGTTTAACGATTTAAATTCAAATATTTTGCTACAATACGTTAGTTTTGCTTACTCTTAATACAATTTTTATCACATTATTGATTTTTATGTATGTCATTTTGACTTTATCATTATAAGGGCCTGTTTTTTAGTCTTGCTTAGGCTTAATTTTTTTTCTTTTACAATTCTCAAATTCTCAGAGACGCTCCTAAGCAGAAACAATCTAATATGAATAGTACTCTATTACTATTCGTCTACATGGCAATCTTAGGTTAGGTGGTTGTCACGTTATAGCTTTATATATATAATTTTTGTTTTTTATTTTTATCAAAACGCAACACATTTAGTTTAGAAGTAGATGGTGTAATAAATAAAATCGTATAACATAATATTTAGGTCCTATGGTCGATACTTGAGCGTTTGACTTCTAAAGTCTAATCTTAACATCATTTCACAGTCTTTTTGAATTTCTATTATCTTTATATTGCATTATAGCAATATAATTGTTTTATGTATCCGCGTTATCTCTGTTACAATGCACGGATTGTAAATCTAGTTAATACTAATTGTATTGTATATGGATGAAACTATTCACCCTCCCTTCAAAGAATCCAGAGAGATAATACCGTTGCTAAATGATAATATGTGAGTAGAGTTCTAAAATAAGAAATTAAGACCGTGTGGGTTATCGTTAGGAAATTCCATGGTTGTAAAAATCCCGCCAAGCATTTGATTAATCACCGACTAATTACTTAGCGGTCTTTAACCGATTACCGATTAATCACCGATTAATCCTGTCAAAGACGATTAATTACTGATTAATACCGATTAATCGCCGATTAATCCCTTAACATCAGTCGACCGTCGAGCTCACGCCGAGCGTTTTTTACAACCTTGAGAAATTCTGACAATACTACGTGTCTTTGTTACATATTGAAGTTTTGTTAAATACATCTTATCTTATCTTAATCCTAATAAAGCAATAAAATTTGTGTCACATGTCTCATTATAAAAGGTCCACATCACTAGCGCCACATGTCAAGCTCACAATCAATTACCATTTTAGTAAATCATCAATTAAGATTAATTACCAATTTTATCAAAACTAATTTTTATTTTAAAATTTTGATAAAATTAATGTAGATTTGATTAATTAACTCAATAATTTTAATCTTTTTGTAGAAACTAATCAACAATTTGTCAAATATAATAAATTATTATTTAATATAATATAAGAATTTTATATCAATAATGATATTCAAATTTCTTAATCATTAGTTTTTTTCTTTTGTATTTATCTAATATTAAAAATCTATATGCAACCAGTATTCTACACGGATTACTAACTTAATGTATATATATAAGATTAAAGGGGTTTGCTATACATATAACATTTGAATTCTAATCACACATATTGGACCGGCGGCCAGACTAATTATGATTTTTCAGAAAAAGTCCTTTCGTTTTTTCATGTAAAGCCCACTACTTATCAACTTATCGAACTCCGTCTGAGTCTAATTTAACAAAATAATTAGTAACAAAATAATTAGTGTGATATTAGAATTTCATGTGTACAACAAAATATATTACCAACCTTACAATTTATCGAAGTTCACTACAATTAAAACGAATTTGTTAAGATAAATACTTCAGATGAGAAATTAGGTTTATCTTTTTTTTTTTAGATAAAAGCACATAATTAGAAAGCATCTATTTTAAAATATTTGAATGCTTTCAGTATATACACAATTTCACACAATCACAGTCACACATAAAGAACACAACTTTTCACAGGAGTTTAATCGGAAAATTTCATTATATATTTCCTGCAAATCTTGATTTCCTGCAAATCTTGATTTCATCATCTTCCAACCAAGACAGAATCCCTAATTCTTCCCCCAAAAAGATGTTCAAATCTTTCTGTAAGTCTCTTTCTTTCTTCCCCCAAATCACTTCATTTTCATCTCATTTACTCATTAATCAATTAACTAATCTCCAACACTCAATTCCCCATGCAGCCCGGACCAAATTGCCCGCCGGCCACCGGCGATTCAGCGACTACTACTCCGACTGGATCTCCGCCCTGAAAACCACCCACCTCCCCAACCTCCGCCTCCACATGTCCGGCTCCGCCCCCAACCTCCTCTCCGCCCACGTCGAAATCATCCACCACCACTTCAAATCTTACTACCACACCCTCGATCTCGCCGCCGCCGCCGACGTTTCCCAAATCCTCTTCCCCTCCGGCCACCGGAACCCCATCGAAATCCCCTTCCTCTGGCTCGGCGACCTCCACCCCTACGTCTTCACCAACCTCCTCCGGTCTTATCTCCTCCAACACGACGAAATCCACCCCCAATTTGAACAAAACGAAGAAGATGAAGAAACAGAGGATGAAGAAATTGACCCCCAATTTGACGAATTGGACGAGGAGGAAATCGAAGTCGGGGAGTCTTGCGAGTTCTTGAAGAAGCAATGGCCGTTGATGAACGCGTGGAAGATCCAATCGCGTAAATTGACGACGAGAATTGATCAGATTGAACGAGGGTTGAGGCTGATGGTCCCGGCGCTGATGAACAGAGTACGGAAAGCGCAGTCGGGATTTGTGACGAAAGTGGGGTCCGGCGAGGTGGCGGCGGCGGTGGCGGCGGCGGAGATGGAGGAGGAGATGGTGGGGATTGTGATGGATGCGAATCGGTTGAGGAAAGATGTGATTTCGGAGATTGTGAGTGTGACGAGTGTGTATCAGGGGGCTCTGTTTCTTGAAGGATTGGCCCAATTTCTTGTTGGGATTCGTGAGGAGAGATTGTTGCAGGAGTTTAAGAAGTGTAAATTGGTGATTAAATGATGGGTTTAATTGGGTTTTGATTGTTGAAGATTATGATGATGTGATGTTCTTGAGAAGATGAAAGCTTGATTGATGATGATCATGGGGATGGTAGATTTGTGTTTCAAGAATCATCAATCAAGATCACATTTTGATCAATCTTGTAATTAAAGTTTGTTTGTTTGTTTGTTTTTTTTTACTGATTTTAGAGATATTCTTGTTATTAAAATCAAAGGGTGGAACTTGAATTCATCAAGTTTGAAGTTGATATATGTTGGATTATATCATTTTGATAAGGCTATGTCACATGTTCACTAGCATGTTATTATGTTAGTGAAATGAATCATGTTTAATATGATAGATTTAAATGTGACAATTGAATATGAATGTGGTACCACATTTAAGTTGAACAATAACATAGATATGTTTAATAATCTAACTATAAATATAACAAGATGGTAACCCGTCCGCGCTTCGCGGCGGGCCACCCATTTTCCAAAACGTCGTGGCCAAATTCGAAAACTCTAAAAGTGATTTAAAAGTTGACCACTTACGCTTAAGTCTGAAAAAAATACCACATGTACATGACACGGGGCCTAACACCCATTTTTTAAAACGTTGTGAGCAAAGTCAAAAACTCTAAAAGTGGTCTAAAAGTTGACCACCGCGCGTTGCGGCGGGTCACCTTTTAACGACGCTTCGCGGCGGGCCACCCATTTTCCGAAACGCCATGGTCAAAGTCGAAAACTCTAAAAGTGAATTAAAAGTTAACCACGTGTCGTAAAAATATTGGCCTAACACGTAGCCACGTATCGTAATACGTGACCTAATACATGACCACGTGTCGCAAAAACATTGACCTACATATGACACGTGGACACGTGTCAGGCCACGTAACCAATCTATTATTGAATGAACATGACACGTGTCATGTTATTAATGGTAGAACATGACACGTGTCATGTTCCTATTGGTTTAACCACTGTTTTAAAAACCGGTTCGAACCGGCCGGTTCGACCGGTTCGACCGGTGACCGGTCCTCTAGCCGGTTTTTTAAAGGCCGGTTTTTTGGCAATAACCAGACCGGGTTAGACAGGCCGGTTTTCCGGTTTTTTTCCGGTTTTTTCCGGTTCAACCGGTTTTCTGATTTTTTATATTTTTTTTAAATTTTTTTAAACTTTTTTTTTATTTTTTTTTATTTTTTATTATTTTTTGAAGTTTAAAACTTATATTTTCTAATGAAATACATATTTGATATTAGTTTTGAGTGGATTATATTTGTATTTTAACTACTTTGGTTGGGGTGTACAAGTTTATTAGCATTTTTATAAAAAAATATATATAAATCCCCTAACCGGTTCAACCAGCCGGTGTAACCGGTCCGACCGGTCGAACCAGTCCCGGAAGGTTTTCCGGTTCAACTAAAAAACCGGTTTTTAAAACATTGGGTTTAACATATGAATAATGAATTTTAACTCATGACCACTCATTTCTTTTTGTATATATATATAATTATAAATATTTTTTGACAGGGACAAAATAAAACAAAATACATAAGAAAACACCCTCCAAGGCTCCAAAAACATCGAAAATACAACCACCATCGACAAAATAATACAAAATACATAAGAAAACACCCTCCAAAAACATCGAAAATACAAACCAAACTAACACGAAAACTCCTCCTTTAACCCACATCAAAAGAACACCATTGAGGCCATACCATCATTTGCTTCTTTGTTCTTCTTAACATCCAAAAGAAACCCATAGTTTTAACCTCCTCCACAATTTTCTCAGCGCCTGTTTGAACCCCTCTAATTCTCTAAACATCAAGTTATTCATGTGCCTCCAAATACACCATAATCCAACCATAATTATTCCTTGCTGGAGCTTCCTCTTAAAGGCAGAACCATTTGCCTGAGAGTTACCGGTTAGCATCTGTCTAATACTAGGCACCTCTAAGCTCCCCAACATGCACCAGTTTGATATTCTATCCCATACCACTCTTTTAACGTAAGTAAATATGAGCATTTTAATAACACGAATTAAATAGGGGTAGGCTATTCATACCACCCTCTCTTACTTGTTGTACCCCCTCCATAAAAATTTAAAATTTGTCATATTTACCCCTTACAAATATATCTACTTTAAAAATGTTTTTTTTTTCTAAAAAGTATTATAAACATTTCGTTGAAAAATATTTAAAAAAAACACTTTTCTTTGACAAGAAATTTAAAACTTCTTTTTGGGAAAAATATTAAAAACAATTTTTGATCAAAAAAGCGATGATTGTAGTTTAGAAAAAAAAAAGTGGATAAAAAATAATAACAAATATAAAACAAAAGAAGTTAAAAACTATTTTTGATAATAAAAACTAATATTGTAGTTTAAAAATACAGAAAATAACAACAAATACAATAAAACCAAGTTTACTAAAAATTAAAATATATATTTCTTTTTATAAAATATAGAAATTTTTTTGTGTAAAACTAATCACGTTTAAAAAACTATGGATAAAATTGTTATTTAAAATAGGAAAATTGGATTTTAATAATCCAAGTTATTACCAATTGGCCAATATTAATCCCAATTTCAAAATTGGCCTACATTAATCCCAATTATTAAGGTGTTGGATTTCATTGGACTCCCGTTAAGTTTTCATTAACTCCGTTAGTTTTTTGTTGACATGGCACTGATTAATAAAAGCCACGTGGCTGCCATGTCAGCAAAAAACTAACGGAGTTAAAAAAACTTAACGGGGGTCCAATGAAATCCAACACCTTAATAATTGGGATTAATGTAGGCCAATTTTGAAATTGGGATTAATATTGGCCAATTGGTAATAACTTGGATTATTAAAATCCAATTTTCCTTTAAAATATTAAAAAGTATCTTTAAAAATATTGGAATTAAGATTTTATTAGACGTCTATATAAACTAAAAATAAAAAAATTTAATTTAAGAAAATGGATATTTTTCATACATAAAAGTTTATTTTATTTGGAAAAAAAAAAACAAAAAGGTTTGAATTGTATAAATCTAAAAGTTAGGGGAGGGGGTGCAACAAGTAAAAAACATGGAAGAGGGGGGTACGAATCGCAACACCCATTAAATAAGAGATTTTTTTGTTAACAAATAAAGTAAATAACTCGGATAGTTATTGTGGTTTGTAAAAGTTTTGTTTTTGGTCCATATGTTAGCTAAATTATTCTTATGGTCATAATTATTATTTGATAAATTGTAACACATTTCGTCCGTAGTCCCTTATAAGGATGTCTGTGAACAAAAATTCTTTAAAGTGTTCGAAATGCAAAACTGTAGATCGTGTGAAGAAGTTGAGTGGTATTTGATGAAATGCCACTGCTATAGAAGGACTCGGAAGAAAATTTTCAAGCCTTAAGCACAAGTGAGTATTTTACTCTAACAAATATTAAGATTATAAGAAACAAATGAGGTCGATTTTCAAAACCAGGTTAAAATAAAGGAAGGAAATTAATTATGAAATTTGTTCTTTTATAAATAAGTTTTAAATTAAATTAAATGTATCTTGTTGTCTTATAAACTAAATTAACATGATGAATTATATGTGTTTATTCATGTGTTTATTCATGTCATAAACCTATTAGGTTGATTGGACCCATTTAAACATGTTTAAATCGCATCATGAATGATATGACATGTTTTAAAACTTACTACATAATTTGAACCCTTAATCTCTATAGAAAAGGGCGTCAATTAACCACTAGATACCATTGGGCTCATTGCCCGTTGTTTTCTTTACTCTCCTCAATCTCAAAGAAGTAAAAACTTGAAAACGAAAATGAAAGGTTGAATTATACTATTATTTGTGTTTTTTAAGTAATAAATCGATGGACTTTATGCTAAGCCCAATAGCAATCAATCGATAATACAAGTAGGCCTGCACTAAGGCCCATTGAGTATACCAAATCACAATTTAGACTTATAGCCCATTAAGGGGTAGCGTGTGAAACTGTGATGTAGAGTGTAGAGTGTAGACCACCGAGGTGTATATATATCTTTTTTAAAAACCGGTCCGGATTATAAACCGTTCGGATGGTCAACGGAGGTTAAAAACCGGTTTGAGGTGAAAACATGACTTTAAACTGGTTTAAACATTGGACATTCTGGACCGATAGGCGATAGCAACCAGTTTGGTTATCATTGGAACACAGTCATTGGAAACCAATACCCGAGCTCGTTTGTAACAATAAATAAATAAATTTAATTATTTAATAAACTACAAAGTAAACAAAATAAACATAAGTTTTTTATTTAATACTTTAGGAAACATTACCAAAAAGACAACAGAAGTGTTGTAATACATTTTACTTTTTGTTGTTTTATTGTTTATTCGGCATAATAGTTTGTATTTATTAGTCGTCGTAGGAAACCAAGTTGTTGCGTGGTCCTTCATAGAAAGCAAGTTCTTATCGGTAAGTGGGTGTTAGAAATTTAATAAAAAATATCTTTTTGATTTATTTCGGACACAAAAGGTTATTCATATTTGTTACTAATATACTTGTAATTATTATGTAGCCCGTTTGAGTACTTTTATGTGAGAGCATCATAACGGACTAGACGATGTACAAATTGGAATTAAAATAAATAAGATATCGATGCTTAAATTGTATGGTTGAAACTTAATTACTTAAATAAATGAGATATTGATGTTCATAAATTTTGAAGTGGCAGTCAGCAGGGTGCGAAGCATCGATGAACTCACATTCCCGCTCCGACATGGGCTTGGGACCCGGATAAGGGCGATGAACGTAATGTGGCGTTTTGATGACGCACGCTTGCATTGTCGTGGGCCGCTTGAGAACCAACTATAGTATATTTGACTAGTTGTGAATTGGCGATGCTCGTGTGACTTGAACCACTGGCTATGCAGAACTCGAAAAATGTGTGATTGATCATATACCAATCGTCATTTCATGAAGTTAAGTGGTGAGTTAACTCCAATGATGTGGGAATTAAGTGGTGAGTTAACTCCATTGAGGTCAGACCCTTCACCTTCACATACACAAGGCTTCTCAGTAATCATAAAAAGACTTTGATATTCTATGGAGATTAATCTAAGTATGACATTTAAAAGATACATGAACACAATAATGGATTTTTGAATACACAAAGTTCAAGACAATTGTCATTCTGTATGAGATAACCTATGGCGAACTTGAAAAAGTAGAATTCAATCATTGATATTATCTAGTTTTGAAGTTTAACGAGGATAACTCATTTCTAGGTTTGTCATAGATGTTAACTTAGAATTATTCTAACTCAAAAGCTCTTGTGAGCTAATATAAACTGAGTTGAGTTTGATGACCTCATTGATACATATGTTCAAGTCATGAGTGTATAAATGTGATCATAAGTGATGTTACATAAAGCTTATCGAAATGCAAAAAACGCTGGGGTGGGGGGGGGGGGACCATTTAAGGAACAACCTTTGCAGTTTGTAGTTGAAATGGTATTATGAGAATTTTTATCATAACCAAAAAGAAAGGGAGAACCTTTCATTACCCCATACGGATGTTATCCAATAACACTTAAATGTGGAGGTGACTCGCATTTGATAAATGTTTGGCAATAAAGATTCCAAACATATGAGTAAGTGGAGTACATAATAGTCATAAGGAGATTTGTTCACCTTGAAAGGCAATAAGAATTTTGGTAAACAAAGTTTGCATGACTAAGTGGTAGGGCTGTAAATGAGCCGAGCTGAGCCGAGCTAGGCTGGGCTCGGGCTCGGCTCATTTAAAAACCGAGCCGAGCAGGCTCGACTCGTTTATTTTAACGAGCTAAAAAGTTGAGCTATGGTGGGCTCGGGCTCGGCTCATTTAAAAACCGAGCCGAGCCGGCTCGACTCGTTTGTTTTAACGAGCCGAAAAGTTGAACTCGAGCTCGGCTCGTGAAAAGCTTGAACTAGCTCGTGGTTCGTCAAGCCAACTTGTTTTTTTTTTTGTTTTTTTTCATACAAATAAAAACGACAAAAAATAACATTTTAAGACAAACATAACGAATAAATACTAATAGTTTTCTAAAACTTAATGAATTATAATAACATATCAATTATATCATATCTTAAAATATAATTTTATAATACTTGAATCTTCATTATCTTTTATTAATAATTTTAAATATTATTAATTCTTATTTCACAAGTGTATTCTTAAAAAAGTTCAATTATTTCTTATACGTTGACATTTAAACTTCTGTTTAAAAATATAATATTAATTATACACAAAGCTATTAATTATATCATTTTTATGACATTCCGCGTAATACACCGATTGATATAATTACTATAGATATATACATTTATATGTGTGTATATATATATATATATAGTGAAAACCCACTTGAGTTGTGAAATCTTTGAAAACCCATCTAAGGGTTGTGAGCTTATCCACCTCACTCTATTTTGTCTTATGCAAAAGAGTAAGATTGTATTTTACTATTTCTCCCATCAATTATGAATTTTGTGTTTCCAATGCCCCATCCCATCACATTTTCCTCCTAGATAACCCCCTTCCTATCTTTTTATTTTCTTCATTTTCATTTACATTTATCTTTTAATTCTTCTTCTTCTTCATATCAAGAACACCCATTAACTCCATTAATGCACTTCAATAAACCTTAAAAATCCGAAAAAATGTAACCTTCGAATTTAATGTCATCTCATCAACATCAGTTTCCTCACAATTTGGAAGACCATTTGCATCGTACGGAATCATCCAATAATTTTAATTTCAACAATGGACAATCTTATGAAGGTATGTTAAGAGTTTTTCCTTTTTAACCTTTCTTTGTTCTTAATTTTTCCCCCCAACAGTTTTATATTTATTTACATATGTTTTATTCAGAAACTTCCAATGGAGATCCTAATATTCAAGACAATGTCAACAATGAGGGTTCTTCATCTAGAAATGTTGTCATGTTTGAACAAACCGAAGCATTTTCTTGTTTCATATGTAAATTTACGTTTGTTTCATTTTACATCTAATTATATATTTAAATTTAGATATGTAACTTGCGCTACATATGTAAATTACTTGAATTTACATATGTAACATACTGTGATGTTTACGTATATGAATTGATGAACTTGTTTTCTTTGTAGGTTACGAGATTTTGTGTCAAAGTTGAAGATGATTATCAAGAACTCAAGAACAATTAGCTTTTATATATTTTTGTTACCTTTTATATATATTTTTTATGTTTTTTAAATGTTGTTGTAATGGATATTTATAAGTTAATAAAATATATTTGTAATAGCACTAATACTTTTTTTTACATATGTTAAATCTCCATATATATTAAATTTACATATGTAAATTACTTGTGCTACGTTACTTAAACTTAGACGAAAATCTACGTATGTAAATTACTTGGATTTACATATATAAGTTATATGAATTTACATATGCAACATGTTGTGATGTTTACGTATATAAACTGATTTAACTTTTTTTTTCTTGAATTTACATATGTAAATTATTTGAATTTACATATGTTAATTAAATGAATTTACATTTGTAAATTACTTGAATTTTACATATCTAAATTACTTGAAATTACATATGTAACATACAGATGAAGATGATTATTAGATGATTAATAAGAACTCAAGAATAATTAGTTTTTATATACTTTTGTTGGCTTTTATATATTTTTGTTACGTAAGATGTTATATCTCATTATCAATTTTAAATTTACATATGTAAATTTTTGTTTGTAACATGTTATCTCTTTTTATCTATTTAAATTACATATGTAAATTTCGTTACATATGTAATTTTTCATTTGTTTAATGCTAAATCTCCATATATTATTTGAATTTTCATATGTAAATTACATATGCTACATACGTAAATTTAGACGAAAATTACGTGTGTAAATTACTTGAATTTACATATGTAAAATGTTATGATGTTTACGTATATGAACTAGTGATTTTTTTCTTCGCATGTTACGAGATTTTTTTTTGTCAAAGATGAAGCTGATTATCAAAAACTCAAGAACAATTAGCTTTTATATATTTTTGTTAACTTGTTATATATTTTTTAATCATTTCGTATAAAACATGTTTATGTTTAATGTTGATTGTAACTTCTTACAAATTAATAAAATATATTTGTCATTGTTTTGTTTCATATATCTAGACAATTTACATATGTAAAATGATGTCAGCAGAATACTTAATAGTAGTATCATTACATATGTAATATGCTATTAGCAGAATGTTTAATAGCAATAACATTTTTTACATATGTAAATTCAAATAATATATAGAGATTTATCATTTTTTACATATGTAACACCAGTGTCTTGCATTGAAAAAGTAAGAAAGAGAAAGTAAAAAAGAAAAATAAAGAGAGAGAAAGAGAAAAAAAAAGTAGGGGATATGTAACAATAATAAGTGTCTTGGTAAGTGAAAAAGTAGGAGAGACGTAACAATGATGAGTGTTTTGGAATTGAAAAGGTAGGAGAGAGAAAAGAGATAGAAGATTACTATAATACCCTTTTGGGTATTAAAACCTTTATAAAAAAGATAAAAGAAATAGAAAAGATTTTCTTTCAACCACAACCATTGATCATGAAGATCTATGGTTCTAAGAGAGTTTTCAAGGTATTCACAACTCAAGAGGGTTTTCATTTATATATATATATATATATATATATATATATATATATATATATATATATAAAATGAAAACCTCTCCGAGTTTGGAAAACCGTGAAAACCAAGCTAAAAATTTCGATTTTTGTTTCGATTTTTTTATGGTGATTCTCTAAGTTAAAAAAACCCCCTTTATGCAAAAAAAGTAAAAAAAACGGCCAGTAATTTTTTTTAAAAAAATATTTTATAACCGATGTTACATATATGTAACATAAAAAAAAATTTACTGGGCGTTTTTTTTACTTTTTTTGCATAAAGGGGTTTTTTTTAACTTAGAGAATCACCATAAAAAAAATCGAAACAAAAATCGAATTTTTTAGCTTGGTTTTCACGGTTTTCCAAACTCGGAGAGGTTTTCATTTTATCCTTCCTCTATATATATATATATATATATATATATATATATATATATATATAGATATAGGGTAAGGTTCCTTGGAAAACTACTTTTATTTGGAAAACTGAAAAACCAAAAGAAAACTATATTAAATGAAGGTTATTTGGATAATTTGACATTCTTTTTCTTCCCTTTTTTTTAAAATCTCACATAATAACTTTATAAAAAAACAAAAAAACATTTTTTTGTGTTCATCTTTTCCATCTGACTATGTTGCATATATGCAACATTGTATGTTCCATACGTTGCATATATTCAACATAGTATGTTGCATATATGCAACATTATATGCTTCATATGCTGCATACATGTAAAATAGTATGTTGCATATATGTAAGATACTATGTTGCATATATGCAACGTAAATAACTTATAATATTGCATATATGCAAAATAGTCGGAATAAAAAAAAAACGTTTTTGTTTTGTTTAAGGTTTTTGGGTGGTCATTAGTTGGATAGACACGAAAAATTAAAATAGAAAAAGAAATGATCACCAAAATTACCTAAATAACCTTCATTTAATGTATTTTTCCTTTGATTTTTCAGTTTTCCAACTAAAACTTAGTTTTACACTGAACTTAACTATCTCTCTAGGTTTAGGGTAAAATACATCCAGCAAAAAAGCCAGGATTTATGGTGTTTTTGCCTATGGTGTTTTTCCCCACACCGAAAACGCCATAGGTAAAAACACCATAGATCTTGGTTGTTGGATGAACTTGATGGACGCCCCAGATCAATCCGAAGTGGATGTAGCGTTTTTGCTTCGATGTAGGATATCTCGACTCTATCTCTCTCCCTATATATATATATATATAACCCTAGGGTAGAGATCAATGGAAAACCCCACTTTCTTGGAAAACCTGGAAACCATCTTTTAACCATTGATTTAAAAATTAATGGTTGAGATTAAATGAGGGCAAGATTGTAAAATTTTGTCATTTAATGAAGGACATAATAGACATATCAAACTTTTATTAATAAGTGTTTAAATAAAATTTCTCTTTCATATCTTTTATTTCCTAAAATCTCTCTCTCTCTCTCTCTCTCTCCCTCATTTAATTTTAAATTTTCAGTTCAAAATTTAGAAAAACAAAAAAAAAAAACCTATTTTTATGAAAGAAAAAAATTCGTTGATCAGCAACATGAAACATGTACCAATTTGTTACACCTATGTAACATGAAACATAAAACTTATTTTTACCTACGTAACGATTGTTACATAGTTGTAACAAATAACTTCATGTAATTTTTCCAAGAAATAAAGATGTAATATACTAGATTGATAAGAGAAACATGAAACATGTACCAATTTTGTTACCCTCATGTAACATCTTTACAAGAAACAAAAGATGTAATATAGTAAACTAATCAATGTATACAAATTTTGTTACAATTGTGTAATATATCTTTTACACATGTGTAATATATTATATATATTACACTTATTTTATTACATCCATGACTCGGTAAAATCGACAACTTTGTTACACATATGTAACATAGTCTACTGATTACATACAATGTAACGTAAGAACACTCACATACAATTAACGTATACCAAATTGTTACACCCTTGTAATTGTTGTTCTTCAACGTGACTCTTGATCATCATCACCCACAAAACCCTCGCCGGTGGAACCAATTTTGTATTATTTAATAAATTTCGACACACCTGAAATAATTATTAAGAAACTATGTAAGTTGTCAAACTCTTTCTGGCCGTATTCCTTTAAGATGTTACATTGGTGTAACATCTTTACAATTTTGTTTCATAACTGAAAATGTATGATAAAATATAAAATTGTTACATGCTTGTAACAAAAAAAACTCAGGTATGAAACATTAAAAAATAGAAGAACAGTGATCGGCATTGTTTTCATTCATAGTATCATGATCATGATCATGATTGTCTTGACAACTTGGATTGAATGATTCCACTCCATCAATTGATTCACGCTCTTGAT
Organism: Deinandra increscens subsp. villosa; assembly: GCA_039602395.1. Taxonomy (NCBI): domain Eukaryota; kingdom Viridiplantae; phylum Streptophyta; class Magnoliopsida; order Asterales; family Asteraceae; genus Deinandra; species Deinandra increscens. The sequence goes on from JBCNJP010000003.1 coordinate 9,770,725, forward strand.
TAAAATGAGATGAATTAGACACCATACTTTTGTGGTCTTGTTTTTTTCCTTCATGAACTCATCGTGCATTACAATGGAGATGGTGATTGTGAACACCGTGATGAAGATGATTGATAATTGGCATGAACGGACGTGGAAAAAAAAAAGATCGTGGGATTAGGGTTTTCAGGAGATACAAAATTTTATAATTACTATGAATAATCCCTACAAATAATCAAATTAGTTAATTAGAATTAATTGTTGAAAATACTTTACTAAAATAAAATTGTTAAAAATACCTTAATACCCTCTTATTAAAAAAAAAAAACTAAATGAAATTATGTGATTGGTGGAGAGGGATTTTCTAAGTTTACCGAAAATTAAAGGGTTTTCCAATGATCCTCTTTCTATAACCCTATATATATATATATATATATATATATATATATATATATATATATATATATATATATACTAGTTTTTGATTTTTGATACCCGTGCGACGCACGGGTGGTTTTTAAAAAAATAAATCCAACAATTTAAATATTATAATAAATGTAATTCGATAATTGAAACCCGTGCATCGTACGGCGGTATTTAAAAAAATCAAAACTAAAATGTACCAATGATTCTTTATATCATCTAAGAATTTTTTTTATTATAAATATCCAGTTAAAAGTTTCAATGGTTCTTCTACAATGAGTCACTTTCATTTCCTAGTAAAATATAAAAATGATATAAACATTAGTATAATCTCTAAAACTTAAGAGAAAATTAAAGTTTGTATCATACACTTCTTCAATTATAAAAACAAACACAAAAACAAAATCATTTGATTATAATCGTGCATGAATAATCTAAGAGTAGTCATAAGCACCACTCAAGGACACCCTTATGATACATATATTTGGGAATTAGTATAACTAAACAATAAAAAAAATTATTGATATTAATTATATTATTATATTTATTTAAGAAATAATTGTTTGTAAAAAATAATAAAATTAAGAATGCAATTATAACGATAATATCTCTATTAAAAATTCATAAGAATTAAATTAGTTGTTTGAAATTACAATATTTAAGACTCATTGGATTTAAAATTAACTTTTTTTTTCAAATCCAAATCCCTCATTTACGATATATAATTCAATCTTTAAATTTGTTTGACTTTTTTAGAATATAATTAAAGACGTAATTATACAGTTTGTAATTAGACTCTTTCTTTTTTTTTTTTTTTTTTTTTTTTGAACGGCAAATTTGGATCACTGACGGGGGCATTACCCACCCACCCGATCATCTCCAATCCCATCAGGAGGAAACTCACCATATGTGAGAAAACCCCCTGGCCCAGCCTGTAATTAGACTCTTTCTATTTTTGAATAATCATAACTATATTATGAAAGTCAAATTTCATTTATTGAAAAAAATTTGAGCGGGAAAACCACAAAATGGATTGTTGTGGTGATGCCATGTGGCATCCAATCTTTTCATATATTATATATATATATATATATATATATATAGGGGATGGAATAATTAATAACCCTTCCTTAGAGAATTAACCAAATAACCACAATCTAGTGGTGGAAAAAAGTCAGATTGAACCAGATCATGCCATGTGTCTTTTTCTTTTTTAATTATAAAGGGCAATTATGTCATTTAACACACCCACATAAAACACCCCCTTCATTTTAAAAAGCCTATAACTTTTTTATACTTTGTCGGATTTTTATAAAAATTGCACCGTTAAACTCGTAGCATTTTTATCTTTAATTCCATTATAGTCTTGACGTTTTTATTACCGTTTTTTCAGACGTACAATGTAGCACTAGTGTTACAACCACTAACATCATTGTCATAATCACTAACATCAATTTTCTACTTGTGTACAACTGAATATGCATATATTACAACCTATACAACCTGGAAAATGAATCATTATGCATACAAAACACTGATGTTATAACCATTAACAGTTGTGTGATGATCAGTAAACACTGGTGCTATCAAGATAGAACAAAAAAAAATCAAATGTACAACTAAATATACACAGATTACAACCTGCAAAAGCATCAAGGTTCAAAATACAAGTGTCAAACACTGATGTTATAACCGTTAATAGTGGTGTGAAGATTAGTAATACTGGTGCTACTTACACTCTATCAGATATTTGTAAAAAAAAGACAAATGTACAACTTCTGATGCATAAAATACAAGTCAGGAATACCCTTTTAACACTGATGCTATACCTGCACTAGGATTTCTCAAACAGAACCCATGTAAAAGAAACAAAAATTTTAAAAATCCTAGATGAAAACTAAATGATTACCAAAAAAATACAAAATCATACCTTTCATACAAAAAAGACATAGGACCTTCATCGTCTAATTTTCCATTCCAAATAAAATTAAATAATTATCAAAAAAACAAATCAAAACAACAAATCAAAAAACAAAACATAATCTAATTTTCCATACCAAAATATAACTAAATAATTATAAAAAAAACAAATCAAAAAAACAAAACATAAAAAAAACAGTGGGACAAATCGATCGGAAAAAAGGGACATTAAGGTTTGAAATAAGGAAACCACAGGAACATTACCCAAGAAAGGAAATTGGAAAGAGGAAAAAAAACGAAATCATGTTACCGGAAAAAGGATATCGTCGGACCTTCACTGGAAGAGTAGCGGATGTGGTAAACGGACGGTGGAGGTAGGAGTGGCAGCGGTGGTCGGCAGGAGTACAGATTTGGTTCATATGGATTCAAATGAACACCGAAAAAATCTAGATTTTCGCACCCCCATCTTCTGCTTGACGCGTCGTAGCAATTTTAACATGAAGAAGAGCCGTCAGTAGCTTAAATGGGCACAGCCACCGCCGCCGCTAGAGGCATGCGGCGCACCCTCACCGGAGCCCCCAAAACGCCGCCGCGATTTTAACAAAGAAGAAGATGGAAGAAAGGGCGATTGATCCACCGGCGCCGATCTAGACGGCCACCGACAACAAATCGGAGCACAGATCTGCAGCGTCGGAGCACGGATCTCCAGAGATGGATTTAAAGCAGGAACAGAGGCGCCCGGGGAGAAGGAAACGAGTTAGGCGGCGTATGACGGTATCCGTATGACAGTATCCGGAAGTAGATTGCGAGGATGAAGGAAACGAGTGATGATATCCGGAAAGAAGGAAACAAGTGGCGAGTGAGGCGGCGTAGGGTTATGGAATTGGGGGATGAACTAAAAAATTGGGATAATGAACTGAGCATTTCTAAAAAAAATGTTGTGGATCGATTATAGCCAGCCTGTGTGTGGGGGGGGGGGGGGGGAATACAATTATGCCCCTGCTCCATTCTAAGCCACATATAACTTGGTTTAATCTTCACCCTTGGATCAAAAGTCAAAGCAATAGGATTTAGTTATTTAGTTAATGCTCTAAGAAATGGTTATCAATTGTTCCCATCCCTATATATATATATATATATATAGAGGAGAGTTAGGCTACCTCACATAAAAAGCCTACATCCATTGCGGATTGATCTGGGGCGTCCATCAAGATCATCCAACAGCCAAGATCTATGGTGTTTTCGCCTATGGCGTTTTCGGTGGGTAAAAAAAACACCATAGGCGGAAACACCATAGATCATGGTTGTTGGATGATCTTGATGGACGCCCCAGATCAATCCGCAATGGATGTAGCGTTTTTGCTTGATGTATTTTACCCTAAACCTATATATATATATATATAGGTTTAGGATCAAATGCGGCAGACCATTTTGCCTAAGTTCAGTGCGGCCAAATCTGGACCACTAGATCAATTTGATGGATGGATAAGATTAAAAGAGATGAGAGAGAAGGAGTGGAGGAATCTTAAAGCTGAAGGGTAAATGTGAAAAACAATATTTATTCAAGTTCCCCCTTAATTTTTAAACGACCATAACTTTTTCATACGACGTTATTTTTTAAAACGAATTTCACCATATTTCTAGTCGTGATTTTGTCTTTAATTTGAGACTAGGTTTGCTTGATTTGGAGAAAAAAAAATTTCACGTTTTTTACGACGCTGGTCTGTGCTGGCTGTGCTGGTGGAATTGTGCTGGCTGTGCTGGTCTGTGCTGGCTGTGCTGGTGGAATTGTGCTCTTGTGCTGGTAGACTGGTCTTTCAGCGCTGGTCTATGCTGGTATGTGTTGTGCTGTGCTGGTGTACAATGTCAATGTTTTTTTTAAAAATTAAAAAAAAGATGTCTACGCTTCGAATTAAAATCTGAAAATTTTTAGGACCCTAAATCGCAGCTAGTACTACCCAAAAATTAAAAAAAAAAAAAAAAAAACTAGAAAAAACCCGGTTAAAACGTCAAAAAAAAAAGTTTCTTCAAATCGAGCAAACCTAGTCTCAAATTAAAGATAAAATCACGACTAGAATTATGGTGAAATTCGTTTTCGAAAATAACGTCGTATGAAAAAGTTATGATCGTTTTAAAAACTGGGGGAACTTGAATAACTACCAAATATACCACATATGGGGAGAAATCTGGACATTCCTAATATGCCCTGTGTGTACCGGATGTAGGCAACTTTGCCTGATACACGGGAACCTTCCTCTATATATATATATATATATATATATATATATATATATATATATATATCTTCCTACTCTAATAAACAATTACAATTGTTGACACTTGTCAACACTAGAATCATTCTCACATAATTTTTCCCTCCGAAATCTAATCCCTAATGAATTTTTTTTTAGAAATTATATCCCTTATAATAATGATATATTTTTATTTAATTATATTTATAGAATTATGACAATCATATATCAATTTACATCTAATTTTTATTTAAAATTCTTTTTTAAACTATTATTATTTTCATTTAATAAATATTTAAAAATTTATAAAATAACAATAGACATTTATTTACCGTGTTTTTCAAATATAATTGAGCAAATCGTATTTCATATTATAACTAATGAATAACTAATATTGTTTTACAAATCTAATCAACATTGTGGATGATACTATTTATAGAGAAATCCGTAAACAATAAAATTTATGTTCATAATATCCAATATTAAATAGTTTTTCTATCATATCAAATGATCCATGTTCATTAAAATTGGAAATTTTAAACATCATGACTAATACAATTGTACGTTATCTAATATATACCAAGATAATTTTTTTATTGATTTAACATTATAATATTCTAATTATAATTTAGACTTTATACTCAACAATTAAAAAATGTTCATTATAATTTTGATGAAATTTTATGCTCACCTAACTTTCTATCGAGACTTAAATTCTCAAGTTTGTCAAATCATAAGTTAGTGTTAGTCGCTATTCAAGGTTGGATTGTTTTTCTAACAACCATTTTTAAAGATGATCATGTTTATGTTCTATTTTTTCCAAATATACAAGTAGAGACATGCTCTAAATATTTTTTTATGAAGAAGATAAAGTCACCAATACCATATTATGAATTATAACTTTATTAAATGTAATGTAATACGTTATTCGGGTAATAAAATGAGTATGCATGAATTATCATTTATATATATTTTCTAATGATTTAACCCGTATAACCCTTTACCAAAAAAAAAATGATTTAACCCGTATAACATACGGGTTCTATCCTAGTATATATATATATATATATATATATATATATATATATATATATATATATATATATATATATATTGAACAGTTCATTGTAGACACCCCCATAAGTGTAGACAGGTAGACACCCTTTTTCACCATTAGATCTCTTGATCTAATGGTTGTGATTAATTTTCTTTTTTCTTTTTTTCTTTTTTCTCATTAATTAGAAACTTTCACATGTGAAAAAGAGCTATTTCACATGCGAAAGTGTCTACAATGAACCTCACCCTATATATATATATATATATATATATATATATATATATATATATATATATATATATATAGGATAGGGAACAATTATTAACCAAGGCTTGGAGAACTAACCAAATAACTACATCTCAATGGTTTGTGGCTAAAGCAAGTGTTGATCTAATGGTTGAAATTAAAAGATATATTATTTTCTTTCTTTATAAAGGATTCTGGCACCCAAGGGTATTCCCGTAACTTACTACCCTCTGATCCTAATCAAATCATTCCCTAGTTTTCTTTTCATTTATTCTATGAAATTAGTTTCTTCAAATTCTTCAAAGATGAACATTGAAGATGATAGGGTTCGACGCTGCCGACGACACTTCTTCACAACCTCCTCCTCCCACCCCTTTTTCTGCCGGATCCACCGCTATAGTTGTCGTCGGTGTTAGGGTACGACGCCGCCGCTAGGGTTTTTACAGCGGCGGGGGAGGCGCTAGGGTTGCAGATCTGTCATCGTCGGCGCTAGGGTACGACGTCTCAGACTACGGACGGCGTTGCAGATCCGTGCTCTGACTCAAGGTGTTCCAGATCTGTGCTCCAACTACGGCCGCCTTCGTCATTTTCCGATTTCCTATTTCTGCAACTACCCGATGGATGGAGACGGTTTTGACGATGGAGACGGTAATGTTCTGATTTTGATTTGTATTTTCTCGATTTCGGTTTGTATTTTTTTCAATTTCTATGGTGAAGGTGTGATTTGTATTTTCCGATTTCAACTTGTATTTTTTCCAGATTTCTATATTTGATGTAATTTTAGGTTGTAATTTATGCATACGTAGTTGTACATTTTGATCATGTTTTTGTTGAATGTTGGTAGCATCGATGCTACTGGTTATCACGCCACTGTTAATTGTTATAACATCAGTGCTTATATGCATATTGATGCATTTGTAGGTTTGTAATATATGCATATGGAGTTGTACTTAAGAATAAACATCAATGTTACTGGTTATGATTGTATGGTTGTAAATTTTGTTTCATTGTTAATACTTATGATATTGATGTTAGTGGTTGTAACACTAGTGCTAAATCTTACTTCTGAGAAAACGACAATAAAAAACGTCGAGACTATAATGGAATTAAAGATAAAAATGTGATGAGTTTAACGGCGTAATTTTTATAAAAATCCGACAAAGTATAAAAAAGTTATAGGCTTTTTAAAATGAAGAGGGTGTTTTATGTGGGTGTGTTAAATGACATAATTGCCCTTTATAATTAAAAAAAAAAAAAGACACATGGCATGATCTGGTTCAATCTGGTTTTTTTCCACCACTAGATGGTGGTTATTTGGTTAATTCTCTAAGGAAGAGTTATTAATTATTCCATCCCCTATATATATATAGTATATATATATATATATATATATATATATATATATAAACGAGGGAGCCAATGAGCGAGCCACGAGCCGAGCTGACCTTGGCTTAAGCTCGGCTCATTTACAGACGAGCAAATTTCGAGTGAGCTTTTTTCGAGCTATTTTCAAGCGAGCTTTGAGCGAACTGCGAGCCACGAGTTTTTTGAACAACTCTACTAAGTGGAGTACACGAGGGTCATAAATGATTAACTTACGAGTTAAGAACACATCACAACAAGTGGTCTTAATTGCAAATTATCTTGATTGACTTGACGAATATAAAGATAATTATTTGGATCCAACAACCGAGGGTTGATGAGATTGAAGATCAATTTGCAATTAGGGTTTCGGTAACCCTTGGAGTGTCGTTCCTTCAATCGGAGAAGAGAATAAAGCAAGATTCGTTGTTACACACGGTTTACACATATGTCACTCGTATGTCGATATCGTGTTCATTGTTGTCGTGTAAGATATATTGTTCTCGTAAAAATACATGAAGGGAATTGTTTGTGAAGGAACTTTTATTGGTTTCTACACGTCTGACGACGATTAACAATGTAAAGAAACGAATTCAAGAATCGCTTGGATTTAATTTGGTTGCTCATTTCATTTCAACTCATTTCAACTCATTTTAACTAATCACCCATGTCATCAAGAAAAAGAAAAAGAAAGAAGTTAGAACTTTTTTTTTTTGGTTTGTAACTCGTGTTTGTGAGTGGTTTGATCGAATTTGAGGCACACCGGGTGAAGAAGTCGTCAAGTTGTTGGGTGTATCGGTTAGGGTTTGTTGAAAAAGTCATGAAGTCGTTGCTTCTTGCCTTTACGGCTAGTATCGTTTTTTTTAAACCTTGAATCATCGGTTTATATTTTTTTAATTTGATTAGAACCGCTGATTAGGATTGGAGAATCAACACCTTGATATTCAGCCGTTGATTAGGTTTGGGTTGCGGGCTAAATAGGGTTTATGTTTTTTTTTAAGTTCTGGTTTTGACTTGTTTATTATCAACCATGGGAACCATATTTTGTTAAGATCGGTTGGGTTTTTGGTTCAGATTTGTCTAAGATTTCTGTAGGAGCAGATTACTTTAATTGACATTGTTTAGTAGAACAGCCGGCAAGTTCAGGCACGTGCCATTGTTGTGTATGTCCACTGTTTTTTCGATCTGCGTTTCCTATTTGTTATTGTTATAATTGGAGATGGGATGATTGTTATTGGATTGTTTGACGATTATAGATTTTGGTTTCCAGCGAAACTACCGGGCGAAACTGTAGATTCGCTCGGTAGCCGGCTAAACTGTTTGACTCACATGTGTTCAGAGCCAGTTTCGCTTGGCCAACGAAACTTCCAGCGAAACTAGCCCATGATATATATATTTTATAAAACCCTAGTTACATCCCATTTGCATCATCTCCACACTAAACACACACACACTCTCCTGGAATTTCTGGTCAGTCAAGAAACACCCCGAGCCGACGTGATCTCAGCCTCGAGGCATCATCCATTCAGACCCTAGATCGAATCGTGAGTCCCAAAACTATTCTTCATGCATTTTCTATGTGTTTTACCTTAAAGCATGCCTAGATCTTCATGTAATCACTTGATCTTCTGATATGATGCTTAGGAAGGCTAGATCTATCATAAAGTCTGTAACTTTACGTTTGAAATCAAACCATAATGAAGATTCATGCTAGTTAGGTCATTTTAGGTTTAAAATGTGTTTTTGGTGATTTGAATGTGAAAACCCATGTTTAAGGTGTTAAATCTTGTTGTTTGATGCTGGTAAATGTTTATGCATGCTAAATATTGAATCACATGATGTATGGAAGCTGTTAGATTGATTTTTAGGCTGATTTATGTGTTTTTCGCGACCAGCGAGACTGAGCTGTTCTCTGGGCGAAACTATACAGCGAAACTGTATAGATATTCATCCAGCGATACTATGTGGCGAAACTATAGTGTCGCCCGCGAAACAAAGTAGACCTGCTCGAACGAAACTACCGAGCGAACCAACCTGAACAAAAGTTCAAACCAGTTTCAAGCGAAACTAGGCTAGCGAAACTGCGTCAGCAGTTTCGGGCGAAACTAGCTAGCGAAACTGTGTCACCGGGTAATCCCTAGCGAAAGTGCTGCCCGTGCACCTAGCGAAACTATGTAGCGACACTAAGTAGCGAAACTATGATCTGACCAAAACCCAACTTGTGCAACTTGTTTGAATGTTATGCTATGACTTACATGATTATGCAATAATGAAACATGCCTTGAATTCTGAATTATGTGAACCCTTGTTATGATCAACCATCGGTGTCGTGTGTCGGTATGTCGAGTCATAGTTCCAACGTGCTATGTTATGGGCCATAGTGACGTGAGTTAAATGTTAGACACAAACTAATACTTAAGACCTAAACGTGTTCCTAGGTCTTCGTTAAGCAAACAATATTTGGATTACTTAGCAAGTGTAGCAGTGCAACCAAAGGTGAGTGTCACTAACCCATTTACCGTGAACCCGTTTGGGTCACACTGAATAACTTAATGAAGAACAATGCTGACAACCTTATGAGTGCTATGCACCTCTCTGATGAACTTGAAAACTTAGGAGTGCTTGGCACCCACTTGATGAACTTGAAGTGTTTTATGGGAGACACTTGTGAAATACTTAAACAACTATTTCTAAAACGAAACTGAAAATGTTTTCGGGATTCATGAGAACCCAAAGTAAACCGTTTTAACATGGCTAGTGTAGGTTAAAGTCTAAACCACATGATATCACATGATTTCTAAGGATTGCCTTATAACTGAAAAAGTCCTCAACTAAATTGTACCATTAATTGTAAAGCGAGGGGATGTTGGGTAGATCTACTGGAGTTTGACAAACTCCGCCTCGTGACACGGGAAGTGCACGGAGGTACAATATCAGCCTATCTGACCGTGGTCCCGAGAGGACACGGGGGAGGCAAAGCCGCGATGACGTAGGTCCGCAAAACAAAATAGATGATGGCGCTGCCACTACAATTATCGGTCAGCTTTGGTACAAACTTCCTTAGTGCATGGAACAACGGATTAGCTACCCGCGATATCGGTTGAGCACTTTAACTATACAAACTAGTACATACCCGATAACGTATGTTACGGACATTACTTTTACTAAACCACAATACTATGATTATGGATATCACTAAGCTTTGCTTTTCGCAAATAAATATTTCGTAAGTATATGTTGACACGAATATGATTATGAGACCGGGCCACTGCATGACAAGCCCACCGTGAACTCACCAACCGTTAGGTTGACACTTGCGTGGTTTAAACTTTTGCAGATCGCTGAGGAGTATCCGGAGCGGGTTGGCATGGCACACGAAGACATTTTCTTTTATTTAAATTAAGTTGGGAATTTTTAAACAATGATTTGTAAAGCACGTGGTTAGTGCTAAGATAATATTTTCCGCTGCGTATGTTGAAGACTTTAATTTATGATTTATATTTGGATCAACTCTGATTCGTTTAGTATTTGTAACTGTTGGTTGTGGTCCTGGTTTGCTCGCCCCTTAACGGTATAAACTCCGTTGGTGGTTACTTGGGGGTGTGACAGATTGGTATCAGAGCCATAAGTTGCAGAGAACTGGAATCATTTTTGAAAAACGATTTAGAAACGGCAACTTGAAACCTTAGTTACAAACGAACAAACAAATTCCCAAAACAAAATATTTACGTGCCAACCTGGGATACTCGCCCTGCTGTGTAAGTAAATGCTTCGTACGTATGTATATATATATATATATATATATATATATATATGTAAATATACATATAGAGACCGTGTCTAAGTAGTCTAACGGAAAACCTTAGGAAAATTTTCACACACGAATACGAAATGCGAATGCCAATACGCACACTATTCCGGGGGAAAGCGAAAACGAAACGATGCTACACGCTACGTCCTGATTTCTACTACGATGACTACGCCGACAGTGACTTTTATGGGAAAGCCGACTTTCGACGATAGTACTTACGACTTACGACGTTCTCCGACGACGCCTCAATTTTGCACAAAATCTTTCTGGACTAATAGTGGGATAACGGGAAATTGTTAATATACGTATTATGGGAAATGTATAAAGTATAACTGTGACTGAACACTGGCTACTTTAACTGTCCAGCGAAATGTCTGGAAGAGGACACAGAAGGAGCAACATTAACATGACACCTGCACAACTGCAAGCTATGATTAACGAACACGTGCAAGCCGTAGTGGCAGCCGTCCAAGCTGCATACGCCGCACAGGGTAATTATTATGCCGGTTAAGGCACGAAGCGAATTATATTTTGACCTGTTTAAACTTAAAACCCGAACTATTATTGCATCAGGAAACCACCATCACTGCACGTTTAAGTCCTTCATGGATTGTAAGCCAATGACGTTTTCCGACGAAGAAGGAGCGGTAGGACTCCTCAGATGGATCGAGAAGTCTGAGAAGGTCTTCTCTATGTGCAACTGCCCTGCTGAGAGCAAAGTGAAGTATGCTACTGGTACCTTTGAGGGAGCTGCTCTCTCCTGGTGGAATGCCGAAATCCAGATGATTGGGATTGATGCGGCTAATAACATGGAATGGGAAGCGTTTAAGGAACTGATTATGGAGGAGTACTGTCCCCGTGACCAAGTGAAGAAGTTAGAGGGCGAATTCTTGAATCTGAAAATGATAGGGTCTGAAGTTGAGCAGTATACTGCGCGTTACCATGAGTACGCGGTCTTGTGCCCCATAATGGTTGATGCTGAGTTCAAACGCATCGAGCGTTATCTGGAAGGCCTCGCACATCAAATCAAGGGACTAGTGACTGCCAGCAACCCCGCGACCGTGCAACAAGCCATCCGTTTGGCCCACAAGCTTACTGACCAGGAAATTGAGAAGGGTACACTTCTTGCAAAAGCCTCAGAGAAGACTGTCACACCCCAACCGACGGCGGAAACGTCGGGGCATG
>JBCNJP010000003.1:9783459-9939887 GCA_039602395.1 Deinandra increscens subsp. villosa
AGACTCTTGTTTCTATATATATAGAGAGTTAGTGGTTAAGGTTTTTTTAATAGCAATTTCTAAATTTTCTAAGATAAATACATAATAACTTCTAGATTTTCTAAGATAAATACATGACAACATCTGTCATTTGCATGATTTGAAATCTAACATTGTTGTTGATTGAACAAGCTAACTTCTTATCACTAAATTAATGATACATTTGGAAGGAACGGAACAAGATAGTCCATAAAAAGGATGATTTGAAGATTCGCTTTATGTTTGATTCGATTGTGCATTTCTCATATTAGTTGATCACGTTTAGAGATAAGAAGTGTGGGTTGTCTTGGCCGGGTTAAGTGGTTACAAAACCTACTTAATTTTATGTACGTAACTGTTTGTTTTGAGGGGTTGATTAGGTTTTTCTAACCGCCTAGTGTTTTTATTATATCTCGTTGCCGTTCAAAAAAAATGATACATTGTTATTTTGATACTTATACTAAGTTCTAAAAATTCAATATATTTATCTGATATAGAAGATGTCAGTCGGTAGGATTATCATAGTAATCATGTTAATGGTATTGAGTGTAGTTCAAAGAAAAGCACACATATATTCAAGATTTCAATCTTATACAAAAAATCAAAGAGTACAATGGAAAATGATACAAGGCAAAAAAGAGTGAAAATCATATAACAAATTGAAAAGTGGAAGAATATGTCAAGTTATATATATATAGTTCGACTTTTAAATAGAGAAACAATAAATATATTTTTAAAAACTGTTTTTTTTAGGGTAAATCTTGGATTTTTTAAGATAAACAAATCTTAATATGCAAGTTATAAATTTAAGAAATATTGAATTTTAATAATCACAGTCATTGTCTATTGCAGATATTAATATATATTTTATTTATTTATTTTTTACAATAAACCAGATTTCAAAGGTATTAGAATTGAATCTATTATACCGTCATTAAATGACCACTAATGTCGTTAAGTAAATTTTACTTTTTGATAACTAGCATCACGGTAACGTCTTATATGACATGTTTTTGATGTATGTGAAGAAACTTTTTAAAAAAACTTCAAAAATCAAAAGAGAACATTTCTTCATAGCATTTAAACGTACAAATTAAAATTCTAAAAAGAAACATCTATGTTTGAGCCCGGTCATAAAAAAATACATTACATAAGATTCTACCGTGATGCTTAGCCGTCAAAAAGTGAAATTTTACTTAACGACGTTAATAGCCATTTAACGGCGGTCGAATGGATTCCAATACCTTTAAAATCTGGTTTATTGTAGGCAATAAATGAAATATGTATTAGTATCGCATAATAGAAATAACTGAGATTATTAAAATCCAATATTCTAAATTTAAAACTCTAAAACTTTTAATCATCATGATATCTTCGTGGGATATGATCAAGGATACATACAATTAATGGTGAAGTATATAACGGGCCCGGGGACCCTGATCCTTGCCGTTTTTCCGCTCAGAAGTGTCGTCATATGTAGTTCTTTTAAAGTAGAGAGGCTAAATACCCATTAAGATGAGCCTAATATTATAAAACAATAACAAGTTTAAAGAAAATCACATATCAATTTTTGACCAAATTAATTTCTAATGCAATTTTATGAAGCAATTTAATCAACTTTTAGCTCGGCCCCAGCCAGGGCTTCCACCCCTCGGACTTGCTCTCTTAGGGTCGCTGCCCCGAACCCTAGCAAATTTTTTTGACCCCGCATATACAAATTCTACTATCGAATACAAATTGTTAAAAAGAAAAAAACTAGCTACATATTTTGATATAAACCACTTGGATTTTTCATTTTAATGATTTCCCCATGGTTTAAGGTGGCGATACTTTTTAACATTTTATATAATATAAATATATATATTTAATCCTTACCAGCAACTTCACGCGCCCCATGGTTGGTCGACCTGCTGTTTTTTACTATTTCTTTTAACATGCGCCCATTGGCAATTGGCCCCACAGACCGACCAATCAGTTTTGAAGGCGACACTTCACCTATATTAAACTAGATAAACTAAAAATGTATACTTTCAAACTTAACAAATTCGTCTTCGCCGTTAAAAGAACAAAAAAAAGGTGACAGTTTTATATAATAACGACAATTGCTAAAATGTATATTTGATAAAGAAATCAACAAAATGTTGATCCGCCGGCTTAGCTTAGTAGCTTACATATTGTTCTTGCAACCGCCGGCTTTGTTGCCGGATAAATTCCTAATGTATATTTTGATAATTTTGTTGGTAAAATGTATATTTTAGTAATTATCGATTTATAATAACTTGCTAATAGAGGTTTTTAAAGTAGTTTTGAGCAAAACCTTGAATTATTTTCAACACAACATTTGGGTTTTAATCGAGGGTTATTTGCATAGTAATAGACGTGTTATAATGATTTATGTAGGTATCATTATAGTTGAATCAGTGTACTTAATTTGAAAAATTGGATTGTAATAATTATAATATTTTCTATTGGTCGACAATATTTTTATTTTTGAACGACAAAGATATTATATTACCAAATGGAGGTTAGAAAAACCTAACTAACCACAAACAAACCATTACATGAATAATAAAGGGTTTTGCAGCCAACTAGAACTCGACATAATATAGGACTTGTCTCTAGCTTTAAGCCAGTTAAAAGAAACTTGGCAAAAAAGTTGTGGTTTCGGGCATTGTACTTTGGTGTTGGGTTAGCTTTTCCTAACCCCTTGTTTTAATTTTATTTCATTGCCGTTAAAAAAAAAAATACTATATCAATATTTTATAAGAAAGTTTCTCCAAGAAAAGTAACAAGGCTATATTTAAAGTAAATATAATAGACGTGCTTCTTGATGGAAAAAAAAATCGCAACCGATCGAACGTAAACGGTATACAACTAAATGCGAAATTAACTTCGTTTGGTCAAAAAATTCCAAACCCGAATGAACCTGTGAAGATACAAACAAATAGATAATCTAAAGTGCAATAAAGAGACATGAAAATTTTAACGTGGAAAACCCGGCCCTCAAAACGAGAGTAAAACCACAAGACTTATTGAGCCGCTTTAAATCCACTATCACCAAATCAGAACAATATTAATTCCTCTAATAGATTTATTAGAAGCATACGATAATTATCATATACTTGAGAATAAATGGCATCGAGTATATGGAATAAATAAACGAAGAAGCGTAAGACGTATCATCAAAATATTGGTCTCTAAACGTCTCTCGTATTCAAAATAATCAACACGTTCGTTATCTCTTTTCCTTCGATCGAACATAAAAAATCCAAAGAAATTGCTCCTTTCGTATCTTGTTGTTGTTGGCGGCAGAAAGCCTCAAAACTCAAAAGGAATAAATATACACACAAAACACACCTTTTGTGTTTGTGTATGTAGCCCATTTTTTTGATGACGTGAGCGAAGGAAAAGTTAATATATTATTTATTTTTTCTTTTTTAATTATATGACCTAAAACTAAAAATAAAATGACACTAAATAAAATTGGGTTAATATTTTAGGCTTACTTATATGTCTAAAATAACCTAACAAATCTACCCATTTTTTGTCTTTGAGGAAGAGTTCGTCATCCCAACGATCGAGCAAAAAACATACACCTTTTTCCTTGCTAAAACTTTAGTCAACATATTGGAACCATTATAATGGGTATAAACTTTATCAAGTTAAAACAACTTATCTTCAAGAGTATCTTTAATCTAATGATACCTCATATGAATATGTTTTGTTTGCATGATGAGTAGGACTTTCATTATCAGGCTGAACGTAATGGGCGTATTTTTGGGGTTTTTTTGCGATTTAGCGCCCCATAGCACCTGGGTCACCTCCCCCCCCCCGGGCGCTATGAGTGTTTTTTGGCCCAAATACGCTGCCCACAAAACGCCGAAGAGGGGGCTTCATGGTGTTTTTATGTAGTTTTCTTTATTTTAAATAAAAAAATAATTAAGTAATAATTAATGGGTTTCATGGGAGCTTTATCACTACACACTTTATACCCATAAAGCCCATTGCCACATCATAGGGGTGAGCATGGTTCGGTTCGGTTGGCTCGAACCGAACCGAAACCAAAGTTTTCGGTTTCTAAGAAAAAAAAACCGTTCGGTTTCGGGTTTTTTCGGTTTGATTTTTTCAATTTTTTTCCAGTTTCGGTTCGGTTTCGGTTCGGTTTCGGTTTCGGTTCGGTTTCGGTTCGGTTTGGTTCGGTTTCGGTTTCGGTTCGGTTTCGGTTATTTTTATATTTCTTTAATGTTGTTAATATAATTTAATTTTAAATGTCCAATCTTAAAAAATAAATAAAAAATAAGTACCGGCATAACTATTGAATTAAAAACAAAAACAAAAATAGTAACGTGAAGTGGGTGACCGTAGAAAATATAAAGTAACTTTAAATTTATAAGTTTTTAACACTAAAGATCTTGACGTAAATTATTAAATGTTAACCTAAAATATAAATTAAGGGAATAATGGTCACTAAATTTTTTAACTTAAGTGTTAAGTGTTAACTTAAAATATAAATTAAGGTTTAAAGATTTACAATGTGTCCTCATAAAATGTTAATTCACACATTTGTCCCTCGGTTCGGTTTGGTTTTTATAACGGTTCGGTTTTTCGGTTCGGTTCGGTTCGGTTCTTAATAGACTTGAAACCGAAACCGGACATTATTTTCGGTTCGTTTTTTTTTTCGGTTTGGTTTTTTTTGGTTTTTTCTCCGGTTTGGTTTTTTTTGTTTCGGTTCGGTTTTTCGGTTTTTTGCTCACCCCTGGCACATCATCCGCCACATGGCGAAAAACGCCCAAGGGAGGGGCTTTATGGGGCTCTATCACTACACTTAGCCTCACAAAGAACTATATAGCGCTTTTACATAGCCAAACTCTTGCATAAATATTTTTAACCACAATAGCTCTTTGCATCTCAGTTTTCGCAATCTACTCCACCTCTATAGTAAACAATTAAGCAACACACTTTTGCAATCTTGACTGCCATGAAACAACTCCCCCTATAAATGTCATTAAGTATCCAGAAGTGGATTTCATGTTGTCATTATTTCTCGTCACATCATTAGTCGTATAACCAACAAGCATCAGTTTCTCATTCCCAAATGTTATATCTAATTTGGAAGTACCATGTAGATATCTAAGAATCCACTTAACTACTTCCCAATGCTTCTTACCCGGATTTGATAAAATCGACTGACAACACCAACTAAATGAGCAATATTAGGTCGTATTAGCATACATCAAACTTCCCACTGTTGAGGCATATGGAACTTTATCCCTTTCTTCAATCTCTTTTTTAGAAGAAGGGTAACATTTATCATTGAGCTTAAAGTTGGGAGTAGGAGGTGTACTAACCACTTTGGCTTTAGCAATGTTGAATCTGCAAAGCACCTTCTCAACGTATTGCTCTTGTGATACGTATAATATCTTTGAAGCTCTATCTCTAGTAATTCGAATGCCAAGAATCTGTTTTGTTGGCCCCAAATCTTTATTGAAAACGACTTCCTCAATTGTTTCTTCAGCTAGGTAATTTTCTCTGCATTCTTGCCAACAATCAGCATATTATCAACATAAAGGAATAAAATAATGAAATCATCATCACTAAAACTTTGTAAGAAAACACAGTGATCTGAAGCAGTCTTTCGATAGCCTTATGATGCGTGCGAGATGTATATCGTAAACCTGCAAGAATTGACTTTTCAATTTATTAACCTAAATCATCTATCTACGCATGCATATAGGAAAGCGGACCTATTGTATAGCTGTTACACCCCAAAAATCCACCTGCGGACTATCACTGTATTAGAGGAGTGAAAAACCAGGATCTCAGTCATCAGACATACAGAACATTCTATATGCAAGACAGACCATTTTAAAAATCAGAGTTTTCAGTCCATGAAAGTTTGATAAAAATGGTTATCAGTGCGGAAGCGTAAATAAACAAACAATGTTTTAAAGTCTCGCGCCCAGAACGCTCAAAAGTATAATAATTTCATCAGACATGCATAAGTTTATGAAAAGACCATGAACCACCTAATTCCTTCCCGATTACCCAATTTTGGCAAAACAAGCTCAAGAATTCAAATTAATAGAGGGTTATTGTAGATCATACCTAAAGATGTAGGACTGATGAGTTTGAGCTCCTAACTCCTCGTCGTCTGGTCGAATTTCACAGAAGAAGTTGCGGGTTTGATTTAGAATTTTCAAGGAAAAAAGGTGAATTGGTGAGTAATTCGGTGTTATGAGGCCGCTATTTATATGCATCAGATGCGTCCCAACCTCTAGACACGTAGGGTGATGAGCAATCGGAGAAAAATGACACGAAATGGACGAATCTTGGGCTGCAAGGAGGATATCGTGGCCAAATCGCGACCTGGAACAGGTTGCGCATCATGATAGCCTAAGGAACCAGCTTTGCGCGCCTGCTAGCTACTTTGGCAAAATGATAGTTTCAGTCCCTCTACGTTGTTTTAGTGTATTTCTTATTATTTAACCCCTTATCTTTCACATAGTTATTATTTTATGCCCAAAATGTGTTATGGTTTATTTCTACTAATTCCTAACCCCGGGGACACGTATAACGAAAATAAAAATACGTATATACTCATTTAAAATACATATACAAGACGTATTGATTCATGTATCATCATATTTAAACTCGTTCATCCTCTTTCTCATCTAAATACGTGTTCATTCATATATTATCAATTTCAAACTTGATTTATAATAAAAGCATACACACACACACACATATATATATATATCTATATGTAACTACGTAGACGCAAATAACTAGATGTTACATTTTTGTACCCTATAAAAGTTTAAAATTAAGTATGTATAAAACGTTTCTTTAAACAGAGGATTCAATAATTTAAGATCCTTAATTGAGATCATAAAATTAACACTTTAGTCTATGTGTAGTGAGTGTTATATGCCCATATAGCGCCTTTATTGTGCCCCTCAAACCCCCCCCCCCCCCCCAAGGGTGTTGTAAGGGCAAAAATGGGCATCCATTTGATGTGTATAAGTCATGTGGGTTTGAATTTTTTAAATTAAACCGTTACACAACAGTATAATTTATATTTAGTTTTTATTCCTTTTTCTCATCTATAAAACCATCTACCTTTTTACATTTTTATCACACAATTCTTCTGCTCCTGTATAAAACCTATCTTTTAAATTTTTCTACCAACAATGTCTAACTAATGGACCGAAGAGGAGGAGTTCGAGTGTATCATTTGTATATTGAACGTTGAGGATGAGACAAGGACGTTTGCTCCCAATGGTGCCGAAGATGATTACTGAGATCGCGTAAAAGAATTATATGAAGAGAAACATATAAAAGAATAAATGTATGACTATGATATGGGGTTTCACGATGAACCCATATCACCAAACCGTCCATTGGAGGAACTAAAAAATGGGCGAGGTTACTCTCGGTTATCTTAAGGTTTGACAAAATATACACAACACGGATGAACATGTTGAGAGATCCGGACTACGATCATGATGAAGGTGTTATGAAGGAATATGTTATCGAATATAAGCGGTTATATGAAATATTGTTTATTAAGTTAAACATTTGGAAGTATTTTGAATAAAATTATTACTACTGGTTTTTTTAAATAAAATTATGTAATTTGTTAGTTTATCTTTTTAATTAAATTATGTAATTTGTTTTAATTTAATGAATTTATGTTAATTTATTCTATATCTTGTTGACTAAACTGCCACGTGTTAACATTTACCTAACGCAATGACATTTTGACTACACATAGCCTTATAACAAAATACAACCTTGGTAAATAGTACTATTTGCTATTCTGTTTTTTTTCTTAGTTTTTTTTTTTGTTTTGTTGTTATTGCAGTGTTTGGATTGTTACGCAGCTTTTATTTCTCGTATTTCTTACATAGTGTTATGATAATTCAATTATTTTGCATGCACGCATTATTTATACCACATGTGTTCGTGTTGTCGCCATGACAAGGCACGAATTCTCAAAAACTAGTTATATATAAAGCAATCATTTGGTCCTTGATGAAGTATATAATAGTACATCGATATATGATGGTTTTTTTTTTACTATATATTATATGTAGAGTGCTATATATGTATATGGTATATAGATGTAATGTATGTCTACCTGCTAAAGGGTATGGAGTAAAGCTTAGGCAAATATAAATACAATGTGGGGCATACTTTTCTTACAATATAATTTTATTTTATTTTTTCCGCATATTTTGATTGTGGAATCTACACCAACATAGATAGAGGACATCTTACGAAATCGTCTACAGTAGTTTTGGAAAAGAAAGTATAGATTCAAAAGAAGAAGCAGTTATCATCTTCATGAAAAGTGGGATAGGAGTTGGAAACAACTTCAATTTTTTTTTATTTTTATATTAGTTAGATTTTAATAATCAAATTTATAACTCCGGATAATAATATATTATCAATTTAATTGGCACTAACACTATCAACTTTTATTTCCGTTATCAAGACAACTTCAAGTAACATAATAATAATAAATTTATTTATACTTGATTCCTGTTTGTTTATACTGATCAGATTACTTATTCCGTTAGAAGTCGTTCTTATGAGCCTAAAATCAAGTGTGAATATATAATTATTAAGCTAACAAAAATAAAAGTTAAGAATGTTAGTAGCCAAACTAATACTATAAATTATTATCAATTATTATCGGCCAAAAATGGGTTCATTCCACATTCTTTTGCTCATTTCTTCTTTGTTCTTACTTTTCCTCGTTTCAATTTTTAGTATTTTTTATTTATGTATGTTTGTAGTCTATTAATATTAATCTTTAGATGTTTTAGTATGTTTATATGCATGTATTTATTTTGTGTATGTATTTGTATTTGTATGTGTTTTATTGGTTATTAGTATATATGTATTCGTCTGCTTAACATATAGTTATTAATTGAGTAAATTACAGCAGAGGTCCCTGTGGTTTCTCCAAATAACGGAAGAGGTCTCCAGAGTATCAAAATTACGAAAAAGGTCCCCATGGTTTGTATAATTGTAACACGGTAGATCCCTCTGTTAGTTTTTAAGGTTAAGTTGCCTCATGTGATAATCATGTACGTGATGGCCATTTTTGTAATTTCCACATAATAATTTTCAAATCCTAACCCCTAAGTAATTTTTGTACGCATGCTACTCAATACGCAAGAAAAGCTCCTGTTCTTCAACTACGAAAAAAAGAGATGCAGAAGTGGTATACGTATGCTATTCAATACAGTTATACAGTTTAACCTTCAATGCATTTAAGATACCAATTAAGTTGGGAAGCTTGCAAGCTTTGATGATAACAGTACCTAAGGTTAGAAATTTCAAGAAACGTAAACCACAACAAAATTAACAAACGAAGACCATAAAAGGATTTTACAATTCCACAAACTCACGCAAGTGGGTCACAACCCATCTGATTCTTGAAATCTAGAAAAGGGCTTTAAAAAAAATCATCAATGTTGGAGCTAATCAAGCCGAAACCTACACAACATCACAATTTACAAAAAATTCATGAAGCCAAACGCCAATTTTGACCAATATCGTTGTAAACCGAACAAAACAAAACCCTAAAAGCTGAATTCAAGCATGTCGCATCAAATTCCACACCGATTAAAAACCGAATCGATGATAGAGAAATCAGAAACAGGAACGAATTGCAAGGAATAGATGAATTAGAGGTTATTTTACCTCAGGATGGAGCATGATGAATGTGAGAGGGAGGCGGAGAAACCCGTGATGATTTGCTTGAAACTTGAAAGGGAGGAATGAAAAGTGCAAGTGGGGGTGGGGAAATGACTCATATGCCCTTTCCATTAATTCAAATTGTGTAGTTAACGCCATAATTTAACGGTGTTAGTGAAGGGGGACCTACCGTGTTACAATTATACAAATCACGGGGACCTTTTTCGTAATTTTGATACTCTGGGGACCTCTTTCATTAGTTGAAGAAACCACAGGGACCTCTGATGTAATTTACTCAATCCTGTTAGGTTAATTAGTATATGTGTTCGAAAGTATATTTAATTTAATGCCTCGCTTTATGCATATTCTATTTAAGATAATCTTTAGGATATACCCGTCCAATATTTTATCTAATAGAGAAAAATAATGTGTGCGTTTTATTGGTACTCGTAACCTTAAGGTCACGAGTTCGAGTGTTTGAGCTAACATGTTTTCCATCTAGCCATTTGCGGAGGTAGTTTTTTCTGGAACTGGTTGACTGATGGGCTTGGGCGCCAATGACGGCCTTTTGCCATTGGACTTCCCGGTTCAAGTTCAGATCTCGTTTAGTTGGCCGTTAAAAAAAAATATTTTTTTTTGAAAGGCAAACACTCGGTTACTCAGGGGTCTCATCCTGGCAAATGATGCTACCCACGACACGCTGCGACCACAGGTCGTGCGAGTAACCAAGACCCTCTTTGTTGCACATTCATCCCAGAGGAAACCCACCGCCTTAAGGCCCACTGTGATAAAACCTCCGACCCACCTCTATTTGATTTATTATTCATTTTTTGTGTCTGGTGGGATTTGACCTTTGACCTTCACATTGGAAGGCAAGGGTATATCCACTCCACCAAATGGTGGGGGATAATAAAAATAAAAATAAAAATAAAAATAAAAGTTATATATGTATGTGTATATGTATTCGTCTGCTTAACATGTAGGCATTTGTATGTATTTATTGCTAGGTTAATAGTATATGTATCCTTTAGGATTTGCCCGTCCAATATATTATCTAGAAAAAAATAATACTGTAGTTATACACTTGCATATAGTAAAGAAAAATGTGCATTTATTATATTTTCATAATGTTGATAAGTTAGGTGTTTCAAACATGCTTTAGATCTTAGATGTGGGCATATACATGACGATGGTCATGTCGTTATGAGACATATAACACCTAATGTGTCGAGTACTTATCACATCTCATCACAATAATAACAATAACAATAACAACAAAATAGAAAGGGTAACAACAACAATGCAAGAAATGCAAGAAATATGGCAAAAACAAATAAAAGAAATAGAACGACAAGACATGATGATGATTAGTGATTTTAACGATGATAATTTTAATGCTTTAATATTTTATGTATTGTTGTTTTGATAAGTTTTCTATATGTCTTCAACAATTTATTTTTGAACTTTTTATTTTAATATCTTAGGCTATGTGTACTGGAGGATATATATGACATTATAAGACTCCATATATAGCGCCCAAACACCACACCCAATGGGCGTCATGTATCAAAAAATTGCAAGATGCATGATGTAAATAGCGTCGGCCAACCTCTTCCACTTGATTGGTTTAATCTTTTGTTTAATTTTTCTGAATGGGCGATTTTCTTACTAGATTTAATAATAATAATAATAATAATAATAATAATAATAATAATAATAATAATAATAATAATAATAATAATAATAATAATAAAATTGTTATTATTATTATTGTTATTATTATGACTAAACCATTTTTTGCGATAACCCCTTGAAAATGTGGCTGTTACATAATGTATAACGACCTTTAAAAGGGTTATGAGTACACATAGTTTTAAGTATTATTTGTTTTCATTACTGGATTTTTTTTGAAAAAGAAAAAACTAGAAAAATAATAATGACCTATAGCTTAATGTCTTATCATCGTCATTGAGTCAAATGGAACATTAAGTTGGTGAATCTACGACGATGACATTCCGCTATAGATGATTTATTATTAAATAAAATAAAATAAAAGCTTATAGCAATAACATGTAGCTATGTATTGCTTAAAATTTTAATAGAATAAACTTTTTTTCCGGGAAGTAGGTTTGCTGAAACCCCATCACTACAAGAAAAGAGAGTAGTAGCGACAACAATATTAGCAATAATATCTTTAGCGACGACATGTCGTTGTTAATGCTTCCCATCCGCAATTGGTGGTTTCATTAAGATCTGGCCTTTGACTAGATAAAGGTTCTAAGGGCCATTGTTTTATAATGTATTTGTTTGGAAAAACCGGAAACAAAAGTAATACGGAGAAAAATACGTTTTACTAGTTAGAGAGTATTAGCGTCGACGGTTATTAGTGACACTTGGGACATTAGTGTCGACATTTGTTGCATTAGCGGCGGAGTGGTAGCGACAACTCAATGACGGTCACATATTGTCCAAAAGGTAATAGCGGCGATATTGCCTATCTTTAGCAGAATGGTCCTGTTTTTTGTAGTGATCATCGGTACACTGAAAACAAGTCATTGCTACAGGTTCATCTTTGATGGCGACTACTATGATGACGACATTTAACAGCTATCCATACAACACTATAACGACCATCTCTATCCCGACAATTTGTCATCTGATCGAAACAAATATTTTACTATGTACCCCTCGGTTTATATGAAAAATGTATTTATCTTATTCTTTAAATCATTTATATATATTCACTATATATCAAGGAACGTGCCTTTCAATCTGTCTTCCAAAGGAGATGAATTTATAAGTCTTTTGGAATGGATACAGTACTCTTGATTATCCGTCACACGTTAAGTTTTGTTTTACCAAAAATAAAATATATTTAAATTACAGAAAAAATGTATTATATAATAAAAAATGATTAAATTAAGTTTAGGGTTTGAGCCTAGTTAAGAGTGCCTTTTTGCACTCTTGTGTCATGCCCAAACATACTAAACATCAATCATTGTAATGTGTTAAAGGGCCAATACCAATCGGCTATTCTAGATTACTTTTGGGGACCTTGTTTCCACTTTGCACAAACTTTCATGTTTTATTTTTATCTATGAGGGGAGAAAACAAAATTATATTATACCTTAAAAATATAATCTCACCTAAGTTTTGAATGATGAATCTATAATATATAATTTTTTTTTAACTTTTTAAAACCTTTGTAAAATAACTTTATAAGCTATATGTGATCTGTTAGATACTTAGTGTAATTTAAGATTGCATATAACATTCAAATAAGATTGTACGATTGGTTGAATGTCATCGATACTAACGAGGATCCAAAGGGGCGCACCCCCGAGAGAAACGGGGTCTAATGGGCGGCAGCCCCTTACGAGGTTCAAGGGGCAGAGTCTCTGGCTGGGGTCGAGCTAAAAATTTTATTTTGAATAAATTGCTTAATGGAAAATACATCAGAATTTTATTTGGGACCAAAAATGCATTAATTAATACTCGAGGGACCGAATGTGTAAATTCATTCGAAATTCGAATAGTTAGCTCCTTCATAGTTATCTTTACGCTCCTACCCCAATTTTTACGTAATCTCATCTGATCCATCAATCAATTTTTCTGCAAAATACAGCTTACCAAAATCCATACATATTCTTAAATCTAATCTGATTTTATCCGATTGAATATTGGTATCCGCTCTAATTATTTGATCAGAAAATGTATCACGAATTCAGATTCTATTCAGTATTTGCTTACCAATTTCTGATTTTCCCCAACATGGACATGTGGTAAATGTTTGAGTGACTACTTTATAAGTTAAAATAAGAATTATGAATTATAATTTTCATTGAATAAAATGATATCAAATATGTTGTTCAAGTAATTAGTTTTTATCTACGGTGTTGTGGACTCAATGGCTCAAGATTGTGTGGGGATTATTAACGGTGTCCTCTGCCTATGTCGCCGATTGTGTGGAATATATGTTTAGTAACCACCCACATCGGTTCTTTGGACCCTTTCCAAGCAGCTCCACCCTTGAATAACAATGACATGTACCATTATTTAGTATAAGATAATATTGACAAGCATAACAAATTCTCTCTTTTCGCTCTCTTACATATCCTTATTGTCTTATTCTGATACTGATACTGATACTGATACTGATAGTGATACTGATTTTCATGTCAGAGAGAGATATATATAAGAAAGTACCTTTCCTATGGTAAAACAAAGTATTTAGAATTCCTCAAAGAAGCAACTTATAAGTCGATATCTTTTCTAGGAATTATTTATTTCATCATTTATATACACTTTTTAACGATAAAAATCATCATGTCTCCACTTCATATGATTTGAATCTAATAACATTTGATTCATTAGTCATAACCTTATAACTATGTTGTCAATTTGGAGATATTTATATCTACTTACTAAATCTTTAGTTTTAAGGATTAGTACTAATTACTAATTAGGTTTCTTTAACCAATTTAAAGTTAGGCCCTCTATTTGGACACCTACAAAAAGATAAAAATTGCTATTTGGACATCTTTATACGGTGCGTATAGGCCTATATGCAGCGTATAGGGGCTCTAAAAAGCTATTATTGAGCTCTGAAAAATACTTATATGCAACGTATAGGCCTATACGCTGCGTATATATTGATCAAATCGTATAGCCCCCCCCCCCCCCTGAACTTTATGTCGGAGACGTCCCAAAAAAGAAAAAATACGCTACGTACTCGGCTATACGCAGCGTATTCAATGTATAAAAATGACAGGGATGTTCAAATAGCATAACCCTTTAAAGTATTTGTATTTAAATTGTTTAAACAAACCAAATTAGTATTTAGTACTAATCCTTAAACGGCAATTGCATATATCCCCTTACAAAACCTATCAATTGCATCATGGTCTGTGCAATTCCAGATTAAATAAACGAAATTATACATTCGTTTCTCTTTCTCCACAAACCGAGCACCCTTTTCGATTAATTACAAAAGCAGATGGAAAATATTATTTTATTATTATTTTTCATTTAAATTTTTATCTCCTGGTCTTTGAAACTGCAGACCATGATGGGGTGGCAAAACGTTTGAAGGTGGGTGGTGTCGTGGTATTGTGGTAACATGGCGGGTGGCTAAGGGCTTTGGCAACTCGATCTGACCCTTAATTACAAAAGAAAAACAAAAAAACAAAAAAAAAAAAGGTCTGAACTCCGGAACCTCTCATCAAGTCAGCGTTTAGGAGGATTCACTACAAGATGATAAGCATGTATAAAAGTAATTTAATCCATGGATAAAGGAAAGGAACTTTAACTTGATGGGCATGAGTCGGATATGATTGTGTTTTGGTTTATATGCCCCTTCATGATTACAATGTCAATTTTCTCAAACAATAAGCACATGTGTGTAAATGCCATGAATTATCACATATAACTTTTTTATTCATAATATATTTTTTTAAAATTAATAAGTAATACACATTTTTCATGTAAATATACTTTCAGAACTTATATTTAATCTACCCTTATATATATGTAATACACAGTTTTCATGTAAATATTGTAACATCATTAATTATATATTTCATGTAAATATTGTATGTAACTCCGTAAAAAAAGTAATGGTGAAAAAAATAATGCTGTAAGAAGAAAATCAAAACGATCAAACGTAGATTACCTTGTTAGACCACCCACATCGGTGGGATTTACGGGCGTACGTACGTACGTACGGCGTACGTAACCGATGTGGGTTACGTACGTACGCGCGTACGTACGTAGTTACAAACCCTCACGTACGAGACATTGCGGGACCCACTGGATTATTCTCTTTTTTTTTTTTCCTTTAACATATTTGTTTTATTTTGTTTTATTTTAACATTTAATAATACAAATATATATGTTTTACATTACCTTGTTAGAATATATATGTTTGGTGTATATTCATTAATATTAAATTGTCATTATAATTATTTATCTTAATTAATTATTGTTCTTATTATCCTAGTTAGGCATTTATTCGATGGACGTAATTGTCCTTACTAGATAATAAGGGTTTCCCCTTGGGTGTATAAATAAAGATGATACACAGAGAGTTAAACAACTTAATCTCTCTCTCTAATTTTGTGAGCCTCTCTCTGCCTCTCTAATATTCGTGGACCACCATCCACCTTATCTCCATCCTAATAGTACACCCTAAACGGGAACCTGATCAGGAAACATGATGGATTATCTACACAGCACTGACATCAACGATCCGCCAAACAGGTAATCTTTATTTATTATCTGTTTATTCTTTTGCGATGCAGGATTCGTTAAACATGTGGCATCAGAGTGTTGTGTTGATTAAACGAATTATTAATCTGAATCGTTCATATATTTGACTGCTATGATTTCGAAAATAAGATGTAATCAATAAACATGATTTTCGAATCTGACCACAAAACCTTACATGTTTCTAAAATCGCTTTCTTAACAACCCTAATGATGGTCAGATCTGTTTTCAAAATCATACGAAAAACCTTAAGATTTTTCGTCCAAAATTAATAGTTTTCGTCCAAAAAATTTGAGTTTTCGCCCAAGGCCGGACCGGAAACTCCATATCCAGACCGGAAACTCTCTGTCCGGACCGGAAACTCTCTGTCCAGACCGGAAACTCTCTGTCCAGACCGGAAACTCCCTGTTTGGACCGGAAACTCTCTGCCCGGACCGAAAACTCCTTGTCCGGACCGGATACTCCTCAGACCGAACCGGAGACCCTCCAGGCCGAACCGGAGACCCTCCAGGCCGAACCGGAGACCCTCCAGGCCGAACCGCAGACCTCCCAGTTGAACCAAAACTCACGGGCGAACCGAAAACTTGCTAACCGGATACCTAATTTTCGACCGGATACTCATTTTTTGACCGGAGACTCATTTTCGACCGAGATCTTATTTCCGACCGAAAATGGGGGCTTACTATTAATTATGTTTTGTATAAACCTTATAAACTTACATTTTTACAAAACCCACACCAACTAAAATCAGCTAACAAATTAACTTGTCTTATTTAAGTTAATAAAGGACATTTAATAAGGTTTCAATTCTGGCTAAATCTGATTTGTTGCCTATATAATGTCATTTAACTTCATCTTACAAGTCAACTTATTAACACTGATCATTCACAATCAAATTTAGATTAATTTATCAACTTGTCTTAATTAAGTTGATGACATCTTCAAAAGTGGTAATTCCGGCCAAAGCTGATTTACTTACCTTAACTAATATCATTTAACTTTACAATACAGGTTGACTTATTTAAATTAAACTAATTTATTTGCTTAACTTGATAACATGTTTAAAACCCCGATTCTGGCCAAAGCCGATTCGTCGTTTTACAATGTTCATCAACTAAATTAAGCATTCGCCTTATACATACATCTGTTTCCTTTCTGGCCAAAGCTGATGGGTCACACCTGTATTCAGCGAAACTAATTTGTGCATAAAACTTAAGTGTATTATTTATGGCTAAAGCTGATGTGTTACATTATTTTTTGCACATACCCTTATTTTGTTCATAATGCTTAGGTGATAGGCAAAGAAATAAGGCGAAAGCCGAAAAGTAGAACCTAACTAGTCTATTATTTTGGTGTTGTAATAGACTATATCACATCTTCATTTGTTTAAATTTTGCCTTATCTTTGTGTCTTATGTTAATGCCTTAAATTATGATAGTACATGATTATTATTATTATGCCTTTGTTCATGATTATGCATCATTATTATGCCTTAGCTAATCATTATCATTATCATTGTGCCTTAGTTTTAAGTACCCCATAGAATCACTCTTATATCTTCTTTTCAATTTAACCTTTAATCTACATAAGTAATCAACTCTAAATTTAAATCACTAAATGTTTTCATAAAAGTTTTCCTCTTATCATAATGATCTTGATTATCCCTTAAGACAAAAGACTCTTAATTACTCTCTCTGATAAAAGGTTTTACAACGAGAACATTAAAAGTGAGTAAAGTATATTCAAATTGTCTATCATGATAAACAAAATCCCTTTAAACAATGCTATCATGGGAGATGTTTCAGATTTCCTAATCTAAACATCGTGTAAGTAATAAAACTCAAAAGAATTTCTTAAATACAAGCAAACACTTTACATTTAATGATGCTTAGTACAAAGTGTAAATTAGGTTAATGATTTAGTAAACACATCATATTAATCGAAAACATGACCCTTAAAGGGCTTGTGTTTCTGGGACCCAAGTTCTATCCTCACTAATGACATTATTTGTCCATTGGTATGGAGGCCAATGATAGGAGATCCGGGGAGACCCGGATTCGATCCTTGAGGCGATCGGGTTTTACCGTTAATTCGCCGTCGTGCCTACGGGCGGGCGGGTTAGCGGGTTTTCCCCCGGAACTGGAGTCACATGGACGCTTAAGGGCTCCGTACGGCTGGGTTGGGCCATCTGGCGGTGACCTTTAGCCATTGGGACACCCCGTACAAAGTACCTAGGTTTATTCTATTCGTTGGCCGTTCAAAAAAAAAAGGGCTTAGACATGTTTCAAATTAAAGTTATTATAGTGCATTTCATAATGAATCTTTTCTTAGCACACTTAAATATTTTTTTTAATTTCAGTCATCACTCACAAGTACCAAGGGAAAGCGAGTGTATGACAACTTTGTGCATAAAAGATAAACAATGCCTTAAACTAGAAAACCAGATTTTTTTCACCTCACTATCACTAACCCTTATACGATGAAAATAACTTAAAATAAGGAGGATAATTCTAATTTCTAAAATAAGATACAAGCAAACTTCCAGTTCTAAGTTCAAAATGGAACAACTGGCTAACAAAGAATAATCATTAATGACAAGTGTGCCCACTAAAATTTCAAATTAACACGTAAATGAACTAAAATCTAGTCTTATAGAAGTTTTCTTATGATCCATACACCATAAATAAACCAAAAGAACAACTAAAATGAGAGTTAGTGACACAATTAATGTCAAAGTTGTACAAACCATGAAAATCTATCTTTGTATTACACTTTATGATACCTCATTATGATCCAACATCATTTGGAACTTAGTATCATTACTAAAGTAAGACATTGACGGTTATAAGGTTTCACATGACTATGACAATGTCACTATTACCTTAAACTCTCAAAGTTGTTGGTTATACTTATCTAGTTGTCTTTACGTGGATTGAAATCTTCATAAATTATAACTAGATGGTTTATGTTCACAATCTTTGTTATCACATAAAGTGAGAACTCAACAAAGAGATTATATGTGTTAAAAGGAATACACAAAGTTCCACTAAGAGTTCTAACTTACTAAAACTCAAGCATATTAGTGGATCCTTATCCTAAAATAGAATATTTGGGCATAAAACATTTATCACTCATATAACTGATTATTTATTCTTATACTTAAATAATGAGAAACATCTTTCTCACCTAAAACTTTTAAGGATAAAGTTTTAAATCAACTTAACCATAAAATGAAAGTTGTGAGATTAGATCTAATAGATTAAATACTAAGATTGACATACAAATAATGGTAACACTCTTAAACCGCTAGGACTATAGTATAGTGAACCAGTAGATCATGTATGATACTTCTAAAGGTACATCATTAAGTTATGCATTTAAGTATCCTTATAAACATGATAACAAATATGTCATCTAAGTTATACATCTATTCCTATAGACCAAGACTCTAAATACAAAAACTCATATGCTAAACAAGGTTACTAAAATGTCCCTAAGAATTCATTCTGAAATTTGGATATGAAGTCAACCAGGTATAAAACATATATTTGGTTGTTAGCCGCAATTAAACCTTAACAATCCTCAACACTAAGCATGTTGAATGCCAAGTTCCTAAGAAATGCTAAGATTAGTGGGAGCAATCCAAGTCCTTATCAATGACTTGTCTTATGAGGTCAGTGGGGGTAGTGACAAGTCCTTATTCATGACTTGCCTAAGAGTACAAGAGGCGGGGGGAGAGACAAAGTTAAATTTAATATTTGAGTTTAACTCCGATTACACCTTTTGTACACCACTCTACCATAACAATAATACACTTCCACACACTTAGAAAATAATGTTACTCCTAATATACCTGACTTAAATGTTTAAGAGGAAATCTATGAAACTATTAATACTTTTTGCTTCAAACCCGTTAGATCCAGCTTAGTAGGTCATCAAGGCATAAATTGCCTATTAACTTTGATGATTATAAACCTACCTTAATAAAGCTTACATGAATACTGGAAAGATTACTAATCATATCTCTTATACTAAAGCCGCTATTAGCAATCAATCATCTGATGGAATAAGGCTAAAGTGAGCTTAACTCCCTAGATCAGAATAACGTTAGAAGTTTAGTTTTCCATAGCTAAACTAAAATCCAAAAGGAGAAATTGAACGTTATAAACCGTGTTTGGTTTCTAAAGGCTCTTAACAAGTTAAGAATTTTTTTTCTAAAGGATTCTTTTTAGAGATCATCGTTGTCCTTATTACTCACTCATAACTAAGAGTGACATTTACTGGACTTATAAAATATATTTACTTAATACTCACTTAACATAAGGACATGTTCACAAACTAAAACTCAAGGTTTCAAGCCTGAAAGTTAAAGAACACTTAGTCTTTAAGATGAGTAAATTCATATAAAGGGTTAATATAAACAAACTTACAAGTGATATTCAAAGTTTGATGAAGTTATAAATGTAATCATTCTTCATCAATAATAAGTGGACAATGGTCCTACCTTAAGATGAGTGGGAGCAACTAATACAACACTTGCCCTTATATACATTATTTTAGGCAAGTAATATGTTAGTTTTGTTGCACGAGTTAAAGCGACTTATTCTCGCATAATTTTGACATTAAAGTCTTGAAGATGCATCTTATACAATAAGCATCAAAATACATTAAGATCAACCTAACAAGACATTAATTAAGTCTCATTAGATTTAACTATGTGTTCAACACATTACAGCATGCAACGTTGCTCTTAGTCTGTAACTCTAGTAACTAAAGGAGATTAATAATAAAGGTTCAAATAACTAAACCTCACACTTCATTAGTTAGAAGTCTTACGTATGTTCAAGTCTATACTCGTTTAGATATTGCCTACATTACTGAAATACTATATATGATTAAAATCATTTCCTAATGTTAGTTCATTAGAAAGCATCTAAGATGATATTTCAATATCTATAGGAAACGAAAGACTATAAATTTGAACTATAGAAGAAGTGACAAACATAAAGTAGTTTACTATCTCTAAATTCTAACTTTATTGTATTCAAAGGATATGAAATGTCAACTCAGGGGTATATCCTGTAGATGCTAGATTATGAGGCTTGTAATATTAAATTAGTTGGGATGGGCTTAGAGGGTTTAATTAGATTAGTAGACTAGTTTACTATTAGATATGGACTTGGGCTTGGGTTTAAGATCCATAAGGGCCCAATTGTAAACCCATTGGGGTGCCTATATAAACCCCAATGGTTCTCCTCATTTGGGGTTGCTGATAACGATTTTGGGGAGAGCCTCCTTGGAGTTTTAGATCGCAATCTTAAACTAGCTAGAGAGATCAAGTTTACGATTTCTTATTTGTACCCGACAAGTTCATCTTGTGTGCAAAGATCAGGTTTTTTTTAACGTTTTAATCATCGTATTCTTCGATTTCTTCTCTTCTCTTTCTTGAATCGCTAATCTAACCGGATTCCTCACGCTTAGATTAGTTAGATATCGTGAACGATTGTTGTTTCGGGGCCAACATATCCTTATGTTTGCGGACAAATTTATCTAATGGATTATGGAGAAGTCATAAGAAACTGATAACAACAACCTAAGTTATGACATAATATGCTTGTCAATAATAACTGATATTTCTTAATTAAAATTTTCATATCAGTTTTGTAGGGAGAGGATCATTTGAGAACCAATTGGGTTTAAGAACTAACAAGAACTAATCTCAGCCACTAGTTTATATATATGAAAAACCCCTCCATGAATTATAGTGGTCCCCACCTGAAATTAGTGGTTGAGATTTAGTTCTCAAAAGTTCTCAAAAGTTCTCAAAATAAATAGTTCTTATTTGAACCTAACCCCAGTTTTGTATCATATTTAATTTTTATATATACTATAGGGCATTTAGTCTTTATCTCAAAAGTTCTCAAACTCAATTATATATATAGGGTTGGGTTCAAATGAGAATTTTTATATTTTGGGAACTTTTGAAACCAAATCTCAACCACTAATTTCAGATGAGGACCACTATAATTCATGGGGAGGTTTTCCATATATATAAACTAGTGGCTTAGAATGGTTCTCAAAAGTTTTTAAAACAAATTGTTTCTCAAATGATCATCTCCCTATATATATATATATATATATATATATATATATATATATATATATATAGGGAGAGGATCATTTGAGAATCAACTGGGTTTGAGAACTTTTGAGAACCATTCTGAGCCACACGTTATATATAAGGAAATCCCCCCCCCCCCCATGAATTTGAATGCCTCCCCCCAGAAAATTAGTGGCTCAGAATGGTTCTCAAAAGTTCTAAAAGAAAAAAGTTCTAATTTGAACCTAACCACACACACACACATATATATATATATATATATATATATACTAGTTTTTTATCCCCGTGTGTTACACGGGTTAATTCAAAATTTTGTGGTGATGTCAAGTTTTTTTTTATTAATTAAACTATGACCAAACTTTTTGTTTATTATATAGTATATAATATAGATAAATAGGTTAGGTTCAAATGAGAATTTTTTGTTTTGAGAACTTTTTGTTTTGAGAACTTTTGATAACTAAATCTCAACCACAAGATTCTGGGGGGAGACCACTATAATTCATGGGAGGGGGGATACATGTAAATAAACCTGTGGCTCAAATTAGTTCTTTTTAGTTCTTAAATCAAAATGGTTCTCAAATGATCCTCTCCCTATATAAATATAGATAGATGTAACTTAATAAACTATATTATATATTAAATTAAGTAATTAAATAATTGGTTATTAAATAATTTAGAAGACAATAAATAAATAGTGGATATATATATCCAAATTAGAAGATCCGCTACAATAAATAAATAGTGGATACATTATATCCAAAATTAGAAAATCCGCTTGTGAATGTTTATTGGCGGGAAAAATTGTTGATGATGAATGTGGTGATGCCAAATGGCAAATTGTGGTGTTAAAAACTTTTCTTTTATTATATATATATATATATATATATATATATATATATATAGAGAGAGAGAGAGAGAGAGAGAGGAAGGATATATGAAAACCTTTCTGAGTTTGAAAAACCGTGAAAATCAAGCTAAAAATTTTGTTTTTTGTTCCGATTTTTTTTATGGTGACTCTTTAAGTTAAAAAAAGCCCCTTTATACAAAAAAGTTAAAAAAAAACGCCTAGTAAACTTTTAAAAATATATATATTTTATAACCTATGTTACATTTTGTGACGACTGATTATTTTTATTTTTTATTTCTTTTGTTACCAATTTGTTAACCACGTTATTCAATTTTCGGGACGAAAATTCTTCAACAAGGGGATACTGTGACAATCCGTCTTTTCAGGTCTTTTCCGATTTAACTTAAAATTAAACTGTTATAAATGCCATGTGAACATTAATGTGTTTGACTTGTGTTGACCTTAGCAATTCGAGCATTCACTTAAGTCTAGACGTTTTATATTTTATGTAAATCATATGTTAACGTTTTGTCATTTTATGTGGCAATTGAACTTATGATTTTATATGATATATATGTATATATATGCACATTATATTTTTATGATTTTATGTGACAAGGTGTCACGTAATTATACTTAACGTTCCTATTATTTTATGCGAGTATATATATGTTTCGTCATGATTTCATGTCCTTCAATTTATGTGAGCTCGAAAATAATTATGGATTATTTATGATTTTATGTGGTTGTCCAAGGTTTATATTTTCCTAAACGTTATACGTTGAGCATACTGCGGCAAACAATATATATACCGTTAATGTTATTTTCTGTTAACCTCGTTAGGGCTAGTTAACAACTTTCAAACTTTGAGGGGTTATTCTTGCCACTTCTTAAATTGCCTTTAACTAATAAAACCTGGGAGGACCAGTTCTGTAAATACCTAAAACTTACCCCCTAATATGTAAACCAGCGAGGGACCATTTGTGTCAATCACCAAAATTCTGTTTGAGAACCTGTGAAACCGTCACGACGGTACAAAGCAGTAACCGACTTATCCTTCAATTCTTGATTAACTTCTAATTATATTCACGTTTTATCGAATTGATCACCCTCGATCTCAATCATTTGCACAAAAGAACCGCATACAAATGACCCTATTTGCTCCGTGAACCACCGCCGACAAGAAATCCGGCCACCATCTCCGTTCCAGTTTAATTTCCGGTTGTTACAACACCATCGCACACACACTCTTTCCTGCACGAGTACTATAGCATCAGGGGCATCAAGCTTTATCTCCGGTGTCGGGTTCGTGTTCCGATCGTGTTTATCATCGTAGTGGTGTTGCTGTGTTCGTTCGAATCCCAATTACAAACCAAGGTATGCCTAAAAGTTCCACTCATATTCGTTGAATAGCAGTCGTTACCTCTAGTATCGCTTCTGTAAATCTCTAGTTGCAACAATGGAGGGTTGTGCACCCGAAGGTGAGTTTCACGGCCCCTTTTTACTTATTTTAATCCTGTTGGGGGAGATTAACATGCAAACACTTGAACTGTTAGATAATTATATCACCTGAATGATAGTGGCACACTTATGATAAAGTCCTCACTTTTAGAGTTACTGTTAATGTGACATTAGCGGGAACTTATTTGGTAGATCTACTGGGTTTGATAGCCCCAACCGGGTCAGTCGCTCTGGCACGATTGGATATCGAACGGGTGTTATAAACTTCTTAGTCTTAACGAGTCACAATTGAACTTGTCGAGCTTCAGTAACTGGATAGCTAGTTTAACTAGTCAAACGTGCACTGATTTCTTGAAAATAGCCTAGCTAGCTATTGATATACTATCTGGATTTTAAACTGAACTTGAACTGTTGTTGAACAGTCAACCTTGAACTTAAACTTGAACTGTCGAGGAACAGTTGATTTACATTGAACTGGGACTGTTGTTCAACAGTCGATTTACATTAACTTGAACTGTTTTTGAACTGATAAACCTGTGAACTCACCAACCTTTGTGTTGACACTTTTTAGCATGTTATTTCTCAGGTTGCAGATGTTCGAGTATCACGAGTACGCATGCATGAGTTTTGAAACACTTTTAATGTCTTTGAACAAGCCACGCGACCTTGGGTGACAAAGATTTTACATAAGTACTTTTATTGTATTTACGCTTCCGCATTTGTAAAACTCTAATTATATATTTTAATGAAATATGAAACGTTTTTATTAATTATTGGTCATTTGGTGTAACTAATGGACGGCGATCCTGGTTTGTCACGCTCCCTACGGCGCGTTATCGCGCGTGAGATTTTTGGGGGTGTGACACATTTGTAACATTACCCTGTTACATATGTAACATCGGTTATAAAATATATATATTTTTTTTAAATTACTAGGCGTTTTTTTTTTACTTTTTGGCATAAAGGGGTTTTTTTTAACTTAGAGAGTCAGCATAAAAAAATCGGAACAAAAAACGATTTTTTTAGCTTGGTTTTCACGGTTTTCCAAACTCGAAGAGGTTTTCATTTTATCCTTCCTCTCTCTCTCTCTCTCTCTATCTCTCTCTCTCTCTATATATATATATATATATATATATATATATATATATATGGGAAAATTATTGTACTGAGGGTATTTTTCGTGCGAAACATGCGAAAGGGGGTAAAATTGTCTGCCCACGTTTGATAATCACGCAATATTTTGCCATATATATGGGAAAATTATTGTACTGAGGGTATTTTTCGTGCTAAACATGCGAAAGGGGGTAAAATTGTCTGCCCACGTTTGATAATCACGCAATATTTTGCCACCGTGTTTTTTGTAGCAAAATGGTGTCAAAAAGGGCAATTGTCACCATTTTGCCACTAAATATGTTTTGGTAGCAATATGGTGTTAGAAGGGCAAGTGTCACCATTTTGCCAACAAAATATATTGTGAAAAAAACCTATCTACACGCAAGTCATAATCACGCACGTTATATTGACGAACTTAAAAAAATAGTGTCAGAAGGGCAATTGTCACCATTTTGCCACCAAATATGTTTTGGTATCAAAATGGTGTCAAAAGGGCAATTGTCACCATTTTGCCACCATAATATGTTGTGAAAAAAAACATATCTACACGCAAGTCATAATCACGCACGTTATATTATATAATCACACAAGTTATACGGAGCACATTGACGAACTTAAAAAATGGTGTCAAAAGGGCAACTGTCACCATTTTGCCACAAAATATGTTTTTGGTAGAAAAATGGTGTCAAAAGAACAACTGTCACCATTTTGCCATCAAAATATGTTGTGAAAAAAAATATATATATATATATACACATAATCACGCAAGCTTTATTTCATAAGCAATTGCCATCATTTTGCCACCAAATATGTTGTGAAAAAATGTACAGCTGGTCATAAGCACGCAAGTTATACATAATCACGCAACACAAGTTATACATAATCACGCAAGGCTTTATTTTTATAAGCAATTGTCACCATTTTGCCACCAAATATGTTTTGGTAGCAAAATTGTGTCAAAAAGACAATTGTCACAATTTTGCCACCAAATACAATAATCACGCATTCTTTATTTCATAAATCACGCAAAGGTTACGAGGATACATAACGAGTTCTAAAAAAATAGTTATTTTATTTTTAAAAAAAGTATAGCAATACTATACTCTAGGGATGAGCATTCTGTACTCGGTACCCGTACCGGTACCCGGTCCCGTACCCGTCCCGTACCCGTACCCATACCCGTACCGAGACATTGGGTACCGGTACCGGGACTCACTTTTGCCCTTTTTCGGGTACCGGTACTAACCGGGACCGGGACCAGGTAAAAGTAAAAAAATACCCGATTGGTACCCGTACCTGAGAATACGAATAGTTTTTTTTTATAATATAATTTAGTATTTTAGTAAATAGGAAAAAAAATACATCCCTAGCAACCTGTGATTATTGTTTGATCAAAGTACCCGTCCACTTCTCCTGTGATGATGGAAATGATTTTTTCATGGAATTTCTAAGTGTTGAAGGAAGTAACTTGGTTGCAAAGGAAACCGAGTTAAAGAGGTACCTTCAAGAGCCGCGCGTTACTTTTAGCAAGGGGTTTGACATACTTACGTGGTGGAAACAAAATGCTATTAGATTTCCAATCGTGTCTCGGATGGCTAAAGGTAAAATGTTTAAATTTTTAAAGTTTTTACTAGATATGTGTTATATTATTTATGTTCATTAACTATGTATATTTGTTAGATATCTTGGCAATTCAAATTTCCACCGTCGCCTCTGAGTCGGCATTTAGTACGCGCGGTCGTGTACTAGATGCTTATAGAACAAGATTGTCACCTAAGATTGTTGAAGCATTGGTTTGCACTCAAGATTGGGTCAGAAAATCAAGAAAACCAATTGTGGATGACATAGATGATATCCTAAAGGATGATGATATTGCCATTGGTAATAATAATACTAGTTTGTACTTGATTTGTTGTTCAATAACATATACTAACTATTTTTTTTTTGCTTGCTTTATAGAAATTGAGGATGCAATTAGCAAGCAAAAGGAAAAAGGAAAAGGAATGATGCATGACAATTAGAGAAGATGAAATTGAAGATTTTCAATTTATTTTGATTGGTAGTACCGTACTATTTGGTGTGTGTGTTTTGATTGCAACTTCTAATATTTTGTGTATGTGGTAGTTGGATCAGTCCATAACACTGTTACTATTCGGATGGTTCAACATATTATTTGGTGTGTGTGTTCCATTGCAACTTTTAATATATGATTTGTCGTATTTGTGTTTTTATTGAGTTTAGTTTATTAATTTTGTATCAAGTTTGATTTGATGTAGCATGTGGAACATACAAAAACAGGTAAAAGTTTTGGAATATGTTAACCAGGTACCAAACAGGTATTTTACCCAAATCCCGGTACCCGGTACCCGTACCTGCCCGGTACTCGTACCCATATATCAGGTACTGGGACCAAGTACCCAGTTTTTGTTTAAAACGGGACCGGGTACTAACCGGGACCGGTACCTGTCAGGTACGGGTACGGTACCCTGCTCATCCCTACTATACTCGAATGAAAGAGAATTAAATGCTTGATTTTATGATGTATTTTTTTAAACTGATGTCATATGAAAAAGTTATAGACGTTTATAAAAGTTGGGGGAAACTTTTTTTGTAACCTATACTCATTTTACCCCTCGAGGTTCTTTCACGCTTATTTTTTCTTTTTCACATTTGGATCAAATCTCACTAGATCTGGACCATTGATCTATCAAATCGAGGATCAATATTCCTTCGCACACTTCGCACGAAAAAATTACTTTGTATTTGAATTTTTATACACACACACGCATATATATATATATATATATATATATATATATATTTGAGCTTAAATTAAACGAGTAAGCAATGTGCCGAGCCGACCTTGGCTCGAGCTCGGCTCATGTAGAAACCGAGCTCAGTCCACTTGTTTCTAATCGTGTTGATTTTTGAGGGATCTAATTTTAAGTTTTTTTAATGAGTTCAGTTTTTTTTTTTTTTTTACAGTCACGCACCGCATATTTTTCATGTTGTTTATTTTGTAATGAAATAACTAAAAATATAATAAACATAAAAAAGGGTACAAGTTGTACTCTCGATCAAACCCAAGTCTCCATTATGTTTGAGAAGAAAGTATGGGTTGAGAAATTTTTCATGATGTGTAATAAGTTTGTATGGTCTCCCACAGATCTTTCTAGGGATTTGTGTCACTAGAAATGTACAACATATGAAGTTGTGAGTACATAGGCTACAACTTTTTATCCATATCTGCCTCCTAACTTGAATTCTTTTCACACTTCAACGATTTTAAGTTTTTAACATAGTGATTATATCTATTTTTTCTGTAAATCAAATAATACCCATTAATTTGATGTGAAATTAAATTTTTATAACTAGATTGTTTGACATATATAATTTATAATAGGGATACTTAACTATGGACAATTTGAAAACTATTTGAGCCATTTAAAATGAAACAAATCGGCCGGTTAAGCCAGTTTGAAATGTATATGTTTTGGTTGACGCCTAGAGTTTAAGTATTTATTATGGCCACATCTAGGGGTGTCGAAAATACCCGAACCCGACCCTACCAGAACCAGAATAAGTTATTTAAGGTCGAGTCTAATAGGGTTTAAAATGGTTAATCGGGATAACCCGACAAACCCGAAATGTTGTTTGGGTCGGGTCTTGGGTTAATTTTTTAAAAAAGTTCGGGTAACGGGTTAACCCGAATAATGATAAGTTTATAATGGACTTATTTTATAAATATGTTTAATTTAAGCACATAATTCGGAACCAAGTTTATTATTGTTTTGTAATACAAAATTTATGTTTTTTAACCCTACATGTTCAAAAAATAGACATATGCTTCTCTCTATGTGTATTATACGTTTGGCATTGCGAGTACGCTACACTCATGGTATGACCACCATGACTGATTTGGTTCGATTGTTGATCTACCCTACTGGTAAAGCTGTCGTGCATTACATTGGTTTACGCTCAAGTGTGTTAAATGTTGTGATATTTATAGGAACCCTATGCCTATGCAAACTTACACATCTGAGTTTCTATCCATTTCTAAGTTTTTAATTTCTTTACTTTTGATTATTAAGTTAATATTATAAATACGAGTAGTATATTTTTTACCTTTAATATTATATATACCCGTTTAAAACCCGGCTGACCCGACTAGCCCGACCTTATTAACCCGAAACCCGACTAACCCGAACCCTACTAACCCGAACCCTACTAACCCGAACCTTAATAGGGTCGGGTTACGGGTAAGGATTTAAAAAAAAAAACCCGACTAACCCGACCCTAATAACCCGAACCCGAACAGGTTAACCCGATTAACACCCTTAGCCACATCGATGGTATGAAACTTAGATTTGGTCTTGTAAATAGAACCCTAATTAACTACTATTATTGTTTTTTCAAAATTTTTTGATAACGTATATGATCTAGATGTTTACTCAAGAACGTTTTCATCATCGATCTGACACATTACCTTAAATGTTTTCAAAATACAACAATCGACAGGAGTGAACTCGAATACTAATATGGGTTCAACGCCTTCATGGGAACCTATTACATTATGAAAACTTAAAAAATATAATAAAAGAAAACTGAAGTGAATCCAGATATATTATTAGAGTGAATCCTAACATTAACATATAATATATTTTAGTTCAATGGTTAAGTGTTTTGAAATTCATATAGGTGGTGTGAGTTCTAGTACATATAATTAATATATTTTAGTTCAAAGGTTAAGTGTTTTGAAATTCATGTAGGTGGTGTGAGTTCTAGTCTTGCTGGTGGCGTTTTTATTCTTTTTCTTTATAGATATGGACTGAGTCAATTTAAAAAATACTAAAAGTTTTTTGTTCTGTTTTACGGATATGGACTGAGTTAATATTAAAAAATAACACTGAAAGGAGAAGGCATCGAACTTGGGTAAATGAAAAGACAAACATTTAACTAGTTGATCTAGATATTATATTAATCAAATTGCGCTACAAAATCTATTTAAAAAGAACAAATTCTGACATGTTTGACTTTTAAACTTTTTATTTCTCTCAAACAAATTTTTTATTTTTATTTTTACACTTATATGTTTTTTTCATATACCATACTAAACGTGTTTAATTAAGATTATATTAGTTATCAACCGCAAGTGATTTTATCAAAACAATTAACTTCATCTTATTCGTATTGTTATTGCATGATCAACCTTACTCGATCGAGACCGGCTAAACCACAAATTTAGAAATTTTATTCTTAGAAATCCGACCACAGGAAAAAATAAAACCAAATAAAAATAATCTTAAATCCGCCCCTATATTAAATAAATTTAATTATTCACCGTGTCACAAGATGACTTCAAGGCTCACAAGTCATGAAATGAGAAAACAAGTTGATAATGGGCCGAAGAATTCAGCCCGTTATATATTCACATTTGGTCTAGGCGCTTAGCCTACCATTCTTTTAACATCTTTTTTCTTTACAGCCAAATTTTATTAACCCCAAAGGGCTGCCCTCTAGCAAGAAACTAGAAAACAGCCCAAACCATTGTTTTAACATCTAACGTGACTATTTAAAAACAAGGTAAGGTTTGACTAAGATATTTCGATACATGGGCATCTAATGCTATATTTTTCCTTTGGTAGCTTCGCTTTACTATGTTTTTGCCAAGGATAGGCGTATCTCGCACACAAATATAACCATGTCGTAACGAATAGTTTACACAAATGTCATCGGTTTTTAAATCGAAACCGAACCGGTCTACAAACCGGGTTGTTGAAAAACCAGTTAGGGTCAAGCACGAACTACCAGTATCGCTATGGTTTGTATTTTTGTTTACAAGAACCGGTTTAGAACCGGGTTATGTTGGAAATCGAT
Source organism: Deinandra increscens subsp. villosa (assembly GCA_039602395.1). Lineage (NCBI taxonomy): Eukaryota > Viridiplantae > Streptophyta > Magnoliopsida > Asterales > Asteraceae > Deinandra > Deinandra increscens. The sequence continues at coordinate 9,814,870 of JBCNJP010000003.1, forward strand.
TTTGAAAGCGGTTCGAAACCGGTTTGTTAGGTTCGGGATTTTATCCCAGACAATCGAGCGTCATCCCTGAACTTGCAGTCAAACTTCTTGACATTTGAAGTTAACAACACCAAAAATTTAACAAACACACTTTATTCTCTTCACATTCAATTCTTTCTTATACACATACCAAGTTTTTAACAGATGACCACCTATTGTAACACACACACACCCTTTCTTTCTGTGCATTGTCATTATCTCTATAGGTACATACATGTGTGTATCTAGTTGTATAAGTTATGATATATTCTTAAATTTTTCCCTTTAATTGTATGCAACAAATGTCCAGAAATGGTCGCATTTTTCAATTCTAGATACATTAGTTTAATTCCTAGAAAAATCAACTTTTAGCAATAAAAAAACCGGTTTCCGAACCAGTTCAACCCAAACCGGTTTCAACTTGGTCCAACTCGACCGGTTTGTATAGGTTCGGGGTCTCAAGGATGCAAACCGGTTTGTAACTCAAATCGGTTTTGGCCAAACTCATTTTAACCGTGATTGACCAAACCGGGTTCGGTTCACAACCCGCACCGTTTTGAAGAAAAAAAAGCACGGTTTTGTACACCTCTACCTAATAACACAATCTAACAATTAGACCAAATCACATGACTGTTGAATGATTATTCAGCATATGATATCAATTATACAAGTCCCTAATTTAATCAAAGAACTTACTTGAAGATGGGGATTCATTCTTGTGCGTGGACGAAGATGACACCATAGTGATTAATCCGATTAAGAGTCTCGTTTGCCTACTTGATGGATTTGAGTTCTTCTTATGGTGTTAGTGAGTAATCTCCAGAGAGAATTTCATGGAGAGGATGAAGAAGAAATAATACGTGTGTTTCTGGCAAATAGACTCACAAATCTTTTAACCACCATAATTACATATCAACCCCTTAAGATATTAACTTCCATCAAATTAAGTATCTTAAGTATAGGGGTCCTAATTGTCAAATGGTCAAAGGCCATTTAATGGATTTCTAACATTCTCCCACTTGGCCGCTAGACAATTTGACTATGCTTCATATATGTATATAAATACAACATTAATTAGCCAAGTGATCATACTTGATCATATTCATTAAACCTTCTTATGATAACATCAAAGCAAATCGATACAGTCAGTAGCATCATTATTAACGCAAGACCCCTATCAATTATGACATTGACATCATCTTAAAATTATAGGTTAGGTGGTAAAGAATACGTTTGTCTAAAGTAAACATTATAGTGCACATACATATTAATAAGTATAGACAAACTTTACATTTGAGTGAAGTAGATAAATAATGTCTTAAAAGTATTTACATGACATCATAAAAGGTCTCGCCTAAAACCCATATTAAGTACATGGTCAGTGAACACTTTGGGCGGTAGACCCTTAGTAAGTGGATCCGCTAACATGTCATGTGTGCTGATATACTGAACATTAACACTTTGGTCCTCCACTCGCTCGCGCACAAACAAGTACTTTGTGTCGAGATATAATCCAGCACCACTTGAGCTATTATTGTTTGAAAAGCTCACAGCTGCACTGTTATCACAGTAAATTTTCATAGGCCTTTGAAATGGAATTAACAACTTTGAGTCCCTTAATCAGATTTCTTAAGAGCATCGCGTGGCACGTGGCATTATAACATGCAACATATTCAGCCATCATAGTCGATGTACTAGTCGAGTGCTGCTTATGACTCTTCCATGAAATGGGCCCACCTGATAGCATGAAGATGTATCCCGAAGTAGACCTTTTATCGTCTTTACACTTCGCAAAATCAGAATCGGTATAGCCAACGACTTCAAGATCATCTGATCTTCTGTAAGTCAATTTAAACTCCTTTGTCCCTTGTAAATATCGCAATACCTTTTTAGCAGCTTTCCAGTGATCTAGGCCAGGATTTGATTGATACCTGCCTAGCATGCCAGTTATATACACGATATCGGGACGAGTGCAAACTTGAGCATACATTAGACTTCCAACAACGGAAGCATAAGGCGTGAGTCTCATTTGTTCAATTTCTGCCTCTGATTTAGGGCATTGATAAGACCCAAAACTATCACCCTTAACGACAGGGGCGACAGATGGGGAGCACTGTTGCATGTTATATCTTTTAAGCATCCGTTCAATATATGCCTTTTGGGATAATCCTAATGTCCCAAGACTTCGATTTCGGTGTATTTCTATGCCAATTACATAAGAGGCTTCACCGAGATCTTTCATATCAAAATTAGAGGATATTAATCTTTTGGATTCATGCAACATGTCTAGATTATTACTTGCTAATAAGATGTTATCGACATATAACACAAGTATAACAAATTTGCTCCCACTCATCTTAAGATAAATGCATTGATCTACCTGGTTCTTAATGAAATGATGCCTTTTCATCACATCATCAAATTTGATGTACCACTGTCGAGATGCTTGCTTCAACCCATATATTGACTTGTTCAATTTGCATACCATATGTTCTTTACCTTTAGGCTCAAAACCTTCTGGTTGTTTCATGAACACATCTTCATGCAAATCCCCATTTAAGAACGCAGTTTTAACGTCCATTTGGTGTAATTCCAAGTCAAAGTGTGCTACTAAGGCCATGACTATTCTTAGGGAATCCTTTCTAGATACGGGAGAGAATGTCTCCTGATAGTCAATTCCTTCCCTTTGGGTATACCCTTTTGCGACCAAACGTGCTTTATAACGTTCAATGTTTCCGTTTGGGTCTAATTTAGTTTTATAGACCCACTTACAACCTATAGGCTTAGCACCCTTTGGTAGTTCAGTAAGTGTCCAAACATTATTTGTTTTCATTGATTTCAACTCATCTTACATGGCATTAAACCATTGAGTTGATTGGTCGCAATTCATGGCCTCTTTGAATGTAGTTGGATCATCAACTTTACCCAAATCAAAGTCGGTCTCATGAAGGTAAGTCACAAAATCATCATAAGTTATGGGTCGCCTAGGTCGAGAAGACCTTCTTAATGGCGGTTGAATCTCTTGAGACGTTGGTTCATTAATTTCGGGAGATATGTGAGGATTTGTAGTAGATGGTTCCTCAGTGTTAGTCATGTTATCATTATGAGGATTTGGCGAATCAATAGATGGTTCAATTGGTTGATCTTCAAGTGGTTGAGTAACGGGCACCGGTATATCAATAATCGGCACCTCTCTAGTATCCTCTTGAAGATCTATTCGCCTACCATCACCACTCCCACTCAAATTCGACATCTCAAGAAATTCAGCATGTCTTGTCTCGACAATTCTAGTAGAGTGAGAAGGGCAATAGAATCGATGTCCTTTGGAACGTTCGGGATAACCAATGAAAAGGCAACTAACGGTTTTCATATCTAGTTTCTTGGAATGTGGATTGTAGAGTTTAGCTTCAGCTGGACATCCCCATACTTTAAAATAATTCAAATTAGGTTTCCTTCCTGTCCATATTTCAAAAGGAGTCTTTGGGACAGACTTAGAAGGAACTCGATTAAGTATGTGGACGGCTGTTTTTAAAGCTTCAGTCCAAAGAGACTTGGGGAGATCACAATTAGCCAACATACTACGTACCATATCCATAAGGGTACGGTTACGCCTTTCAGCTACACCATTTTGCTGGGGGGTTCCGGGCATGGTATATTGATTTATTATACCATGACTTTTACAAAACTCATGAAAAGACCCCGGACTTTGTCCAACGTCAGTGTGGCGGCCGTAGTATTCTCCACCCCTATCCGATCTCACAACCTTTATTATTCGATCTAGTTGATTTTTAACTTCAGCCTTAAAGGTTTTAAAAGTTTCTAAAGATTCGGATTTCTCATTAATTAAATACAAGTACATATAACGCGAGTAGTCGTCGATGAAAGTAATGAACAACTTTTGCCCTCCAATGCCCTCGGGGAAAGGACCACATATATCTGTATGGATCAAATCAAGTAATCTTGTGCTTCTTGTGGAACCTTTCTTATTTGTTTTGGTCATTTTTCCCTTAATACATTGAACACATTTTTCAAAATCAGAAAAGTCAAGTTCTGGGAGTACTCCATCTTTCACAAGTCGGTTCATTCTCTCTCGTGAAATATGTCCTAATCTTTGGTGCCATAATTTGGATGAAGTCTCCTCATTTCTTTTCCTCTTATTTACTACTAAGTTGTCTTCTACATTATAAGACAATAAGGATTCCGAAAATTTATGAGCTAAACATAATCTATAGAGGTCTCCCTCTAATAGAGCACGACCAATAATACGGGAATCGAAACTAATAATATATTTTCCATTGCCAAAAGTAAATACATAACCGTCAATGTCTAGTTTTGGAACAGAAATTAAGTTTCTAGTAATACTTGGTACATATACAGTTTCAGCCAAATTTAAAATGAAGCCTCCTTCCAGAATTAATGAAAGAGTTCCTATTGCTTCAACTTCAGCAACCAAGCCATTTCCCACTTTAACCGTTCGCTGGTTTATTGCCAGCCTCCTTATCGTACGGAATCCCTGTAATGAGTTAGAAATGTGTACAGTGGAATCAGCGTCAAACCACCATGTATTACAAGGTACATTAATATGAAATGATTCATTAATTGTGAAGTTTAGGGCATTACCTTTTTTCGCAAGCCATTCTTTAAACTTTGGGCAATCCCTTTGAGTATGCCCTTTTTTATGGCAGAAACGATATTTGGGAGTGCCTTTGAATGTGCTAATACTTGCTCCAGGAGTAGAGATTTTATTGGGTTTTGATTTATTCCCCATTTCACCCTTGCCTTTGAATGATCCCTTTTTCTTGTTGGGATTAGAAGTGGTTAAGTGAGCAACATCAGGCTTTTCAAGTTTTACGCGTTCTTCTTCCTGAACGCACATGGCAATCAGTTCGCTCATCTTCCATTTCTCCTTTTGAGTGTTATAGTTGATCTTAAAAAGATCAAACTGAGGAGGGAGAGATGTCATTATGAAATGAACTAAAAATCCTTCACTGATTTCCATGTCTAAAGTTTTTAATTGATTAGCCATGTCATTCATCATCATGATGTGCCCACGCACACCACTAACCCCATTGTACTTGGTAGTTAACATTCTGAGGATTAAGATACCAGCATTGGTTTTTGAAGTACCTTTGAATTGCTCCTTAACCAAGTCTAAGTAAACCTTTGCATTTTCAGAATCTTTTATGGCTCCTCTAATGGTAGGGGAGATTGAATTCTTGATTACCATGAGTAACATTCTGTTAGAACGCTCCCACCGATCATAAATTTTCTTTTGTTCTACCGTAGAGTTATCGGTAAGAGGAGGGGGAACATCATGTCTAAAACAGTAATCAAGATCCATACACCCTATAAGGTCAACTTAACTTGTTCTATCCAAGTACCGAAGTTATTTCCGTTCAAAGGTTCGATTCCGTACAAATAACCGGAACCTGCTCTAAAGGTAGATGCTGATGCATGTAAAGAATAAATGTCATGCTCAATTATAGCTATACGGAAATATAGAAGGATACAAATATAAAACATATAAGATATTAAATAAAGACCTATTACTAACACCAAATAATAGGTAAAATACACATCATGCTCAAATATTAACATCCCGTTGGTTCAGTTAACAGTTGAACTTAAAATGTTACTTATTATGTAATTTATTAAACATACTTATTGCACAACACCGTTGGGTATGATGCAACAAATACGTTAATTACCATTTTTAAAATGTTAAATCACTACCGTTGGGTACATAAAAAAAACACTTTAGACAATATAATTAAGTGACATAGTTTTAATGCTTATATTAACTCGGATAGTTTCCTGTTGGTTCGGCTATTCAAGTCATTATGCAAATGTCACTGAAGTACAAACAAATCAAAGCAAATAAATTAAACCACTTTTCACATGGTACTAGCAGAATGTATAAGTCGAATTTTGAAACCCCCAAACAAAAAAATATCCATAAAAGAAAAATATTGGATTGAATAAAATTTAGAATCTCACGAAATTTTGATGCATTTCGAAAATTACATTGGAATCCAATGATTATCCATAAAATTAAGAAAACCAGTAGATATCCAAAAATTTAGAAAATTAAAAATTTAATTGGAAATCAAGAAAATGATGAACGTGAATCCATTGATGATTGAATTGAACCAGAATAAGAAAGAATGTAACAAATCAAGTAACATGTGAATCCAATTCAATAATAGAAACAAATTTACGCCACTTTTTCATTGAATTGAACCAGAATAATCAAGAAGAGTTATAATTTCTCCATTGGAACAATTTCTCCATATAATTGAAATTCCCATGTGCAATGCAATTGTAAGTGATTTACGAAAATTCTTAGTGGTGCAATTTCAACGAGTATATATATTATTAATTCAAATCACTGCAATCCATATGCAATGAAATAATCATAAAACGGAACTAGGTTTTAAGTTTTCCTTTTGATAAACAGAAACTGTTCCGTATGCATCATTGCAAATAATTAATTCTACAAAACCTTGCTTTGATGCCACATGTTGAATGATTATTCAACATATGATATCAATTATACAAGTCCCTAATTTAATCAAAGAACTTACTTGAAGATGGGGATTCATTCTTGTGCGTGGACGAAGATGACGCCATAGTGATTAATCCGATTAAGAGTCTCGTTTGCCTACTTGATGGATTTGAGTTCTTCTTATGGTGTTAGTGAGTAATCTCCAGAGAGAATATCATGGAGAGGATGAAGAAGAAATAATACGTGTGTTTCTGGCAAATAGACTAACAAATCTTTTAACCACCATAATTAGATATCAACCCCTTAAGATATTAACTTCCATCAAATTAAGTATCTTAAGTATAGGGGTCATAATTGTCAAATGGTCAAAGGCCATTTAATGGATTTCTAACAATGACTAGCCAACCTTTTACAGCTAAACATAAAATTAAAAAAAAACATGGAAAGAAATTAAGAAAACACAAATCCCATAACTAGTTTTCATTAAGTTGTAGTTTTTACTTTTAAAACAATAAACGGTAACAAAATTAGTCAAGAAGCTAAAACTAAGCATATATTAACCTAGAAACACAATATTTATAACTCACAATCCTGGTTGCATAATGGTGAACTTCTTGATGAAAAGTAATCTTATTTCCAGAAGAATCTAAGAAAGTGGGTTTGTTGCACCTCCAAACAACACCATATATGCTCATCCAATCAAATTGATTAGTTAGAGAACCACTAAGAAATATGAAACATAATAAATGAGTTCACCTCTAACCAACCAGTAAAGCATACAAAATCGAAGAAATCCTAAATTCAGCTGCATAAAAATTTGTTTTCCATTATGTAGGGGATGTTTATTTGAGAACCATTCTGAATCACTAGTTATATATAAGGAAAACGCCCTTCATGAATTTGGGTACCCCACTGAAATTAGTGACTGAGATTGGTTATCAAACGTTCTCAAAATAAAATGGCTTTCAGTTTACCTAATCCCCATTATGTATGTGTACTTCAAACAAAAATGAACATAATCATTAGCTTTAGATATAATTAAGCCATGTAACGCATATAAGATAGTTGTACACGAAGCAACGTGCAATTACACACACGAAACAATGCCTAGAAAGGTAGTAAGATATGCGTAAAGATATCGTACAAAAGTTGTCTTTAGTGTATAGATAAATTATTATATATGACTTATTTATATGCCTAAAGCATCCATGTTAGGTTTTCTAAAAAATATGTGAGTGTAAATATACAAAATTTGAGATTTAGTTGTGAGTAGTTATGAGTAGAGGAGAGATAAAAAAATTTAGCAAATCTGCATATTTAACAAAAAAAAACCTGGTGATTTGCTAAAATTTAAGGATTGGAAAAAAGATACAAATGTATGATAAAGGTATAAAAAATATTATTTAGTTATGGATGTGAGTGAATGTGAAAGAAAAAATAATGATAAAAGTAGAAATTATAGGGATGAGTTCCTAACATATAATTAAAAATGTTGACTAATCACAACAATTTTATTAAGAGATAAACATTTTATATTGTTGTGCAGGCTAAAATTGGTTAGTTGGGCTTTACCAATGATATGATCCACAGACATGTTGTAAGTAGAGGTGTAAAAGTATATGTTAATCAGATCAGAGCGGTTCGTAAACTAACCGATGTATTTTTTAAACGGTATACTAGAATCTGGTTTCTAACCAGTATAAACTGACGGTTTCGAACCTGTTAGGATTTTTTTTCATAAATGTCCGGTTCTAAACCGGTTATTGTGCCGTTTAATAACAAGTTATTATCGTTGTATCAAAAAATCATTTTTTTAATGGCTATATATAGAGAGAAGTTCAAATATGAAGTTTGGTTTGGGTAAGAATGATAAGAACGAATTTCAGCCATTGAATCTTGATCTAATAAAAAATGAATGAGTGATATTTTAGTCTTAGTCATCTTTGTTTACTTTTTACCCACTCCCCCCCCCCAATTTTTTTTAAACATTCATAACTTTCACATACGACATTATTTTTAAAAAAAATTACACCATAACATTATTTTTTTAAAAAATTACACCATAAAAATGATCATTTTTTATCTTTAAAACGCGTATAGTGTTGCTATATAAAAAATTAAATAAATATATATACTCTTTTGATTTTTGACACAATGTTCAGATCATTGTGTCAAAGTGTTCAGATTATTGTGTCATTGTATCAAAAGTATATATAGTGTTGCTATATATAAAATTAAATGCTCTTTCGATTTTTGACACCATATGACACAATGATCTGAACATCTTGACACGATGACACAATGATCTAAACATCTGAAAGAGTAATTATTTTTTTAATTTTTTATATAACAACACTGCACGCATTTTGAAGATAAAAAACGCTCGTTTTATGGTGTAATTTTTTTTAAAAAAAATAATGTCGTGTGTGAAAGTTATGAAAGTTTGAAAAAATGTGGGAATTCGATAAAAAGTCAAAAATGCTTTTCCATCTTTTGTTTTCTTTAGTTTTTCTCTATCACTAGAGTGCAGTCCGGTGCGATGCACGGCCAGGGGGAATTTAAACCGACCCTAACATGTTCAGTATGGTTGTATACGTGACATGTTTGTGCGCACACCAGTCCTTGGCAAAAAGTCTAAGAGTTTAAGTAAAAAAGAGGTCTCTAACAGTTGTTTGGCATTAGCAATAGTCATATATTCATTGTATTTGCTAAAGACAACGCACACCATGTATATATAATTACAAAGTTCAACGGTGTAGAAGTAGCATAGAAATGGTTTAAGTTTATCAAAGTAGACAAATTTCATAAAAGCAAACCAAAAAATAGTAACAGACATCAAATATGGCAGTTTCATCCGGTTGGGCACGTTCCTCGTGAAGTTTGTGTACAATGCCTAACCAGTAAAAGTTCAATGTTTCAAGGATAGTTAAGTCATTATCCCGAAAAAAAAGTTTACAATGACCATTCCAAACTCATTAAAACTATTAGAAATACTAAACATCCAACATCTTGTCCACTTGCAAATAGCCCTCCTTTAACATGTAGTGAAACATGAAACGATCACCAGGCTGCATGTCATGTTCATCAAGGAAAGCCATCCAATTCCTAACAACATACCTAAATATCAAATTTATCAAGATCATTAATATATTAAATGATAAACACTATTATGTACAATGCTCCGTTTCCGAGTATGCCACCGGCCAAAACGATGTCTACAATGACGCTCAACATGGACGGATCTGAAATACTGATTGCTCAGTTTCCTTGAAGATCGTTTCGCAATTGCATGTTCATGAGGTTGGATTTTGCAACTCTAAACTTCTCTGTTTTTGCTTGAAAGAAATCGATTTATGTTAATGAGTTACAGATTTGATCTAAGCTACAACTTGGTTCAGAATTTTTACTATGCATCTCTTTGTGTCTAGTTTTTTGAATCTTTGTAATCAAATTATCACTCGTCATAGAGAACTTATTAGTGAAATGGATTGTAATTGTTTAATGGGCAAATCTTACCCACTATCAAAACATCCAAGTTCTTTTATGAATCATCTTGCTAATAGATACATGCTCCTGTTCAATCTTCAGAATCATTTTAATTAATTGTCCTTTAGTGCTGGATTATGGTTTGTTGAAATATAATTGCTTGAAGGGGGTAATCTTTTCTCTTCTTAAACATGATTTGTCTTATGAATTATGTTTTGTTTAAATCTATTTTCGTATCATATTGAGATTTCTGTAATCAAACTGGGATTCATCAAGGTACCAAGTCACATTTTATAAACAGTTGCTTCCTAGCTATCCTAGGCGGGACAGTCAATTTTAGAATAACCTCATCTATTAAGACCGTGGCGACATAACAGACTCCAATTCTCAATATCAAACACCCTAACTTTATATTAATTGTTGCAAGTATGTAAAATTGTATCATTATAATATTTTTCATAAATCAGAGTGATTGGCATTATGATACCTGTTGGGTTAGTAGATCCTTAGCAAGAAGTAAATATTAGTGGAAATGTTGCCTCCAACTGAGATACTAAAGCTGTAAATTTCATAGATCAAAGGGAATTGCATATAGCTTTTTATACAGTGCTAGAATGAATGTATTTTTTATATAGGTTTAAATATTGTATTTTTGCAGCTTGCTGTCATAAAACTGAGAGTGATGGACATTATATAAAGATTGTATATTATATATATATATAATTATATTATATTATATATATATATATATATATATATATAATTAAGAAAATAATGAATAGTTTTTAACCCCTTTTACACAGTTTTTAACGGCGTTAGTTAGTACGTTCTCTTTTAGCTGAAAATCAGGGATACATTTTCTTTTTTCAATTCAACACGCAAAGAAGAAAGGGGCTTAGATCGCCTCTGATTTCCCCATTATCATCATCATCTGTGCACTCCACGGCTCCTCTTCTTCTTATTTCACCATCATCATCATCGTCTGTACATCCAAGGTTTAACCCTCGATGATGATTTCACCATTTCAATATGTTACCCAGTCGTTATCGAGACCACAGAAACCCTAGCCGGGTTCATGGGAACCCACGGAGTTTCGAATTTAATTTAGAAATATATATAAATTTATAGAAAAAATAAAGGTGAATCTTGATGTATTAGAAAAGTGAATCCTAATAAAACCAAAAAATTAATTTGGTTCAATGGTTTCATTGTGAGAGTCTAACCTCCTTATTTGGAGTTCGATTCTCCTAATCTTCATGTTTTTTATCTTCTATTCTTTAATTTAAGTTTTTTTAAATGTTTTTTTTATCTTTTATACAGTTTCATACTTCGCAGATCACATAGACGCATTTCCAATTCCAACCCTAATACGCACTCCGGCGATTCCCGGCGACCAGAGCCGCTCTCCTCCAATCCTCCGCCACTGACACTCTCCGTCGCCGCTTCTGGTCCGTCACTGACCCTCTCCGCCTCCGCCGCCGTCGCCGGTCCACCACTGACCCTCTGCTCTCAGGTTTCTATTTCTATACTTGTGTGCGAATTTTTTGTTTGCTTGTTTGTTGTAATCGTTTATTTTTTTACAAATTTAGGCCATTTTTCTTAGAATTTTATCATAATTAGGAGTGGGTGTTGCTTAGGGCGTCAAACTTGAGGATATTAAGTCAATAACTTATTCATTTTTTACCAAATTTCTGAACTTTAATGCTTTCTCACGTATTTGGAATTATGTTATGTGCTCCCATTTTTTTGAATTATTGAAAAGTAGGTAGAGAAGGAGATGACAGGTTTGATTTTAGAGTTCATATTGAATATGTAGATGGATTAGATTATGTATTGATGGGAATTAGAACAATTGGTGCTTTTGTTCATGATTGTTCTTTGCCTATTTTCATTGCGTTCTTTGCTGATCTTGTTAATTCATCTGGGTCACTCAGAATAGTGAATTGAACTTAATGGTGAACCAGAAATGAGTTTAAGAAGGTCCCTAAAACAAAATGTAATCTAGTATCCTACGAAGCTTTTCTGTGACAAATCTACAATAAGACTTCCATAGGAATCACATATTTCTGATCAAAACAAACACGTAAAGTTACACTATATATTCTTCATTGTCATAAAACTTAATTAATTGTTATTTTGTGATCAACCTTACCCGATCCGAACCTGTCTAAATCGGAAATTTTGAGATTTAGTTGTTAGAATTCCGACCACCGAAAAAAAGTGAACCCACGAAACAAAAATTCTGGATCCGCCCCTGATTTATAGTATTCCAAACAATCACTTATATCATAAATATAAACCACTTAGACTGTTAGAAAACTCATGTGGATAATAAAACTTTATTCATTTAAATTTTCATTAGTATACCTATTGAAAACAACCCTTTTGTATTTCAAACGTAATGAGACATGATTTTTGTCAATTTTAAGGCAAAATGACACAAATACAGTTGCATAGTTGCATAATTGTGTTGACAGTTGTGAGATTTCAAAAGAAAGTGGGTACTTACTGATTAGTTATGTGCCCATATAAAAAAGTTTGGAAGAGTTCTGGTAGTTCCTTAGTAGATAGCACCATCATAATTACATCAATTAAAAGCTATGGTTGTTTTGAACCCATTTACATAAGTGTTGGCACCAACCAAGGACCTAAATCTGCATCATGAGATAATCTAAATGAGCCTCCAAATCATCATGTTTTTTTAGATATCTCTTTACAAACTGATGCAAATAAGAAATCAAACAACTACATATGTATACAAAAACAAAAACATAATCAGCAGGCAATGATTGAAAGCAGAATACATTTGACACTTGGGCTTTTTAAATTTATTTTTATGTTTTTAAGATAGCAACCAATACATATCGAAATGAAAATTTGATAATTTTAGTATCTAACGATTTATAGTAAGAGACATAGGACATTAAACATATATAGGATATTTAAGAGTACAAAACAAATAAATAGGCTGTTAAATACATTTGACACTTCGGCATTGTAAACAGTTATTGAGAATTTGACAAATTATAGTTATATTAACCGTCAAACATATGTTGAGCAAAGTTGATTTTAGATAAAACTACGAATGCTAAGGTTAGTTAGATTGTTTGAGTGGTACTTATGAACGTGTAAAGGTATGCATCAAAGGTATGTTATCAAGTGGAAGGAAACGAAGACTTGAGGGCTGCATAAGGGCTTGAAAACCCAGCTTAAAAAATGGTAACCTACATGTGCATAAGAAGTTGTAACTTGAGCATCAAAGATGGTACAACATGTTGTGTATTGTATAATAGGTTAATAGAATATTATTAGTATATGTATGAAAAAACACTTACGATTCCAGTTCTCAAGAGGATCCATTTCTCAACTTGTTTTTTGATTCCTCTAAGAACCTGCGAATTAGAAAGGAAAAAAATTAATAAGAACAAATAAGAAATAAACCCAAACATAAAAATTGTAAGGGATCACACATTAGCCGCCGACGTTACATTTTATTCACGTCGGACCAAGCCACAAAAGTCTAACGGATCATATATTACCCACCGACGTTACATTTTTTTCACGTCGGAAGCAAGGTCATGATCATCCTACATTAGCCCCCGACGTTACATTTTTTTCACGCCGGGAGCAAGGTTGAAAGACTATAGGAGATGACGAAAATGTAGAAAATTAAGATAAAGAATAAACTTACACGTCTTTAGGAGATGACAGGTGGGGAGACAATCAAATGGGGTTTGCATGCCTTTATATAGGTTCAAAAAAGCTAAATAAATTCCTAATAACTATATGCTCATAAATGTTTTAATTATTATATTGTTAATACAATAAGAGTTAAGAATATGGATGATCTTATAATTATTAATCATAATAACTATTATTATTATTATTATTACTATTTATTATTATTATGGTGATAATAATGATATGAGAGTTGAGAATGTGAGTAGTCATATCTTTAAGTATTCATTTAAATGATAGTTAAGAAATTAAGTTCATACTTAATGAATTCAATTATGATTTACGTATTAAGCATAGAATTAAGCATTCACCACCATGATGATCATGCATGGCCATGTATCATGATCTTAATTAAATACCATGATTAAGCATGTAGTACCAAATGCTTGCTTTCTAGTAAACCGTATTTATGATTAAGCATTTATGAAGGTGCAAAATAGTGTCATTGCTTAACTTTTATATATATATAGATTCTACACAGAAAAATTTTGAGCCATATATCTTTATCTAATTAAAGATCTAATGACTATGATTCTTTCTTATCCTTATCCAAACTAAACTTCTCACAATAACCTCACCCTATAGCCATTTATAAACATTTTAAACATTGGTTTTGACCATTTTGCCCACATATGATCGTATAAATAGGTAGTAGCATGGGTTTATTAGTTTGATCATCACTTGTCCAACTCTTTAAACGCTCTAAAACGCAAAAACACGTTCACATGGCAAACAATGAGAAACAACTGTGCTGAGGATCAAACCAACAATGAGATACCCCAAGTTTGGGCAAACTACACTTTATATAAAATGTCAGATGATACTGATAAAGCTCGATGCAAAAAAGTGTGATTTGTTTTTCAAACCCGATTCCACCAGCATTTTAAACATTCATTACACAAAAAATACACAAAGTCCAAATTTCTAAGGATGAGCTAAAAAAGAAAATGAAAAAAAAAGTCATTAAAGTTTCACTCAAATTACCTTACGCTCCTCAATGCTCAAACATAACATGTAACATTATAGGCAAAGAATGTACTCGTAACCATCAAATATAGCGTACTCGTAACCATAAAATATAGCATGAAAGAACTTGTAATTATTAAGTATAAGATGCTCTCTGGTAAATAGTCTCGTCATAAACACAGTTAAGAAGTAAAAAGGACACCATTTTGCACGACGAAGGATCTCCCGATGTCTAATTCATATAATGCTTTAGACGAAACCATCAAATGCTCTAAAGTGTAAACCAAACGCCCTTTGTGACTAACACTTTATTTTTACATTGTTTTAATATAAACAAGAGGATGATATAACACAAAAACAATGTGTACAAGTCTATCATAATGTGACTGATACAAATTCATACTTATACGTGGAGAATTGTAGAATATACAACGTTTCTAGACCCTATCCGGCCGACAATATAAAACCTACACCCGTTAAACTCCTACGAGGTGGTTAAAGTTCTATCTCCACTCTCTTCAATAAAGAAGGTCACTATTTCATCATTAGTGGAGGCTTAACTTTCACCTCCCCACTATTTATGACCGTTACCTTTTTGTAGAATACTTGTACAATCAATTTTCTTAAAATTAATAGAAACCAATTGCATATGACATAGTTAACAAGTCAAAAGATAAGGCCATTTTAGTCTATTACCAAACTCTACTATTTTATGGTTATGTACAAGATTTTTTTTGTACTACTTTTGTATTTTGTATTAGATTTTTTTTACTGCTTTAGTGTTTTGTATTACCGGCCAACTCAGTTGAAAATAGAGAGCAATATGCAATTCCCTCTTATTTAAATTCAAAATTTCTAATATATAAACCTACTTTTGCTAAAATTATTTTAAAAAGCACTTTTGATCCATCCAAACAAAAATTTAAACTTATTGACTTTTTAAAAAGTCAATAAGTTTGATAGTTAACCAAACATGCATTTAATCTTCTGATGTTCGTCACCGATAATAACAAAGTCAAATAGTTATTAGTTCTAACATATTAAACGACCATTATGAGATCATGCAATTTGGCACATCAACAAGATGCAACCTACGATTTATATTTTCTTTAGAAAACGACGAACACGTACAATATGTCTATTTCATCCCATTTTTTAATTTATACCATTATTCGTTTCAGGAGTTAGAACTCTCGACCTTAAAGAGAGATTTATTATTATATACCATCATTAAAGTATGAATGCCAAAAGAAACGACAAGACTTAAAATTAGGGCACATGCATTTGTTTCCTGATTATGTCCTAAAACCAATATTTTATTTTAATTAAATAACATGCGAAACATCAACCCTAGATCATCGCTTACACACATAATTAAGTAACAAAAACCTTGTTTCTTATGTCAATTAACCAACATGCATGTATTTTTTAATCAAACGGATTAGAAAATGTTGTGTTCTTTGATGCTTGGTCTCGAGATCTATGAGGGTGTTTATGTTTACACATGTTTCTGGATTAAATTAAGAAGCCAACATGCAATTAAAGCTAGCTAGTACCACAAAAGTATATAACACAATTCACAAATTAAAATAGTAAAAGTAAGTATAATTTTTTTTTCATCTAAGTGTAATTATAAAACTTATAAAACTTATTTACCAAATATGTATAGTTAAAAACTTATTTATCAAAATAAGTGTTTTCATATATTTCTTTACTTTTGATTTCTTTTATTATCCTTTTTCTTAGTTTTCCAATGACCCACCCCTAAAATCTGGCTCATCTTCGCCTGCCACAGTTCGATTACCATCACAGGCCACAATCAGACGACCACAACAGTGGCCACAATCAAACAATCGAACATGGATGTATCAATAATGGTATTTCTATTTTTATGTGTTTGAACAAAGTATGTTGAAATGAAGTCGCAAATCGACAGCCAAACGATCTAAAAACCCTTTCTTGACCAAATTGCTTTATAAACTTGTTGACATGTTCGCAACAAGCAGATGAGGTGGATGATGGCTTTGATTTGATGGTTTCATAGATGGTAGTTGTGTTACTGGAGACAATATTTTTTTAATAAAAACACTAAAATCCAGACAGGATATGGCTTTGATTCGGTGGTTTCAAACAAGAAATACAGAAACTTTGAAAACCAAATAACTTCATCTAAATTTCTCATATTCTAAGCCCAATTAACACCCCCTAAAAACCAAGTTTATCAACCCACTCATATCGTTCTCATAATGAATAGCATGATTTTTTTTACTATGAGTTAAATTTGATTACATCTAAACTTTGGAGTGTGGATCTTCAAAATTGGTACCTTTTCTTTACTTTGAGTTAATATTCTCGATGCATGTATGATTGAATTGAAAAAAACTAATTGTCGCCTTTGTTTGAATTCAACCAGCTGATCGAAATGGTTGGTTGCCTATCGGATGAAGTGACCTCTATAATAAAGTAATTAAAAATAAAGAGATACAGAAAATACCTATTTTAAAAAATAAGTGTCCAACTACACTTATTTGTTAAATAACTTTTAAGCTTAGACTTTTGAAAAAAAAAACTCAAATAAATGTTTACTAGTTGGTACGAGGGTCCATTGCATCCGGAAATCAAGATCTATGTACGTTAGAAGCAATGCAAAACATTGTCAGCATTTGTCGTCTTGTACTAGAAATTATCCTATAATAACATAAGACAACTTATAGTACAAATTTTAAAGCATGTTTTACAACTCAATATTGCACACATGGCTGGAAAAGACACGGGTCATGGGTTACTACGGGTTAATATCCATATTTTTATGGATCATATAAATTTGTATGTTTCAAGAAATTAGGGCACATTTCTTTTGGTGCGCCACAACCGCTCCCTATCTCTGTCTCTGTGGCCTCTCTAGCCTCCTTGCCGGCGATGGTGTGCAGTCCTAAAGATGAAAGAGAAGTCTCCGGTTTAACATCAAAAGGTAAGTTCATCATCTATTCTTCATGTTTTGGTTGTTCCGATTAGGGCTTCTAGGTCTTATGTTTGCGAACAATTTGATGGTTGATTTCAAGGTATCTCTCTTTCTCCATTTTCGCATCTCTTCTCTCTATGTTCCACCAAGGCACGAACTCATCTGACTCCACTGGACGACGTCGCCATTTGCAGATCAACTCCGGTTACGGTGACTATAGAAGCTGGTCGCAAAACCGCCAACGAGGTCAGCCTGATCTTTTTTTCGTTTGGGAATTTTGTATTTAATGTCGATTCGTTCGATGCTTTACCTCATCTAATTTTAGGGCTTTAATTTGTGATTTCTCATCTTCTATTTCAAGGGCAGCGTTTGCTGGAGGCAAAAGGTTGTGGTTGTCTACAGAACGACCTTGAGGTTAGCCGTTGTTTATATTTTGTCGATCGTCTTCAAAAAACAATTTCCAGACCAAAATTGAAGGAATGCGATGGGCTTAGGGTTCTGACCTTCGTGCTTCTTATTCATAACTGTTTCCTCAAAGGATGATCTCTAACTGTGGCTCACCAGGCCGAGCATTAAAATCGTTGATCACCACTTTGCAAATCAACGGCGACCCCAGGCTGTCATCAACTCCGATCTGCGGGAAAATCGGAATACGGTTAGCGGTGGAGGAAATGTCATCGTTTGTTTGTTTCATCTATTTTTAAAAGTGTTGTTCATTTTGTTTTACTGATCTGTTTTTTCATGTATTAACCCGGCAAATCGGAGCTCCGGCTGAGCCACACAAGAAACGAGGTATGTATAACAACAGCTTTTATTATTTCGCTTTAATTTATTCTTAATTGAACTCTCTCTCACATTCTGGAGCTCACTTCGGAACAATATGACTAATTAGGGTTTGATTATGACTCAGATCTGTTTCTGTCTATCCTGTTTTGGCCATTTATGTTGGTGATTGCGATTGATTAGTTGTCAATTTGGTTTTGTGATTAGCGTGCTCGACTGTTCTGCTTCCGGAAGGAGTTGTTCATGTTCTGAATCTGAATCTTGACGCTCAAAATCGACCCAATGGTGCGGTCGTTGCTCCGCCTATGGCGGCGAAGCGACATCAGTGTTTTGTTGTAGTCGTTGCTCCACATCAGTGTTTTTTGTTATGATGGCAAGGTCTCGCAGTTTGATCGGGTAATTTTAATATCTGTTATAACGTATATGATAGCCGCATAATATTTCCATTTATAAGATATTAACATATAAGAAAAATGTAATTGGTTTAATTGTTGAACCTATACTGGTTTTTAATTTGAATAAAATACCTTTGAACACAAACTATAGTGGAACATAGATTATCATATTATGGATTCAAATTTCTCTATGGACTCTAAAGATGAAATATTATTGATAATATGATTATATTTCGCAATACAGAAGCACAGAGGAGTGTCTGATCCGCTTGAAGTTGTTGCAGGAGAGATATCTGATGAATCCATCTTATTATGCTTAGATGAGTTCATGGTATAGGGTAATAATTATATAATATAATATATTTAAAGAGAATAAATTTATTATTTAATTGAAATATTAAAAGTTTCAAGATCTATAATAGTCTTCTATTTGGTGTAAATGGAAGATGGGTATAAGGTGGTTGCTTTGGGATATAAAACATGATCCATGCGGAAAAATGATGTCTCAAGTTTGCTAATATGGTGGTGCTGAGGTATATTGTACAGTTGCTTGAAGTCTGCGAGCATGGGAGGATGAGAAGTTTAAAGATTTAATATGTGGACAAAAGTAAAAAAGGTGGGCCTTTCAACTTCCCTTTCTTTTATAATTTTTCCTAAATTTATTAAGAGATAAATTCTACATATTTCCAACACTGCTTATATGTGGCGCTGTAATATCTAGACCTGAAAACAGAGAAAAGTTAATCTCTAATAGATAGGAGAGATTCTTTATGACACCAACTCCATCCCAAACTGCAAGTGATAGGAGCAACCAATACTTTATGTTGGTATGTTAAAAATGGTGGTGGGATTTTCATTTGGTAGATACCCAATATTTTGTTAATTGATGTCCTAAAAGACAGTTTGCAGGATTGAGTTTAAGGATTCATGCTTGCAATTGTTCATTTGTCATTTTGGTAAGCACCCCCCTTTTAGAGCCCTATCTGTTTTAATCATTACTAATATGTGTGAAACAAGGATTTTGATGTGCAACATGACATGATTTCTGAACAATACAAGCCTTCTAGATGCGCATCTATAGTGACTTGCGCTTATTCTAAAGTATAGTGACTTGCGCTTATTCTTAAGTGGACAAGTTGCATAGATAAATGTAAGTTTACCTAACTAATATATCTCTTAAATTGTTGTGAATTTTTGCAGGTTGTTTTAAAGCACAAGCTGGATTGAATGATTACTATAAAAGAACATTTTACAATTTCTGGCTGCATCAAATTGTTGTGATTTTGCAGGTTGTTTTAAAGCACTTACGATGAGTTCCTCTTTTCCTACTTTTGCTACTTTGTGGTATGTCTATAAACTTGGTTAGTTTTAGTTAATCCATTTTTTTCTATTAAATGGCAAAAGTTAAGTTTTTGGGTGTTTATCTTTAAAACTATTAAGGATGTCCTCCGCCGTGGCGACGCCGGTGTTTTGTCCGAGCCCGGACGTGAACACTAAAGCCGATAACTTCATTGAGAGGTTTCGGGCCGGGTTAAAGCTTGAGAAAATCAATTCTTTTCACCCAGGGTCCACCTTTAAAACTATTAAGGATGTTATGAAATTACTTTATTGCATCTCAGTTTCCTGTTTGGAATTGTATAATTTTCCTTTTGGATCAGTTTGGGATTGCTAAAGATAATGGCCTCCTTTGACTTTTAGTTGAGTCAAATGTGCAATCAATTACTACTGCCCTTCTCTCACTCATGTTGGTTGAGTTTCTGCTGTATATTTGCAGCTTTGGGTAGGATATAATTGTGGTACCTAGAGAGTAGGAAAGAATTGTGGTGCTTGGAGGTCAAAAAATATATATTGGAGTTTATTGCTTCTGATGCTATGACATTTTGGTTAATTTTCAATGCATTTTCTATTGCCAATGCTTATGTTTTCAGGTTTCCAGCTGCAACTTGATTACCTTATATGATTATATTTGTGTATTTTCCATTTGGATTAAACATAGAACAACAGTGAGATCTAAACTATATGGAAACATCTTTTATTTTTTTATTTACTAAAACACATACATAAACATGTACCAAAACACAACTATCAACATAAACATAAGGTGCTTTGACATGCTCCTGTTTTGGTAACTGAAAGACCTCAGAAAAGGATCAATGCAAGATTAAAATGAGAAAACGGGGTCTATAAAACAGGTCTCTTTGAGAGGAGTTGCAATTCTTGAATGGCAGGTTGTAACATTTTGAGGATGCGATGGGTTACAATAGGTTAGCATCTTCGTAGCCAGTGGCGAACCCAGAAAATTTTCTTATGGGGTTCGGAAATTTTCGGAGTATAATTTTTTTTTTATCGTTATACAAATTTTTTTTATCGTCCACCCTATATACAAATAATTTTTTAGTCCGTTTCGGTTCGGGTCGGGTCGGTGACGGATCAATCGGCATTCGAGAATAAAATTACAAAACAAGACAAAAATATAAAAAACTTATAAAAAACTTCATCATTACCCAACTTAAAATAATTACAAAACACTTAAACTTGCTCTCTACGGGTTTTCATTTTTTGGAACCTATCAATCATATTATCCGTATTCACCTATTTAAGCAACTCCTTCTCGATATAACATATACAACTATCATTCAAATTTTCATCTCCAATTCGGTTACGCAAATCAGACTTCACAATCTTCATTTCCAGAAAAGCATCTCTCAACACTTGATGTTGCCACGGGTAAAACAAGAGTAAGCTTTAATAAACGGTACACCAACATAAATGAATGGTGTTTTTTTGTTTCAACCATCAATCGTGCAAGACTAGATAAACCATCCAAATTGTGAAACCTTATATCTCCTTTCAAATTATCAATGTAGATCATGAGTTCAATCTTAAGTCTTCTTCTATCTTTTTCATCAAAATCACATGGATACATCTCAGCTAACCGTATTATCTTTGGTATATCAAAAGATGCAAAATTATCACATGGACTCAAACACGCCATACAAGTAAATAACTCAGAAGTTACCTTGTTAAAACGATTTCCAAACTCTTGTATTTGCATAACCACCACCGTGTTGAAACAATCATACTCGTAATAATGTCGACACGTCATGTTTATCTTTTTTCTTGGATTTCTTGTGTTAATGTAGACATCATCCATGTTTACCATTTGAACATTATGTGTATCACAAAAAGAGTTGACCGTCTCAAGAAATGATGGGAAACTCTCTAATCTAAAATCCTCAAGACCATGCTTGGTTGATGTAACCAATGACATTGCATTCAACAAATCTTGGTCCTTCCTTTGAAGACTTTGAGATAAATTGTTTGTTGAATCAAGAAGGTGCGTTAATAAATGCATGTAAAATACAAAATCATACCTTCTCAAATCTTCTATAAGTCCTCCCGCTTGTGTGATGATAGTAAAATTCGAAGACGTTTCTTCAACGTATTCAAGAACTCTCGGCCTCTCGTTGTACGTACAACTGAAGCATATCCCTATTTTTTTAATTTGTTTTTTGGGCTTAACCAAAGTTTAGTTCAATAATTTAGGCTTAATATTAGTTATTAACAGATTATTTTGTATTTTTTTAGTTTATCTTTTTAGTTATTTTAGTTTATTAATTATTAGTGATTTGGAAAAAAATCTAAAACATAATTTTTTTCTCTTTATGTTGAGGGTCGGTTTAAAATTTTCATGGGGTTCGGTGACAAAATTTCTTGGGGTTCGGTTCGTAAAATATCGGAAATTTAACACATTGCGGAAAAAATTCATGGGTGTCGGACGAACCCGTACCCACTAGCCTCAGTCCGCCACTGTTCGTAGCAATAACTTATTTAGCTAAGAAAATGGGTCAACTCCGCGGCGAAGCGCGGGTTGACCCACTTGTATAAAAACATTTGACATGCTTTTGTCCTAATAAGTGTACTAATTATTCCAGCTTCAGAATTTTTTATTATTTTAAAACATTATCTTCATGTTACGTAACATGTATACTTTCTAAATGTATGTCAATTAAACTCGAAATAGTTGGGATCCACGAGTGCTCAGGTATGATTCTAGTTACGAAGTTAACTATAAAAACTTCTTTATGAGTTAGAAAGAGTATGGTATTAAGTGTGTAGAGAAAAGAATTTTTAATATACGAGGAGCATTGTAAAAGCACAAAGATTTTTTCAAAAACAAAAATGAAAATGTCAACTTCAGATTAGATTGATTATGCCCCTTCAAGGAGCAGTGGCGGATCCAGGATATTTTCTTAGCGGGGGCAAAAAGTAAATGCTACAAACAGGTTAAATATTGAGATAGTTTATTTGGCCAAATTTGATAAAATTTAACTGCACATTACAACTAATGCTACCGAAAAATATCTATATTATACAACGCAGCTAAAAATATAAAAGTTAAAAATAAAGAAATAATATGATCTGCAAATTATATAAGCTTGTATAACGACTATTTAAGGTTTGGGTCAACAACACACTACAAGTTACTAAATAATATTTATAAATTAATTCTAAATAATATTTAACACTCTCAAATCTTAGATATAAAATCTTTAAACATCAAAAAGAAAGAGAGGAAAGATAATTCATATACTAGAAAGTAAAATTAAAAGCTAAAAACAATTAGAGAAAAAAAAATTATAAGGGAAACATAGAGATCAAATATTTAATATGCAAAAAGTAAATTATCCCGCAAAAGCAAAACTAGCACCTGACATTACTATATTTTTTATTTGTCTTATTATTTTTATTATTTGTGTACCTTCTCCTTCTTCTTCACTAACCAACCAAACCTGCAACTCCATTGACAACCACAAAACATAAATCTACAGACTCGGGCAACACCTTCAACACCCCCTTCTTTTCTTTTGCACTAATACAAAAAAACTTAGGGGCCTTTTAAGATAAAACTTGAGGGGCCTAACCTTTTTTTGCTTGATTTTTTAAAAAATTTACGTTGCTAGGATAGTGTTGAGTGGGGGCCTTTCCCCCCTCTAGCCACCATGTAAATCCGCCCCTGTCAAGGAGCCACATCCATGCCATATATTTTAACAAACTCTTTGTTCAAATTGATTTTACACTATTTACCAATGCATTTAAGTGGTAGAATGAGAAAATATGAGAAATGTTTCTTCTTTTCTCTTGTATCTTTTTTCTAGCTCCCGATTAGTATGGTATAAGGAGCCACATCCATCACCATATATTTTAACAAACTTATTGTTCAAATTGATATTACACTATCTACCAATAAATTTCAGTGGTAAATTGAGAAAATATGAGAAATGTTTCTTCTTTTCTCTTGTATCTTTTTTCTAGCTTTCGACTAGTATATATGGTATAAGGAGCCATATCCATCACCATATATTTTAACAAACTCATTGTTCAAATTGATGTTACACTATTTACCAATAAATTTAAGTGGTAGAATGAGAAAATATGAGAAATGTTTCTTCTTTTCTCTTGTATCTTTTTTCTAGTTTCGGGCTAGTATGGTATAAATTTGCTATTTCAGAAAAAACTGAAAAAAATAAAAAGGGGAATAAATGAGTATTATTTATTTGCACACATTTAAATATGAGGAATGAGATAAGATATATGAGATACAAGATACGAGAAATTTTAGAAAATGATAGATAAATTTAGAAAATAGTGTTTTTTTAGTTAAATTATAAAGATAAAGGATAATCAATGTGATGTAACATAGGTCGTGTGATTATCTATGTAACATTTTGGAGAATATATATGGAAAGCAAAGAACGGTTGGGTCTTTTCAAAGTAAACACAAAAGTGGGCAAAGTGGTGGAAGAAATCAAAATGACAACCTTCACTTAGATAACAAAAAGAATGCTAGAGTGACAATATGGGAAGATTGGTACAACATGCTTTTACAACGAATTGGGTAAAAAACTATGGGGTGTGTAGGGTGATTTTCCTCATAGTTCTTCGGTGGTAACTAAAAAATATAGTTTTTGTTTATTCAATCTAAAACTTATATGTAACTGGCCGGTTTCGTTTGTGGCTCAGCTAGCCAATTCTTTTGGTTGAATTTTGGGTTAATATATTAGGCTTGTTGTTGTTAAAAGAAAATTTGGTTTTTTTACCCTTGCTAACAATTTTTTTTTTTATAGATCTCTTACTATTTCGCTATTAAAGTGTATGATATTTCACGTTGTCACTTTCTTTAATTAGTTATAACATATGTTATTTTGTTTCTTAAATTATCCACTATACTATAAAGAAAGAAACTTTTGTGACCACTTTATCCATTTGGTCACCACTAAATCAAAATCCTTCATGCCACATGAGCCACCTGAACCGTCTGCCGACATCCACCTTCTTCCTTCATTTCTGCACCACAATACTTACAATTCTTTACACACCAACTAATCTCATTCTCCCCCCCCCCCCCCCTAATTACCTTTATATAAGCACACCTTTAACACTGACGTGTATTCACATCTTTCTGACTCAATCACAAACCTTTTGACCTCACTCAAATACCATCAGTTTCCTATTAAAAGCCTCAAGAACACCACCTTCAATTCCATTCAATCCAAATCAAAGAGATCGATCGATATATCATATATCCCACAAAACAACCCTGATTCCAATCTCACCAACTTTCATGCCCATGAAACAAATTCAAGGTTTCCGAATCCGCCAAAAGCTCGTTAAACCGATCAAATGGGCGTTTCATGAAAACCAAACATATCCTTCCAATTACACCAAACTCAAACCCACAAGTTGTACGGATCACAAGCCCATAACACGGCTATGCAAGTTCGGCCGGAGATTCACGCGTTTCACGCGAACCGTGAAAGATCTCTTCTTTTCTAAACCGGGTTATTCTCGGATCGGGCGGGAGGAAAAACCGCATGTCCCGAGAGGGCATTTGGCGGTCTACTTTGGTGAAGAAGAAGATGAAGTCCGTAGGGTTTTGGTGCCCGTGATTTATTTAAATCACCCCGTTTTTGGAGAGTTGTTGAGAGAAGCTGAGAGGGTTTACGGGTATAATCACCGTGGCGGGATCCATGTGCCGTGCCGGTTGTCGGAATTTGAGGATGTGCAGACTAGGATTTGCGCCGGCGCCGGTGGGTGCGGTGGTTATGGCGGAGGTGGTTGTAAGTTGTAACCATAGTGTTATTTGGGGTCTCATTTGTCTTGATTTGACGTGTAAATATAATTTAAGATTATGGTTTAATGATTATATAATTTTACATGTTCCTTTCGTTGGATCTACAAAAAGTATTAAAAATGGATCTAGACACTATTTTTTATTAAGGGTCAATTGCATATATCCTCTTAAAAAACTAATCATGTAAAAAATTTATTGCATATTTCCTCTCTTTTGTTAAAAAAATTGCAAATTTACCTATTTTCATTTATTTTATAAGAATAAATTATAGATTGACAAATTTATCATTATTTATATAAAAATTATAAATTGCATATAAACCCTAAACCACTAAAACTTAACCTCCAAAGTCTCAAACCTTAACCTACCATAACTATAAACCATAACCCCTAAACACTAAATTCTAATCCCTAAACACTATCTCATACCAAACCCTGTTAAACCATAACATCTCTCTAAGATTTTTTTTGTCACTTTTGTTTGAAATTACTGACATTTAATTTAATTTAGTGATATCGTAAGTTATGCAATCCTACTAATTTGTAAATCAACTACCTTTTAATATATGAAAATGGCACACATAGGATTTTTGTAAATAGCCTAAACAACAAGGCTTTAAAAGTCATTTGAATCCAACACTAATCCCCCTCTTTTTAGAACTATCGACGTTTAACAAAAAGTTTCAACAGTGACGATGAATCTTCTCTCAGAGCATTCAACCGGAATCCCAAATTCTTCAGCAATCATTCTTTTATTTCGATCGTTGTCATTTGCTAACAAACAGAGTTTGTTAGCGACTTCAATTATGGCATTTAATGGACTCAAATAAAATGAAGACGTATAGGACCAAACCTAAGCTATACTCGGATCGTTAGTCGGAATTGACAAAACAACGTCGGATTCAGCGGGATTACGATGGTGACGAAGCGGAGGAATATGCTCCTTCGGCGGCATTTGCGGACTAGGGTTACAACATGATTTAGGTTTTTGGTTACTTGTTACTTCGGTGAAGACACAGTGGAGGGGGCGGTCGCCGAAGGAAGGAGCGGTGGCGTGAACAAACTGATGGAATTCCATAACGTCCTTTTTCAAACAATTTTTTATTTCAGGGGCATTTTCGTAATGAAGTTAAAAATCATTAAGGGTGGGTAAATATGCAATTGGGATGCAAAATATGGGGATATATGCAATTTTTCCTTTTACTAATGGATGAAAAAGAGGTAGAGTGATGCGATACAACCCAATCAACCTAACTCCAGCCCACAACCCATTGACAACCCAGACCCATCTGGCACATCAGTTACTCCACCGTGACCAATTCTTTAACTTAGATGTCAAGTCCCTGCAATTTAGGAAGTAATGGGGGAGTAGCCCACAACGCATGTTTGCATGAATCCCCTAATAAAGTGTATGTAGTTTAGGCTACTTTTTCTATTTAAAGTGCATTGTAATTTCATTTGAGTTAAACAAAGAAAATTATTCCAAACTCTCCTCTGTTCTTCTTAAATTTCTTCCTTGGAGATTAACCCACTTAAGGATCATATCATAGAAGGGTATATTCTTGTTATAGTTTTTTTGTTTTTTTTGTTTTACATTTTTCTAGTTTTCTTAATTACTATGTTTAACGTTTATAACTTTTTTTCATATGATATTACTATATATATAAAAAACAATTACATTATAAAAACAACCAGTTTCTTATCTTTGATGGGATAAAAAGCAACACAGTGAATAATCGAAATTATCTAATCATCCTACATGGTAAACCAAAGAGCATAAGTACAAAGTTAATTAAAAGATAAATACTTATTTTACTATCTTTAGGCTTGGTGTAAAACCAAGATGGACATGTGAACTGGGGCATATTAAATGATGATAAGTAACTTCTGAGTTCTGAAAATAGATTCTCATGTTAGGCGGTAATAACGGCATGTGGTATATATATATATATATATATATATATATATATATATATATATATATATATATATATATATATATATATATATATATATATATATGATGTTAAATGGTGGTGTTATCGTGTCATATGGATGAGGACTGGATAACACCATTTGATGTTATGATAAGAGTATGCATGGTGTGATGTGGTGTGTGGTGTTAAAGTATTTTTATTAATTTAAAGAAAAATAAAAATAAAAAAGATTACATGTAATCCCTTAATTGGAGGAAACCCACAACACCCAACCCAAAACGCCGTGGACTTCTCCATGAGAATGGACCACGCCAACACAAAACGCCTAGGGGACGGTGTTCCACGCTGTTATCCCTCAATACGCCACCTATAACGCGGTATACCGCATGCTCTAATAAGCATGCATCAGATTAATTTTGAAGTAAAGTTTTATGTTTCCAATGAATAGGCCATTATTCATGAAAAACATTTACACAAGGTGGACTTCGATTTCATGGTTTCGGCGGCTTCAACGGCTAACCACCCCCCCCCCCCCCCCCCCCCCCCCCCCCCACACCCATTCGGTTTGTTGCATTCGGTTTCTCCAAATTAGCCGATCTTTTTTTCATGAAGCAGAAGGTAGCCGAGAGTGTGTGAGGTGTTTTCCTTTTTTCTTTTTATTATTCCAAATCTAAGCTTTAAAAACCGACCATACCCACTAAAAATAAAGCTATAGTATCTCTTCACCTCCTCTCTCATGTGACACATTCCTATTAGATGAAAACTTTAAAGCCTAAGGGCATGTGGTATACATGGTGTTATGAAGTGGTGTTATCATGTCACGTGGACGATGACTGAATAACACCATTTCATAACACCAAGTGTGGTATACATGGTGTGATGGTGTGGTGTTATAGTGAGTTATTTTATTTAATTAAACAAACAAATAAAAGAAAAATATGTGGAATTTTCTGATTTGAACAAACCAATCTTTCACGCCGTGTGAATCTCCATGGCAAAGTTCAACGCCAACCCAAAACGCGAAGGGGGCGGTGTTTCACGCCATTTTCCCCTTGAACGCCACCCTATAACGGGGTATACCATATACCCTAAGATTTCAAAACACACCACACCCACCCTAAGAAACTTCATAACCATCATGCAAAATGAGGGGTCAAAGCTAAAAAACAGTTTGCATTTTTTTGTTCTAGACTTTGTGCTGTAAAGTATTTCGAACCTAAAAGCACGTTCATTTTACCATTTTGTTCTTTAAAATATTTATTTCATTAAA
Organism: Deinandra increscens subsp. villosa; assembly: GCA_039602395.1. Classification (NCBI taxonomy): domain Eukaryota; kingdom Viridiplantae; phylum Streptophyta; class Magnoliopsida; order Asterales; family Asteraceae; genus Deinandra; species Deinandra increscens. The sequence goes on from JBCNJP010000003.1 coordinate 9,844,064, forward strand.
ATTTAGAATTTTGTTCTTTAAAATATTTATTTCTTTAAAATTTAGAATTTAAAGTATAATCGTTCGAGTATAAAGTATGATCATTCAAATCTAAAAACTTCCGAATCTAGATTTTAAAATTTGAACATTAAATTAGTTAAATCGATCGGCGCCTCTTATCCTATGGTCGAATAAAATTAGTTAAATCGATCGGCTCTTATCCTATGTTCGATTTGACCATAGGATGTATCTTCATAATTTTCAAAATTTTAAATTATATGTTTCTAATTAGTTTTAATTAAATTTTGTTTATCTTATAACTTTAAAAATATAACATGTTATAAAATTTTGAATATATCGTTACTACGTGATCATTATTATCTAAATGTCGACATAATTTCTTTTATAAGTGAGCCCGGTCAAATTTGTATCAAAACGTTAGATACAAATTTCACCCGGTTCTGTTTTGAAAAACAATTATATTGGCTTTTAGATAAAATTGAGCACATCGTAACATTATAATCGAAAATTTATAAAGCATTATATCTTTAAAGTAATAAAAGGTAAACAAAATATTATCAAATTAATTAAAAATATATAATATACATCAAATTAAAATTCTGCAAACAATCATCCTATATGATTGAATTCACCTGCATTTTATTATAAAGAGATTTTTTTTTCATATAGGCTTCTTTTAACTGGTACCAAATAAAGATATAGTTTACTTTTTTAGTAATGGCCGAAAGATCATAGTCTATGATCGATTTTGACCTTGAGGGATATTTTGTGTTGGTTACTTAGATAATATCGAAAGCGTGATACACTTTCAGATTGAATATTCTCGTGGTTCACTCGAGAAAATCAATCGGATACGATCGAGACGAACATGATGAATTCGAGAATTTTTGCAGAGATAGAAAATTTTGAACCGTATTGTTTTCTGATGATCATCGATCTTTTAGGAGGAGGAGCGCAATTGCAGTTATCTGCAATTCGAAAACTGCCCAATTAACACTATTGGTCCCTGCGAAATTTATAATTAAATTTCCGGACAAAATATTTTTTTAGTGCAATTTTGATGAAGGAATTCATCCAAAATATAAAAATTTCCAAGCTGACGTGGCCCTTGGAACCCGCCAGGGGCTGCCGCCCCTTGGACCCCGCTCTCTCGGTGGCGTTGCCCCCAAACCCCCGCCAAGGGGGCGTTGCCCCCTTGGATCCCCCTTAACTTTATCGATACGGGCGTGCACTACCCCGCACCACCGAACCCGACCAATATAAGTTAAAAGTCCGATCAATCAATAGTCAATCCCTAATTACACTAAAATAGCAACATTTTGGGAACTCAATAGTCAAATGAACATATTGGGGAAAAAGATTATAAAATGGACATACTCGGAAATTTTTTCAAAAATTTATCATCTACACACATATTGGGAACGCATAGTGAAGAAACTTAAGAGGAAACAAATCTCCATGGTTAAAGTGAAGTGGGAAGGTTTACGAGGTCCAGAATTCACTTGGGAAGCGGAAGAAGATACGAGGAAGAAGTACCCTCATTTGTTCGAGCCCGAAACTACGAATTTTGAGACAAAGTCCCTAAACAGAGCGTAGTAGCTACCAAGAGTGAAGTGAGAAAAATCTCAAAAATTTTCTATGTCTCAAGAGGGATACAACCGTATCAGGTATGGTCGGTTACGGGTACCCAACACTTCAATATTGGAATGTAGTAGATTAGGATAATTAGTATGAGCCCACGGGCCCGTTAGGTATTTAGGGTTTATTATATTCTATATATAATGTAACCATGGTTATTCAATAAGATGATTCGGTGATCTCATATTCTTTCATGGTATCACAGCCTAAACGATCCAAACCCTAGTCGTCGCCACCGAATTCAAACCCTAGACAGGGCGGTGTGCCGCCGCTGCCACCGCCCTGTCCCAACTTCGTTTTTATTATAGTTTCTTGTTTTATTTTCTTCTTATTTTGTTTCTAATAAAGTTTCGTTTCGGTTTAAAACTCCGGTCATCTTCTTCCGCGGCCAAATCAGTATTAGTTTTCCGTTAAGAGTGAACTTCCCGACTTTTTGTCATCACTCGTATGAATATTTGCCATGAATTTGCATTAATTGTTGTGTCCACAAACCTACTTCTTGGTTTCAATTCCGGCATGCATCACGTTTGAAATAAAAAAGGTGGCTTTATTTTAAGCACAAATTTATTCAGTGAATAATTATTTTGTTTCCTAATTAAGATCGTTGATTTTTCTCAACCCATGAACACGTATATCATCTTTATCGGCAGCCTTTTGTCGCTTGGATCCTTTCGCCGAACCCGTTGCCATCGATCTTAAGTCGCATCTATAACGGTCTGATCAAGTATTTTTCTTTTCTTTCTTTACTTTCAAAGCCCGTCGCTCATCACGGTCATCGACCTCCGTCATCTTTTTTTTTTCTTCTATTGATCTACGGATCTAAGAGATCGCCGTCTGACCACGGTCACCGGTATTGTTTTTTTTTTTTCTTTTCTTTTTAGATCTACAGTTATCATCTCTTGACCTACGGGTCTAAGACGCTGCTTGATAGCCTCGACACACACCGTCGCACGACCACGGTCACCGGTTGTCGAGTAGCTTCTTATCTCAGCAGCTTCTCTTCTCTGTTCTACCTCATCATTACCGACTACGATGGAACCGATGTTTGATTGCGATTTAGTCGATCATGTTTATTTTTCAGGAACCAAGACCAAACCTGGGGTTGCAGACCATGGATTCGATTTTAAAGATCATGGATTTTGACGGAATGTAAGACTTAAGAGTCGAAGACCGAGAACGAAGCTAGTTTATCTTATTGCACTTGTTTCTTTTTTTTAGTGTGTTCTAGTTTTTTCCAGTCTGATCTTTCGGTTTCCTCCAGCTCTGACTGCGGGGGAGTATTGGAATGTAGTAGATTAGGATAATTAGTATGAGCCCACGGGCCCGTTAGGTATTTAGGGTTTATTATATTCTCTATATAATGTAACCATGATTATTCAATAAGATGATTCGGTGATCTCATATTCTTTCATTCAATACGGTACAAGCGTGTCAAAATACGGTCGTATTGACCAAATTTAATCGTCCGTATCCGGTCTGAGTGATATAAAAGAGTTTTGACCCGAATTTTGGTCATTTCTCACTTTCCAACTTAGAGAGAAGTTCTCTCAGTTGTGTGTACGGCTAAGAGGAGTTCCAGGAACATTCAAAAGCCATAAAAACAAGATCTAAGCTTGAAGAACTCCTTATGGTGAACTTCAATCCTAATATTTCTTAATTTAGTTGAGAATGTGCACATAGATTATGACATTTCTGCTTGTATCTCAGTTTAAGGATGAAGATTGGATCATCAGGAAGGTTAAAGTGTGATTTTAAAAGCTACAAACCTAAGGTAAGCTTGGATTTGCACATGCAAGTTTAGATTTTCCTTTTTTGGTAAATAATTGTGTTGATCATGATCTAAAGTGTTAGATCATTATATGCGTGCAAGGATTGGTGTAAAACCATGAAGGGATCATTTCCGGGTCAAGTACAAACATATATTATGGACGGAAGCTTGCGATATTATTAATACATACCAAATGAGTTTACATTGTAAGCTCTGGGAGAGGTCCAGCATCCTATCCTCTCAAAGAGATCAGAGACAAGAACATATCCACCGAATGACACACTCCTCTTTGAATGAACAAACTAAAAAAATGAAGCTAATGAACAAGTATTTATATGTAAGTTGATTCACCGAATGAGTTCATTCAGTGCTCATTCGATGACACACATTAGGTGGTCATTCGCTGACACCTAATGAACATTCAGCCTCCTCATTTGTTGTGCAATCTGTCTATCTATTTCAACAATAACAGCTACACCAGAAACTTGCATTAACAAATTCCCCCTTGGATGTTACTATTGAGAGCTCATCATCAAACATCTAGCAATCTTTAGTCAATGTGCTGCAGACACCTCTATCTTCAGCAAACTTCCCTTCGACTAAACTTCAGGCATGCAGAACACTATTCGCAATTTCAGACTATGGTGTGTTTCGCGGTTACGAATTTCCAAAACAATTGCATTGATGATCTCTTATGGAGTTCCCCCTGATCGGGTTCAACCTCGCCCGGATCGTACTGACAGGTTGCAAAAGCCTCGTCTTCCCTAGTCATATTATGCAAAATCATGCAAGTGAATATAACATCTATGAGCATGTTAAGTCTCCATGTGCGTGTCGGATTTTCAGTACACTTCCATTTATTCTTAATTAAGCAAAACGGTCGTTCCACGTCCTTCTTTGCCCCCTCCTGAGCTTTAGGTATTTTTTTCGTTGTTAATCAAATCATTTGGTAAATGAGATTGTTAAAGCACGTTGGTATCGTTGTTCGCGCCGGCCACTCCAAAGAATGCATGTCGAAACCATAAATCTCGAGGCTACCTCCTCTAGCATAATCGTGGGGTGTGCATGATCGCAATTGTTTAGGCAATTAGACCACTCCCAATGCATACAATCTAGGCTACCAAACATACGAGAAAAACCATGTTTGCTTTCATGAAACTCATATAGCTTTGAAATATCACTCCATGTAGGCTTGCATAAATATCGAGCATTATATATTTAACGAACATACGTGAAAAATTTATAAAGACATTAACACGTAGTACTCTCTCCGATGATATGCAAATATTCATCAGAAGCATCGGATGCGATGCCATAAGCTAGCTGGCGCATGGCGGCTACGCATTTTTGCAAAGGACTGAAACCTACCCTGCCTCTAGCATCCCACCTTTGACGAAAATATTTTTTATGGTGTGACAAATTATTAACAATATGTAAAAAGAGAGATTTATGCATATGGAATCGACAACAAAACTTAACCTTGAACTATACATTGTCGGAGAAGTAGTTGTTAACAAGTCGTTTATGAACATTTTGTCATTCTCTTTTGATCAACTTCCGCGGATGATACGGTCTGAAACTTTGGCCATCCTCTTGTGCAGCAACAAACATCGTCTCGACATAAAACATAGTCGCGTCGTCGGAAGAAAAAAACGTTGATGAGGAAGATGAAGACGAAATTGTGTATATTTTTTTTTATTTTAGGTTGGTTTCGTATGAAATGTGTGTGAAATGGGTGTGAAATGAGTGTGAAATGGGGATATTAAATAGGTATAAATTATTGACCATTTAAATAATATATATATATATATATATATATATATATATATATATATATATATAGAGAGAGAGAGAGAGAGAGAGAAATAACTGGTGGGGCTGGGGACCCACATCCAATGATACACTTCTTCAGTTTTCTACGGCCCCTCATCAAGCGCAGTGGTGGGACCGCATGGCACCATGGCCACGTATACAACACCACACCATGTGATGTGACCATTGCAACTTAGGGCACACCGAGTGACGTTTGGCATGACTGGCGGCTTTCGCGGCTTTGGCGGCAACATCGTTGCCGGCCCGAAACTTTCGCCAGCGGATTCGGATATCGGCGAGTAGTTTTCGTTTGAGTGTGGTTATTTTCGAGGTATTCGAACGTCGGGGGGTGTTGCAAGGAGCCGTTATAAACAAAAGAATTCTTTTTAAATTTTTTTTACATTTTACCTCCTATATATACAACCTTCACAATTTTAAAACCACACTCACCACTCTATCTCTTCTACTTCATCTCTATTTTTATAAACCCACATTCACCAACTCACTCTATTAACTAATCATGGACAAACGTCCGAGTTCTTCCTCCAAACCATAAAAAAAACCTTGCTCAAACCCGTAAGAAAACTCGACCTCAAGTTGCACACAACGAACCCATGCCATCCCAACAATTCACTCAAGGGTCATGCCGGTTCAAGTGGCACCGGTCAATTTGTTTTACCCGACCAAAACCCAAACCCGTAATGGTTTCGTTTTGATGAATGAAATATTTAATTTAAGTATATGTTTTTTATAAAGGAAGGAATTTATTTAAAACTAACTAATTTAAATAAAAAAATAAAATTCTATTTCCCATCAAAACTTCGAGAATTAAATTTCTTTACAATTCTTCAAAATTTCTATTTTTTTTTTCCTCTCCTACGTGACACACTATTGTTAAAACCAAAACTTTCAAAACCACCGCTCCTCTCTTAGGGTGATTGTAATACCCACCCCGAGCTAGCTCGGGAGAGGGTTTGGGAGGCTCGGGATCGCGGGAACATCATGACGGAGTGCTCGGGAGAGGTGCGCGGGAGAGGTGCTCGGGGCTGGGGCACCGAGGGGAAGGAATTAGGGAGAGGTGTGGGATTGTGGGCCACCCCACTTTAATCATTGTTTATTAATTTTTTGAAGGGTTTGGGGTCTCTGAGGTCTCATCTTCGAGGTATTACTTGTAAAAAGTGTTCCCGCGACCCCGAGGTTCCCCGAGCTCAGGATAACCCCTCAATCTTGAGGTATTACAAATACCCTTAGTAAATCAAATAACTAAAGCTCCATAATATCCCAATGCCAGGCTACCCTAAGATTTACTACAATGAAAAACCAACACTTGTTTGTCTAAGTTATAGAACAAACCAACTACTTGCTTTGGCTTATTAGCCCCTCTTCAGGATAAATTAATGCTACTGACGCATGGTAACCCCAAAACAATGAAGCAATCTCTGATCAAAACTAACGTAATTGTTGAAAATGAGCTAAATTTAATTCAAACTTCAAACTGTTTAATATGTTGTCTAGTTTTTTTTTTTTCCCTTACGTAAATTTGTTGGCTTATTGGGCTGGAGGTGCTTTTTTATTGGGCCGAAGACTAGATTGGTGCACAAGTTCAAACCCAATTAGTGGCTTGAGATTGGGCTTGGTGTTGTTGATCCGTATGGCTTGTAGCGGGATGATACGCGGGTCATGGAGCTTAACGGGGCTAAGGACCCGTCACTTGCTGGATACTTACATATATGAGATTTTTTTCCTAGTTCTATAAAACCCTTAAAACTCTCCTAGCCATCTGCACCAACCATTCCTCTCTCTTTTTGCTCTCGTTCTCTGATCTAGGGTTCGTATTTTGCATGTTAGCATATTAGCCCGCCCATTTTGCATGGCTACTCGTTTATAAACTAGTAGACAGGATTCAGTATAAGCTGGAAAACATTGTTTTATTATTAAGAATAACATAGCTTACAAAGCGCATTAGTGGGAAAGCCATGAACACAAACTACTCCATCCCCAAAACCACACACATGATAATTTTTCATCACAAATGAGGTTTCAAAACAGAAACTTCAAGAGTAAATTCACTTATTTCATCTGCACAATTCCAGAGCTTATGAGTTTCTGAATTTTATTCATCACCAATGGATTCTTCATGTGATCCTGTGCTGCCTTTGGGTTCTCTTGTAAATCCTGCAATACCTGTTGCATTACCGGATCCGTAAGAATCCCCTGAATCTCAGGGTCCTGCATCGCCTTAGCCTGCATCAACATAATCACACACATATTACACCTTTTATAATAAAAAAAAAAAAAAAAACAGGCTGGACTAATCGAAATCAAAGTTATGAAGCAAATCAAACCTGTCTCTCTTTCAATTCCTCAGGTGTTAAGTCACCACGGCTAGCTCGGTTAATCTGCTGAACACAACTGCAAAAGCAGAGTAACATTCATGTTAGCTCTAATCAAGATTTACAATAAACCTAACAATTGTGAAATTTTGTACCTTCTGACCCCATCTAGCAACTCCTGATTTTGGGGATCATATTTGAGCCCTTCTTGGTAAGTCTCTAAAGCTTTGTCATACTCTTTCATAAAGAACTGTATTGCACCTTTTCTTGTGTATCCCTTTGTAAATTTCGGATCAAGCTCTATGCACTTTTCAGCATCCTTCAACCCTTCTGGCATTGCCCCTAGCTTTGTGTAGCAAGCAGCTCTATTGCTATATGCCTGAAATTAAGTTCATTTGTTAACTCTACAACCAAATATATGTGCAAGAAAGACACAGTTAGCTACCCACTTAGGCACTTACCCTTGCATCTTTAGGGTTTCTTCTCAAAGATTCTGTGTAATGCTTGATAGCATCTGGATACTTCTGCTGTTTAAAGCATTCGTTTCCTTTTTCGCGTTCTTTGTCTGCAAGTTCGGGATCATAGTACTCCTGCTGTTCCAACTCTTTCTTTGCCCTCTCTGCATCATTGAGCTTCTTCAATGTGTCGGGATTGCGATGCTCTGTGAGGGCTTTTTGAAACGTCTCGATTGCAGGTTCGTAATCTTTGGAGGTCTTGGCTAGTTTAACCAAAGCAGTTCCTTTTCTTGTCAAAGCTCTGGCAACCATTTTGTAATCTGATCTGAGCTCTCTTCCTCTTTCAACAGCTTTGTCACAATCCTTGATGCATTCATCATACTACAAGCAATCAAGTATTCAATCCATCATATTTCTCACTCTGTGTTATTAGATTAATAATTTTTTCAACAAATTTTGACAAATAGGATCCTAAATTAAGCTTAAATAGTTAAATCCAACTGTTTCACATGAATTCTATCCTATCAACAATAAATTAAGCTTAAAGATCCATTCAAGTAATAGGATCCTAAATTAAGCTTAAATCCAACTGTTTCACATGAATTATTCTATCCTTAATGCATTCATCATACTACAAGCAATCAAGTATGCAATCCATCATATTTCTCACTATTTGTTATTAGTTATTAGATTAATACTTATTTCAACCAATTTAGACAAATAGGATCCTAAATTAAGCTTAAATTTAACTGTTTCACATGAATTATTCTATCAACAATAAATTAAGCTTTGAGATCCATTCAAGTAATAGGATCCTAAATTAAGCTTAAATCCAACTGTTTCACATGAATTATTCTATCAACAATAAATTAAGCTTAAAGATCCACTCAAGTAATTATAAAAAATTAAAAAATAAATAAAAAAAAAGATAAAAATAAAAAAAAAACAGAATAGAAAGCATACCTTTCCCATTTCCATGTAAACTGCAGCTCTGTTTGTAAGAAATGAAATATCAGCATCATACAATTCTAACGCCTTCGAATAATGAGAAATTGCGGTTTCGAAATCCTTCTTCTTATAAGCAGCATTTCCGGCCTCTTTCTCCTTTAACGCCTGCGATTTCTGATTACAAATCTCCTCTTCCACCTCCGGCACATCCATCGGTTCCGGCTCCGGCTTCCTCTCCTTCGCCGGCTCCGGTGAATCAGCCGGAGGTGGAGACTCCGGCACCTCCATATCATCACCCGCAGATTGCATTTTAATATTCAAAAGCACGCCAAGCGCCTGCATAACTCTCTGATCTTTCAAATACAAATTCAAATTGCTCGGATTCCGTTGAAGCTCCCGCATCATCTTCACAAAATCCGGCTGTTGCATAAACGATCGCGTCGCCGGATCAGCTGTAAGCTTCGCCCACATCTCCGGCCCAAACGCATCACCAAACAGATTATTCCCCGATCCACGTGATCTGGATGAAGATTTCGCAGCCGCCTGAGCTGATTGAGCATCAGCAAGGCCAGATTTTAGGGTTTCGTTATCCGGATCGATTTCCAGACCTTTCTTATACGCGAAAACGGCTTCATCAAATTGGCGTAAGCCGTGATGCGCGGCTCCGAGCCGGGAGTATCCTTTCGACCAGTCCGGTTTAAGCTCGACGGTTTTCTTCGCATCCGATAGAGCCTCCGAGAATTGATTGAGGGAAGCGTAAGCGGCGGAGCGATTGGAGAACAGAACGTGGTTTGTGGGAGCGAAGTTGATTGCATCGGTGAAGTGTTTGATGGCTTCGGTGTAGTTTCCGGCGGAGAACGCCGCGTTACCTTTGGCTTTCGCTTCGTCGGCCATCGCCGGCGAGGATTTGGTTGCAGGTTTTTCGGTATCGTCGGAAGAGTGGAATTCATTGGTGGTTTTGAGGGTTAAACTTAAATAAAGGGGTTTTCATGGTAACGAGAGAGTTCTAGGGTCGAGGGAGAGAGGTTCTAGAAACTTCATGGTAGACGTGCGAGAAAACTGTGGAGGCCATTTGTGAAGTTTATTGGATCTCGCTTAGCTTTTTCCATATAGTAACGGTTTAAATTTGGTTGTTAAGAATAAAAAATTGTGTTATTTAACCCATTTTCTAAAACCATTGGAGCCTACCACCCCTTTGCCTCGGTTAGTTTTTTTAAGTAGAGCTAAACTATTTTTTTACGGGTATAATTAATCGGAGGTAACGAAGGGTTTTGGAGGTAAGGGGCGGATCCAGAAAAGAAATTCAGGGGTAGTGTTTAAAAAAAAATTGTCGGGACTAAAAGGGGTTCGGGGGCAGCACCCTGAGAGAAGCGAGTTCAAGGGGCGGCAGCCCCTGGTTAGGGTCAAGCCTAGGCCAGCACGAAACTTTTTAATTTTTGACAAAAGTCATTTATTAAAAATGTATTAGAATTTTCTGTTCGAAAATGCATTATGTAAAATTTGAAGGAACAAAATGTGTAAACTTACAACTTGTATTTTTAAATTGCACAAACTTCTTGTTAGTTGTTCGATTTAATTAAATAACGGGCTTTTAATCATATTTTAACGTTGGGATTAATAAAAACCATAAAAAAGTTCGAGGGGTAGCATAAAATAATTTCATGGGTAGTGGAAAAATCGTTTTAGGGGTGACGAAATACCGAAAACATTAAAAAAATTCACATCACAGTGGCTAAAGGGTATGTCCGCCCTGTTGGGGGCAATTTTTTGAGGAAAACTTTACTAAATAGTAACCAAAGTATATTATCTATTCTACTAAAACTATCCAATCTTTTTTTGTCCTACTAAAGGTCTAAAGCCACTTAAGTTTCATTTCATGTTTCAATACTAGATGATATCTAGGTTTCTAGGTTATCATTTTTTTAGGGAGTTTATATGCACACAAGCTTATTTGATATATGCAAATATCCACGATCGTGCATTCCAAAACGGCTCAAATGTCATTATTATTTTTTTTACATTATTTTTAAATTTTATAAATGTTTTAATTATTTAATTTTATAAACAGTAAAAAGATTTATTCACCATAGCTGATAATAAATTACTTAAACGAACACAGTAGTAACGTAAAATAATAAATTTTCCAAACGTTTGTTTAAGTACTTAAACGTTTGAAAATCGATATAATTTTTTTTTAAAATAAAAAGTCATGGGCCTTGAGGACCCAACACCGGCAAAGACTGTCTTTGCCGAGAAGCTATCGAGACCGTCCCACAAAGACTCTTAGTCGCAAAATTTATTATTGTACGTCACTACTGTGTTCGTTTAAGTACTTTATTATCACATATGTGAATAAACCTTTTATAATGTTTATCAAATTAAATAATTAAAACATCTATAAAATTAAAAAAAAAGGAAAATTGGCCCCTATTAATCCCAGTTATCACATATTGGCTAATAATAATCTCAGTTTTGATTTTTTCCTACAATAATCCGAATTATCAAGGTATTGGGAAACATTGCACCGCCGTTAAAAATATCCTAACGCCGTTAGTTTTTAGTGACATGACATCTTATGTATTTTTTTAAATAAGTTACTAAAATAGATGGATCATTCTTGTAATTTCTTAAAAGTTTTTACATCTTCTCCCCTTTCATATAACCCATCGATCAACCTCCGGCAATTGTTTCCCGGCGACCCAAGCTTCAAACCGGCTATCTGTAAACTTTAATCTTTGTTGTTCTTTCATCGATGCAAGCAATTTTGTTTACAAACATCAATTTTATTTATTTTCTCAACTTGAATTGTAAAATCCATCGACCTGTAACAATTCGTACAACCACAATTTCACAAACAAGAATTCAAAAACAGAGCCTAAGAACAGATCTCAACCTCTCTTTAGCTTTAGGATCAATCAAATTACCTTCATCGTCAAACTTCGAAGGAGATTCAAATGCATTAAAAAAACTCCAGCTTATTAATAAAATGCAGATGTAGGTAAACGCCGCTTTGTCGGAGAATATATTGCGACCTTCCTCTGCTAAATCCTTCGCCGACGCTAACCATAGAGGCGGCCTTGTCCGACCACACGTTCGGCGGCCTAGACGCCCAATCAGTTGCGTTCTTCAACAGTTTGGTAACGGAGTAACTGTACTCCGGAGAAGCCAAGATGAAGCCATCGGATTGCAGGATTTTTTTTTTGCAAAAAGTGGCGACTGCGGGTGGATATTTTCTGTCGATTTTGAGATCAATGTTGAGCATCAACAACAGTGATATGTCGACGTAGTCGATTGACATTCCGTCGACTGATTGAGGGTCGGATTAGGTCGCGGGTGAAGGAAGCTTTAGGGAGACGCACATGGCAGTAACGTTGACGATGGATTTGGGGATGTTGTTTGAGGGTTTAAAGATATTAAAGTTATAGTCCCTTTTGTTTGAGGGTTTAAATAAATTACAATTATAGTCCCTTTCGTTTATTAACATAATTAAATAAGTCACATAGGATGCACGTCATGTGAGTAGTAAGCAAAAAACAACGGTGTTATGGTATTTTTAACGGCGGTGCAATGTTTTCTAATACTTTGATAATTCGGATTATTGTAGGAAAAAATCAAAACTGTGATTATTATTGACCAATATGTGATAAGTGGAATTAATGGGGGCCAATTTTCAAAAAAAAAATATAATAATTACATTTGATGTACCTACAAGTTTATGTTATATGTATATTATTTCTCGGAACCATAACCTGCAAAAGTAAACTCAAGATATAAGGCTATTCGTAGTTAGGGGAGGGGGTATGATTATGGCATGGCTTGGTGAAGCCATGCTCACCACCCAATAAAAACATGACACTTGGTTGTGGGAAGGAACCATCCGGCTCTCGCCGGTTTGGAGAAACCGTGAAAGACCAAAAGTGGAGCCGCATGGGGGAGCCTTGCACACGCGGTATGGTTGCCGCATGGAACCACGCGGTTCCCTTGGAGCCAGGCTAAGGAGCCGGAAACCATACCGCCTCCCCTTATAACCCCCTCCTTTAAGGGTTATGTGTCATGTAGCGGATGCCGTGACAATGGGTGGTTATGGGAGAACCAATAGAAAAAAAAGTAAAAAAAAAAAAATCAAAGGAGAGGGCGTTATGTAGGCAACACCAAGGACTAAATCTACTAACATGGCGTCCAGAGGGTGGTGGAAGGGCGCCATAGGGACACTATGTTCGTCTTTTTGGGAGTGATAACGCCACTACGAATAGCATAATACAGTCAACCCCTTTCACCCTTTGTCATAGATTGATGGTTCTGTACAAAATAATTCTAAAAGCCACGGTTGAAGGTTAATTACATAAATCCATTAAATAAATTTATTTTTAAATCAAAGATAATAATGGTAACCCGGAAACCTAGAAATTATCTAGTATTAGAACAAAAAATGAAACTTCAATGACTTTGGTGAACAACCACTAGCTTAGTCTAGTAGCAAAGTTGTATAACCCCTTTATTAAGAGGTCTTGTGTTCAAGTCTCACTTGTAACAAAAAAAAAATGAGGGTTACAAGTTGGGCCAGTGGATTTTCTGGGTGGACGGTGTAATGTCCCGATTAGTGATCCAAATTTGCCGTTAAAAAAATGACTTTGCTGAGAAAAAAAAAGATTGGGTGACTTTAGTGGAACAGGTGTTAAACTTTGTTACTATTCTATAAAGTTACCCAATTTTTTAACTATTTTTGACCGTTCAACGGCTAGTAACAACAGCTACTAGCATTTAATTTTATTTTATTTTTGTATTTTTAACCCCTTTTACACTATATATAAACTCCCCAATCAACCACAATTTCTACTTCATTCCTACATTTCTACTTCATCTTTTCTTCTCAATTTTTGCTATGAATCCAAAAAAGAATATATCACATGCCGAGAGATATGGTTTGCCTTATGATTTCTAGATTGTTTGATTTGAAAAATTATGTGGTGTTTGTTTTAATTATTTTTTTAGGAATTTGTAATTTTTTTTTAATTTTAATGAATGTTTAATTTTATGTTAAAAAAATTTTATATTTAAATTTTACTTCTTTAAATTTTATGTTAAGAATTCAATTTTAGAAAAAAAAATTGTAATTAAAACATTTAAATATTATTTTTTATTTGAAGTTTTATGATAGTTTTAGTGACCATACACTGTAAGAAAATAGGGAAAATCAAAAAAATGATCAACTTTGACCACCTTTTTATCAAAATGGTCATCTAGATTTTGCATTTTTAAAATGACCACTGACTACTTTAACCAATAATAAAAGGAAAATTGGAATAGAATAATCCTAACTTTTGGGTATTGGCCTACAATAATCATACTTTTTAATATAATTCACAACGATCCCAACTATCATCTAATTTATTTCTAATGGACCCGTCGTTAACTTTTTTTAACACCGTTAAGTGTATCCTTACGTGGCATTCTGACGTGTATTTTTTTTAATTTGTTTTAAATCTTTATTCCATGTCATTTCCATGTCATAATAACCTTTTATTATCAATTAAAAAAAATCAAGTTTTACCTCCTAAAAAAGCCTGGATCAGATTCACCCTCCCCAAATTGAATCCACGTTACTAATAATAGGAACCCTAGAAATCTCGATTCCAGATTCAGATCTAGCAGATCCAGATTTTGGCTAATTGAGTGTTCCTGGCCGGCGATTCCTCCACAAATTGAGCGTTCCTGGCCAGAGTATGCGTTCCACGAGTCAATTTCAACGAGCCATCATCCTCTAGCAAGCAATCGATGTTCGTTTTTCTGTTTAGCAGCAGCAGAACCAGTGTTCCTGGCCGGCGATTCCTCCACAAATTGAGCAATAGTCGCCTGAGACGGCAAATCAAAAACCGGCATTACACTCAGATCAGCCGGTGAAGAAGTCTCAACATTCGAATCAACCCCAATCGATGAGACTCCGGCGATCTGAGTAGCTTCAATCACGAAATCTGAACCTCGGACACCCTGAGAAATCTTCAAATCAGCATTCAGACCTCCGACAACCTTTAAATCTCCAACCACCAAGGCATTCGAACCTCCAGTCGCTAGCACCTCCTTCGCCGACTCAATAATCGCTACTCGCGTCTCAGATTTCAGCAAATCCGAAGAGGAATCACGTTTTAGGAGGTGAAAACCAGCCAGTGGTGACCCTAGAAATCTCGATTCCAGATTCAGATCTAGCAGATCCGTGATTCAATTTGAGGAGGGTGAATCTGATCCAGGATTTTTTAGAAGATAAAACTTGATTGTTTTAATTAATAATAAAAGGTTATTATGACATGGAATAAAGATTTAAAACAAATTAAAAAAAATACACATCAGCATGCCACGTAATTTATATATATATATCTAAATATATATTTTCGGATATGTATATATATATAAATCTTATTATGTCCTTTAATCATTTATCTTAAATAATCAATTACTTATTTAACCCTATCTGGCATTATTTGATGGACGTAATTGCCCTTATTAGATAGACTAGGATTTCCCCTTGGGTGTATAAATAGAGCCTTATTGGAGAGATTAGAGGCTAATCACCACACAATAATTCATGACCTCTCTCTCTGCTCTCTCTCTCAATCGTAAATCCCTTTACGATTTCACCATCATTAGCATACACCCTAAAGGGGAACCAAGGCTACTCACAGGGTGGACTACCTGACTACTGTTGATCTCAACCAGATGACAACAGGTAATCTTTATTATTATTATCAACATGTGGTATCAGAGCGCGTGTTGCTCAATCGAATCTCAATCTGAATTCGTTTACCTTACTGTTTTCGAAATCATAAAAGGGTTTTCGAACCTGATTTAAAATCCGTGAAAACCCTAATTCGTCAAAATCAATAAAAATCGGTTTTACATCAAATTTTTAAAACCGAAACTGGTTTTAGTTTTCGAAAAATCGAAACTGTATCAAAACCCTAATTTTTGATTTCGAACAGATTTAACTTTTCGATCGAGATTCTTATTTCGATCGAAAAGCTCATATTAAAACTCAATTCTTATTTTTCGATCGAAACTGTGGCTTTGTCCCGTTTTCTCGATCGAAAAAATACAGCTTTTCTACCGGCTTTCCTACCGGCTTTTCTACGGCTTTTCTACCGGCTTTCCTACCGGCTTTCCTACCGGCTTTTCTACCGGTCTTTTTTTTATTGGCTTCTCGATCGAATCATGTGGCTTAGTCCCTGCTCTTCGATCGAAAAGCTTACTTTCCGATCAAATGGCTTCGCGATCGACTTCTCGATCGGACCATTCCACTTTTCGATCCGATCGAAAAGTCCACTTTTTTGATCGAAAACCTGCTTTTCGATGGACTTTTCGACCGGCTTTTCGATGGATTTTTCGACCGGCCTTTCGATCGGGTTTTCGACCGACCTTTTCGACCGGCTTTCCGATCCGATCGAAAAGTCTATTTTTTCGATCAAAAACTTACTTTTGATTAGACACCCCTTTTCGATCGACTACTTTCTGATCGGATACTCGCTTTTCGATCGGGTATCCCTTCGCGATCGGATACCGGCTTTCCGATCGGATACCCACTTTTCGATCGGGTATCCCTTCACGATCGGGTTCCTCTTTTCGATCGGAAACTCCTCTTTGCGATCGGATTCCCTTCTTTTTCGACCGGATACCCTCAGAATTTTTTTTCCCCGGGGCTCCCGCCCCGAACCCCGGCGAACTCACCGCGGAGTTCGATCCGCGCAACAGGGGGCTGACTATTAAATTTGGGGCTTAACATTAAATTTAGTTTTGTTTAAAACCTTACAAACTTACGTTTTACGAAACCTAACACCAATTTAAATCAGATAACTAATTAACTTGTGTAATTCATAGTTAATAACAGACATCTAATAAGGTTCCAATTCTGGCCAACGCTGATTTGTTACCTACATAATGTCATTTAACTTCTTCTCACAAGTAAACTTATTATCACTGATTTAAAATCAAATTAGATTAATTTATTAACTTGTATTAGTTATTGACATGTAGTAATTCTGGCCAACGCTGATTTGCTACCTTAATCAATGTCATTATTATTTCTAATACTAGTTAACTTATTTTAAATTAAACTAATTTATTTGCTTAAATTGATAACATCTTTAAAACCTCGATTCTGGCCAACGCTGATTCGTTGTTTTTGCAATAATTATCAACTAAGAATTAAGCATTCGCCTTTCGTATACAAGTGTTTCTTTTCTGGCCAACGCTGATGAGTTGCACATGTATTCAGCGAAACTAACTTGTACATAAAGCTTATGGTGTATCATTTCTGGCCAACGCTGATGTGATACATCACTTTATGCACATACCCTTATCTTGTTCATAATGCTTAGATGATAGGCAAGTAACCAACGCGAAAGCCGATTCATTTAAGTAGAACCTAACTAGTCTGTTATTTTGGTGATATAACAGACTATATCACATCTTCTTTTGTTTTATAATTGCACATTATTATTAATTATAAGAACGCCTTATTATTGCGCCTTAATTTAAAATTGTGCATTCTTTATTATTATGCCTTAGTTTATGATTGTACATTATCTTTGTATATCATTATGCATTATTATTGTGCCTTAGTTTTAAGTACCCCTTAGACTCACTCTTAGATCTTCTTCTGAACTAATTTAACTTTTAATCTCCATAACTACTCCACTCTAAAACATAATCACTATATGTTTCCGTAAATGTTTTCCTCTCATCATAATAATCAAAATCCCTTTAAACAAAGGATATCAGGGGAGATGTTTCAGATTTCCTAATCTAAACATCGTGTGAGTAATAAAATTCAAAAGGACTTCTTAAATGTATGCAAACACTTTACAAAATGTAAATTAGGTTAATGATTTAGTGAACATATCATAATGAAAAACATGACCCTTACAGGGCTCACACATGTTTCAAGCTAAACTTTTCTAGTGCATTTCTTAGTGAATTCTTTCTTAGCACAATTAAATGCTACTTAAAATTAGTCATCATGAAAATGAGTGCTTTATAGCATTGTGCATAAAGGATAAATAAGGAGGATAGTTCCAATTTCTAGAATAAGATACAAAAAAGCTTCCAGTTCCAATTCCTAATGGAACAACTGGCTAACAAATAATAATCAATAATGATAATTATGCCCAAATAATTTTTTTTTTCAAACTAACATAGTGAATCGAAACTAGTATTATAAAGATCTCTTACAATCAATGCACTAGAAATAAACCCTAAAACAACTATAATGAGAGTAAATGAAAAAATAAATGTCACATTTACCTTAAATCTCAA
Organism: Deinandra increscens subsp. villosa; assembly: GCA_039602395.1. Lineage (NCBI taxonomy): Eukaryota > Viridiplantae > Streptophyta > Magnoliopsida > Asterales > Asteraceae > Deinandra > Deinandra increscens. The sequence continues at coordinate 9,862,321 of JBCNJP010000003.1, forward strand.
AGTTGTTGGTTATACTTATCTAGTTGTTCTTATGTGGATTGAAATCTTTATAACTTATAACTAGATCATAAATGTTCACAATCTTTGTTATCACGTAAGTGAGAACTTAACAAAGACAATATATGTATCAAGGAATAAACAAGGTTCTACTAGAGTTCTAACTTACCAAAACTCAAACATATTGGTGAACCTTATCATAGAATGAAATATCTGGGCATACAACATTTATCACTCAAATAACTGATTATTTATTCTTGTATCTAATTAAGGAGAAACGTCTTTCTCACCTAAAACTTTTAAGGATAAAGTTGACATCAACTTAACCATAAAATAAAAGTTGTGAGATAGACCTAACAGATAAAATACTAAGATTGACATATAAATAATGGTCACACTCTCAATCCTTTACTAAGGATCATAGTAATGTGAACCAGTAGATCATGTATGGTACTTCTAAAGATACATCATTAAGTTATGTATTTAAGTATCCTTATAAACATGATAATAAATATGTCATTTTAGTTACATATCTATTCCTATATACCAAGGCTCTTAAAATAGCAACTCATATGCTAAACAAGGTTACCTAAATGTCCCTAAAATTATTTCTGAAATCCGGACATGAAGACAACCAAGTATAAACCATATGATTAGTTATTAGCCGCAATTAAACCTTAAAAATCCTCCACACTAAGCATGTTGCATATCAAGTCCCTAAGAAATCCTAAGTTTAGTGGGAGTAGTCCAAGTCCTTAACTATGACTTGTCCCTTAAGGTCAGTGGGAGTAGTGAAAAGTCCTTATGCATGGCTTGCCTGAAAGTACAAGAGGCGGGGGGGGGGGGGGAGACAAAGTTAAATTTAACTCTGAATTTAACTCCAATTACACCTCTTGTACACCACGCTACGATAACACTGATCCACTTCCACACACTTAGAAATAATGTTACTCTTAATATACCCGACTTAAATAATTAAGAGGAAATCCATGAAACTATTAATACTTTGCTTCAACCCGTTATATCCAGCTTAGTAGGTCATCAAGTGGAAACTTGAAACGATTGCTCATTTTGATTCCGACCTTACTTAATGCAAAGTCGATAAGAAATCAACTTATTGATCAATCTTCATGGAGGAATTGCCAAATGAGATAATAACAAATTATGATGCACTGTTGCTAAAAAATCTGATCAATTGGCTAACTAATGTAACCTCCATATCTTGATGATGCTAAAACCTATCTTAATAAAGCTTACATGGATATTGGAAAGATTACTAATCATATCTCTTATACTAGAGCCATTATTAGCAATCAATCAAATCATCTGATGGAATAAAGCTATAATGAGCTTAACTCCCTAAAATCAGAATAACGTTAGACGTTTAGTTTTCCATAGCTAAACTGAAATCCGAAAGGAGAAATTAAACGTTATAAATTGTGATTGGTTTCTAAAGGCTATTAACAAGTTAAGAATTCCTTTTCTAAAGGGTTCTTTGAGAGATAATTATTGTCCTTATTACTCACTCATAATTACGAGTGACATTTAACGGCCTTATAAAATATCTTTCCTTAATACTCACTTAACATGAAGACATGTTCATAAACTAAACTTAAGGTTTCAAGCCTGAAAGTTAAAGAACACTTAGTCTTTAAGATGAGTAAATATAAAGGGTTACTATAAGCAAAACTCATAAGTGAATTTAAATTTTGATGATGTTACAAATGTAATCATTCTTCATCAAGAATAAGTGGATAAATAGACCTACCTTAAGATGAGTGGGAGCAACTAATACAACATTTGCCCTTATATATATATTATTTTAGGCAAATAATATATTAGTCTTGTTGCATGAGTCAAAGCGACTTATTCTCGCATAATTTTGACATTAAAATCTTGAAGATGCTTCTTATTCAATAAGCATCAATATACATCAAGATCAACCTAACGAGACATTAATTAAGTCGCATTAAATTTTCGATACAAGTTTTGTTCATTTAAGAACAAATAGAGGAAACTGACTTCTTGTATTGAAAACATTCATGATATGCTTAAGGATCCTATAACTAAAGGTCTATTCTCATAAGTCTTTTCTGAGATCTCATAACAAAGACGAGGTTTACTAATGACCAAGCATATCACAACATGAATGACTGATACTAATTTTCCTCATACGTTTGATTTTGTCTCTAAATATGTTACGCATGCCTAACGGGACATATAGACAGTTTTATTATAAATCAACGGTAAGGGCTTACTTCTGTAATTGATTCTGAATTTATGTTGAATTTTAAATTTGGGGTTGTAGTATGATTAATGGGGGTCTTGAGTTGGATAATCAACTCTATAACTGTATATTTCTGCTGCAATTTTGGTTTAAAATTGAAATGAGTATTAAATTCTGATCAGACTTAGCTAATACCTCATATAAATGATCATTCGGCCAAGTGGGAGAATGTAAGACGTAATTTATATATATATATATCTAAATATATATTTCCGGATATATATATAAATCTTATTATGTCCTTTAATCATTTATCTTAAATAACCAATTACTTATTTAACCCTATCTGGCATTATTTGATGGACGTAATTGCCCTTATTAGATAGACTAGGGTTTCCCCTTGGGTGTATAAATAGAGCCTTATTGAAGAGATTAGAGGCTAATCACCACACAATAATTCATGACCTCTCTCTCCGCTCTCTCTCTCAATCATAAATCCCTTTACGATTTCACCATCATTAGCATACACCTAAAGGGGAACCAAGGCTACTCACAGGATGGACTACCTGACTACTGCTGATCTCAACCAGATGACAACAGGTAATCTTTATTATTATTATCTGTATTTTATATTAACGATTTCAGGATTCGATCAACAAAGTTAACGGCGGGTCCATTGAAAAGTTGGGACCACCATACGACATGAGTATACCTCATGCCCTAAAAAGCATATTTCTACAACATTATACATTGTAAATTTATGTATCAAACATTGCACAAAAAATGTCGTAATGTTATATCGGTAAAATAACAATATAGGATTTATTTACCAAATAAAACAAGATGGTCACCCGCTCGCGCTTCGCGGCGGGCCACCCATTTTCCGAAACGCCGTGGCCAAAGTCGAAAACTCTAAAAGTGATTTAAAACTTGATCACCTGCGCTTAAGCTTGAAAAAAATAACACATGTACATGACACGGTGGTCGAACACCCATTTTTCAGAACGTTGTGACCAAAGTCAAAAACTCTAAAAGTTGACCACCTGCGCTTAAGTCTGAAAAAAATCACTTGAAAATAATACCACATGTACATGACACAATGGCCTAACACCCATTTTTCAGAACGTTGTGACCAAAGTCAAAAACTCTAAAAGTGGTCTAAAAGTTGACCACCTGCGCTTAAGTCTGAAAAAAATATCACTTGAAAAAAATACCACATATACATGACACAGTGGCCTAACACCCATTTTTCAGAACGTTGTGACCAAAATCAAAAACTCTAAAAGTGGTCTAAAAGTTGACCACCTGCGCTTACGTCTGAAAAAAAATACCATATGTATATAACACGTGACCACGTGTCGCAAAAACATTGGCATACATATTACACGTGGCCTAATACGTGTCCACGTGTGACACATGGCCTAACACGTTGCCACGTGGCAGGCCACGTGTCATAAAATAAATGACTTACATATGAATAGTGGAAAATGTGTGATGACCACCCCATTCTTAATGTAATATATATAAATAATCATCACAAAGTAGTAAGATATGTATTTGTTGAAGACTTTGACCTAAGAACATTAAATTCTCTATAAGGTTTTAAATAAATCAAAAGAAAGACCAGTTCAACCTAAAGAAACCGTGTATGATAAATTGAAATTGATAACTTGGACCCATGACAGCATTACTTTCGTACCCTTGTTTCACACATTTCTTCAAAGTTAACTTCAATTTGTCTGGCGGCGACTCAACAGATTTTATAAAAATAAAATAACCCAGTCAGACAACAGGCCGATCAATAAAAATAGTTATAAACTATATAGGTTGATTTTGAAAATTAGCAACGATATTTTCTCTAGCACTCTATAAAACATTAGCTCTATATGGTTGTTCATCTTGTATAACAATAAAAATGCAGTTAATGGTAACACTTAATTATGCACATGATTTACCTAGGTGGCCGTCCACCCCGTTTATGCCCGGGGCCGTCCCTGTCTTTAAAATTTAAGGTTTAGTTGTAAGTGGTTGTGAATGGATGAGAGAAAAAAGATATTGAAAATCTGTATATTTAATAAAAAAATGTGAATTCTGTATAATTATGTGTTATTTAATTGTCGTTGTAATTGAAATACAGAGAAAAAATAATAATAAAAATATAAATTATAAGAATATAGATAAAAAATGAGATTTGAATTCTGTAACACCCAACTAACAATTGCTAAAATAAAATGGAAATGATGATATGTTAAAAGATTATTTTTAAACCGAAAGAAATAAAGGACTTTAAAATAATTTTTTTTTTTTGAACGGTCAACGAATAGAATAAAACCCAGGTACTTCGTACGGGGTGACCCAATGGTTAAAGGCCACCGCCAGCTGGCCCAACCCAGCCGTACGAAGCCCTTAAGCATCCATGTGACTCCAGTTCCGGGGGAAAACTCGCTAACCCGCCCGCCCGTAGGCACGACGACGAATTAACGGTAAAACCCGGTCGCCTCAAGGATCGAATCCGGGTCTCCCCGGATCTCCTATCATTGGCCTCCATACCAATAGACAAATAATGTCATTAGTGAGGATAGAACTTGGGTCCCTAGAAACACAAGCCAACTCCACTAGATGCCATTGGTACTTTAAAATAATATTTAACTCATTTTATAATGATAAAAGAAAGAAAATGAGGCAAGCGGAGCCATCTAAATTCCCTCACATCTCATAAACTTCCTTACCGTATAAATACGTTACCTCCTTTTTCTATTTCCCAATCATCAATTCCTCTTCTTCTTCTTCAGTCTTCACAGAAACTTCAACTTAAAAATGGCAACTTCCTCATCTCAAACCCTAACGGTCCTGGTAACGCTTCTAGTAATGGCGATCTCGATCTCGACGGCACAGGCGCAGGCGCAGACGTGTGCGGCGAAGCTAATCCCCTGCGCCGAGTACCTTAACGCCACCACAACGCCGCCCAATTCCTGCTGTGATCCGATCAAGGAGGCGGTTGCTAACGATCTACAGTGTCTGTGCAGTTTGTATGAGAATCCTTCGTTTTTGTCAGGAATCGGAATTAATGTTCAGCAGGCTCTCAATCTCCCTCGCTTGTGCGGTATCTCTTCGGACACCACGGCGTGTAAAACTGGTAATTAGTTCTTCAATTGCTGCTATTTTTGTTACGAAATCAGATCTGGATCATCGTTTTGGATTTTGTGATGTTAATTTGGTAGGAATTGATCGGATTCAGCGCCTAAACGTTTGAATCTGGAACTCGTGTTTCCGTTTTATTTGGTTAAATTTGATTCTGTTAAACTCGAGAGGCTTCGATTGATGGAAATTAATTGTTTGAATTAATGATTGTTGATGCAGCTCTAGCTCCAGGTGGATCCAGCGCTAAACCTCCACCAGGTACCGTCATCATCTCCTCACCTTCTGTTTACAGACGAGTTTTTTTTTTTTTTTTTTTTTTTGCTTAATTTAACACGTCTAGAAAAAATTGTGGTTTGAATTTGACTTGGTCAATTTGTTGACCAGTTTCAGTTTGATTGATCATTGGTTCATTTTCTGGCCCCACTCGACCTCTTATATTCCCTCAATTAATATTATTCTTTTCTTCATATCATAGCTAGCATTTTAAATTTTTATTTTAAGAGTAAACTTCTATCTTATCTTAGTACTTGATGTTTGCTATTTTAATCGATTTTAGTTTAAACTTTTTAAAATTTTTAATTTGGTGCCCTATATTTTGTTTTATAATTAATTTTGGTTCAAGTATTAGTTTCCTTTTAAAATAATCTCTTAATTGACTTTACTTGACCTCACATTAAGGGTATATTTGTCCATATTTTGTTTTATAATTAATTTTGTGTTTTTTTCTTTCTTTTATTTTATTATTATTTGGGTTTCCTTAGTTTTAGTTTAATACATCTGTGTTTTAAGTATTACAAACATATTTGAATGATATTTTTAATAGTAATTAATAAAATATTGAGTTTGTATTTTATGGGGCCTCGTAATTTTTACAAATTCTAAGCGACGGATATGATGAACATGTTAATGTTTTTTATTAACTTAGTTAATTTAGAGTAAGAATAAAAAAAAATTACTCGATCTACTAATTATGAACAATATAGTTTATTATTTTTGGTCCCAAGCCGGATAAACTAGACATTTGAAATGTAACTTTTGAAAAATTCGAAAGGCCCAAATGTTAGTTTTCTTGAGGCCCCAAAATCGTTTGAGCTGCCCCTTATTATATTATATCTATAGACACAGTAAATGAGAATGACTAAACCCTAGAACTCATAATATTTGGTGTAAGCCTAGCTTAAGTGTTTACATCTTAAGCCAAGCCAAATGATCCTCATTCGAGTATCATCTGACACTATTAATGGCTCTGTCATAAGTGAGGTTTTATGTTACAGACCAAACAGGAGAACTCAACCCAAAAGACTAGTCTGATGGGTGAGAGAGCCCATTTGGCCTATAAAACCCACATCAGTTGCCCATACAATCAATGTGGGACAAGTCCCATACCTTGCAATGATACCGATCCATAACAATCGACCCTCCTTAAGGGCCAACGTCCTCGTTGGTCACGGTCACGTTGGTCACGGCTAGCTCTCTCCTGGCCACCACTCCGTGAGCCACCACTTCGAGGTCTCGTTGGTCACGGCCACGTTGGTCACGGCTAGTTTCCTCTAGGCCACCACTCCGTGGGCTACCATTACGAGTCTGGCTCTGATACCATTGTTACAGACCAAACATGAGAACTCAACCCAAAAGACTAGTCTGATGGGTGAGAGAGCCCATTTGGCCTATAAACCCCACATCAATTACCCATACAACCAATGTGGGACAAGTCGCATACCTTGCAATGATACCGATCCATAACATTTTACTAGCTATATGTTTTTTTTTTGAACGGCGGAATAAATTAAGAGAACTAGCAAGAAGCTAGAAAAACATTACAAAGAGAAATCAAAGTTACACCAACTCGACCAATCGAGCGAAACTAGTTTACCCCTAGACTTAATCCAAGTGAAGGACCAAAACTTAATTTCACCGATGATTTCCTCCCGATTCTTTGCCCGATTGTTAAAATGTTTGTCATTTCTTGATTTCCAAATGATCCAAAGAGTTGTGACGAAGATGCAATGAAGAGAACGGAAAATCTTTTTGGAGGAACCCGACCGATTATACTAGCTATATGTGTTTGTTTGATTGAAGTCCTTGTAATGACAATCATGCCAAGGCACATTAAATGATGCTTGTGCATTGTTGTCATTTAGCCATCCAACCTAGTTTGTATTGCAAAAGGCATTCATGAATGCATCAATGAGTGAGGAGTGAGGAGTGAGGAATTGGGTTCGGTGATGATAATGCCATCAAATTACACGAGCATGTAAATTGATGAGTTTGTTGAGTGATTAACAAAGAGAAGAGAATATAAGATAGTCGGTTTGCAGTTAACTAATATAAGATAGGATTTTAGTTCATCATACCAAGCTCAAGAAGCTTGACGAAGACCATAGGTAGCTTTGTGAAGTTTGCAAATATGGTTGTGATGAGCGAGGTGGGTGAAGTCGGGTGGTTGAGACATGTAAATGACTTTGGTGAGTTTGCCAAGAAGAAAGGCGTTGTTGATGTCTAGTAGTCGAAGACACCAATTGTGGGAGGTGGTAAGACCAAGAATTAGGTGAAGGGTCGAGGGTTTGATCACAGGACTAAAGGTTTCAATATGGTCTAGGCCAGGTCTTTGATGGAATCCTTTGGCAACAAGTTTTGCCTTTAGATAATCAATTGACCCGTTAGGCTTTAATTTCGCTCGGTAAACCCATTTATAGTCCAGGAGATTGGGAATAGAATCCTAAGGGATAATGGTGTAAGTGTGGGTTGGGGGAATCAGATAAAGGTGTAAGTGTGGGTTGGGGGAATCAGATAAGGAGTGTAAGGTAGGGAGATGGGCAGTAGGTGGGTATTTGAGGTGTGTTTGCTCGAGAAGAGTGGTGTATGAATCGGGGTCGACATTTGTTGTGGAACATGATCGACTATGGTAGGTAAGGATAGGAACTAAGTTTGTGCAATTGTGGAGGTTGTTGGTAATATAATTTGAACATTAAATGGAAGCTATGTTTCGGAGAGTGGGTGACAATGGGGTTGTATTTTTTGTTAAGGTTTCATAAGGGAACTGATTTTTAACAAAGTGGTTGTGTCTCGGGATGTCTACACATCGTTGGTAAGTGGTTCAAGAAGGTAATATGCACTTTGAAACGAGGAATAACTAATAAAAATAATGCATGGTTTAGACTGGGATTGAAGTTTATAGTTTTGTAGAAGTCATAGACACGGGTAAGATAAGCAATCGAAGCTAGTTTGTCTTAAGGAAGTTTGTTAAAGAGCTGATGGAAATGAGTCATTTTGTAGTGTAGGGGTAGGTAATCAGTTATTCGGTTAATTATGTAAGTTTCAGTTATGAAAGCTATATTTTAGGTGAATTTTGGCATGGGAGAAAAAGGTAAGACCCATTTTAACTATGTGATGATGAAGTCTTTCGACATAACTGTTATATTTGGGTGTATGTGAGGAGGGGTGAGAAGGGAAATGCCACAGGTAGCCGATGAGAAGCAAGTTTATTATATTCACCCCCATTTTCATGAAAAAATAATAGTTGTTGGATTTTTATTAGGAAAAAAAATTCAACAAGTTGTTGGATTTTTATTAGGAAAAAAATTTCAACAAGTTATTGGAAACGAATAAAGGTTTGTAAGTGAATCAGGTTTTAGGTTGTAAGTGAATCAGATTTTTGTTTTAGTGGGTAGCTCAGATCCTAATGTATTTAGTGAAAGACCTACACAAATTATATATCATTATAAGCCACTGAATGATGTAACAAATGAAGACCAAACATTAGAATATTAGAATATGGGCATTTACATATCTCACCCTCTTTTAAAGGGCTCGTGGAGAATTATTTAAGCTCGAGCTCAGATCGGGATCGACTCGTTTATAATTAATTTTTATTTTTTTATACATTATTATAATTAAATTTGTATATGTTTAGAATATATCTTTACATTTATTCTTTTTATATAGAAAATAATACATATTATAACTTATTCATCATAATTTTACATATAGTATTAATTAATTTTTTTTAATATATTTATTTAATAAATTAAATAAAAATTATATAAATAGAAGGCTTGTTAAGGCGAGCTTAGAAGAAGATGGTAATTTGTTTAAGAATGTGGCGTACTCCATACCATATAAATGTGTAAAACACAATTCCTTTTCATTCATTCAGAACCCCTTATCGCAAAGTGTACGTAAGGTAAACTTGAAGTAATCAGGAAACTTGAAATAATCAAGTGGTCGTATGTATACTTTCATTTTGAATATGCCATTGAAGAGTGCATGACTTCTTAATTAATTCTTTTACCTTCATTTTTTTTAAATCTACTGTGATAATGCATTTTGCAGGAAGTACTCCAGGTGGAAACAATGCAGGTAAGATGGCTTCAAGTGGGGTTGTTGGTTTATTACTTGTATCAACTTGCATGATGTTATTTTAAGACATGTTATATGAACATATATATAATATGATTCATTGTTATGGTAGAAGAGTTTATGTAAGACTTCAATTTGCATGTCATATAATTATTGTTTGTGTGAACTAGTTGGTTACTAGAGGGCCTTTGGCTTAACGAACCTTAATGTTGGATAAGGTTTTGTCTTTTTAAATTGTGAGTCTTTAAAAGAAAGTGTAAACTACTTGATTATCGTTTTGTGAGTTCGTAATAAATTTCATTTGTTTCTTCTAAGTGTTTCCATTGTATTCTATTGTATGAGAGGGAGGGAGGAAGGGACTTACGCGATGTAGTTGGGGTTCTATTTTTGTTGTTAGTTTGAGTGTTTTAGTTTTGAAAAAATGAAAAAAAAAATTTGAAAAATCTCTCTCGATTGAATGGCATTTAAATGGAGAATAATAGATATAATTGAGAATTGGTTTTCAAAATCAAAATGAAAAAAAATTTATAAATAAGGTGGAAACTGGAAAGTGCGCTTAGCTAGTGATGTGTTGGTAAGTCTAGCCGATTTGATAAGCTTAAATATCTTAATCTTTCTACTCTAATAAACAATTACAACTTTGACACATGTCAACACTAGATTAATTCTCACAAAAGATTTTCCTCCCAAATCTACTCTCTAATAAATTCTTTTTCATTAGAAATTATATCATATTTTATAATCATCTTCCTACTTTAATAAACAATTACAACTTTGACACATGTTAACACTAAATAATCCTAACTATGGGCTATTGGCCGATAATAATCCTACCTTCATTTTTGTACCAGAACAATCTTATAAATGTACCATGTTTTTTCTAATAATCTTTTTCGTTAAAAAACTAACTCCGTTAGTGAATGCTGACGTGACATGTGACGAGGCATCCTAGTTAGCATTTTGAGAGGTAAATTGTAAAATACTAAATCTAAAGGTTTATTTTGTCATTATGATATTTAATTATTTAAGTATTTGTTTTTTTATTAATTTTGGGAAAACCCATTTGTAAGATCTCTGGTTCATTTCTCAACCCCACCACCAACCCCCTCCACACACCTTGCCACCACCACCACCATTCCACCACCACCATCAAAACCCGACACCACCACCACTACCATCAAAACCCGACATCACCTGCAACCACCACCACCACCATCAAAACCATATCTAATTCACCATATCTAATTCACATCTCTGCAAATCTATTACGGTAAAACCATTGTTTCACCACAATAGACCTTCGAGCTCGGAATTTTGTTGGCCGTGAAGAAACCGGCGGAATTTTGACGGAATAAACCTTTTAACCAGCAAGCTCCGGCGAGCTTCGGTGACCTTCCCATCCATGGCCGGTGATGGCCTCTCGTCGACCTACAGTGGGACTTTCTCCCTTTCTTTCTTGAAACTGAACCCCGACCATGTTTTTGCTTCCCCGTGTTCTCTGTGCATTCCGACGGTAGTAACGACGGTATGGGGGTCCGGTTTTTATGAGCTTGGATGGCGGTTGGATGGCGTTTGATGGTGGTGAACGGCCGGATTAGGGGTTGTGGCGGTTGTTACGATTCTAGTCGGAACCCTAGGCGGGTTGGTAGCCGCCGCAACTGAAGAAGAGAAGGGGGGGGGGGGGGGGGGGGGGGGGAATGGAGATTGAGGTTCGATTTAGCAGGAGAGAGGTATGATCATTATGTTTATTAAAATTACAAAATAGACCCTTACCTTTTTGAAATTCACATATTAGGGTTTTATATGGATTGAGAATAAAAATGGCCACATTAGCAGATGACAAGGATAAAAAGAGTACACATAACCTTACACGTCAGTATTCACTAACGGAGTTAGTTTTTTAACGAAAAAGATTATTAGAAAAAACATGGTACATTTATAAGACTGTTCTGGTACAAAAATGAAGGTAAGATTATTATCGGCCAATAGTCCATAGTTAGGATTATTTATATCCATTTTTCCTATTTTATAATCATCTTCCTACTTTAATAAACAATTACAACTTTGACACATGTCAACACTAAATTAATTCTCACAAAAAATTCCCTCCCAAATCTACTCCTTAATAAATTCTTTTTCATTGGAAATTATATCATATTTTATAATCATGTTATATTTTTATTTATTTATATTTATGGAATTATGACAATCACATATTAATTTATATCTTAGTTTACTTATAACTATTTTTTAAACTATTATTGTTTTCATTTAAATAAATATTTTAATAACTTATAAAATATCAATAAACACTAACAATTACAACTTTTAACAGATGTCAACACTAAATTAATTGTCACAAAAGATTTTCCTCTCATATCTACTCCCTAATAAATTCTTTTTCATTCGAAATTATATCTTATTTTATAATCATGTTATATTTTTATTTATTTATATTTATAAAATTATGACAATCACATATTAATTTGTATCTTATTTTACTTAAGATTAATTTTTACTAATATTGTTTTCATTTTAATAAAAATTTAAAAAACATATAATATACCAATACCAATAAACATTAAACAATTACAACTCTTGACTAATGTCAACAGTAACACTAGATTAATTCTCACAAAGATTTCTCTCCCAAATCTACTCCCTAATAAATCCTTTTTCATTGGAAATTATATCCTATTTTATAATCATGTTATATTTTTATTTATTTATATTTATGGAATTATGACAATAACATATTAATTTATATCTTATTTTATTTAAAATTATTTTTTAAACTATTATTGTTTTCATTTTAATAAAAATTTAAAAAACTTATAAAATACCAATAAACACTTATTTACCAATAAACGTGTATATTGTATTTTTCAAATATACAAGTAGAGATATGCTCTAAATATTGTTTTCTGATAGACAAGGGTAAAGTCACCAATCTTCCTACTCTAATAAACAATTAAATTTGATGACACATGTCATCACTAAATTCACCCTCATCATAATTTTCCCGTTTTTCTCTCTCATATTAAATATCAATTCTCTCACTTATTAAATGCTAAGAATTTTAAATAATTAAATATCAAAATATAAATTTTCTTATATCAATAAGTTATTATAACTTAATAAATCATAATAAGATTTTAATTATATCTTATATTAATTATATTTATAACTATAATTTCATTACACTTGAAATTTAAATATGAAAGATAATTGGTTCGACTAAAAAAAATGCAACTCTCTTCTCTTCTAGAGAAATTTCATTACTAACAAATTATGAAATTGGATTTCATATTAGTTGTTGTAATTTAGCTATTGTTTAAACTTAGATATGACATGGAGATAATATAAAATAATTATCTTATAGAACATAGAAGATATAACATGAAAGTTTAATATTTATTTTAGTTATAATAAGATTTTTATTTCCTTGAAATATTTTGAATTTATGAGTTTCTTCTCTTTATCTTGTGTGTTTTTTATCGATTTGTGTACTATTTCTTATCAAATGTATTATTTTGTGTTCATCCACCTCCTATGTTAGTTTTGTCTATATACTAGACCTAACAAAGAAGTTTTATTTTTTTCCATATAATTGACCAATTTTACTACTTTTCATGTCATATATTACGTGGAGAGTATGCTTGATCAAATATGTAAATGACATGTTTAGATGTGCATCTAAATCATATATTTTTCAACAAACATGTGTATTGTTGGATTTTTTTAATGCTACATATTTTTTGTAGCCATAACATATGTTTCTACTTTTTGTACATAACAACTTGAAAATATCAGATAATGTGTTTCTTCTGGTATATAATTGCAATCAACTAAAGAGTTTAAAGAACTTGTGCACCGATCTCTTTGTGCTTCTCGTAATGGATGATTATTATTTTACAATATAATTTATTAAAATAAATTTTTTATATGAATCTTTAACGTGAATTATGGGGGTAAATTTTTAATAATTAAACCCGTGTAGTACACGGGTTCTATACTAGTAATGTTAAAAATAAATAAATAATAAATCAACTTATCTTGTGGCTTCCTATCTTAGGAAAAACGAGAAGGCCGAAACTATCAAAAATAAAACGATAGACACCACTTTAGATTAAACTTCATATGTCTTGGAAATTATCTTGCACATCATGTTTTCTTATGAAAATAAATCCGGGATTGGTAGCGCACCATATTCCATTGTTCCATCCGTTTGAGCTTTATTCGCAAACATAAACAATAAGAACTATGGCTCATGTGCTACCCTTCGGGTTACAAGCTTGATTGAAGCGCCGCTAAGTTAAGTTCATTAAAAAAGTGAGAGAGAAAAATAAGAATTAAAGCCTATGTGCTACCATTCGGGTTACAAGCTTTATTGATGCACTACTAGGTGAGATCCAAAAAAATAATTATAATAATAATAACAAACAACGAATAAATGCTCAAGTCCATCATCCAACATTCAAGTTTCACTATTTCTAAGATATATGAGTTTTTGGTTTATTGTGGTGGGAGAATCTACATGATTTAAACTGTAACATCCTGATCTTCGTATTAATTGGGTGTTTAACTCTAATTATGTTTTACTGGGGTTGTAGTATAATAAGTGGGTTTAGAAGGTTAACCGGGTTAATTAATGGGGACTCCTAGTTAAAAAGTTAACCTTATTAATAGATAATAAAACTAGACGAAAGTTAGAGGACTAATGGTGTAAATAAAAGGTTTAGCTAGATTTGTCATAAAATATGAAGTTGAGGGACTATAGCTGTAAATTTTAAAAGGGGAAAAACAAGTCTGGGATCTCCCCAGACTTAGAAATCGCGAACCAGAGGAGAGAAGGGGGGAGGAGCCCTAGTTCATCAATCTTCTTGAATCCAAGGAAATTTGTGAAGGATTTTGCTAGGGGAAACCGAAATTAGGAAGAGGAAGGCTTCTAGATCATCATACTCTTCTTAATTTCTCTCGTGGGTGCAAGTAAGTAGTAAACTTGATGTGGGTGATTTTGTAGGTTTCTTCTAATGACCAAATTGAGGTCGAATTCTGTGTTGTTATGTGTTTATATGCTTAGATGAAGCTAAATTATTCTTTGCATGATTGAATTTTGTATGTGTTTAGTAGATTGTATGATGGGTGTTCATACCCATCACCTAGAATCCGAAATTTGGAATGGGGAATGGTTGGGTGGATTAATTTGATTAATTTGACCTTAAGGAAGTTAGTTAGTTTGATGGAAGTGCAAATGATGCATAGGAACTGAATTAAAAGTGTTTGATATCAAATGTAGGATCAATTGGTGATCCATGGAGTGCTTGATAGTAGGAATACTTACTATGCACACTAGGTGCTCGATGAAATGCCTGAATGAGAATGCAAATGTGTGTATGCAGAATTTACGAGTTGTTAGGTGTCAATATGATGATTGAGTGAAACGTGCATGTGTTATGGTAATTCTAACAATGTGATGACTATAGGTGAAGCGGGAGGAAGCACAAGCCATCAACGTGAATGCAAGAATAAAGCCTAAAGGTAACACTTAGTAGCTAGGGGTTGGTGTTAAATTAGTGGTTACGAATTGATTTTTAAGCGGAAGTTTGATGAATTGTATGTATTGAGTGCATTGAGTAATAAATGGGATTATTGGTCATGTAATATGACTAAGTAGAATTGCAGTATATGACCCATTTGGGGTTGAGCTGGATGTTGTGGCAAGACGAGGAACTATGAGAGCTTTGGACCTCGGATTGTCCCAACATTTAATTCAAGTGGATTAGCACATTGTGTGTGTGCTAAGGGGAAATTTTGATGAAGGAACTTCTGTTTGGATACATAAACCTAGGTTGGTTTTATGACTAGTGTGTTAGCGGGTCAAACGGGTCGGGTAAGGAGCTACTATTATCGTTAGCAGACTAATGAAATCGGATATGAAATTTGGGAAGTTGGGTGAAATCTTCTTATTGCAGGTAACAATAAGTTCATGATGCTAAAAACTCAGGTTTGATAGTTGGGAGGTTAGCAAATCTGAAAAATGCAGAAAAATGGCTAAGTATGGCAAAACTGGCCTGGAGCCCTGGAAATCAGGCTCCAGGCGTATCGCCTGGAAGTACAGGAGCTCCAAGCGATACGCTTGGAGCTGCTGTCTGGGAATTTTGTCTTGTTTTCTTGTATTTAAGTGATGTACTGTGTTGTTTGCTGTTGTATGCCATTAATACTAATGTGTTACTAGTGTTTTTGGCAGGTAATCAATAGTAGATGGGTCAAGGTCGAATCAAAGAATTTTGGAACCGAACATCACAACGTTGGGACCTTGTAGTTTATGTTTAGCAGTAGTAAATGTTTTGTAAGTAAACTACCATTAAGTTGATGGTGTTAACGCATGGTTTTGTAATTATGGCTTGATGATGAATGAAGGTCTTAAATATAATATGAAATTTTCAAACTCTGAGTTTACATGACGTGAAATTCAAATAGACGGGATTGGGGCCTTACATAAACTCAGGCATTGACATGCCTTGAGACGGGATTAGGTTGATTTGTGACTTTCTGAGCGTGAGATCCATAGGTAGACTGATATCATAATGAAACAAAATCAATAAACACATTGGGGGCTCGATAGTCGGTGGTTGGGTTTAGTCGGATAGAAATATTGACAGTTACAGTTAACGCGTGAATACACTACCTGAATAAGAAATTGAAAAAGGTAAAATGTTTTGAACGCTAGCAGCGGCTAGGGTTTTGTTGTTCGGCAATGGCTACAATTTGGTGGCGGGTTTCTGATTACAACCGCAAATCAAGCGACGGTGATGAATTTTCTCCTCTTCTCCACCCGTATAAGGCTTCTGTGCTGTTGTTTTGTTAAAATTAAATTTCTTAGAATTATGTAAAGCGGGATGGTGGTCGTTGTTGAGGAATGTGTGTTTGACGAGATAAGACCTGCATAAGTCGGTGATTCTCAATCGGTTTTCTAAATGCTAACTTGACTCACAAAACCTACTATTCAGGCCATATGTATTTTATTCATTCGTCAGTTTGGGTGGTGGGCGGTTCACTCTCTTTTGCTTATTTTACGCGTGTGTTCTCATATTAATTACATTTGTAATGTGATCTGTATGTATCACAGCCGGTTATTGAGTCGTTACTGAGTTGTACTTACAAAAACATAATGTTTTGGGCAGCTTGGCCTGTGGATTAGATGAAAAGTATTGAGGCTATGAAGATTTTACGTTTTTGCTCTGTTATTGGCAGTGATGGTTGTGGTGAGCAGGAGGCGTGTGACTTTGGTTTCTCGCAGCCCTCACAATGACCCATGCCAATTCTCTGATGAATAACTATAAATCTGAGCCTTATATGCACTATTTCTATCGTGATGAAATCTGTTTATGTTTGGGTTTTCCTTTTTTATTTGTCCCTCTTCTTTTATTTTTGCTTTTGGTTGTGATTTTCAGGTAAAACGGTTACTTTACATGGTGAAGGAAGAATGGCCTAAGAGAGTCCAATTTGCTTGAATATGAAAGGAAACATAAAGGAGAGTTGTAATCTTTGTTTATATGCTTAAGAAAGCTGCAATTTAGGTTCTACTCTCTTTTCTCATGTTGCCTCTCTTTCCTCTTACAGTTACATTTTCGATTTGAGAGATATTGAATGCAATTTTCTTTTTTTCATGACTACAGATTCAATTTGGATTTGTGAGATATTGAATGCAAATTTCTCTTTCATTTTTCATCATTATGTTTAAGGCTTTTATTTATCACATTATGTCAGGCTTTTATTTATCACATTTGTGAGATATTGAACATTTTGACCGTGGTTCTCTAGGACGTGACTGATCGACCGTTTACATATATTTGTGTATGCAGGGTCAATGACTATTTAATGCCTCTTCGCATAACTTTGATACAAATTTGCTCATGTTTATTTCAACTTATGTTCTCTTTTCATTTTAAAAACAGTGTGCCTGATCTCAATAGTTTCATAGTCTAATTAGGCTTCTATTTTGAGGTTTATCTTTACTAAAGTAATTTGTTTCTCTTTATTATTATTCCAGGATTCGGTTGGAAGTGCTTAATATTCAGGTATATTCAGTTTTGTTAATTGGCATTTAAGGGTACATATCGTTTTGTTAAAATTGTTTGTAGTGGCACGACGGACACTGCTGTAATACAGCAGACATTGGAGGTGTATTCTGGCAGCCATTGCCACATTCAAGAGGCCATAACCTCAGAAAATGCATCATTAGAGGCAAATTCAGGAACTACCTCAACGGCTCCTGCAACACCACACCGACTACCAAAACTCCAAAGAGGCATCATCGACAAGAGTCGGGTACTAAAAAATGAATCAACTATAGTAGCTCAGAGTATTTATAATGAACATCACTTCACTGCTGATCTCATTTGCCATTCACATGGCAAAGGAAAATATTAATGCATTTTACACTAGCCTTTGCTTACATTCTAATTAACTATCTAGAAAACAAAAGCCTGGTAAGTTGGTTATTTCAACCTCTTAACCTGTGGTCGTATGCTATCTTTAGGCGTTGTCTGGATACATAACTGCTTATCTGTTTACTTTTTCACTTCAGTTGTAATAATAAGTTTTGGGTGTTTGTATAATGATTAGGTGATAAAGCAGTGATAGATCCACACATGCTGCAATGCAATTGACTATTTAAGAATTATTAAGATTACTTCTTTACACCTTTATTTACTGTTTGGTTGGTCCATGGGTCTAAAGGTTATCTTTTAGCATTCCACGCGTTTTCAAATTCTATTGTGAGATGGTTGTTACTGATTAGAACACCTTGATTCCTATTATTAGCTTATTTATGGTGTTGTGAATCTCTCACTAGAATTGGAATATGATATGAGATATAAGCCTGCTTTTTACGTTTGTAACAAAATCACATTTGAATACTACGAAGTTTGACCCCAAAAGTCAAAATCATTCATTCTATGTCTTTTTTCGGTGGAACAATTGTTGGATATGGGGTGTCCTGACCCGAAGAATTAACGAGCCCGACCAATATTGACCCGTAAGAGTTACACCCGGGGCAATGGATTATAAACTAATTACCTTTTAATTAGTTAATTGAACTGATTGGCGAATAAATAAATATTGATTTATTTAGATGACAACATTTAATCGGTTAAATATATATTCGCGATTTAAAAGACGTATGAGTTAAACTGTTAATGGGTTAACAGTTTAACCCATTGGTGGGCTATAGAGAATTCGCAGAAGGTCATGGTGGGCCCATGGTCTGCGAAATTCTCATATAGGATGGGGAGGAGTGGAGATCAAGTCATAAGTTTTCGAAACCCTAATCTCCTCCTCCCTGTCTCTCTCTGCGTCGCAAACCAAGGAGCACAGAGGGAAAACCCTTTGCCGTCTCTGTTCTTGATCTATCTCCAGTGACGTCATCACCTCAATTCCCAATGGATCAACGTTTCGCGAGTATCATTCAGCGACTCGACCAGGAAGCAGCCACCGCCCGAGCCGAGGCTGCAAGCCGAGCCGAAGCCGCAGCCGCCGCCGCCGCCGCAGCCACCGCCGTGTCCGTCGGCGCGCCGCCGGTCGATCACCGGCCGGTGGTTCTCGCATTGCCGGCGCAACCGAGACCACCGCGCCCTGTGCCGTCCTCGTGGCCCGCACCGCTTTACCATCCGGTTGCCGCCACCTCGTCACCGCCGGTTACCGGTGATGAGATCATTGTAGGATCGGTCCCCGTTGCGATCCCGTCGGAAAGAGTTTTGTCACCGCCACCGGTGGTGAAGTTACCACCGTCGCCGCCACTGCCGTCGCTGCCCCC
Source organism: Deinandra increscens subsp. villosa (assembly GCA_039602395.1). NCBI lineage: Eukaryota > Viridiplantae > Streptophyta > Magnoliopsida > Asterales > Asteraceae > Deinandra > Deinandra increscens. The sequence goes on from JBCNJP010000003.1 coordinate 9,881,865, forward strand.
TATCGCCGCCGGAGTTTCAGTCGAAGATCTGACCCGCAGATTCGAGTCAGATGTTTCAGTTCTACCTAGCGCGAGTCCATTGAACTCGGGTGTCTCGAACGGTTGTTCGAAACCCGCTAAGGTATATCTAAAAGTTTTAGATATTTAATTTAATTATTTATTTATTTTAAATAAATATATATCTGTGTTTGTCACGTACGGTGATTGATCCTGTTACAGTTGCGTTCGCGTTTTAAATGTTTCCGCTGCCAAATTAATTTAGAATTAATTTAAATTATTAAATCGGTTTTTAATAAAATAAAAATCGGTAACCCGGATCCCACTGTAAATCCCGACAGTGGTATCAGAGCCATTATCACCGCGCGCAAACCAGAACCGGTCTTCTCGTAACCGGTATTTCGCAATTTCGACTTAAATCCAAATTGCGAATTAGAATTTATTTATTTATTTTAATTCTATATATATTTTATTGTGTGTTATGGCCGACCCCTCTATATTTTGTATTCATATATGAATGTGATTGGCGTGTTTTGTCTTTCTCTGTTTGGTCCAAGTTGTTGGCCCAATTGTTTGTATTTCGTTTTGGTTTATTGGACCCGGATTTTGGGTTTCAAAGTTGTACATATTTAGAGCTAGTCTACTAGAAGTAGTTTTAGTAATTGTAAATTTGTATGTAACCAAATGTCGAAGACTGGACACACGCCAGAGGGATGTCGAAGCAAGTGGGAGCTGAACATGATTCCAGATCGCACAGAGTTGCCATCTCGATCGTTCACCATTTTATTTAATTTAATTTATTTTGAATTTGTCCCTTATGATCTCGCTTGTATGGCTCGAGCGAGATCAAGACCTTATGCCGTTTAACACACAATATGCCATTCGCGACAACTTAGTAATTTAATTAGGTTAAATTAATTTACTAGTCCCGAGTGGTGATAGGGTTTTATCGTTCGTGTCTGACTGTAATTAAATATTAAAAGTAATTAATATCCCTATTTGGTAATTCTTAAAACTGATAGTTCGTGCCATCCTATCTCAAGTCGAACTTAGAACGTATTTACCGGAGCATCAGTGTTGGAGTATTTCAACACCGCACTTGGTGCCGAGGGTACCTTCTAAGGTGAGGACATTGGAGTATTTCAACACCGTGTCATCACAATCGACCATTTAGGATTACTATCGCTTTAGACGTACATGTTCGTGGTGTTGGAGTATTTCAACACCGCGCCATGGATGTGTATTGCTAGAGTGGGCACAGATGAGGCCAAACGTATCGCAAAATACAATTGTATGTATATAGCGGCCTCATACCGAGAATTGTGACTTGAGTCTCACAATTGACAACCGTTGTCAGTTTGTTTACACGGCCTTGCTCCTGAGGCTCATTTGGCGGTCTCAAGTAATGTTGTCTAAACGAATTCTCATTTTCTTAAAAATAAACTTTACCAACTTATTTTTAAAGAAAAATAAACATCGAAAATACCGATTAAATTTACTTTGCTTGTTTTCAGAAGGCTAAAGAAAACTCACCTCCATTAAGTTCAATGGTACAACTCGACCCCTTCACTGAGACTGGCTTTCTCGCATGGCAGACAACCCTGAGGAACCTTTTAAGGCTCTTCGGGAAACTCTATGTCATTGACCGACCGATCGCAAGTATACCATCTTACTTGCTAAATGAGAACTCGCGGTCTGAGCTCCAAAAGCACACTGACGATGATAAGGACGTCACTGACCTGATTTTATCTAGCATGACTCAGGATTATCGGTATAATTTCATGGGGATGTCTGCTTATGACATCATTCGTAAACTCAAGGATTTATTTGAATTGAGTCAGAGGACTGAGCGAGCTGATGCACTTTCACAATTTGTGAACTGCTCTATGGCTAACGACTCCTCTCCATACGATCATGTCATGCTGATGAAAGCGTATCGCGACAGGCTGATCGACCTTGGCTACTCCATCTCTGACGGGATGGCTCTTGATGTAGTACTCAGATCTTTTCCTGAACATTATCGTATTCTTGCGATTAATTGTTCGGCTCAGTCGATCGAGGAGGTTATTCCGTTGATACCCAACATGAAGATCAGGACCACGCCGGACGTGCTCAAAGTTGCTAATACAAAGATCTCCAAAGCCAAGAAGGTTAAAGAAGGCAAAGGCAAGAAACCACAGGTGCAGCCTCCCGAGGAGCGCCTGTGCTATGAGTGCAACAAAATGGGACACTGGCGTCGCAACTGTCCCGTTTATCTTGCAAAGCTGAAGATGACCAAGAACCCTAATAAGGGTTGCTCATCAGGTATTTCAATAAATGTTATTGAACTTTTCACTGTTTCCTCCAATTCATGGGTATTTGATACCTCATCGTTGGTGACGGGAAGAGGGTCCCAGTACTTTCTGCTGGCACTTATTCTTTTTCATGCTCTTCTGGCCTTGTAGTTAATTTGATTAACTGTTTATATGCACCTGGTTTATCCAGAAGCATTATTTCTGTCTCTTCATTGTTTGAACAAGGATTTCGGTATAAATTTAATGGAAATGTGATTTCTGCTTACCTTAATAATATCTTTTATTACGAGGCTAAACCTCGACATGGTATATATGAGATAGATGTTCAAACTAACGACCAGCTCTATCATGTTTCTAAAAGAAGCAAAACTGATAGTAACGAATCCTCGTTATGGCACCATAGACTTGGTCACATAAGTAAGGCCCGCATTAAGAAGTTGCAAACTGCTGGCATTCTCGAATCCCAAGATGCAGATTCCTTCGATGAGTGCGAGTCGTGCTTATCTGGTAAATTAACCAAGTCACCCTTCACCCATACAGGTGAACGGGCCTAAGGCTTGTTAGGCATTATTCACACCGATGTGTGTGGACCCTTTCGAACCGAGACGAGAAATCGTGAACGGTACTTCGTGACTTTCATCGATGACTACAGCCGATATGCCTATGTCTATCTGATGAAACACAAACATGAAACTTTTGAAAAGTTCAAAGAGTTTCAAAACGAAGTACAAAATCAGTTAAATCGAACTATTAAAATACTTCGATCCGATAGAGGCGGAGAATACCTAAGCGCTGAATTCCTGAATCATCTAAAGGAATGTGGAATCATTTCACAACCTACTCCACCTGGCACACCCCAGTTAAATGGCGTTAGTGAAAGGAGGAATCGAACTTTGCTTAACATGGTTCGATCGATGATGTGCAGGACCTCCTTGCCACATTCCTTTTGGGGATATGCCATCTTGACCGCTGCTCGCCTAATAAATCTGGCACCGACCAAGAAAGTAGGGAAGACCCCATATGAGATATGGCATGGTTCTCTTCCTAAACTATCATACCTCAGGGTATGGGGATGTGATGCTTATGTCACCAGTGAATCTGACAATAAGCTTGATCCCCGAGGCGAAAAGGTAACTTTCGTTGGATACTATTGTAGTACCGGTTATTACTTTTACCATCCTGATGCAAACACTGTTTCCATCAAAAGGAAAGGTAAATTCCTTGAGAAAGAATTCCTTACTCGAGGAACAAATAGTGATCCAGTGGATCTTGAAGAAATTCGAGATACACCTAACCCTGAAACGGTCGTTGCGTCTGACCGACAAGTTGTTGTCGCACCATCAGACCCAAACACAAGCACAAGCGTTCGTAGGAGCGAAAGAATACGATATGAGCCTGATAGATACTTTGGATATTATGAGGCCTTCGACGTTCTGTTAATAGCCGATTCTAACGATGAGCCTATTAATTACAAAGCTGCTATATCGGATCCGGAATCTGATAAATGGCTTGAAGCCATGAACGCTGAGATGCAATCCATGCGTGACAATCACGTCTGGGACTTGATTGAGCTACCCCCCGGCACACGGGCAGTAGGGAGCAAGTGGATCTTTAAAAGAAAAACTGACATGCATGGAAATGTGCAAACCTACAAGGCACGGCTTGTAGCAAAAGGTTTCACTCAAACTCAATGGATTGACTATGATGAGACCTTTTCACCCGTTGTCATGATCAAATCGATCAGGATTCTCCTTGCCATAGCCGCATACCATGACTATGAGATATGGCAAATGGACGTTAAAACCGCCTTCCTGAACGGACAACTTGAAGAAGAAGTCTATATGGTTCGGCCTGATGGTTTTGTCGATCCAAAGAATCCAAACAAGGTTTGCAAGCTAAGCAAGTCCATTTATGGACTCAAGCAATCATCTCGAAGCTGGAATCTTCGTTATGATCAAAAGGTCAAAGAGTTTGGTTTTGAACAAAACAAAGATGAGCCTTGTGTTTACAGAAAAGCAAGTGGGAGCGCTGTATCGTTTCTCGTACTGTACGTGGACGATATATTAATCATAGGGAACAACATACCCATGCTTAACGAAGTTAAGAAATGGCTTTCATCTTGTTTCGCTATGAAAGACCTTGGAGAAGCCGCTTACATTCTGGGAATTAAATTTCACAGAGATCGATCTAAGCGCCTTTTGGGACTCAGTCAAAGCACATACATTGATAAGATCATAGCTCAGTTCAACATGAGCAACTCCAAGAAAGGAACTGTTCCTATGACTAAGGGAACAATCTTGGACAAATCTCAAGCACCTAAAACGGAGCGCGAGATAAGCCAAATGACATCGATCCCATTTGTCTCTGCTATTGGATCTATCATGTATGCCATGCTCTGCACACGACCGGATGTCTCGTATGCACTGAGCGTGACAAGTCGGTACCAACAGACGCCAGGACTAGCTCACTGGACGGCTGTGAAGAACATACTGAAATACTTGAGGAACACCACTAATATGTTTCTCGTATACGGGGGTGTTGATGAGGATCTCATTGTAAGATGTTACACTGACGCTAGTTTTCAGACTGACCGAGATGACTCTCGCTCATAGTCGGGATTCGTATTCACTCTTAACGGAGGGGCTGTTTCTTGGAGAAGCTCAAAACAGCCAGTAGTAGCTGATTATACTACTGAATCCGAATACATAGCCGCCTCAGAAGCTGCTAAAGAAGCCGTGTGGATGAAGAAGTTCATATCCGATCTCGATGTTATGCCAAGTATTAGGCAGCCCATCGAGATGCTGTGCGATAACACAGGCGCTATAGCTCAAGCCAAAGAGCAACGGTCTCATAAGATGGCCAAGCACGTCCTGAGGAAATTCCACTACATAAGAGTAGTAGTCGACAGAAATGAAATCAAGATAAGCAAAGTACACACAAATCAAAACTTAGCTGATCCTTTTACTAAGCCTATGACTCAGGAGACTCATATACGCCACAGAGAAGCGATAGGGCTTAGATTAGCTAAAGACATGTTTTGATTCAGTATTTGGATGTATGAACACCAACAGTTATCTATATTATTCTTATTCCATCTGTTTTATGCAATAATGAATTACATAACTGTGTTCAATATTTGTACGTTTAATCCTTGGACAATAAGTTCTTGTCCTAAATGTCCGTAGTCGATTAGTTAGTGGGAGCTATACTAAAGAAAGACTATTGTGACTAGTTGAACTTTAAAGTTGTTTAAAGTTCAATCTCACAGACCTCATTGGTGAATGACGTTGGACGTAACTCGCATCATGCAACGCAAACATGGAAGTCTTGCTTGCTTGATTAATGCATGCTCTAATGTATCCTTAGACCTGAGACGCATATTCGAACTCCTTTCTACTAAAGAACATTCTTTGATTGTAGCCTAACGTTGTCACGTAACTGCCAGTCATAACGGCTACTTTTGGGAATGGCTCTGAAGTTTAGTGGGAGTTGTATGCCTCAACAAGGGATTCTGTACTCTTGCTTCGGCAACAGTTAGACATAAAGGCGCCCTCGTTGGTTCCAAGTGACAAGTGTGAGGCCTCACCCAAACTTACTGTGTGTTTGTTGGATCACTTCGAATTACATCGAGAATGAAAATCGATGAATAAAATATGGGAGTCCATGTCCCATAATTCATCAATGTCTTATACAGAAAGGAACATATGACAATGAATGCACAAGTCATGAGTCTGCTTGATGGTCAATCAGATATACTTTGGCAACTGACTTAAAGTGTCAATATTAGTTGGTGTAGCTATGCATAGCTAGAGTGCCTCTGGCTGCGCTCGTTAAACTGTCGCGTTCAGTCCAAGTGGGAGACTGTTGGATATGGGGTGTCCTGACCCGACGAATTAACGAACCCGACCAATATTGACCCGTAAGAGTTACACCCGGGGCAATGGATTATAAACTAATTACCTTTTAATTAGTTAATTGAACTGATTGGCGAATACATAAATATTGATTTATTTAGATGACAAAATTTAATCGGTTAAATATATATTCGCGATTTAAAAGACGTATGAGTTAAACTGTTAATGGGTTAACAGTTTAACCTATTGGTGGGCTATAGAGAATTCGCAGAAGGCCATGGTGGGCCCATGGTCTGCGAAATTCTCATATAGGGTGGGGAGGAGTGGAGATCAAGTCATAAGTTTTCAAAACCCTAATCTCCTCCTCCCTGTCTCTCTCTGCGTCGCAAACCAAGGAGCACAGAGGGAAAACCCTTTGCCGTCTCTGTTCTTGATCTATCTCCAGTGACGCCATCACCTCAATTCCCAATGGATCAACGTTTCGCGAGTATCATTCAGCGACTCGACCAGGAAGCAGCCACCGCCCGACCGAGCCGAAGCCGCAGCCGCCGCCGCAGCCCAGGCCGCAGCCACCGCCGCCGCCGCCGTGTCCGCCGGCGCGCCGCCGGTCGATCGCCGGCTGGTGGTTCTCGCGTTGCCGGCGCAACCGAGACCACCGCGCCCTGTGCCGTCCTCGTGGCCCGCACCGCTTTACCATCCGGTTGCCGCCACCTCGTCACCGTCGGTTACCGGTGATGAGATCATTGTAGGATCGGTCCCCGTTGCGATCCCGTCGGAAAGAGTTTTGTCACCGCCACCGGTGGTGAAGTTACCACCGTCGCCGCCACTGCCGTCGCCGCCTCCTATCGCCGCCGGAGTTTCAGTCGAAGATCTGACCCGCAGATTCGAGTCAGATGTTTCAGTTCTACCTAGCGCGAGTCCATTGAACTCGGGTGTCTCGAACGGTTGTTCGGAACCCGCTAAGGTATATCTAAAAGTTTTAGATATTTAATTTAATTATTTATTTATTTTAAATAAATATATATCTGTGTTTGTCGCGTCCGGTGATTGATCCTGTTACAGTTGTGTCCGCGTTTTAAATGTTTCCGATGCCAAATTAATTTAGAATTAATTTAAATTATTAAATCGGTTTTTAATAAAATAAAAATCGGTAACCCGGATCCCACTGTAAATCCCGACAACAATATGGCAAATGTACCATTTTCTTCTGAAGCATTTGTGGGTGGATTACTGGCTATGTTTCTGGATGTAACATTAAGGCAGAATATCGGATTTTTAGTTATTCTAAATTTACTAACGATTGTTTCTATTGTAGTCGTACTTCTTCAGCTTGACTACTAAAACAACTTTCTGTTGTCATATTGCACAGATACTATCTTATGACTTCATCTAGATAACAATAATAAACATATATTCGTAAAATATATGTTCGTAAAATCAACTCATACTTAGATAACAACGATAAAAATATAACAATGATAAACATATATTCGCAAAATCAAGTTTGACGTTTGAAAACTTTCTCAAAACCACCTCCGCCGTAACTTTTCATAGTGAAAGTATTTTCCACCCCGCCGCAAGGCGCGGGTCGATTTACTAGTTTAATAACAAATAAAATTATTATCCCAATATGTATATTCGTAGGAGACTTTGACCATAGAAAATTCTATGTAAAGGTTCAAAGTAGAAATTAAAAGGAAGACCTATTCAAGTGAAGAAACCGTGTACTATGACTTGGCCCATAAATAAAGGCATTAATTTGATCGTGAGAAACCCATTCAAATGAACTTATAAACGTTCCATATCTACTTCTATCGACTAGTCTACACACTCATTTATATCATTATTCTAAAAGACGTCATTGCTAAGTTTTAAACTTGAACCCCCACACAAAATATATATATGTTGTTCTTTTTAGTGAAGACTCAGATTTTATATAATCTAAGATGATATGGTTTGTTAGTCGTTCAAATAATTTTTTTTTTATCTCTTATTACTAGCTACAAGTGGCTGTTCAAAGATCTATTTAATTTGTCAATCGGTGATCTTTTGAGCTACTGAGATATGTGTCTATCTCCATGAGCATTAGATAAAATGTATATACATTCATAAGTTTTTATCTTATAATTTACCCAAACAATATATTTATTCATAAAATTTAGAAAATCTAAATTTTAATAATTTAACTATTGTCTATTGACCGATAATAATTCACACTTTATTTTTTCCCTTACAATGTGCCCATTTTTAATCATGCTAGAAATAAACAGACCGACGTTATAATGATACTAACTCTTTTAAAAAATACATTTTTTGATGATTGGCATCACAGTGATGTCTTATGTGGTATATTTTTATGTCTGTGAAGAAAAAAATTTAGAAATCAACCATACAAACACAAATTTCTTCTACAACCAGATAGAAAATATTTTTTCATAGCATCTGTAACACCCGTATACAATTTGATGCCAAACAAAACAGTTTATAACATTAGAAATCGGTCCCAGAATTATTTTTGTTTAAAATACATAGTTGTCAACCATAAACCCAACACTTAGAAATTTCATTTACAAAATATACCCTAGAGCAATGTTTGATATCCATAAGATGCTAAACCACATATACAAGTTTTATGACCCAAAATGTGGAATAGATTATTTAGTCTTTACGTGATTCGGTTCTTGTAGTCTTGATGAGCATCCTTCAAGCTTTCGCCTTACCTAACAAGTATAGTTAACAATTAACAATGAAGAAAAACCACAAAAAATCAAATTTTACATCCCAGGTGTATCGCCTAGAGGGACTGGGGTTCCAAGCGATACGCCTGGCCCTCTAGGCGTATCACCTTCTACTCCAGTTGCTCCAAGCGATACGCTTAGAGCCAACTTTCCAGGATTTTGGCCTAAATTTCCCAGTTTTGTACTTAGAATTTTTTTGACAGTTTTTACAAATTTTGCCAAGTTCACCCAAGTATATAGAACTTATTCCAGCCATTCTAGACTTTCAAAATACTATTTCTTTAGCATGTTTATAAGGAAATCACATACCTTTGCCCGGTTTACGACTCACAAACAAATTTCCGGGTTCACCCGACCCGTTTGACCCGTTAGGGGATTTCCTTGTGCCAACCCATTAAGTTTTGAACCAAATAGAGTCTACTACATACACTTGCAACTAAATTCACGTATACAAGCAATTAAATAAGCATGATCGAATAATCACACCTAGATTGATTTTTACACATCTATCATGAGTCAAGTTTCTCATTTATCGTTATGCTTGAGTTTTACACTCCAAATTCACATAGTTCTACTTTGCTTAGACTACTTATTAATTCATAACCATCGCAGTTAATGTTCAAAAAGACTCTTTTACTCATTTGACCCGTTAGGACGGGTCTTGGTCTTTGGTATTCCCCAACGCCTCGTATGACCATATATAGGCCTTTAGGATCCATGGCTCTATAAGACATTTATGGTCCTACTTTTCTTGTCACAGGGTTTAGACTCTACAAGCCCATTACCACCCTTATTTAACTTATCTCCACTTTATGATTCATCCGAATCTTGCTTATGGTCACATTTGGTCATTGGGAATCCTTTTGACAAATTTGGTTTCACGGTTCCTAAAACCGTTCATCACCCACATAACATAGCTCATGGCATATTCCAATCGTAATTATTTACACATCTTGTATCAACTACTTGTAACATAAACAATTGTTACCTCGAGAGCTTGGTGTTGCATTATTTCCTTGGTTGCTTGCTTGATCACCTTGAGCACCTAACGGCTCACTAACAAGTTAGGACTTTAACCAACATAACTTTTATATCATATCTTCACCTATATGATTTCCATGCTACACATATGCAAATTTGTATATAAATGGAAATTTAGCATAACATCAAGTGTTCATCTAGTTACATGGTTCCTTAACATTGCTCTAGCAATTAAAGCATTTATCATCAAATATTGCCATGGTTCATAATTTCATCAAAGATGGGTCATTTTGTGAACATAGTGTTCTCCTAGACCATTCTAGCTCAAAGTCTAACAATTTGCTTGTTTTATGATCAATTAATTTCTTTTAGGCATTTAATCAAACACCTTGTGTGCATACATATATGCACACTTATAACCCAATCCCATGAACCTCCCAATAGATCATTTAACATGGTTTAGGTGAAATCACTACTAACCCATCATCAATTCATCATATAGCTTCAATTTCAAGTTAAGAATCTGGTACTAAAACTAATTCCATGACTTTCTTAAGTAGTCATTTACATGGTGGTTCAAGTATAAGAAATTGGTGACTACTTCACCAATTGTCAATCAAATTAGAGATTTAGGCAACATATGAGGTTCCTAAGACCACTATATTCACAATATATCAAGAATATGCATATTTCTAGCCCCCAATTTTCGAGACCTAGCATGCAACATATAGGAATTTTACTTACTTGCTTCAAGTATGAGTTAAGACAAAGAGTTAGAGTTCAAATTCCAAGTTCCTAGCCAAAATTCGCAGGTTGGGGCCTCCTGATTGCAGGTTTAAGCACGAAGAAGAAGAGAGAGGTGGAGGATCTGCGACCTCCCCCTCTTTTCTCTTCTTTTGTTCATACTACTTTACCCATATTACAATTCTGGCCCCTCAACATTTGATTATGAGTTATAATTTAACTAAATTACCAATTTACATATAAAACCCCCTATTTTTACATAAAAGTAATTCCTACTAATATTAGGGAAAATTTTAACTACGAAAAGAATTTTAATTGACTAGACGTTGACGGGAAATTTAACTATAAAAAATTTGGGATGTTACAGCATCAATACATACAAAAATCCTAAAAAACTCTTTGTAATTGAGCCTAATCATTAAAAACTACAAAAACTATATACATGACCCTTTCATAGTTAAAACTACAAAATAAACAAATAAATAAATTTCAACATTTACGACACAAAAATTATAAATATATTATAAAACAAATATAAAAAATCATTTAAATTGCTTCTACTAACCACTTATCTTAGATGCAATAGAAATAAAGGGTGAGTTCTTTCGTGGGACGATTGGTGTTGGTTTAGAGCATTAATAACCAAATTTTCATCCTTATCCTTATAATTTATACCTTTATCATTATTTTTTCTTTCTCTTTTACTTACAACCACATTTAAGTAATACATTTTTATATCATTTTTTTTCTCTTCCACTCACAACCAAACCTTAAATTTTACAGAATTAACATTTTTTTTGTCATATATACAGATTTTCAATATATTTTCTCTCCTCCATTCACAACCACTTACAACTAAACCTTAAATATTAAAAACTACACTCACATAATTATATAGAACATGTTGTGAATGCTCTTAATATGTAGTTGGTTTGTTTCCTCCTACTTTCTAGCTAAGAGTATTGCTTTTAATAAAATTGCAGTTAAAAAAAATTGTCATCCCCAAATTTACTTGTATCTATAACATCTTCAACTCAAATTTACGCTTATCTGAACTTCTACAAAACACCAACCTGACTCAAAGGCTCGTTTTATTTGGTTTAGTTGGGTTTTGTAATCTATGGATTGATTATATATATATGAATGATCAAATTATAATAATGTGACACGTAAACTATGGATTGATTATATATATATATGAATAATCAAATTACAATAACATGACAAGTAAACGTGTTCCCCAACCCTTTTTCAAATTAATTTTTATATATTCATGTAATTAGTTTGAGGGGGTCGGGTGTGTGTGGTGGGGGAATGGGGGGTTAATTTTATAAAGAAAATAAGTCTAGGAGACAAGACAAGTTGCACCAACTAACTTCCTCAACGACCTCCTGTCCTCCTATATAAATACCAATTTCTTCACCCCTAAACCCTTCATCTTCAGTCTTCAAAGAAAAAAAAAATCAACCTAAAAAAAAATGGCAACCTCTCCATCCCTAACCCTTACTATGGTGATAACGGTTCTGGTGATGGCGGTTTCGATCTCGACCGCCCAGGCGCAACAGACATGTGCGGGGAAGCTAATCCCGTGCGCCCAGTACCTTAACGCCACCACAACTCCGCCCAAATCCTGTTGTGATCCGATCAAGGAGGCGGTTGCTAATGAGCTAGAGTGTCTATGCAATCTGTTTGAGAATCCTTCGTTTTTGGCCGGAATCGGGATTAATGTTCAACAGGCTCTGAATCTCCCTCGCTTGTGCGGTATCTCTTCCGAAAGTGTCACCTGCAATACTGGTTAGTTTTTATGTTAATCATCTAGCTTATTGTTACGGAATTGATCCATCAAAAAAGATTATATTGAAATAGAATATAAATAAACAGTAAAACGAGCAACAAGCTGGGCCGCTTAATAAATTGCGTCTCTTGCCGTTTTTTTGGATAGAAAAGTTAAGAACTGATTCGTTTTCCTAAATCAGCTTTTGATTCATTCTGTTGGATCGTATGATGTTGCTAAATCGGTGAATCCTAACGCGTATTAATAGCATTTTTTCTTTTACACTACTCTTAAACTACTTCGTATATGTTACAATAATACATTAAATATCAAGGTTTGAACCTTGGACATATAACGCGTATTTTTAGCATTTGAATGTGAAAATTGATGAATATTTATATCAAATCAAACTCAAATTGATCATTTTGAGGCTTCGATTGTTGATACAGCTCCGGCTCCAGCTCCTTATGGATCCAGCGCTCCAGCTTCAGCTCTGGCTCCAGGTGCACCTCCACCAGGTAATGTTATCATCTGCTGTCAAACATAATAATTAGTTAATTTGTATTTTGCTTAATTTAATTAGAAGAAGTTTAATTTATCAAATATATATGTTAGAATGACTTTGTCAATCTGTTGGCGGTTTCAAATTGACTAACTAATAACTTATTTATAAAAAAGAAAAATCACCAAAATAACAGGGCTTGACTGTTTTTTATAAAAAAAAAAAATTAAACTTTGATTTTAACTATCAGAAAAATGACCTTAGCCAATAGGAATATGACAAGTAGGATGTTGATACCTCTTTAAGTCTTCGAAACTATCATTGGAAAGGAGAGAGAAAGTCGTTGGCTCCCCTCTAGCCTTCGAAACAATAATTGGAGGCGAGAGAGAAAGTTGTTGACACCCCAGAAGTTGCTCGTAAGCTTCTAGCCTGCAAACTGAAGGCTCCGGCACGGCCCTAGCTGGCAAAGGTGAGGGTTAAGGCTTAACCTTCACATTCAAGCCCCGAAACCCCTTAGCCGACGGTCAATGACTATTTTATAAAGAAAAATTGGTGAAACAATACTTATTTTGGTGATTAACCATTTTCTTAATCGTTTGACCTATTTTATATATGCAATTGTCACATTTTTATCTCGTAGGATTTGAACTCATGAATATTTTATTTATTTAAAGAATATTTTAACACCAGACTATATTATAGACATGTTTAACTAGTAATTGGTTCATTTAATTTCTCAAATCGACTTTCTCTAATTTTATTTAATTTTGTAATGTTCAATCAAGTTTCTATACTAATTCAACCCCTGGCCTAATTTCACAATATATAGAAAAGGTCTCAGCTAGTTTAGAGTCATGGGGATGGCGACAATTTTGACATGTTCTTAACAAAAATATTAAGTGGACTAAAAGTCTATGTGTGAATAAACAGCGAAGTTACTAGGCAGTTTCTCAAAATTAGGACTAAGTGTGACATTTAAACCTACAGTCGTGTAATTTCATATTTATATGTGTGTGCATTTTGGCTAGAATTGTATATTACACGAGAAAACTAGGATGTGGTGACTAAGCTCTATTTGTACTAGACTAGATATTTAAAAACAAAAAAAAAACTTAATTAGACACAAACTATGAAACTAAATTGAAAAAATTATTAAACCATTATAATAAACTCTAATAATTATTTTTAAACCCAAATCACATATAAAGGCCTATTTTTCTGTTTGTGTTCATCTCAAACACCATCTTTTAGAGGAGGACCAAAACAATGTTCAATTTCTCAGTTTACAAATTTAGGCACTCAACATGTAAAAAATTAATATTGACTTCCAAGAGTATGTATACACACACGTGTGTCTATAGACAAATATAGATGAGGAGGTTCAAAATGAAACATTAAAGACATGAGAAACCGAGGGGAATCAACTTAAACAAACTTTGGTTAAATTTATTTTAGTGGCATTGAAACTGTCTCGTCGAATCAATATTAGGCTAAACTTCTAGGATTTTTTAGCTTTTAGGATTTGAAGTTTAACTTTTAAGCTTAAGCTTTAAGGGTTAGGGTTTATCTTTACGGTTTAAGATTTAATTTTAGCTATAGGGTTTAACGTTAGGTTTTATGGTTTAGCTTTAAGTTTTATCTTAGGGGTTAGCTTTAGGGTTTGCCAATAATCATTCGACGAGCCAACTGGGATTAATTTGAGCCAGTTTCTCACGGTTCCCCTTTTATTACTGTTATTTTTGAACTCACTACTATATATATGTATATGTATATATGTGTGTGTGAGAGAGAGAGAGAGAGAGAGTAAAGTCCATCGTCTATATAACCCTGAGAAGAGACCTAAAATCTTCATTCATGCTTATCATGGAGGATGAACATGGTTAATTTGTAGCTAATAGGATGTTTTTTGTGATAGAGATTACATGCCATGTATGCAAGAGTGCGTGACTTGTTAATAAATTCTTTTACATGTAATGTAATTACGTAATCTTGAACCTATTGCCTGTTTTTATTCTAATATGATCAAGCTTTTTGCAGGAAGTACCTCTAGTCGAAACAATGCAGGTAAGATTGCTTCAAGCGGGGCTGTTGGTTTACTACTTATTTCAGCTTGCATGATGTTATTTTAAGACATGTTATCTATAATATGACTCATTGTTATGATAGAGGAGTTTTGTAAGACTTCAATTGGTATCTCATATAATTATTGTTTGTGTAAAGTACTTGGTCGGTTATTGTTAATTTTGTGAGTTTATAATAAATTTCATTTGCGTCTTCAAGTGTTCCATGACTAGAGTTTTTTTAAAGGTTTTCCATGACTAGATGCATTCTATTGTAAGATACGGAGTCGATTTATTATGGAATAAAATACTACAAACAGACTACAATTGTTAGGTTTTTTTTTTGTCAAATAGATGAGATTAACCCTTTAAATGCTTAGGAATGACACCCTAATGACCTACTAATAGAAATCTCCAAACAAAAGACATTCAAATTTAGTGCTTGACGATGGGACGACGACACTCTCACAATGGGTAGCTTTTTCATCGTTGGGTTTGTCTTGATATAGTGATGAGAAGGCGTGCGCATTAACCAACAAACTTTCATTCATCTTTTATATTTTAAATATACAGAGAGAGATAGTAACACGTGTATTACAGAAATTTTTATAAAAATGGCGTTATTTAAAAAAGGTAAATGGTTTATGGGTGTGAAATTTTTTGTATTTAGTAAATGGGCTGTTTGTTCTTCCCAGTAGCAAACTTGCCAGAGTTTGCTAGTGGCACTATCAAAGTTGTCAGAGTTTGCTACTGGCAGTAGTAGCAAACTTGTCAGACTTTGTTACTGTCAATAGCAAACTTCAGTGACTCTACTACACACAATAGCAAACTTTCAGAATTTGCTACTCCCTTTAGCAAACTTGACTGAGTTTGCTACACCCAGTAGCAAACTTCCAGACTTTGCTACTTACATTAACAAACTTAAAGTTAGCTACTTTGAGCAACTAACTTGTCACTAGCTATTCGAGAGAATATTATTCTTTACCGCCCGTGAGTATTCCGTGGCTAAAAATTAAAATAAAGTTTGCTACACATAGTAGCAAACTTAAATGAAACCCTAAAGAATATATTGTATGTCCCTAAATTTACTTTTAAATGTACATACATCTCAAGTCTAAAGAGAATATATATATTCAACATGCAGTGAAAATTTGTCCTATATCCTTCATTCAAGAATACCGCCTCTTGCTCATGTCGTGCCATGTAAAGTGATGGATCTACCTCATCCTCCTCGGCTAGGTGAGCTCTTTGGTTCTTGTTCTTTCAGAGTGGACAACTTGAAGCATAATGCCCCCACTCGTCACAACGAAAACATTGTACCTTCGATTTGTCTCCCCCACCCCCGACCCCCCCCCCCCCCGCGCGGTTGATTCTTTGGTTCCCTCCTTTCAAGTCTTTTTTTCTCGTGGCTCGAACCCTCGACTCCTCGGCCTTTGCCTTTCCAGTTGGAGTTCCTTGGTTGCGATTATTCCCTTGGTCCTTGCCTTTCTTGTACGATGATTCTGCCTTGTTATACATGAGCTTGTTAGCTTCTTGCGTCGCATATAAGTTCTTGGTGCGTTCCTCGAATGCTTCTTGAAACATCATCGTGTTAACATCCGAGAATTGCTCTATCGCTGCAACTATAGGAATAAGCTTATCAAGAACAGAACCAAGAAATTTTTTGACTACCTTTCTCATCATCATAAGTAGCCCCAAGGCTGTTTGCTTTGGATACAAGTTTGTAGGTCCAGAAAATCTACCAAGACACGATATTGATGTCACAAACGAGTGCGGAATCCTCGTATGTGATTGATTCAAGAAGAAAGTAGAAGTTATAGATTTAACAAAGATCAAATCTTGAATGAAACACAATACTTTCTTGAGCTAGTGAAACCGATCGGAATTACATGAGTGAAAGAAGAAAATCGAAATCTCAAAAGCTCGTCAATCATAAACACTATGGGTTTATATAGTACCCATTACAAAACCCTAGAATGGATCATAAACCCATTAACCAAACCGGCCCACTGAGCCTAAATCGTAAACACTTCTAAGCCCAATCGAGAACACTAAGCCCAATAACAAGTAAGCCCACATCTAATGTTCATGCCTCATATGTATAGCCCAACAATCTTCCCCTAGGCATGAACCATTAGACCGCCTATGGCAGCAGCAGATCAAATCTGAAAGTATTCTGCACATTGCTCGACCACCATTCATTAGCTACGATCCGGTTTGCTGTTCCATGGAAGATCCCCACCCGTATAGCATTTTCCAGATCATTCCCATCACCGAGAATAGGTTGGGAGGCGAGGAGCTTGATATCTCTTTCACCAAACCTCAGCAGGTCAACCGGATCGTAGAAGCGGAACTGTCTCATCTTCTTGCAAAGCACCACCACTGCATGCGTTGTCGGATCATAAAACCAACAGTCAAAGTTTTTGACCAAGGTACCATCTTCAATTTCATCCAACAAGTTTATTACTCTTGTGCATTTTGTGGGTGGTCGCCTCGCCTCACCTATTGGATCACCAGTTACTGGGTCAGTTCCAGTTTCAACCCATCTTACCTGCTTCAGATCAAAGTTCACAAAATTTTCCGCCAAGTGGCTCATCAGATTGTTCCGAACTAGATCTCCTTCTGTGCTACTCCATCTGTTTATGTATGGAGCTCTTAACAGGCTTCTAATCTCAGGCTCAGTCCAGGAGTGAAACTGGGTTCGTGTTCTGTAATATTCCACTGGATTGTAGCCATCACGGATTACAGCAAAAGCTTCTTCTCGGAGTCATAGTGCCAGCACAGAATTGCTTCACGACTCCCCCTTTTGTCGATTGAGCTTTCACCAACATCAATGGTGTATTGAGTGGGGGCTGGTCCTTGAAAGAACTCCTTGAACCAGTTGCCGTGACCTTCTGGCGCTTTAGAGATGACTCTTCCACTTCGAGCATAGTCTGACATCTCAATAGTGTCATCTCCTTCATCTTCATTCATAGCTTTTGTACCTTGCGCAGCCTGAGATGAGCTTTGACCGGGGTCACCTGAAGCATTTGACACCACAACACCTTTCAACTCATTATACTTCTTTTTCAGATCCATCAAGGTCTCATACAAATACTTAAACCTATTCTTGTCAGCCACCTCCTTGTCTTTTAGTTTTCTGTTCTCAGCCTGGAGTGCTTTTATCTCAGTCTCTCTAATTCTGTTTTGAGACATCAGAAAGTTAATGTGAGGGTCAGCACTTAACCTCATCTCAATAGGGAGCTCAGCAGCTTGTTCATTTGCCCGAAAAGGCCTGAAGCTTGGAACCACAGTGGGCTGACTTGGTACTGAAGAGACACTCACTTTCACTGGGCTGGGTATAACAAAAGAGCTTTCAACCTCTAGAAATTGCCTTTCCTCATGCACTGGGCTATGTACATGGAGGATAGGACTCTCAGTCTGCATAGGTGCTGGTTCTTGAATAGTAGCTTGAACATCGGCTTGAGATGAGCTTTGAACGATTGCCGGTTCAGTTGTGTTATCAGTCTGTTCATTTGCAATCGTACGATCAAACACCATTAGGCTCGAGCTGTTTAAGAATTTGAACCTCAAAGTTCTTGGGTCAGCCTTTTTCCTCGGAGAAGGTTCACGTACTGGGATGGGTACTTCAGACACATCCTCTTCGTTAACATTCAGAGTCAGCTCTGGAGGAGTTGTATCGCTGCCTGAAGATGTGATCAGGTCATCCCTTCCTCTCTTGAGATTGATGGGCCCCAAATCCCGATAGATGTCATCCTCGAATGTTTCGTTCTCAGGGAAGATATCATCCATTATGTTGTCTTCATCAGACGGTATATTTTCAGGTTCCCTTTGAACATTGGCAGCCACATCATGATCTTCTGCCAGAGATGCATTGACTGGGTGCACCTCTGGTTCAGTTTTCCTGCCAAACTAAGAGAGCTTATATGGTTCAACTCTCTCTGCTTGTCATCAATAAGTTTTAACTTCAGTTTGTTGATCATCTCATCAAGAGATAGCTCACTCAGCTTGTTGTTGTCTTTAATGATGGAGATGTTGGTATTCCAGGATTTGGGTAAGCTATTCAGCAGTTTCAGATTCTTATCTTCCTGATCTGGTTCAACATTGTAGCTTGACATTTCGGCCATTAGAGACATGAACCTTTGGACCTGTGCTTCAAAGGATTCTCCTTGAATGTGGTTGAACAGATTGAATTTCTGCTTCAGCATTTGCTTACGGCTTGCCTTTATGTCTGGATTTCCTTCATATGCCACTACCAAAGCATTCCAGAGTTGCTTTTCAGTCTTGCAGTGCTTAAATTCTTGTGCAATATCTGGTGTTAGTGCCATAGTCATAATCGCAAATGCCCTCTCAGCTTTGTTACATCTTTCCCAATCATCATCATCACAGTCATCTTCCTTTTTAGCCTTCCCCGCATTAACTCCGTCTGAGTGTGTAGGCGTGTATGGCCCATGAATTACTGCTCTCCATAGTCTTAGATCAACACTCTTCAAGTGGTTTTCAAACCTATATTTCCACTCCAGAAAATTATCCGCCGATGTGAGTCTTGGTGGACGAGTGATGGATCCAATCTCAAAATCCAACTTCTGATACATGCTTGGTTCGAAATCCATAATGTAAGCTTAGGAAAACTTAAAACTAAAGTCCAAATGTCCAAAAGGAGAGATTACGATCAAAAACACCTAATTACGATCGTGAACACATGATTCCGATCAAGTCACTCAGCCATTCGTAAACACCCGATCGTAAACACTGATTACGATGAAAGATAATCGTACATGTCGATTCCGGCTGAGAAAATCGTAAACTCCGATTACGATTGATGATTCCGGCAAAGAAAAGTCGTAAACACACGATTCCGATAAATTACAGTCGTAAACACCAACTTCCGGATCGTAAACACCTAAAAGTTGTAGCTTGAACTCGTAAACTTGTTTCCGATAAAGAACTTCAAGAACTTGCAGTCGTAAACACCCAATAAAACCCAGAAAAATGTCGTAAACCTCAAGAACAGCAGCAAATCCTCCAAAAACGAACCTTTTTCCAGAAAACACTTGAATCCAATACCATGAGAACCTCGAATCAGTGATTCTTGGCTCTGATACCAACCAAGACACGATATTGATGTCACAAACGAGTGCGGAATCCTCGTATGTGATTGATTCAAGAAGAAAGTAGAAGAAATAGATTTATCAAAGATCAAATCTTGAATGAAACACAATACTTTCTTGAGCTAGTGAAATCGATCGGAATTACAAGAGTGAAAGAAGAAAATCGGAATCTCAAAAGCTCGTCAATCATAAACACTATGGGTTTATATAGTACCCATTACAAAACCCTAGAATGGATCATAAACCCATTAACCAAACCGGCCCACTGAGCCTAAATCGTAAACACTTCTAAGCCCAATCGAGAACACTAAGCCCAATAACAAGTAAGCCCACATCTAATGTTCATGCCCCATATGTATAGCCCAACAAAGTTTGCTTATCCTAAACGCGTAATCATCTATGTTTTCATCTGACTACATCCGCAAGGCCTCGAACTCGCTATCTAAGGTTTGCATCCTTGCATTTCTTACTCTATCCACACAGATGTACCAAGTTTTCAAAGCTTGTCAAATTTCTTTAGCCGTCCCGAGATGTACGACTTGGAGTATGAGTTCTTCGGGTATTGCTTGTAAGAGGAGGGCGATGGCCATATGATCTTGCTTCGGTTCGGCCTTATCGATTTTAGACGTGTCGAATCCAATATTCCATGAACTCGGAATATAGCTTGGATTCTTACCACCCACGTCGTATAGTTTATCGAATTAAGCATCGAAAATTTAAGCGCGGTGGTGCCGTGTTCTTTCACCGTCCTGCTTCCCGATGCGACGTCTCCTTGCGTGTCTCCCATCTTCAGCCGCTGATTAGGTTTTAAAGATCTTGATCGCTTGAGTCTTGATCAAGAAGACAAAAAAAACGTTGCCGCTATGCTCTAACTTGTTCGCTGGTTCTTGATCAAGAAGGAGGAGAGTTCACAACCTTTTTCTTCTTTGCCTTGGTTTTTAGCCAAAAAGAACATAAGGTTCTTTTTTTCTTCCTTTACTGGAGTCTTGATCAAGAAAAATAGAAGATTTTTTTTTTACTTTGCTGGTCTTGTCATGGAAATCCAAGCAGGTTCGCTACCTGGCTTGGTCGATGACTAAGTTTGTAACACCCCAACCCGGTATTAAGGTTGACGTATTACTTATTACAGAGTCAGAGACGAAAGACATTTTATATAATATCCGAAGGAGTTTACAAAATATCTGATCTTATACAAAAAGGTTCATTATCGTACATTACTATTTAAAAACTATTTTACAAACTAAGCTGACTTTTACTCTCTCCATACATCCCCCTTTAGCCCTGGAAAGTTGTTTCACAAAAAAGAAATGTGAAGAAGCAACATGCCTAGCAACGAATAATAATAGGGAATAATAATGAACATTGAAGATCCAGAAACAAAACTGATTTCAGAACGTATCATATCATAAGGAAAGGAAATACCCATCGAGCCGAATAATAATATACATAATATAACAGGCGGAACTGGGTAGCTAGCCCGAGAACCGATGTGAATTGGTGTATGGTCATTCATACCATCCAACCACCATAAATAATTGTTGGTCCAGAATCAACAACCGTTCACGATATTATCTAGTCTAAACGTGCGGAATCCGTTTAGATTAGTGATTCAAGAAAGAGATGAGAAGAAATCTAAGAATACGATGAATAAAACAAAGAAAAACCTGAACTTGCACACAAGATGAACTTGTCGGGTACAAAACAGAAATCGTAAACTCACTTCACTCGGGTTTACGATCGTAATCACTTGTGATCGTAAACACCTCGGGTTGCTCCTCTCTCAATCGTAAACAACAACCTTACAATGGAGAACCACATGGGGTTTATATAGGATCCCTAATGGACCTTAAACCCTAATAGTAAACCCAATGGTAAACCCCAAGCCCAATAGTAAACCCAACCAAACTAGTCTACTAATCTAAATAAACCCTCTAAGCCAAGCCCAACTAATTTAATATTACAAGCCTCATAATCTAGCCTCAACAATCTTCCCCTAGGCTTGTGATATTAAATGTCTTCAATGTTTGAAGTTCTTCTTCTTGACTGGATGGCATAAATGTTGATGAAGATTCTTTCCGCAGACATCTTCAATGGGTTTCATGACGGGCATTTGGGACTTCCTCTTGATCAGCATCAGCTCGAACTTCTTGAAATGAACAAGTTAATGAAATGGAGGATTCTCATTGACTTGCTTCTATTGAAAGAACCGGTTCTTGCTGAATCTTAGGTAACTGTCTTGAATCTTGAAAATTAGAGGGTAAAAAGTTTGAACACCTCTAACTTTGAAGAACTTGGTTGTTGATCTTGGGTCTTCAAAATCTCTAACTGCTCTCTGCATCATTTTCTTCATCAAAGATCGACTTGAAATCTTCAGCTTTCCCTAAACATGTGAACATCTTCTTTGAAGCTCTTTTGAAACTTTTGAAAACTTGTAAAGACACCAACAACTTCCCCTGAACAGTTGCTTTTCCAGATGGAAGTCTTGTCCGGCTGGTTCTTTAACTTTGAGCAGCAGCAACATCAGCAGCATCTTTTTATCATCAACCTGTTTGACACACATTTGAAAATAATATACTCCACCAGACATTTGATGACTGGTCTTTGGGTTAGAAGGTAATTATCATCTGTTCAGTTGATTCAAATTAACATAATTTTAACCAAAAACCCTAATATAGATTACGGGTTTTCTATAAAACTTCCCCTGAACCCAAGACCTCTAAAGACTTCACCTTAGCTGATAAATTCCCCTCAGCTAAGGACTTCCCCTGAGATAATACATATTATCTTCGAGTTCCCTTCAGATACTATGTATTATGGAAGTCTTTTCATTAGATAATAAGTATCATCCTCGAGTTCCCTTCGGATAATACTTATTATCCCCTCTCCTTCCCCTAAAAATTTGTCAAGATCTGCAGGGGGCATACTGTGACACCCGGTCCAAAAATCAGGTCAAACTCTCCCTCCGTTGACTTTTGTTGACTTTTATTATGTGATAATTATGTGATTACTGTTTTAAACCGCATGATTAACTACGTTTAGTTAAACGATTAACTGATTTAAATAACGCATTAAATTACCGTGAAATATGAAAGTCTCGTATTATTAAACGTGGAACTTTAATAATAGAGAATTAAATATAAAATTGACATTTTATATCTTATCAAACTGATATAAACTGATAAAACGTTTTATGAACTAAAAACGTTATGGAAAATGTTACGTTGTCAAGACTTAGCCAAACGGGTAACCCGTTTCACCTATTGGGTCCAGTGAAGCCCAATAATCCCAAATAAACTCGGATAAACCCGAAAACTTAACCAAAAGTTCACCTCGACGCATCGAGTAAATCTCCCAAACCGGATACCCGACCCGCGGCCCGAAACACATTGGGTCGAACCCGACCCAAATCCCTTTTCTTTTTCCCTCGCGGCCCAACCCGAGACCGGCCCGGTTCCCACTCCCAATCGAAATGGGCTTCGGCCCGTTTCACGTACAAAACCCGAATTGGCCTCGGCCCATTCTCATTTCCAATTTAATTGGGCTTCGGCCCGATTGTGAAACAAATTAAATAATTTGTTTAGCCCACTAGATTTTATGAAAACAATAACCCATGACTTTTATAAACTTTTAACCCACTAAGATTTTTATAAAATTTGGGCCAACAAATTTTATAAAAATAAAAACCACCATCTTATTTGATTAAATACGTTTGGGTTATATTTTAAAAAGTTATGATTTTTATAAACTTCAAACCCCTCCATATTCTATAAAAACTCCTAGACTTTTATAAAATCTATAAAACTAACCAAGAAATGCTAGAGATTAGGAGAGCTTGACAACACATCATTAACCAATGGTTAATGATGTTAATCTAACTTATAAAATGAGAGGACCAAGCCCCTTGTCTCCCCACACCCAACCAAACCAAAACCACCACTCTCTCCCTCTCCTCCCTAGTTCGGCCGAGAGCCACCACCCCACCGCCGACCGCCGCCGGCCAACCACCCTACCGCCGCCCTGCTGCCACCGCCGGCCACCGACAACCACCGCCGGAACCACCGCCACCTTCACCAAATTTCCTCCTCTTCTTCTCTTTGTGAGATTTCTAACTCATTCTCCACATAATCTTCACCCCATGATAACCTCAAGTCTTGACAACTAACAACCAAGTCTTTATATTTTTTTTGAATGTTTGTGTTTGTTTAATCATCTAACAAAAACTCTTTTCTTAATCTCCTTTCTTCCAAGATCAAACACTTTGATGGTGCATTTTAAATGCTTAAAGATAGCCAACAAGTGTGGTGAAACACACTTATGAAATCTAAGGAAAGTAATATGGTGTGCACCATGAATCTTGTTATGAAACCTTGGTTTCATAAGTTAGTTGATTTCAAACAAACCTCCAAGCCTCTTCATATAAAATAAAACATAAATGCTAACTCACAACCCATACATGTTTATATTTATTGTCCTAACACAATGTGTTAGTGATTGTTATTTATTTTCTTGTCCTAACACTAGTGTGTTAGTGATTGTTGTTTATATTTTCTTGTCCTAACACAAATGTGTTAGTGATTGTCATTTATATTTTCTTGTCCTAATACTAATGTGTTAGTGATTGCATCTTATTTAATCATTGGTCCTAACACAAAGTGTTAGTAGATATGAACTTATGATTAGGTTATAAAAATACTAGAAAATGAAAGAATATAATAAACATGTTTATGGACTTATTTAAATCAAGGGAATTAAATAAATGTTACATATGTAACCTACGACTAAAACAAAAGGAATGTTACTTGATTTGGAAAAATTAACATATTAAATATGTGTTATAAAAAGTTCAAGACAAAAAGAATAAATATAGATTTTGTTACTAAAAATGGCAAGAATAATATTTATGTCAAATGATTGGTTTGACATAAATACTTGGATTTATTACAAGTTTTAACATTTTTAAAACTTTTATTATAAATAGACATTTTTCTATAAAAAGTCACATGTGGAAATAAATATTTTTATAAAAGATTTTATAAAAATAAACCAAAGACAAGCCATTGACTTTAAATATTTATATGGATTTCTTTTAATGTTACGTTGGTGAAACCAAAGTAACCAAAAATGGAAATTTCGTCCGTTAGAGATTTTAAATAAAATCAAGTTTTTATAAAGACAAATTTATATAAATCCAAGCGTCGATACAATGTTTTGAAAATGTTTAAGAAGAGATAAATATTTCAAGTCGAAGAAATATTTTAAACGATTTCAAAAACTATTAAATGTTGTGATAAAAGCTTAAAAAATAAAAATGAAACAAATAATTATTTTTTATCAAATAATTATTTACAAAGGAGTTAAAAAGAGTTTTATTCACAAAAGTATGATAAATCATGATTGTTTAAAAATGATTATAACTTACAAAGTTAACAACTCAAGTCCATAATTGTTTACTTAAAAATAATTATAACAAACTTATAAAAATTATAATAAACATTATTATTTTAAACTCGATGTTCAATACTTGATTTAGTTGTTAAATGATGATTCTTTATTTATATTTATCGAACATAAATATAATTAATCATGAAAGTATTTATTTAATAAATACAAGCTAACGGGTTTTCAAAACGTATACAAACGGGATTAACACGTCAAGACTTGACCGGTATCGCTTGGGTGACTTATGTTACTCAAATGATCATAGACCTTATGCATATGTTTATTAAATGATTTAGGACGTTACGTGCTACCGTTCCTTCACCGCTTATTTACCACTTGCCTGCTAAAACAGTGAGTTTCACGGCCCCTTTTCCTTTAACTGCTTTGGGGGAGAAATCATGAAAACTGTTAAATGCTTTTTACTTAATATTATGGTTTATCTGTTAGCCGTATGACTACTTGTTCTCTTACTGATTGCCCAACTTGGTACATTATCGTTATGAACGTTTGTACAACCGTAATCCCACCATTAATTGATTTCAATTAGTTTTGTACGAAACGATAGCTAGTGAATAGATCTATTTGGGTTGACAACCCTACCCTAACTGGTAGCTCCAGTTCTGACTCCAGATTGTCTGGGGGTACACGTCAGTTATTCTGCTCTGTTTAACATCTCTGGGCAAGAGATGCTGTGTGGGTAAACTGTTAGTATTTGAAATCAAGGTTCAGGTGAGCTCATACATCCACAACGATAATCTTTGTAATATTTAAGTATACCGAAAACTGATTTACAAATGTTTAACTGATAAATCATAAACCTGTGAACCTCACCAACTTTATGTTGACCCGTTTTAAATTCATGATTTCTTAGGTAATTGATGTAACTTCGTGAAGACATGCAAATGGGGCTTATCAATGCTATCGGACCTGCTCTTAGAGTCATAGTCCCAACTATCCTAATAACGTTAATGTTTTTATTATTAATTTAAGACTTATTTTTGAATGTAAGACATTATCATTGTCCACTATCACTTTCCGCTGCAATACAATGATGTAATGTTTTATAAAGTTTTAAATATATTAGATGTTGTTCTATGTATCCTCGACTATGATTCCATTCTCGTTCACACCCGAAACCGTTGACCGGGGTGTGACACATACTGTCATGCATCAAAACCCATGAAAACACATTTTGACTTGTCAAATTAACCTGGCCAAGACATAAACACAACCAAAAAGAACTTAAAGACACACACACGAAAGATAAAAATAAACAAATACTTACCAATATCAAACATGAGAAAGTTTACAAGGGATCAAACCATGTGAATCTGACTGAGGAACCCTTTTCAGCTTTGGTTACTTGACTAATCCAGGTGATTGCCAGTATGTTTGTCCGCTTTAAACTCAGACCCGTTTAAACCCAACCAATGCATCATGCTTAATAGATTAATACTTACCAGCATGTTTAATCGTCCCCACACCCAATTGTACATAGCAAAACCTACCCAACCTCAGAGTTTATTGAGGATTCACAAACCCCCAACTTGAGGAACCATGCAACACCGCTATGACTACCACTTATTTCATTAATCATCAGTCGGTGATCAGGTCGGCCGCATAAGCACGCAAAGAAGACCAAACTGAATGATTATTATTTTTTTTCTTTTCTTTTTCTATTCTTTTTCATTTTTTTTCTTTTCTTTTTCATTTCTTTTTCTTTCTTTTTATTATGTGGTGTAGTTATAACAACAGAAATATGGCGTGTGAGAGAGTGAATACTAGGTATAATTACCACTCTCAACCCGTTTTTGCTGGGACTCAGTTTTTTAAACCATGCAAACTGAGATGGGAAACTAAACATATATATATTTTATGTTCATTGCACTTACACTGGTGGTCATAAGATTAGGTCGAGCCTATCGAGCATATCACTGTGGAGCTTGCTTTTCACTTCCGCTTTACACATGTCCGCCATCTCCAACCCGGCCATATTTCACTTCTCAGAAACAAAACACAAACAATTAAAAATTGAAAAGCACACTATTTTTGAGGGGTCAACTTTTTCTTCATTTTTACATTTCTTCCCCTTGCTTTTTGATTTTTAATGTCACAACGTTTGTGAACAATTTTTTTTTAAACACGAAAACATAAGCAGAGCAAATAACTTCACACACATCTGGCCAAGCTAATCTTCAAAGTATGGATTTGAAAATTTGGAGAAATAGGTTTCATGACATGCACACTAAATTGCATTAGAAGTCAAACACTTCAACAATCAATCACCAAGTGAAAATTTTAGGAAATTTGGTTTGACTCAAAACACCCTTTGCCGCTTTATCAAACAAACAACCAAGTTAAGAACAGTACCTTTCATGCTAAATTTGACCTTTTACCTCTCAAGGAAACATATCCTCCATAAAAATTGCTTGTCATGACATGAAGATACGTCTCCTAAACTATGCCTGGAACAATCACTTATCAATAAATAAATTAATAATAAAAATGTTAGTGATAATCCTCCTTAACTGTTCCTGCACATAGTGAGAGATAGGGCTGGGCAAACTCGGGATCCCGACCCGACTTAGGTGTTTCCCGACCCGACCCGAGACCGAGATTTCCATAAAATCAAGGACCGATGACCGACCCTATTAATTATATCGGGTATCGGTCTCGGGAGTTATCGGTCTGGTCGGTACTACATAAAATCCCGAGACCGATAGTTACAAGTCGCAAACATCCGTTGGGTTCTAAGGGGATCCGATAGTGGAAACAAAGGCGGTGGAAGTTCATCATTTATTTATTGGAAACAACGAAGAGGTGATGTTGAATTTCTTCTTTCTAATAGCAGTGATGTTGAATTTATGGTTCATGTTTAAAGAACATCGGTGCTTTCTCCCGTCGCAGAGACGAAGAACATCGGTGCTTTCTCCCGTCGCCGATGAGGGTCTGATTATCTCCAAAAAAAATTCTTGTTGCATAATCTCTTCTTCTCTTTCTATCTTGATATGTGGCTAAGTAATAGAAATAAAGAAGTCCAAAAAATCTCACAAGCCAACACGTAGAAATAGATAGAGGTGAATCAACAACTTGATTTGGAAGAATAAAGCAAAGCCTTCTCAATATCTTTGTTGAATAGCATGGCTTCAGCTTCAATATTATCTCTAGCTCCATAGTTAATTTTATGTTGACATGGAACCTTAAGATCAAACTCCCTAAACATGAAGCTATCCATTGGGTTCAGAATTTTGATGTTCGCATGATCATCTCTTCGAAGTATATCCTCACTAATCTGGTTGTTGTAATAAAACGTGTCAAGCTGATAATTCCCTCTCATGTGAATGACTGAATTTAATTGAAATTTGGTACTAATGGGCCCGCACATCTAAATCCAATTCAAATTTCGGGTTGGTCGGTTTTTTTCGGGTATTGTCGGTCTCAACCCGAGACCGAGACCGAACCCGATTTTGCATAAATATAAAACCCGATACAGAAACCATATATGTATTCTCGGGCCCGATTATATGATCACCCCTAGTGAGAGATTAGTTAGCCATTGGTACCCAGGCCATTGTTTTTCTGGGTACACCTGAGGAATCAATAAATGATACTTCTTGTAAGAACATCCCCTTTGAGAAATCAGGAAGTTGTGATGGAGCTGCCTTGATTTTTGGTTTCCAAGTTCCAGGTGATTTAACATTTGTTTTAGTCACTTTTGGAGTTGTGACTTTAGGTATTTCAACCTTCTTCGTTTTAGATTCATTTTTCAAAACAGTTTTTGTTTTAGTCACCTTTGGAGTTGTGACTTTAGGTATTTCAACCTTCTTCATTTTAGAATCATTTTTCAAAACAGTTTTAGTTACCTTGGGAGGGGTAACCTTGGGTTTTTCAGACTTTGGTTGTTTTGAAAATGGTTTCTTCACCTGTTTTTGGAATTTTTTGTAACTTGGAAAGCTGTTGTTTTGATTTATAGATTTTCTTTCAGCTTTGGCAGCGCCCTAATGTTGATCAGAGGGTTTAACCTTAGGAGTAACAGTCTTCATTGCCTTAGGTTTCTGCACCATCATCGGCTTATACTTCACAGACTCCTGAGATGAAACCCTTTGAGTTTTCGGATAATAGGGTTCATAAGGGCGATAAAGACAGTTTCTAGCAATATGACCAGCGATGCCACAATTAAAACAAGTCTGCTTCTTTAGATAGAAGTCAGACGTGTACCCATTTGTCTTCGGTGGCTGATATGGAGCTGGTTTTCCTTGTGTATGCTTCTTTGGTTTGACTGCAGCTTCAGATTTGACTTTCTGCTGGTTTGTCGAAGCCTGTGTCGAACCTGTCTTTACTGTCTTTGTGCTTCCTTGATTCTTTGACGTTGAAGCACCATTCTTGCAATTACAACAACAACTGCATGATCCAACTGAAGAAATGGGAGACACAGCTACTCCCTTGAGTTTTTCATTCTTCACTCCAGCTGTTGGTTTCATACTTGGATGCTTGATGGTGATCTTTGGCTTCTCAACTTTAGGTTCACTTATCACTCCATCGGTTATTCCCT
The DNA here is from genome assembly GCA_039602395.1 of Deinandra increscens subsp. villosa. NCBI lineage: Eukaryota > Viridiplantae > Streptophyta > Magnoliopsida > Asterales > Asteraceae > Deinandra > Deinandra increscens. The sequence goes on from JBCNJP010000003.1 coordinate 9,911,911, forward strand.
TGAACTTGGAGGAGAAGGATGGTAATTCATATCCTACATCTGGTTCTTGGTCAAACATTGATCCAGATGTCATAAAGATCTTCCCCTCAAGCCGTGTCGTCAAGATCACCTTTTCCCTTTTGACTTCGTCAATTACTTTGAAACATGGGGTTTCAATTTTAGGGTATGGTTTCAACTCTATCCCAGCATCATCAGACTTAGAGTTATGACACCTGTCATATTTCTGACACTTAGCATCATTGTTTGATATATCATTTACTCTCCATTCACCATAAGTCATGTTTGCTTCATTATCAATTTTTTCTTGAGTCAATGGAGTAGTTCCAACCAAGACACTATCAATAGGGAGGAGCAGCTTCTTTATAATCAGATTGGTTCGTTCAACCTGTTCCTCACTAAGAAGTATTCCTATAATGTCTCTGGGAACTGGTGGAGGAATAATGTTGTTTACAGACAGAGGCTTATCAGACTTTTCTGAGCCAAACCCAATTATATTTTTCCCAACTTAACCAGTTACAACAGCATGTGACAATTCCTTTCCAGCATCGAGCATTCGCTGATTTCTTTCCTGATTGCAATCATACTTGACCTGTAGCTCATCATATTTTTGCTGCAGTTCAGTTAATTTCTGTGTCAGCTCAGATATCTCAATCCTTGCCCGATCATGTAAAATGGTCTTCTCCGTTGCTAGCTTTTGATATTTCTCAATGTCTAGTTTTTGGGCTTTTACTTTCGCTTCACTCTTTTGCCATCTACCCCTGAATGAACTCCTTTCGCATTTTATTTCAAACAGTTCTATCTCATAATTTTTACAAATTTGCCTAAGTCAGGAATTAAACGTGCACAAGTACGATTGGGGCATATCTTAGTTTCGTCAACTTCAGCTGCGAAAGCATCCTTGTTTTCAACCATATTCTTTTCTTCAACCTCTGAACTCATTTTCTTTCTTTAGATATGCAGCTTCTGAAAATTTTGAAAAATCGGCAAAAACGGCAAAAGTACTATTCAAAGAATAGTGTCAAAAGCTTAAAATGCAAAAACGGAGGCCTTCGGAGTAGAATTTGGGGGTCCAAACGAGCTCCCCTAGACGTTAGTCAGGGGTAATTCTGGGGCTTGTTGTCACGAACGTCGTGTTAAAATTTGAGCTTCTAACTCCAAACGAGTCAAAAGTTATGCCCGTTTCCGTGATAGTGTGAAATAGTGACTTTTTGCCGCAAACTAGTTTCCGATCGTAAACCCTGTTTCCGATCGTAATCCTTGTTTACGATCGTAATCATCTGTTTATGATTGTGAAGACAGCTGGATCGTAAACACTGATCGTGAACCTGTTTCCGATCGAAACAAGTCGTAATCTCGATTCCGGTCGAATAAAATCGTAAACACCCAAAGCTCCTAACTCGAAGTCGTAAACTCGATTTTTGTGATCGTAAACGTCAATACCAGCCCATAATTGGTCGTAATCACCAAGAACACCAAGAACATGATGAACACCGAGTCGTAAACACTCAAAACTGCCCAGAAACTGATCGTAAACTCATGAACAGCAGCAGATCTGATCGTAAACGTGAAGAACAACCCAGAATTTCGATCGTAAACCTGAAAAACTCAAGAAAACTCGCAAAAACTGTTAGATCTTCTTGAATCAATATCGTGAGAACCACGAAACTCTCGTTTCTTGGCTCTGATACCAATTGTTGGTCCAGAATCAACAACCGTTCACGATATTATCTAGTCTAAACGTGCGGAATCCGTTTAGATTAGTGATTCAAAAAAGAGATGAGAAGAAATCTAAGAATACGATGAATAAAACAAAGAAAAACCTGAACTTGCACACAAGATGAACTTGTCGGGTACAAAACAGAAATCGTAAACTCACTTCACTCGGGTTTACGATCGTAATCACTTGTGATCGTAAACATCTTGGGCTGCTCCTCTCTCAATCGTAAACAGCAACCTTACAATGGAGAACCACATGGGGTTTATATAGGATCCCTAATGGACCTTAAACCCTAATAGTAAACCCAATGGTAAACCCCAAGCCCAATAGTAAACCCAACCAAGCTAGTCTACTAATCTAAATAAACCCTCTAAGCCCAGCCCAACTAATTTAATATTACAAGCCTCATAATCTAGCCTCAACAATAATAATATCCTAGGACTAGGCCATACGCCTCGAAACTTATAACAGATACTCCTTGGAGTAAAACAGGCGAGACACCATGATCTCAGCTCACCGTCACGGAAAGTGCCACGTCACCGATGCCGCAATGGCGTGCTTGTGGTCATCCCCACAAGTAGGGACGTGCTCGGGTATTAGAGTACAAAAATAATAACAAATAATATTTTCTGAATATATTAGGTGTGCTAGGCCCCATATGTTTAAAAAATCAGATTTACAGCGGTATAAAATAGTTATAACGGAACATACCATAACGAGTACTATTTTCAATAAAACTATCGTATGTGAACGCTTGAAAGTTTAGATTTAGAATCAGAGTGGTGATAAAATTTAGAATACAGTGATAACAATTTATAGAGAAATGAATCAACAAATGAGTATAGAAACCCAACTAGAACAAATAGCAGAGAAAGAATCGCACCTTAATTAACAGTGTTGTTCCGAAATAATGCCTAACTTGTTTAGTGTTTCAAACGATCTACACATAAGTTACATGATTTTAGATTTACATCTAAATTATTGATTAAATTTGAGTAGCATGTATATTAAACTTGTGTCATAGATATAATAATAATACACGAGCTTCAAAAAAATAGAAATTTAGAACTCTTGATATGTTTATTTTTGGTAGATGTACATACAGATGCATGCAAAGGTTTTGAAGGAAAAAATATATATACTTAATAATAATTAAAGTCAGAGAGTCGGTCCTCTTTGCTCCAAAAGTTTAATTAGATGGGAACCATTTACTAAGTTGTGTATGAGACTAATTTAAGTAGAAAAACAAAAATTCTTTAATTACAAAAACGAAAAAAAAAAAATGAACAGGGGGTAGTTTAAAATCTTACCAGATTGTTTCCTTCTTCAATAAGCTCGCAGGATACGACTTCGACACAGAAACGAACTTTTGTAATGTTAAAACTGAGACTATTTTCATTATGTTTCTTTTTTTTTCTATTGAGTTCATAAAACCGTGAGATTTAAATGAACCACTTCTTGGATTTTATACTCAATTATTCCTTAGTGAAGACGACTAATTTGAGACACCCAATGATAGGCTCTGCAAAAAAGGTGGAAACCTGGCCACTTTTCTTCTTCTTTTTGATTTTACGGACATGCTTAGTGCCTCATCTTGACAATCTATTAAATGCAACATTTATCTTTTCTTTCCTTTTATCATTCTTTATTTACAGCACAACCTTTATCTCTTGTTGTTTCTTTATTCATTTTCTTTTTTTACAACACTTTCGAACATATATGCATTAAACAAGCCTTTCAATCTTTATTTATTTGGTTTAATTCTTTATAAAATAGTGATAATTAACTTATTTAAGAAAAAAAATAAATATTATATTATTATTATTATTATTATTATTATTATTATTATATTTGATTATTTTATTTTCAGGTATTACAAAGCTGCTTGGCTGCTTATTTCCTTTGTGGCTAATTCTTCAAACGATGCACCGACTCCCTTTTATTTTCGCTGGGTTCTTGGAAAACAAAGGGAACCGACTTTTTTTTTCTTGGATGTTAAGTCGACTGAAGGAGTTTGAGATGAGTTATTATTTAATCGGGAATCTCGATTATCTAAAGCTCTCATAGATCAACTCTAATACCCGAACTCATCATTGGCTCGATGGGATTGGGTTTATCTCCATCACAACATCAACCACATCTGATTCATAAGTAATAAGCTGATTGTCATATCCAGTTAAATAAAAAATCAAATCCTCATTTGAAGAAGCAGCGATTGTAGTTTATCTATTGTTGTAACGAACCACTACAACATTAGTTGGATCTGATTAGTATTTTGGAGTAGAGCTTTGAGACCATCCACTAAATCAAATTCGCCTGCCATCGATGCAGGTGAATCAATGAAAGCACCAATGTTGTGAACCAATGTTAATACAATTAGAGAAGTAATCAATTCAAAACTATCGAAGTAAATTTATTGATCGAGTGGAACGATTACAACCAAAAATCAAACAAATAGAAACCATAATATAGAAAAGGGATGAGAAGGTACAATAATCAGACTGGAAGATGAGAAGAAGATTACAATATTCCAAAATATTTTCATATACTCTATATTATTCTCCATCTCTTACTTATATATCGTTAGCTTCCTTCTACTACCTTCATGAACCAAGTTCCTATTAGACTTCTTGTACCGGACCGCCTCATTAAATCCATAACTTAAAGACTTTTAGATTCATAACATGTTGTGAATTGACAAAGCTAATACATGATCATATGCACATTCCACATCTAGTTTTATTAAACATAACGTTACATATTCAAGGGACTATATTGTAACATATACCAATCGGAAGCTACTAGAAGTCTAGAATCATCTATGCGACTCTTAACTCTAGAAGCGACCTCAACAATTACACCGCCCACTGTTCGCAAACCCGCCCCCAAAACCCTTTCTCCCCGTTATTTTTCATCTCTCCGGCGAATCCACGACGGCGATGGACGCCGCTAAGTTAGAGCAATTAAAGCTGTTTATCAACAGCTGCAAGTCCGATCCTTCCGTTCTCAGTGATCCTTCTCTCTCCTTCTTCCGCGATTATCTCGAAAGGTAAATACATTTACACACTATCGATTTCTGCTATACGTTTTAACTTGTTCTATAATTGTTAGAAATCATGTGTTGATTTTGATTTTGATTTCAGTCTCGGAGCTAAACTTCCATCGTCTGCGTACAAGAGTGAATCGCAATCGGTACATCTTGCTTACTACGTCTTACTGGTTTTATTGATATTTTTAAAGTTGTTGAAGAGAGGAATAGATTATTCGTTATGGTTCTAATAGTACTGTTCTCAGTGGATCTTTTTGTTTTGGTATGAAATAGGAAGAATTTGAAGTGTACTTAGAATCGGAATAGGTTGATGATAGAATAGAATCTTGTGTTGTAGATACAGATTCAGTTGATGATGATGATGAAAAAAAGAGGATTATTGATTAATGTTGTTAAGGATGGCGATAGGGATTTAGGCCTCATCTGAATGGCCCCGAGCTTAAAATTTTAGGCTTTTTTTAAGTCTTGAGCTTCGATAAAGGATGGGAGTTTATAACATGACCTTTAGAAAGGGTCCTTGGATTTTTAGTATGTTTTATGGCTCCAAAACGATTGAGCTGTCCTGCGAGACAGTGACCTTGGTTTTAAAAATAGAGCCTGAGGCGTAAGGCTATTGAGGCGATCAAGAAAACGCTTTTAGGGCCTTGAGGCGGTGCCTCATGCACATTGAGCACAAAATTTGTCAGCATTGCGTTTTGTAGGAGGGATAAGAGATTATGAATTATTTACATGATACAAGGCCAATATGTAAAAAAATAAGACATATTTAGCCTTTATTTGTATATGAAGTTTATTTGGTTTTACATAGAGTAATACCTCGCGAATGTGAGGCTTGTCTTGCGCCTCAGATTTTTAAACGTAAACGCCTTGGAGCGCCCTATGTCTTTTTAAACTGAAAAAGGGATGATGAACTATATATGTGTTTGAATCACTATGATTACTAATGAATTATTGACTGGTTATTAAAAATTTAAATGATTGTACTACTGGTTTGACCTTGCAGAAGCCATATGTTGTGGAAGAGAGTGATGAAGAAGTCGAACATCCTCAAGAAGAAGAAGAAGAGGAGGATGAGATAGTAGAATCTGATATTGAGTTTGAAGGTGAAACTGTGGAGCCTGATAATGATCCTCCACAAAAGGTCAGTCTTGTTTCATGATGAATGTTTTTTTCTCTCATTATATCAAATTATAATATTAATTGTTCTTTTTCTTGTAGATGGGAGAATCTTCAGTTGAAGTCTCTGAAGAAAACCGTGATGCTTCTCAAGAGGCAAAAGCAAAGGGCATGGAAGCAATTTCCGATGGTATTTGATTTTTCTTCTCCCTGTTTGTCTTTAATTATTCGAGGCTGGTTTTTTATTTGTCAAGTTGTGATTTCAATGGTGGAGAACGGTGTATGCTTGTTGATCATAATAAGCATTTTACTTGTTGTGGTGAAAAGGTAAGCTAGATGAAGCAATTGAGCATCTCACGGAGGCAATATTGCTCAACCCTACTTCTGCTATCATGTATGCAACTAGAGGTAAATCTGAGCTTCATCGACTGAGTTTTATATTTTTCATGCATTACTTGGCACATGAAATCTCATACTGTTCTTTTTATATATATTTTATTTGATTACAATATAGCTTCTGTATATATCAAAATGAAGAAGCCAAATGCCGCCATTCGGGATGCTGATGCTGCTTTAAAGGTAGCATCCATTTTTCATTAATGTTCACGAGTCCAATAGTGTTCTTTCTACCTTCCGATTATCATTCTTTCGACCATAAAGCTGTATATATTCGTAAATGGTGTGACTTTACACCATATTGATGAATTTATGTATCACATGCAAATGAGATGAGTGTTATGAGCTTTTGTGTAATCAGTGATCTGTGTAATGCTCATGTTTTTTGGTTTGTTTATCAATTTCTTTAATAACTGACCAACTTATCTCCAACAAATATGTCTAGATAAATCCAGATTCTGCTAAAGGCTATAAATCACGTGGAATTGCGCGATCAATGCTTGGCCAATGGGAAGATGCTGCAAAGGATCTTCATGTAGCATCAAATATTGATTTTGATGAAGAAATAAGTTCCATCCTTAAGAAGGTTAATCATCAACCATAATCTATCTGTGTACTCTCTCTGATGATGTTTATGTTAGGGAGGCATGGAGACTACTTTTGATTTTCTAAATTCTTCTTGCATTGCTAGAATATATAAATATATCTTATGGGGTTATAAATTCTCACAATTCTTGCTTCTTGTTATTTTCTTTTACTTACATATATTGATATCATAGATGATAGATGTTTAAGAAAATCTTCTTGAAGTCGATATCGATCCAAAAATTTATGCCAACGGTTCTAGATATTAATTAAATTTTTTATTTGATCACAAGAATTCTACTTAATCTGGGCTCGTTTATGTCATATCAATCTTATTTTTGAATGCACATAGGTTGAACCAAATGCACACAAAATCGTGGAACATCGTAGGAAGTATGATAAGCTTAGGAAAGAACGAGAAGAAAGGAAAACAGAACGTGAGAGGCAACGTCGCCGGGCTGAAGCAAAGGTAAGTTTTATTTGATTTCCATAAATATCTTTTTATTTTTTTTGTTATCGTCCAACTTAATACAATCTGATGATTTATCATGTTGTGGATAGGCTGCATATGAGAAGGCTAAGAAAGAAGAAAAAGCATCTTCAAGTGAAAGAGCTGGTGGTATGCCAGGTGGGTTCCCTGGTGGAATGCCAGGCGGTTTCCCAGGTGGGTTCCCTGGGGGCATGCCTGGTGGGTTCGGCGGCATGCCTGGTGGGTTCCCTGGCAGCATGCCAGGTGGGTTCCCAGGTGGAATGCCTGGTGGGTTCCCTGGTGCAGGTGCAGGAGCAGGAGGTGGTATGCCTGGTGGGTTCCCTGGTGCAGGTGCTGGTGCTGGTGCAGGAGGTGGAATGCCTGGTGGTTTCCCTGGTGCTGGTGCAGGTGGTGGTATGCCAGGTGGTATTGACTACAGCAAAATCTTAAATGTGAGTATCTTTTTGAATATGAGTATTTATACCAACTTTGTAAGTACTTTTATGTAATATCACAAGGCTGAATCAATCAGCAAAAAAAAAAAAAAGAGTTTCAGTTTAAACAGTAAAGTCCAAAATCATATATTTTGTACTTTTGTTGATTTTACTTGTTTAAGTATTAACTAACAAGTGCTATTACACGCTTTACGGAGGTATGGTTCTGGGCAGTTCAGTATTTTTCTTGATATGTTATTGTACTTTAATTTCTGTACATTTTTATAGATAAAGGTATCAAATGGATATTTGATGTTTTCTTTTTCTTCAACTTGCTCCACAGGATCCTGAATTAATGGCCGCATTTAAAGATCCTGAAGTAATGGCTGCTTTGCAAGATGGTACGTTTATCTTCATCTCGCTGCATGTCATGTTATCGCCTGATTTATGCGACTTTAAAAAACAAATAATTATATATATTCTACACATGTATAATCCAATATCAATTTTATAATGAATTGCATAATTACTTATAGGTATAGTTACATAAATGTCTTACCCTATCATAGTTTAATCAACAGGTACATGTGTTTCTGCAGTTGTCACAGTTTTCTAACAACCTTCATAATGCTAAATATACCCTCATTTATCATTTAATGAGCTTTTGTGTAGCTACTATCGTGGGAAATGATGATTTACTCCCGTTATTTCTCTCTGCAGTTATGAAAAACCCTGCGAATCTAGCTAAACACCAGGCGAACCCAAAGGTTGCTCCACTGATTGCAAAAATGATGAGCAAGTTTGGTGGGCCCAAGTGAGGAACATTTACGAGATTGGTATTCTGAAGTCATTCAGGTATTCATTTCTGTGTGGTGGAAATTTAGTGCTGATCTGTGAGTCTAATTTCTTTGTTGGTTTTGTGTGTTTCGGAGTGGATAAACGCTATTTAACATTTGAGTATTGTGGTCGTCTATGTCATTTCTTGGTTTGATCAAACACTAGATTTTGCACTAAGGCCATCTGTAGATTAAAATCGATGAGCAAAGCTCACAGTACGAAGTGGGGTTAAATACTTGATACAAAAGTGAACACGGGAAGGGAGAGATTAAAAGTTGAGTAAATTACATGTTATGCCCTTTATGTATGTATCGAATTACGAAACATGCCCTTTAATGAATTTTATTACAAATTATGCCCCTCGTTTGAAATTTAGGTTTCAAATAACACCCTTTCTTAACTTTCCATCCAAAAAGTTCTGTTAATTAATTGTCTGGGGGTAAATTGAAATATTTAAAATATAAAGGTATTTTTTGTCATTTTGATAAACATTGTTAATTAAGTGTTTTTTATTTTTATTTTAGTGGGGCCCATTACAACTCATCATCCTCACCATTACAACTCTTTATTGCAACGTAAACCCAGCAAACATAAGGAACCCCATCGGCGACATTCTAACCCAATTTCTGGTCGCTATACACGATGTTAATCGGCTCTGAGACCACCGTTGAACTCCTCATGACCACAGGGTTCTAACATGGGTAGCCTCGTTCACCGGCGTTCACCGACTCGAGATCCCTTCATAGTCGTGTTCGCCGCTACGGATTTTAATCTGGACGTCGGATTTAACGACGCAGATGACGGCGGACTGGACTTGTGATTCGGTGGTGGGGGTTATGATAATGGCGGGTTTAGGGGTTGAGGTGGTGTTGAAGCGTGAGTTTTTTTTCATAGGTTTGGAGAATAGTGGTGTAGGCGGAGGTGTAGGCGGAGGACGCTGGTAGGTTTCATTCCAGATCTATAAGATGTAATGTTGGGAGCCACCGGACAATAAGAATTAGTGGCGCTAGATGGTGGTTGCGACTGTCAGATGGTGATTTGACATTGCTACTGGAGAGGGGAAACCGTCGTGAGAGGGTGGTGGTGAGATGGTCTGGACAATAGAGGGAGGGTGGTGGTGCGGTGGTCTGGTAGAGAAGGGTGGAGAAGGTGAGATGGAAGGGCTTACATGGATTAAAGTTTCAAAATTAAAAAAGTACCTTTATATTTTAAAGTTTACAATTTACCCTCTAAAAAGATAATTTTTTGAATTTTTGGGTTAAAATGACCAAAGTACCGTTACTGTAATGGTATTATATGGATAGAAAGTTAAGAAAGGGTGTTATTTGAAACCTATGTTTCAAACGAGGGGCATAATTTGTAATAAAATCAATTAAAGGGCATGTTTCGTAATTCGATACATACATAAAGGGCATAACATGTAATTTACTCTTAAAAGTTTAAACCCCTTATCCTTTCTCTTGTTGTCTGTGGTGGGATAGTGAGGGCAAGATGCCATCTGGCGTGTTTGTCTCATACACCAAGAATTTATCTTAATTAAACTTGGAAGAAACTAAACAATAACTTGGAGCTCCATGTAAACAAAAACTTGTTTTGCGAAATGGAGTCAAATACCATTTAAAGCACCACCAGGTCTACCACCACCACACCATCTTAACCAACCACGACTTAACTTCAGCGGTCTCTGGTGACTTCTCCGGTGAGCTCCGGCCACCAATTTTTCCAATCAAATGCACCACCGCCACTCTCCACCATCTAAAGCACCAGCCGCTACCATTTGGTACAACCTGTTACCAATTCAAAGAGAGAGAATCAAGTGGGGAAGGATATTTCTAAACAGAGAGAATCAAGTGGGGGAAGGAAATGATCATTTTATCGCTACACATGAGGGGCGGGTTAACGGATAAATTAATGGCCATTAGTGTCAAGGGTCAAATGGCAACAAAACACCAGCGTTAAACGATAATTTAAAATTTGTACTTAGGTGATAAAAATGGTTAAACCTTAGGGATGCAAATAGTAATCAACTCTTTAATCAAATAGGACTATATTTGTTCGATTTAATTCAATAAAATGAAGTCCAACTTTCTCTTATTGCAAACCGCCACTAACCACCACTGCCATGACAATGGCAACCACCTCTCACTGTTCCCCCTTTTATCTCCGTGAACCTGTAACCAACAATGAAACCCTACTAAAACCTTCACCAGACATCCAGAATCTTCCGCGCTGTCTTTCTTCTTCTCACTGTCTACCCTACAAAACCCTACCAAAACCCTCTCCAGACATAGTTCATGGTGGTGATTTCATGTTGAAGACAAATGCCTAGACTTAACCTAAGCCTAGACTTAACATAAAAATTTAACGTCCATTAGACGAAAGGAAGTGATTTGTTACAAGTTATTAACATAAATGATGTTTTTTTTTTTGTTTTTTTCTTAGTTTAATGATTTTATTTTATTTTATTTTATTTTTTATTTAATTTTTTTTTTAAGGATTAAACTCATAAACTATATAGATCAAACAACGGTTACAACTCAACATGAAGTACAAGGGAGGCGGGCAACAAGCTGCGCCGCCAACCCCTTCTGAATAGCAAAGTCTAACCGAATGAAAACCACATCAAACCCCTAGGAGTCGCCACATTCCCGTTCATTACCTTCTGGACGCGGGTCAAAGTATCCATAGCTTCCGGGGCAAGGTAACCGAAAGTGTCAAACGCAAAAGGCACGAACACATGTTGATTCGCCAGACACGCTTCCTCATGTTTGCGCACTTTCCCAGCAGCAGCATTCGTGGCAGCCTGGCCTGCCCGGAAACCAGAGCCTTTAAACCCCACGAGAGGGGAAACCCCAGTGAGGTCGACACAGACATGCTTCCCGTGCTTCCACCCAAAGACAAGGACGTCCGCCGGTCGAAGGGAGGAACGCCCGTCCGCTGGGTCCGACAAAAAATTAACAGGGGCTTCCTTCTTTGCAGATATCTCGGCTCTTCTGAAAACGTCAAAAAGGACGTCCCGGACCAGATCATGCCGGTATTTGAAACCGGGCAGCTCTTTGCAATGGACCGCGTGCTCCCATAAGCATCCAAACATGCCTTGCTGCATACTGGACATCTCTCATCCTTTGGGTACAGGGGGATCATAAGTCGATATTTAAGAACCGCCCGATATTCGACTGGCGACATGTGCTGCCCCAACCCATCAATAGGGAGTGCGGGGAGAAAATCTTGAGCATGTGGTTGGCGGAGGCATTCCCACACCGCTTTATCCCTGGCTGACATCCCGAAGACAGCTTCCATCTCTCCCACGACTTTACCAAACAGGACATTCGCCAAAACATGTTGGGCTTTGGATGGGGCGGTGTCCTTGTTAGAGAAACCGCTAAGATCAAAGCCCGGAATAAGGCCACGGAGGTCAGCTAACGCGCCCGTGAAAGCCGAGTCCATAGGGCACACCCCACACTCCCGAAGGATATGATCCTGGAGCTCCCAAGACTGGACCCTCGAGGCCACGAAAGCGTAGGAGGAGGCCTCAACAGCCGAGTAGACCCCAAGCCCCCCATCTTGATGGGTAAGGAGGCAACCCGCCATTGGAGGTCCCCAAAGAAAGGCCCACCACACACGACAATATCTTCAATAGCCGCGCGAAGTTTGTTGTCAAAAGCTATAGCTGCCTGAGCCACATGAAGGGGAGGGCAGGTTCTGAGGCCAAAGGAAAGTTTGGCGATACCCATACACGAACGGATCAGGAGGAGGGCACATTGGGGATCACCCAGTTTGGGGAGGAGGCGCATAAGATCAGCAGCTGTATTGGCCCTCCTCAAGGCCAAACCTTGAATAAATCCCGCATCGTTGCTGACCGCTCCACCTAGTTTGATGAAAAGTGAAATTTGGTTATTCTTCCAGAACACCACTTAAAATGTAATTTGCTCCCACAACTAAATTTAAACTTCAAACTACCAACTCTCTCCTGACTTTTGATCTCTTTCTCATCATCCCTATTGTTCACGTTTTAAACACTCATTTAATATCAACGCTTATTTGATTCTCATACTTGATCTAAACTCTTGCACCTTTGTCTTCGACAACCATTTCCTTTCGATATAAACCACTTGTTTATTTGTGCCAACATTTGTCAAATCGATTTCTCCATTTAGACCTCTCAAGCATAATGATAATGCATTTTTATATGTTTAGTAAAGATGTGTCTACAGGGATGTTGAATAAACTAGGGGTAGGGATGTGAAAAATTGGTTATGGGTCGGTTATGGCATATTTTATAACCGTAACCCACTTGTCGGTTATGGCATCATCCAGAACCATAACCAATTGATTGGTTATGACAAGTTTGGTTAACCATCGGTTATGGATCAGTATGTAGCAAAAACATATGGCATATATACTTTACAATATGAAGCATAGACTAAATAAAAACAAAAACTTAGAAATTAAAGACTACCACAAAATGAAAGACTAAACTGTTTCGTAACAACAAAATGTTCATGACCAAACACAAGGATTCATAGGTGTTCTAAATTAGGAAAAGAAGGTAGATGTGATGCTATCTAGTTGTGTTTGTTAAATTTTAAGATATAAAATCGACTATAACCGAAAGAGGAGTTGTATGGATACAACAGTCAGTGGCGGACCTAGGCACAAGCCTAGGGGTTCGTCCGACACCCATGAAATTTTTTGGCGCTGTAGTATTTTTAGTATTTTTTCGATTTTTATGAACCAAACACCAAAATACTTGGTGACCGAACCTCATGAAAAAAAATCCTGGATTTGCCACTGACAACAGTAGCATGCAATTCCAGAAATCTAGAGAGTAGTTTTAATATAATTCTTTAGGGAAAGTCTAAATAAGTCCTACTTTATGTGCACACATCACGCATGACATATACCTAAAAGCATATATAAATGTTTCAAGTTTGGCTTGATTTGGTTTTGGTAATATCGGTTAAACAAAGCCATATAACTGTAACCTAACCAATTGGCCGGTTAACCAAAGCCTTATAACTATACCTGTTGGTTATGTTTGTTATCAGTTAAAATCGGTTTGGTTATGTTGGTATAGTTCGGTTCTCGGGTTATGACGCTTAATTTGCGCACCCATAACTTAGGGTGTTCATCATTCGAATCGAATTTGAAAAATTTAAAATTCGATTTGTTTCGATAATCATCGGTTTAAATTTCGATACGAAATTCCAAATTCGAATGCTTTGTTTTATATCAAATCCAAATTTAAATTATAAATTCGAATTTGATTCAAAATTTGAAGTAGAAATATTGATATATAGATATTTATTTTATACATTTTTTATATATAAACAAATATAAATATTCATACAAATAATATTGACATAGTTTTCACAGACAACTCATCATTTTCAGCTATTTATTTTTTTTTTAAAATTTTTAGCCCTTTAACATATTCTAAACTTGATTTTTGTCACTTTTATTTTTGGATGTTTTACAAGTTTTATACTTTTATAGATTTAATAATTTTGAATTTATTCGAATTTGATTCGGATTCGAAAAAGTGAATTCGAATCAAATTTGAATGGGATGCCTATTGATGGAAAAAAACACAACCAACAAAAAAACAATATGAACTAAATGTGGAATTAATCTTTGTTAGGTCAAAACTTTCCCGACCCGAATGAACCGGTGAGGACGCAAACAAATAGACAATGATAAACACAATAAAGAGACACATAAATTTTAGCCTGGAAAACCTCTCTCAAAACGAGAGTAAGAACCACGGGACTACCAGAGCCATCTTAAATCCACAATCACCAATAATAAGCAATATAAAGTCATCTCTAGGTATACGAGAGACATACACAAATTAACATATACTAACATCAGACGGTTGGATAAGGTCGTCCTGTTTTTACGTTAGCAAAAACAAAAGAGAGGAATCACCAAGAAAACTGCAGTAGTAAAAGGGCTATAAAAACCCGACATTCAGAGATGATAAACACAAATTGATCGTTGGATAAGGTCGTCCAGATGTTCCGGAGACGCTATCCAAAAATCAAGACGATCCGACGATTCAGTCTCCGACAAACTAACAAACTAACAATCTTTGCAACTTAGTCAAAAGTGACGAAAATTGCACAAAACAATTTTTCCTCTTGTTTGCTTTCTACGACAGCAACTCAAAGCCTTACCAAACCCTTTGCAATGCTTTTCTTATTTTTTGTGTTGCAAACTCCAAGTCCACGGCAGCAAAAAGTAAAAACAAGAATATATGATTTTCCTTTTTATTATTTGAGCTAAAATTAAAGAAGACCAAATAAACATAAGTTAAGACTTTTAGGCTTATTTATAAGTTTAAAATAATTCGAATCGAATTATTCAATTTTACTTCAAATTCAAATGCAGGTTTTAATAAATAAAAGAACACCCACAATACGTGAGGAGCGGTCTTCAATTTTTGGGGAGAATACAGGGAGTCCAGCCCAAACATGCAAGTAATAAGAAAGAAAAATGAGCCCAAATAATATCAAAATTGGAAAGCACGTATTTTTAACAAATATTATCGAAGAGTACGTGTCGGTGATGCTTTGTGGACTAAACCGATGTGAGCAATATTATTTTCGAATGGACACCAACGAAGATTACCAACGACAAGCCAGTGGAGAAGATACTGATAGATTACAAAATTACCATTTCACTCTTTACCAATGGATTACCGACTCTCTATCCATTGGCGATCCGTTGTACAAAGCATGCATAGTTATGTAGTGTGCATAAAGATTTGTAAATAAGTTGGTTTTGTGTATAGTAGTAATAATAGTAATAACAGTAATAGTAATTTTATTTCCTGCCATACAAACTAAAACTAAAATAGGTGTTGAGGGCGCTATGATCATCAAGATCAATGTCGATACCATTAAGAAAAGCTTCAAGATTGATATCTATATCCTCTGAGGTACGTTTAAAGGCATATAGACGGCCATGAGATGTGCTGGTGTCGTAGAGGGATACTCACCCTGGAGTTTCAAGTGTCTAACATATATTATTTACCATAAAATAAAATACATTTTATGAGTATAATTATTATATATTTGGGGCTACGAAGACGTACAATTTCACGATGCAGGAAGAACTGACCTCACATGTAAATGACAGAATGGAAATTGGTGTCATTGGACTCCGAAGACCCATCAATAAGTCATTCCCGGAGTGAGTACACGCTTGCACTCTTCCCATTGGAGTTCCACTCTCGTTTCTAATCGCTAGAACGCTATGTTAATTAATTTACAAACTTTGTTATAAAACAAGCACAAATCAAGTCAAGTGAAAGCTAAAACTAACTAATTGCTAAGATCCCCGGTCCAAGTGATTGAAGTGAGATGGGTAGGTCTTGGATTCAAGTCCCACTTCTGACAAAAAATAGCAGTTTCTAGGTTGGCCCATGGGTTTTCTCCAAGGGCGCAGCTTTGTTGTGACCGGGAGGGGCGAACCCCCCCCGGTTTTTTCGCCTGAAGTGCTAATTTTTATAATTTTATATAATCTTTTTATATATATTAGGAATCCCCCCTCCCCATCCCCATCCCCCCCATGCCCCCAATTGTTTTTAAAAAATTCTTTTAGGCCCCTCGAGTTTTTTTTATATTTTAATCCATTGAGATTTTCATAAAAAATATAGTGAATAAGTGAAAATAAAATTTGTTCCGTTTAAGAAAAATACTTATTAGTATAAGGTGTGATTTGAAAATATATATAATAAAAAAAAGATCGGAACCTCCTAAAAGTTTGGAGGAAAAAAAATTGAAAAAAGAAGATCGTGACCTCGTCCCTCCCAATTCCCAGTTTTCCACCGAAGTCCGAACCCTAGAAAACCTTCGAACACGGAACGCCGGAACGGAACCGTGCGAATTTCGAGACTGCCGGCCGAGTGCCGACCTCCCGCCTCCGAAGTCCGACCCTGCGTGAGCCTCTGCCTCCGTCCTCCAGACCTCCACAGTCCACTCCTCCGGCCTCCGCTCGACTGCTCAGTCTGCTCCACGCCCGGCGCCTCCGCACCTCTGCTCCGTGTCCGGCGAATGCCCGAATACTTAATATAACTATTAAGTATATATTGTATTGTTATCGACACTCGACCCGACCCGACCCGAACCGGGTGGCCGACCCGACTCGAACCGGGTGGCCGACCCGAACCGGATGGTCGACCCGAACATAGCGGTATAGATTTTTTTTGGGCACCGAAACTTTTCAACCCCCCCCCCCCCCCCCGAACTTTTTTTTTCAAGCTTCGTCATTGATTTTCTCACCTATGGTGAGTTTCCTCCAATGGGTGATCTTCGAGCCTTGTACTCGGGGAATGGAGATGATTGGATGGGCTAATGACCAGTCATTGATCCAAATTTCCATTAAAAAAAGTTATTTTTCATTCTCCTATTATGTTGTGAAAATTCCTTCATCCAGTCTAGGATGCCAATGGTAATTTTGTTGCATATATGTGGACACTTAACTACATCAATTAGAGTTATATAATATAAAATTCAATATGCGCATATAGATGTTGGTCGATTCTTGATGATGAAGGTGAAAACTGTTCAAGAATCACATATGATAAACATGATAAGCTTGTAGATGGAAAGAAGGAAGACATTATTGATCGGTTCCCCTTTAGGGTGTGCTGTAAGGACGGAATCGAGAAGGATCTTAGTTCTCGTGATGATGGTGAGAACCTTAAGAGAAATCGAGACTTATGTGTGTTTTCTAAGAGGTGTTAAATGATCTCTTGTGTCTTTTATTTATAGCACACCCAAGGGGAAACCCAATTTAATAAGTAAGGATAGTTACATCCATCAAGTAATTTACGTTTAAACACTTAGGGATATTTAGATCGATGATCATCATAATTAGATAAACGATCATAAGGGCACATAATTAAATAATTTATACTTACATTCTCCCACTTGGCTGAGTGATCATTTACTATGAGCATTTGGTAAGTTTGGCCAGAAGTTAATACACATTTTAGTTTTAAACTAGAATTGTAGCAGAGAAATATAGACGATGAGTCAGTGTTCAAATCAGGGCCCGCATTAATCATACTATAATCCCTTAACATTGATTTGTATAGTTACTTGTCTATACGTCGTTAGGCATGCATGAGCATATTTAGAGACAAACAAGTCTAAATGTGCGAGGAATAGATCATAATTACTCATCACAGTACGAGCCTGGTAATCAGTAAAAGCCGTCTTTATTATCAGCTCATAGAAAGACTTATGGGTGATAGACCTTTAGTTATAAGATCATTAAGCATATTATGAATGTTTTTAATACAGGACCCTTAGTTTCCTCTACTTGTTCTTAAACAAACAATGACCTCGTGTCAATATTTAATGCAGTTGCGCTTAAACTATTACTGTTCGAGAAATCAAGGTAGCTGATTTAGGGGGTGCTAAACGAGTCGTGTTCGCGGGTTGGCGGGTCAAGCCGACACGAACCCGAAAATAATGTGAGGCACGTTAACCCGAACACGAAACGAATATTAGCGGGTTGACCTAAACACGACCCGTTTGACCCGGTTTTTTTATTTTTTATTTTCTAAACATATTAATGCTCTTAAGTTACAATTATATACCAAAAATTAATAATATACGTAAAATTGTTATGTTTTAATCATAAAAAATTTATGTGAATTTCTCTTTTTAAATTTTAAACTCTGATAATAGTTATAATAGTCTTAATTTATAAAATAAAACACATATTAAAGTACAAAATGTTAAATAAATAGGTTAAACGGGTCAAACCGTCAACCCGATAAGTTCAACCCGAACCCGACCCGTTTAGCTAATCGGGTTGGCGGGTTCGACCCGAAGCTGACCCGAACCTGTTTATACTAAACCCAGACCTGCAAATCAGCTGCTGATTTATCACAATATTTCTTCAATATGTTATTTATTTGGAGTTACTGAATTATGAGGTCACTGATAAATTTTCCAACAAGATTTTATGACAAACATATCATGTCATAATAACTTAGGTTGTTCTTATCAGTTTCTTATGACTCCTCTATGAGATAAATCTGTTTGCAGACATAAGGATATACCTCGAAGTTGACATTTCATATTCTTTGAGTACAATAAAATCAAAATTAAGAGTAGTCAACCACTTTTAAGTTTCTCAGTTTTTCTATAGTTCAAATTATAGTCTTTCGTTTCTTATAGATATTGAAATGTCATCTTAGATGCTTTATAATGAACTAAACTAGAAATGTATGTACATAATTCTAGTGTTTCAACAATGCATGCAATATCTAAACGAGTACAGACTTGAGCATACGTAAGGCTTTTAACTAATGAAACATAATATATATATATCTTGTTTACTTATTTGAACCTCCATTATCAATCTCCTTCACTTACTAGAGTTACAAACTAAGTTTAATGTTGCATGTTATAATGAGTGAACACACCTTTAAGCCTTATGAGACTAACTAATGTCTGATTTGGCTGATCTTGGTGTATTTCATGCTTATTGCATAAGATGCATCTCCAAGATTTTTAATGTCAAAATTATGCGAGAATAAGCCGCTTTGACTCATTAAAAAAAACTAGCAAGTACTGTAGTAGTTACTCTCACTCATCTTGAAGTATGCTCATAAATTCACATATTCTTGATGAAGAACTGTTATACTTATGACTTCATCTAACTATGAGTTTCACCGGTAAGTTTGCTTATTTTAGCCCTTTATATGGATTTAATTATCCTAAAGACTAAGTGTTTTTAACCTCTAGGCTTAGAACCTTTAGTTTATTTTATGAACATGTCTTTATGTTGAGTGAGTATTAGGAAACTTTTTTTTTAATTTCCATTAAATGTCATTGTTGATTATGAGTGAGTAATCAAGACAATGATAATCCTTGAAAGAATCTTTTAGGAAAATAATTCTTAATAACTAATTTCTCTTATGTGATTATAGCCTTTAGAAACTAATCATGTTTTATAACGTTTAACTTTTCTTTTCGGATTTCAGTCTAGTTATGAAAACTAAACTTCTAACGTTATTCTGATATAGAGAGTTTTTTTTAACTGCAAACATCCAGTTACCTGGGGGTCTCATAATGGAAAACGAAGTTACCCACGACAAGCTGTGACCAAAGTCCGTGTGAGTAACCAAGACCCTCTGTGTTGCATATCCATCCTAGAGGAAACCCACCGCCCAAAGCCGACTGTGGTAAAACCTCTGAATCACCTCTATAATATCTATATTTTTTATGTCAGGTGGGATTTGAACCCTTAACCTCCACACTGGAAGGTAAAGGGATATCACCGAATGGTGGGTGATTTATTTAGGGAGTTAAGCTCAGTAATGATTGTTTTATTCCACTAGAAGATTGATCGCTACTAATTGCTTTAGTATTAGAGATAAGATCGGCAATATTTTCATATCCATATAAGCTTTATTAAGTTAGATTACATAATCATCAAAATTAATAGGCAACTTACGCCATGATGACCTACTAAGCTGGATCTAACAGGTTGAAGCAAAATGCATTAATTGTTTCATAGATTTCCACTTAAGCCTTTGAGTCAGGTACTTTATGAGCAACATTATTTTCTAAGTGTGAGGAAGTGGTGCAATGTTATTTGGTGTAGCATGGTGTACAAGAGGTGTAATTAGAGTTAAATTCAGAGTTTAAATTTGACTTTGTCTCTCCCCCGCCTCTTGTACGTCAGGCAAGTCATGGATAAGGACTTTTACTGCTCCCACTAACTTTAGAATTCTCTAGGAACTTAACATGCTTAGTGTCAACAACATGTGTGACATGAGAAGATCATTAAAATCTAATAAAGAAATGACATAGGATTTCATGTCAAATTTCTTATGTTAAGGATTTTTAAAGTTTAAGTTCGACTAACAACTAATCAAATGTTTAATTCTTGCTTGCCTTCTTGTTCAGATTTCAGAATGAACTTTAGGGACATATTAAGTAACCCTGTGTAGTATATGAATTGTTGTCCTTTAGAGCCTCAATCTATGGGAATAGATGTAAAACTTAGATGGCATACTTATTATGACGTCTATAAGGATAGTTTTATCATCTAGGCTTAATGGCTTTGCTGAGAAGTACCAGACATGATTTACTAATTCACGCTACTATGGTCCTTACTAATGGACGAGGAGTGTTACCAATGTTTGTATGTCAATATTAGTACGCTACTATGGTCCTTACTAATGGACGAGGAGTTTTACGAATGTTTGCATGTCAATCTTAGTATTTTATCTCCTATATCTAGTTAATCACACAACTTTCATTTTATGATTAAGCTGATTTTTAAATTTGTACTTAAAGTTTCAGGTGAGAAATATGTTCTTCCTTAATTAAGTACAAGAATAAAATAATCATTTAGGTGAGTGACAAATGACTTGTGCCCATACATTCTATTTTGGGATAAGAGCCACTAATATGTTTGAGTTTAAGTAAGTTAGTACTCTTAGTGGCACCTTGTTTATTCCCTTAATACATGTATTCTCTTTGTTAAATTTCTTTTATATTATATGATAACGAAGATTGTGAATCAGGAATAATCTAGTTATAAGTTAAATATTTCAACCCACGTAAATACAACTAGATAATTATAACCAACAACTTTGAGAGTTTTAAGGTAACAATGACCCTGGCATGGCCATGTGAAAACTTATAACTGTCATTGTCTTCCTTTAGTAATGATTCTAAGTTCGAAGTGATGTTGTAACATAATAAGGTATCATAAGGTGTAGTACAATGATTGGCTTTCATTGTTTGTTCAACCTTGACATTAATTCTTTCACTAACTCTCATTATAGTTGTTCTTTGGTTTCTAGCGTAAGGATCGTAAGGAAACTCTATAAAACTATATTCAATTCATTATGTGTTGATTAGAAAATCAATGAGCTCAAATATGATTATTGATTATTCTTTCTTAGCAGTTTTTCCATTGAGGACTTAGAACTGGAAGCTTTTCTTGTATTTTTGTTTCCGAACCTTAGGATTATCTTCCTTACTGTAAGTTATCTTCATTTTATCAAGGTTAGTGATATGATTTTCTAGTTTCACGCATCATTCGTCCTTTATGCATAATGCTATCATGCACTCATTTTTCTTTGATACTTATAAGTGTGATGACTGATTTTAAAGCATTAAACTGTGCTAAGATATAATTCATTATGAAATGCACTAGAAAATATTTTTGATGTAAAACAACTCTAAGCCCTTAAGATAAGGGTCATGTATTCCGTTGGTATGATGCGTTCACAAAACTATCAAATTATTTACACTTTGTATTAAGCATCGTTAGATGTAAAGTGTTTGCATGCATCTAAAAAGTTCATTTGAATTTTATTTATCATAAAATGTCGATAGATATTTTAAAATATGGAATGCCTCCTGATTGCATCATTTATGGGACCTTGATCATCATCAGAGACAATTTTAATAGACTTCACCCACTTCTAATGCTCCGGCTGTAATACTTTCAGCAGGAAGAGCAATGAGAGTCTTTTGTCTTAAGAGATAACAAGATCACTATGATAAGAGGAAAATTCATAGAAACATTTCATGAATCAATAACCAGTGATATTAAATTTAGAGCGGATTATCTATGAAGATTAAAAGAGATATGAGTTCAAAAGAAGATCTTAGAGTGACTCAGGGGTAACAAAAACTAAGGCAGACAAGATTTAATTGAAGACGTGATAATTACTAATTTTAAACACAAAGTAATTTTAGGTCCTACTTGAATAATTGGTTTTCGCTTTGGCTATGACCAATTACCCAAGCATTATAAATAAATAAACTTGTGTAAATGTGCAATGATAAATGTAGCACATCACATTTGGGCAGAAGTGAAACATTTAGGTTTTAGGCACGAGTTAGGTTTACGAGACACAAGTGTAGAACATCATATTTGGACAGAAATGAAAAACTTATACTTTTAAGGCGGTTGTCACATGTAAATCCTTGAATAAATTTAATTAGGCTAATGTCATTAGTGCATCATAATTTCCATTTAGGTTATTGTTTTAATACATTTTACTATGCTTTGTTCACTATTTAGAGATATACATTACCAAGTGACTATGATATACCACACAACAATGTAAGGGTAACACATCATATTTGGGCAGAAGTGAGAGTTGGACCGGTTTTTTAAATTAAGCTTAAAAAAAGGCAGGGTCTTATAACTTTATTTCTTCATTAATTCCTTATGCATTTACTTGACTTGCTCCAAAGAATTGTAGAAAGAGTTTTCCAAAGAGATCCATATATCTTTAAATATTAAAATCATGTTCTTCAATTATATGATGAATTAAAGCATATTCTACTTAAAGGAAAAAGTTTATGTGAAGAATTAAAACAGTTTATATTGACTAATAAAGTTCCATAATTTAATTAAATTATACACCAATGTTTTAAACAACGCTCTTAATGAAGAAGACTATGATAGTGTGAACTTTATCTACTAAAATATACACCTAGGTTTTAAACAACGCTCATTGTAGTTTTTTTTAATATTTTTTGATAAATATAGTTTGACTGTAATTTGTTATAGACTTCATTGAAGTTTTTTTTTTATATTTGTCGTGTTTGAAAGTTTATAAAATGTATATATTGTAAATTTACAGGTTTGAATAATCAATCCGGTTCGACCATCCAGGTCAACCCAGATCAATCTAAACATTTTTTACACAAGTCCGATCCGGTTTAAAAATTCAGTTTGAAAACATTTTTCATAAAAATCCGGTTTTAAAAATCCGGTTAAGCCTTTCGTAATTTCTACGCAATACACCCTCAACTCTTCGCACTTTTTAAAATGTGAGGCTCTGATCAAATTAAATCAGTGGCCTTTTCATAATGACGTTTGTATTACTCTTGAGAACGTCATCAATATTGTAATTATTGATAAGCTTTGTTTAGCTCTTATTTTGTTAGATTAAGTGTCGCTTTAATACATGGTTAGTGGGAGTTTAAGTCATCAAATGATGGTGTCCGTTCTTGGGATGTAAGTAATAGACTAATAATCAAAACGTGTTTATTTTAGCGGTATCAAGATGTTAAAAAGTGATATTTAAGTAGTTCAAGATTAATGTCACATATTAAACAAATATGTAGGATTAGAGCGTATGAATTAGCCGAGTTTTAAAACTAAAATGAATCAAATAATTGTATTACTTACCTAAAAAGTGAATAATATAAATTAGGGGTATGTATGGATCGATTTGCATCAGATTTTGGCTAAAACCGAATCCAAAATCGAACTTCGGTTTCTACAATTTTCAAATCCATTCGGATTCGGTTTTTTCAGTTTTACGAATTTTGGTTTTCGGTATTTTACGGTTTGGATTCGGTTTTTTTGGATTCAAATCCATTAGTTTACTGACACTTCTATCTATGATATTTTTTGTTTGTTAAACATTATATAAATGTATCATATAAATTTTTTTTTTTTATGAACAGCAAATGTAACATATAAATTAATACCATTTATTTGACTACCCTCTCCTAAAACAAAAACATAACATGTAACCCTCTAAATTTTAAAACACAACTAGGTTTAGAGCCATACCGCGCATTACGGTGATCGTAGTTTTTAGCATTTAATGTATAGGAACGTCTCACGTATAAGTACATCATTTATATTACAAAACCTAAAAGAAATTAGAACACTTATGAAACATAAAGTTTATTAACCGGGTTAGGAAAAATATGTACCTATATACAGAAAAAAAATATAAATGAAAATCAGGAGTAAAGAAAAAAAATGTTTACGGGGGTCGAATATGAGTCTCTACCCGATTTGAACCCTTATATTATACGTAACTACTCTGCCAAGGAATAAGTTGTGAACAAATTATGTTTACAATCATATTATATTAAGAGATTATTATATATTAATAAAATTTACAAAAAAAAAAAGGAAAAAAAAGGGTAAAAAAGGGCAAAAATGGCGATACCGGGTTTCAAACCTAGGTCACCCACTATGCAACCCCAAAGATTTGCCGCTGATGCAATTCTACGAATGTGAATAAATTTGTCAAAAAGAGTATATATCATAAAAAAGTCAACGGATTTAGCTAACAAACACGGTGTTCCCTCTTTTACTCTGTAATGAAATCTTAATCCTCATAAAGCAATAAAATTTTGGAAAATTGGATTTTAATAATCCAAGTTATTACCAATTGGCCAATATTAATCCCAATTTCAAAATTGGCCTACATTAATCCCATATTAAGGTGTTGGATTTCATTGGACCCCCGTTAAGTTTTCCTTAACTCCGTTAGTTTTTTGCTGACGTGGCACTGATTAATAAAAGCCACGTGGCTGCCACGTCAGCAAAAAACTAACGAAGTTAAGAAAAACTTAACGGGGGTCCAAAGAAATCCAACACCTTAATAATTGGGATTAATGTAGGCCAATTTTGAAATTGGGATTAATATTGGCCAATTGGTAATAACTTGGATTATTAAAATCCAATTTTCCTAAAATTTTTGCCAAATGTCTCAATTATAAATGGTCCACATCACCATCGCCACATGTCAAACTCACAATCAATTACCAATTTAGTAATCATCAATTAATATTAATTACCATTTTTATCAAAACTAAATTTTTATTTTAAACTTTTGATAAAAATTAATCTAGATTTGATTTATTACTCAATAATTTCAGTCTTATATGGAAAGTAATAACAACTTGTGAAACATAATAAAATTTTAAATGTTATAAGAATTTTATATCAATCATAATTTTCAAATTTCTTGATCATTATCTTTTTATTTTGTATTTATCTAATATTATTACTCTCGATTCAGCCCGTGTAGTACACGGGTTAGTAATCTAGTAGGTAATATAATACTCCTTTTGACATTGATTTGGTTCGGTTTTTTATTTAATAACGAAAATTAAAATTAACCAAAGTCATTAAACAACCAAAAGTTTAAACCAGAACAAGATTCAACTAGAAACATGATCAAACTGATATCCATCGAGTAGACCAACATAAAGAGTTGAGTAAACTTCACTTTTAGTCTCTAACGTTTGCACATTTTAACAATTTTAGTCCTAACTTTTTTAAAAATCTCAATTTAATGTCTCACATTTCATTTTTTTTTTAATTTTGGTCTTAACGTTAACAGTTGTTTAAAGAGCCGTTAAACTGCCCTCATGTGGTCTCCACATGAGGTGTACGTTTGTCATTTCCGTTTGTTTTAACTCATACTTTAAAACAAAGAGAAATAACAAAAATACCCCTCACGTGGAGACCATGTGAGGGCAGTCTAACGGTTCTTTAAACGGTTGTTAACGTTGTAACCAAAATTGAAAATAAAAAGAAATGTGAGACACTAGATTGGGATTTTCGAAAAATTAGGACTAAAATTGTTAAAATGTGCAAACGTTAGGGACTAAAAATAAAGTTTACTGTAAAGAGTTTATGGGATGCACTTTCTTTTATAGAGGGAGGGGGTGATAAATTCACCTCCGGAGCAATGTGGGATGGTAAATGGTTTCAAAGTAAGTTCATGATATATATTTTCATAAGAGTATGGGTCAGAGGCCTATAATGTTTCTTCTCTGACTCGCATATATCCTCTCCATTTTGGGGAAAAAACGAGGATCTAATCGTTTAACATTTTCCTTTAATTTCTTTTGAAAATAATCGAAATGAGGTTGACATGATAAACTACCACTTAATTACAAAACCATTTTTTAACGACAAACACACCAAAAAACAACACCAGAATTATCATCAAGAAGATAATGCCAAAAGGAAGGAAAACAACTACAAAACAATCAACAGAAACATACAACCTACAAAAGAAGACTAAGCATCATCCCAATCCAGCAGCACAACCCCACCCCTGTTCATCACCCAGAATGTACCAAGGCTCAAAATATTCTTTAGAATATTGGTCACACCAACCTCCTTGTTATTAAACATCACCTCGTTTCGCTCCTTCCACATGCACCACACCGCATTATAAATTAAAGCTTGCACCTATGTACGTTTCGCTGACCCATCTCCAAAACACAGATAAAACGAAACAAGATAAAAATGCTCGGAATATTACACCACTGAGAGACCCTTGCCAAACAATCGCAGTAACCAAACAACCGGTGAACAAGTGATCAACCGACTCCTCAAACTCCCCACAAAACGAGCATAAACCTGATCGAATGTGGATATTTCTCCTAATCAAAGCATCCCACGTAGCCATTTTGCGAAGGCTAGATTTCCAGACCAACACGTTAAATTTAAGGGGGACAACTTTATAGCCCCCCTCTAGTCTTCGCCCCCCGATCCGGCACCATATGCCGAAGAGAATGCATCGAAAAAACACCCGAAGAGTCACCTTTCCAAGTCAGCATCCTATTATCCACAGAATTAAGCTCATCCATCTTAACCCCTTTACCTTCCAAACTGTCCAAGACGCATAGGAGGTTGTTCCACACTCCTGTTAACTCCCTCCTACAAGGAATGAAAACCAGACGATTCCCAATCTCATGAATACTCTTAATCACCCAACACCATAATTTAAACGAATCCTCTTTAAACTTCCAAATCCATTTTCCCAAGAAACATTCATTAGCAACTTGAAGAGGAACCAAACCTAAACCCCCATACTTCTTAGCCTTACACAACGTATCATTATTCACCGAATGAATCCTTTTGACCGAACCATCACCGCCCCAATAAAAAGTTTAGCCAAATACTTTTCTACTTTTTAATAACCACCACTGGAGTCTTATAAAGAGAGAAGAAATAGGTCGAAAGATAATCCAAAACAGCCTTCACTAAAGTAAGTCTCTCCCCCCCCCCCCCATCCCCCCCAATCAACAAATTTCTAGCTTTCCACCCCGCGAAGCGTTTTTGAAAGATATCCACCACGGGGTTCTAGCTTTTGATATGGTTCATATTCACACCTACAAGGAGACCTAAGTATTTAAATGGGAATACCCCATGTTTACACCCAATCTTAACAGCCCATTCATTCATCTCCTCTGCCGGCACATTAACGCCAAAAATCCCGCATTTATCAAGATTCACACGAAGCCTCAACGTAAGATAGAAAGCCGAAGGAGCCTCGTTAAATTCAACACGTTCGTTTTAGTCCATCTCCCATAATCATCGCTTCATCCGCAAAAAGGAGATATGATAGCACCGGACCCCCTTTGGGAAGACACAAGCCCTCAAACAACCCGTGCGAGACCGCACTGTTAGGAATCTTGGGCTCGTTTAGGACAAAAGTTAGTTTTCTCGAAATAATATAAAATCGTATTTTATATTTATTTAATAATCAGAAAAACGATTATATCAAATAATCGACTTGCGGAAGCGACATAGTTCAAAACTTTTCATAAA
>JBCNJP010000003.1:9940387-9968746 GCA_039602395.1 Deinandra increscens subsp. villosa
ATTAGTTTACTGACACTTCTATCTATGATATTTTTTGTTTGTTAAACATTATATAAATGTATCATATAAATTTTTTTTTTATGAACAGCAAATGTAACATATAAATTAATACCATTTATTTGACTACCCTCTCCTAAAACAAAAACATAACATGTAACCCTCTAAATTTTAAAACACAACTAGGTTTAGAGCCATACCGCGCATTACGGTGATCGTAGTTTTTAGCATTTAACGTATAGGAACGTCTCACGTATAAGTACATCATTTATATTACAAAACCTAAAAGAATTTAGAACACTTATGAAACATAAAGTTTATTAACCGGGTTAGGAAAAATATGTACCTATATACAGAAAAAAAATATAAATGAAAATCAGGAGTAAAGAAAAAAAATGTCTACGGGGGTCGAATATGAGTCTCTACCCGATTTGAACCCTTATATTATACGTAACTACTCTGCCAAGGAATAAGTTGTGAACAAATTATGTTTACAATCATATTATATTAAGAGATTATTATATATTAATAAAATTTACAAAAAAAAAAGGAAAAAAAAGGGTAAAAAAGGGCAAAAATGGCGATACCGGGTTTCAAACCTAGGTCACCCACTATGCAACCCCAAAGATTTGCCGCTGATGCAATTCTACGAATGTGAATAAATTTGTCAAAAAGAGTATATATCATAAAAAAGTCAACGGATTTAGCTAACAAACAAGGTGTTCCCTCTTTTACTCTGTAATGAAATCTTAATCCTCATAAAGCAATAAAATTTTGGAAAATTGGATTTTAATAATTCAAGTTATTACCAATTGGCCAATATTAATCCCAATTTCAAAATTGGCCTACATTAATCCCAATTATTAAGGTGTTGGATTTCATTGGACCCCCGTTAAGTTTTCCTTAACTCCGTTAGTTTTTTGCTGACGTGGCACTGATTAATAAAAGCCACGTGGCTGCCACGTCAGCAAAAAACTAACGGAGTTAAGAAAAACTTAACGGGGGTCCAATGAAATCCAACACCTTAATAATTGGGATTAATGTAGGCCAATTTTGAAATTGGGATTAATATTGGCCAATTGGTAATAACTTGGATTATTAAAATCCAATTTTCCTAAAATTTTTGCCAAATGTCTCAATTATAAATGGTCCACATCACCATCGCCACATGTCAAGCTCACAATCAATTACCAATTTAGTAATCATCAATTAATATTAATTACCATTTTTATCAAAACTAAATTTTTATTTTAAACTTTTGATAAAAATTAATCTAGATTTGATTTATTACTCAATAATTTCAGTCTTATATGGAAAGTAATAACAACTTGTGAAACATAATAAAATTTTAAATGTTATAAGAATTTTATATCAATCATAATTTTCAAATTTCTTGATCATTATCTTTTTATTTTGTATTTATCTAATATTATTACTCTCGATTCAGCCCGTGTAGTACACGGGTTAGTAATCTAGTAGGTAATATAATACTCCTTTTGACATTGATTTGGTTCGGTTTTTTATTTAATAACGAAAATTAAAATTAACCAAAGTCATTAAACAACCAAAAGTTTAAACCAAAGAACAAGATTCAACTAGAAACATGATCAAACTGATATCCATCGAGTAGACCAACATAAAGAGTTGAGTAAACTTCACTTTTAGTCTCTAACGTTTGCACATTTTAACAATTTTAGTCCTAACTTTTTTAAAAATCTCAATTTAATGTCTCACATTTCATTTATTTTTTAATTTTGGTCTTAACGTTAACAGTTGTTTAAAGAGCCGTTAAACTGCCCTCATGTGGTCTCCACATGAGGTGTACGTTTGTCATTTCCGTTTGTTTTAACTCATACTTTAAAACAAAGAGAAATAACAAAAATACCCCTCACGTGGAGACCATGTGAGGGCAGTCTAACGGTTCTTTAAACGGTTGTTAACGTTGTAACCAAAATTGAAAATAAAAAGAAATGTGAGACACTAGATTGGGATTTTCGAAAAATTAGGACTAAAATTGTTAAAATGTGCAAACGTTAGGGACTAAAAATAAAGTTTACTCTAAAGAGTTTATGGGATGCACTTTCTTTTATAGAGGGAGGGGGTGATAAATTCACCTCCGGAGCAATGTGGGATGGTAAATGGTTTCAAAGTAAGTTCATGATATATATTTTCATAAGAGTATGGGTCAGAGGCCTATAATGTTTCTTCTCTGACTCGCATATATCCTCTCCATTTTGGGGAAAAAACGAGGATCTAATCGTTTAACATTTTCCTTTAATTTCTTTTGAAAATAATCGAAATGAGGTTGACATGATAAACTACCACTTAATTACAAAACCTTTTTTTAACGACAAACACACCAAAAAACAACACCAGAATTATCATCAAGAAGATAATGCCAAAAGGAAGGAAAACAACTACAAAACAATCAACAGAAACATACAACCTACAAAAGAAGACTAAGCATCATCCCAATCCAGCAGCACAACCCCACCCCTGTTCATCACCCAGAATGTACCAAGGCTCAAAATATTCTTTAGAATATTGGTCACACCAACCTCCTTGTTATTAAACATCACCTCGTTTCGCTCCTTCCACATGCACCACACCGCATTATAAATTAAAGCTTGCACCTATGTACGTTTCGCTGACCCATCTCCAAAACACAGATAAAACGAAACAAGATAAAAATGCTCGGAATATTACACCACTGAGAGACCCTTGCCAAATTAACAATCGCAGTAACCAAACAACCGGTGAACAAGTGATCAACCGACTCCTCAAACTCCCCACAAAACGAGCATAAACCTGATCGAATGTGGATATTTCTCCTAGATCAAAGCATCCCGCGTAGCCATTTTGCGAAGGCTAGATTTCCAGACCAACACGTTAAATTTAAGGGGGACAACTTTATAGCCCCCCTCTAGTCTTCGCCCCCCCCCCCCGATCCGGCACCATATGCCGAAGAGAATGCATCGAAAAAACACCCGACGAGTCACCTTTCCAAGTCAGCATCCTATTATCCACAGAATTAAGCTCATCCATCTTAACCCCTTTACCTTCCAAACTGTCCAAGACGCATAGGAGGTTGTTCCACACTCCTGTTAACTCCCTCCTACAAGGAATGAAAACCAGACGATTCCCAATCTCATGAATACTCTTAATCACCCAACACCATAATTTAGACGAATCCTCTTTAAACTTCCAAATCCATTTTGCCAAGAAACATTCATTAGCAACTTGAAGAGGAACCAAACCTAAACCCCCATACTTCTTAGCCTTACACAACGTATCATTATTCACCGAATGAATCCTTTTGACCGAACCATCACCGCCCCAATAAAAAGTTTAGCCAAATACTTTTCTACTTTTTAATAACCACCACTGGAGTCTTATAAAGAGAGAAGAAATAGGTCGAAAGATAATCCAAAACAGCCTTCACTAAAGTAAGTCCTCCCTCCCCCCCCCCCCCCATCCCCCCCAATCAACAAATTTCTAGCTTTCCACCCCGCGAAGCGTTTTTGAAAGATATCCACCACGGGGTTCTAGCTTTTGATATGGTTCATATTCACACCTACAAGGAGACCTAAGTATTTAAATGGGAATACCCCATGTTTACACCCAATCTTAACAGCCCATTCATTCATCTCCTCTGCCGGCACATTAACGCCAAAAATCCCGCATTTATCAAGATTCACACGAAGCCTCAACGTAAGATAGAAAGCCGAAGGAGCCTCGTTAAATTCAACACGTTCGTTTTAGTCCATCTCCCATAATCATCGCGTCATCCGCAAAAAGGAGATATGATAGCACCGGACCCCCTTTGGGAAGACACAAGCCCTCAAACAACCCGTGCGAGACCGCACTGTTAGGAATCTTGGGCTCGTTTAGGACAAAAATTAGTTTTCTCGAAATAATATAAAATCGTATTTTATATTTATTTAATAATCAGAAAAACGATTATATCAAATAATCGACTTGCGGAAGCGACATAGTTCAAAACTTTTCATAAACGAGCACTACAAGAAACTAGACTATTCCCGAATACATGTCGTCGGGAAAAAGTTATCGGGGAAAGCTCGTCGCTGAAAGCCAAAAAAGTAGTCGGCAAAAAGTCGTCGGGAAAAGTTCCACTTTTCCCGACTACATGTCGTCGGCAAATGTCAATTTTATTAAAATAAATAAAAAATATTTTTTTACTTTTCCCGACTACATGTCGTCGGCAATAGACAATTTAGTCGGGAAAACGCTTTGCCGACAACATGTAGTCGGGAATAGCCGAAATTTTTGGCGGCCATTTTTCGTGAACCGTTTATTTCTTTGATGTATAAAAAATAAGAAATTTATTCTTTGATGAACCGCACATTTAATTTCCTCCTTGGAAAATGGAACCGTGAGAAGATTCACATCTTTAACAGTGATCTTATTCAAATTAGCGCACCGCATAGGTGGCCAAGGATGATCTTGCTGTTTAAACAAATCACTAAAGAACTAAAAAACCGCACCTTTGACCTCAGCCTCTGAAATAATCTACTAACCCCCAACCCAACGGTCATTTATTCTGCAAGAAGAAGCATTAAGATTACACACGCAGTGAGACTATCCCGAGTTTTCATCACCACCTTAGCCCATTTGACCTAAGATTTTGCTTCAATTCCTCCAAGCGCCTCCCTTCAACCTGTAGCAGCCTCGACCGAGCCCTCACCCAAGTGTCAAGCTCATCCTTCTCAAGCATCCTAGCTTCTGAAGAAGCCTTAAAATCCTGGCACACCTGCAGCCAAAACAAGGTCACTTTCCCTCGCCTTCACAACCCAGCCTTTAATGGTTTAATCAGTTTAATCAGGGAATATTATTACGTCAAAAGACAATTTTGACCAATTCTAGGATAAGACGTTATCTCGAAATTATATATACGAGAGATTTAATTTATGAGACAGATTAAATACGGATAAATTAAATATTATTAAAGACGTTAATAATAGTTATCCGGAAAAACGTTTTAGATACTTAGTTAATCAAAATGTGGAGGTCCATTTATATATATATATATATATATATATATATCTATATATCTATATAGGGAGAGGATCATTTGAGAACCAATTTGATTTGAGAGCTAAAAAGAACTAATTTGAGCCACACGTTTATTTACATGTATCCCCTCTCCCATGAATTGTAGTGGTCCCCCTGAAATGTGTGGTTGAGATTTAGTTCTCAAAAGTTCTCAAAACAAAAAGAACCCATATATATATATATATATATATATATATATATATATATAGGGTTATATATATATATATATATATATATATATATATATATATACCTAACCCTATATATATATATATATATATATATATATATATACAGGGGAGGGATATAATGAAAACCTCTCCGAGTTTGGAAAACCGTGAAAACCAAGCTAAAAAATTCGATTTTTGTTCCGATTTTTTTTATGGTGATTCTCTAAGTTAAAAAGACCCCCTTTATGCAAAAAATAAAAAAAACGCCTAGTAATTTTTTTTAAAAAAATATTTTATAACCGAGGTTACATATGTAACAGGGTACTAACGAAACTGTCGCTGGAATTGAGATATTATTCAAAGATAAAGATCTCAAATATATGGAGTTTGTCTTTGTATATTATAGGGATGATCCGATCCGCAAGGACCATGATTGGGAATTTTTTGATCGTCTTTCTCTGAGGAAGAGGCAAAATAGAATCAACTTGAATTCGGGACCACTATTCAAAATCTTAGTGAAACACTGGATTTGTTATCTCATGTCTGCTTTTCGTGAAAAAGTACCAATTGAAGTGGAGGATTTTTTCAAACAACAAGGGGCTGGGTCAACTATTCAATCAAATAATATTGAGCATGTTTCCCATCTCTTCTCGAGAAACAAGTGGCCAATTTTTTTGTAAAATTATGCTAATTTCATATGTGGCAATTCCGCCAAGATCTCTTCGTTAGTTGGGGGATTCTTCCCCCCGAATCGGATTTTTTGAGGAAAGTATCGAGAGAGAATTTGATTTGGTTAGACATTGTGTGGTTGGTGAACAAGGATCGATTTTTTCGCAAGGTACGAAATGTATTGTCAAATATTCAATATGATTCCACAAGCTCTAGTTTCGTTCAAGTAAGGGAATCTAGCCAATTGAAAGGATCTTCTGATCATTTCAGAGATCATTTTGATTCCATCAGTAATGAGGATTCGGAATATCACACATAGCTCAATCAAAGAGAGATTCAACAACTAAAAGAAAGATCGATTCTTTGGGATCCTTCCTTTCTTCAAACGGAAGGAACAGAGATAAAATCAAACCGATTCCCGAAATGCCTTTCTGGATATTCCTCAATGTCCCGGCTATTCACGGAACGTGAGAAGCAGATGATTAATCATATGCTTCCGGAAGAAATCGAAGAATTTCTTGGGAATCCTACAAGATCCGTTCGTTCTTTTTTCTCTGACAGATGGTCAGAACTTCATCTGGGTTCGAATCCTACTGAGAAGTCCACTATATATATATATATATATATATATATATATATATATATATATATATATATACACAGAGAGAGAGAGAGAGAGAGAGAGAGAGCTTGGTTAAAATTAGAAATATTTTCCGTAAGAAGTGTAAGAAGTACATAATGTGTTAAATATTAATGAATGGTGTTATAATTTAATTGTGTTTTTGGTAAACATATGACAATCCTAAAGTATAAAACATCATTTTTTGGATTCCAAACACCATTTTTTTATGAAAAACTTAAAAACACATATTAAAACATCTATAATTTGTTCATGCGTTAATATTTTTTTAAAAATTTGCACCAAAAGTCTTAGAATTATGTTATCTTTAATTCTATAATTTTTTTTTAAAAAAATAACGTGTTTTTCTTTATTTTTTCTTTTGTGTGTTGCATATGTGCATCAAAAAATAAAAAAACTCATACTTTTTGTATGAGTTAATATATTTTTTTTCTAAGTCGCACCATATGTCTTATATATCTGTCATTTTTATATTTTTTTCCTTAATGATGCACATGTGAATCACATCAAAAAAATCTCGTATGTGTGATATACATTAATATTTTTAAAAATAAATTGCACCCTAAATCTTATAATTGTGGTATCTTTAGATCTAAAGAAAAAAAAATATCATTTATAACTTTTTTTAATTATATGTTGCACATGTGCACTATGTAGCATTATCATTAGTACCATATATGTTTTAGTGTTTTTTAATATGTTTTTAACATAAGGGGTGTTTTTTCGCATGATAATTCGTCTTTGTGCAGTACTAATGATAATGATGCACATTTGCATCACATGAGAAAAACACGAAATATTTTTCTTTTAAATATTTTTTTCCAGAATTATAGATAACATAATTCTAAGACTTTTGGTGTGAATTATATGAAAAAACATTAACGTATGAAAAAAGTTATGTAGGTTTTAATATCTGTTTTCGCGTTTTCACAAAAAAAGTGTTTTCGCAGGATCCTTACCCTATATATATATTGGAACACCCGAAAAACCTGGGTATTTTAGTAAAAATATTTCTCTTTTACGTATAACACTAGAAAAACTTATTATTATTTTTACACACATGTAACTATGGCGATGGTGGTTACACATGTGTAAAAAATGATTATGTTACACTTGGGTAACATGTTTAAATAAGGTGCAATTTTCTTGTGTAGAACTAATATTACACTGTTGTAACTGGTTTTCTAGGTTTTTCCAAAAAGGTGGGGTTTTCCATTAAACCTCACCATATATATATATATATATATATATATATATATATATATATATATATATATATATATATATATATATAGGGTTAGGTTCAAATGAGAACTTTTTATTTTGAAAACTTTTGAGAACTAAATCTCAACCACAAATTTCAAGGGGGGACCACTACAATTCATGGGAGGGGGGATACATGTAATAAATTTGTGGCTCAAATTAGTTCTTTTTAGTTCTCAAATCAAATTGGTTCTCAAATAATATCTTTGGAAAAAAGATAGTTTTTTTAGGGACTAAATTGTAACTTGTATTCCTATAAATAAGGTTAAATCATAAACACTAATACACCACAAATATCTTAAAAGTTTAACCCTAAAACCTCCCCCTCTCTCTCCCTCCTGTGTCCGCCGGCCACCACCGCTGACGCAACCACCGCCGCCTGTCGGCCGGCCACCACCACCACCGTTGTCCAGTGGCGTCGTCGCCGCCTGGCACTGCTGGTCTCCACCCACCGCTCTGTATTGCCTCGATCGGGTGTGGACCAGTTCACGTTATCCCGTGATCTTGATATCCAGGAATTCTCGGTTATCGTGTCGGGATACATGTTCGAGTTGTTCAAAGAGTTGAACAGGTGATCAAAGATTTCTAGCGGATTCGTTTGTCGCATTCAGCGTGTCTTATCTCGGTATCGTCAAGGTCGATCTCTAAACACCCTATGGTTGTGTTTTATATTTATCTGAATTATTTGTAACTGGATCACTGGTGTGGAACACTTAACTCGTTTATGAAAGTTTTGAACTTTATCGCTTTCGCAATTGATTATTTATCATAATCGTTTTCTGATAAACAAATAAAATATAAAATATGATTTTATATTAATTCGAAAAAATTAAATTTTGTCTCAAACGAGCCGTCGATTCCCAACACTTATTTATTTTTGCATGGAACACAGTTTATTATATCATGAATTCAAAATACTTGGTGAAATTCAGAATTATAAATCACATGAAAAATTTGTGACGCATATCTGAATATGTAAGATAGTGTGGGGGTACACTGGTCAAAGCAAATTAATCAATACTTTAACATATCCAGATGTTATGAGTATGATTATACCTGAGTTTAAGATGGATAAATTATATCAACAATCGACATGACTTATGTGCTGAAGTAATTGAAATTGAACTGTGGCTCAGTGCGTTATGATCAATATGATCCCAGATAATGATATTTCTTAGATAAAAAATAAAGCTTGATTCTGTATTGCATTTACACTTCATTTCAGAAAATTCAAAAAGATTATCGGTGTGTTTTAGCAAAACTTTTGAAAAATCAAAAAGATTTTAGGTGTGTTTTGTTTTAAAGTTTGTAAAAGCCAAAAAAAATTTGTTTCTTATTTGTTTTTGATCGATCGACACATGATGCTAATATTTTCAAAATAGGTTTTCAACATATCTTGGTTCTCCAAAGGAGATTTTTGTCTAAGATTAACTTATGTTGGTGTGAAAATAGAAAACCGCGTTTCTGTCTTCTGAAATTGCATGTTCATCTTCAAGTAATGGAATGAAAATTTTTATTCGATTTGATACTTTTCTTAAAATTTTATGAAAACAAAATAATAAAAATTAAGAATAGAGAAGTAAAAAAAGTGAACAAAAATGTATAAATAAAAAATATAAATATAATTTAAAAATGAAAAGCAACAATATAGTAATTCCCTTATATATCAATTTAGATGGCCTATGTGTACTCACATATCATACTATTCTTTCCAGACGTCTTTTTTTTCTATTTGTTTGCTTGGACGGTGCCACTCTTGCTTATTGTTTCCTATACAAACAAGTGTATATCCCACTCTGACGTACGCGTGTAAAGTTTGCCAGCTATGTGCTCCAACTTTAAAGACTAGCTATAACACGTGTATCTCTGATCAAGGTTTTCATTTACTGTGAGCATCTCACTATGAGCTGTATCATCTCTTTAAAGGTAATCTACGTTTTCTCCCTCTCTTCAATCAGAAGAACATGGATGTTTCTCTCTCTTGATTCACACCTAAATTCTCTTTCGTTGTTCTCCGTCGTCGACATGCGTTGCTTCGGTGGCCACGTCCGGGCTCTATTTAAGCTACCTGAAACGAAATTTGTGCTTTGTTGTTGCTCCGGTTCCGGCTTTGGCAGGCCGCCGATGGCGGCTTACCCGCCGATCGTAGATGCAACTGGATGACGATCTGTACACCTTTCTTTGTTCTGATCTTGGTGTCGTTTCTGGCGCCGCCGTTCACGTTGTAGCGGCAACCGTTAAGGCGTTGCTCCGTTTGGTGGTTTGTGTTTCACGATGATCTTACCCGTGATATCTACTTCTCGCAATGACGTTGAAATGACGATTTCGTGTTGGATTGATTTTGGGTTTAGGGTTTTCTGAAACCCATATCTGAAGCGAAACATTATGGTTATGTTAAAGCTACGATGTTCTGAAAAATCTCTCTTGTAGATCTAATAAAATCTCTGCTCATGTTGAAGCTACTAGGTTGGTTTAAGATCTGAAAAGTTTGTTCTTCTGATGGATGGTTTAAGATCTGATAAGTTTGTTGCTGATCGAACAGATTTCTGACATTGTTGTTGGATCAATTTTCTGTTTTCTTTGGGTTCTGTTGGATCGATTTCCTGTTTGTTTATGGGTTTTCGAACGGTTGAGGTCAGAAAATGGCCAATTTGTTGTTTTGTGTTATCGAATTGATTTCACGTTTGGGTTTGGTTACTTAATAATTCCGGATATGTTGTCATTTTTAGTTTTCTGTTTTAGTTGTTGGGTTAGGTTTTTGTCTGGCTTCCATTGCGGTGATTTCTACTGATGATTCGTTTGGATTACTTTTACTTTCGAATGAATGCGTTTTTATTATCGGGTTACACTACCAATCTACTGTTAAAACCCAGCTGCATTTTTTCAATTCGTTGAGATGGGTGGTGATGCGTGTTCTATGTTCGTTTACAAAAGTCATTGTTCAAGCCACTAACAATACGGAAGTCATTGTTCAAGCCACTAACAATGATAAAATTGTTGGTGGTTCTTTGTATGCTACTAATGAATTTATCGGATATGAACCTTTTCATTTAACACTTTATGCCAATGATAGTATTCATTTACTTGATGGAAATGCTATTTGGCACTAAAGATGACTCTGATTGTATTCGTTGAGTTTGGGAAAATGATCTCTTTTGATGCTAATATCAATATTATCGAAGGCTGTGATGATTTACACCGTTGGCTTACCTTCTGTTTGGGTTTTGTTCTATGTGTCAATGTGAAGGTGATAGATAGAAGGAGGTGTGGATTTTCTATCTATCGAAGCATTGAACCGAAGAACACCTTAAATGTGCTCTGAGCCTTAATGGCTGTGATGATTGATTGTCGACTGAGCATTTTCTAAATACATATCTTAAAGGAGACATTTTTCTGTTTTCACACATGTATTGTGATGCTATTTTGGACTGATTTTTAATAACCTCTACGCTTCTATGTAGCTACATACTTTATGTCTACTTCTTTCCTATTCTAAGTACATTTTTTCCAAATACAAGATATACATGCTTTTTTGATGAGATTATTACATTGCTAATTTCTTCTAAACTTTTATCTTAGAAACAAAATAAAATAAAAATGATTTAAGGTTTTGACTACATTGTAAAAGCCCATATTATTGGGTCCTAAAGTTTCTATGGAAAATATTAAAGATGCATACAAGTAGAGAAACCATGATAACTATGAAGGTGACATTGGATTTGAAAGAAAGTGAAGAAAATGTGGAGTTGAAATCAACAACAGCTCTTCATCTTTGTGTTGATGTTTTATAAATCTTTGAAAATGAGAACTCAATGTAGTAGGCATTATGTACCGGACTGCCTAGATTAATGATAGTGTATGTTTCTTTTTAGTTACAATTTCTCATAAATATAGTGCACTGCTATTTTACATAATGGATTTTTTATCGACAATTACAACGCGAAAAATGTTCCTTTTAGGTACCTGAAACATATATTGGTTATAACATACAAACTATGGAAATTCAATACACATTTTTTAAATTATGAGATCCCTCTTACAGCTTGAAAAAAGGATATTACATGAGCATTATTGAAGCAAATAGAAAAAGGAGTGTGAAGCTACCAAAGGCCTTTATTAAAGAATTTTGAAGACTAACCACCAATCAACTAAGAATGTAATATTCGGTAAACTAAACACACCCCGCAACAACTAATATTACATAATATCAATAAAAACTACACAAATACAATTAAAAAAAAGACAGCAACTAATAATACATAATATCAGTAAAAACTATACAAATACAATTAAAAAAAAGACAATCCCGCACAATGCGCGGGTAGCTTTGCTCGTAAAATAATAAATGGAAAACCAAAATAAAAAAAATGAAAGTAAAATAGAAAATTAAAATAAATCATAAATTTTAAAATATTTAATTAAAATAAATTAATTTAAAGTTAAAAATTAAAACTAAAAAGTAAAAAATCTAAAAAATATAAATATAAAACTGATATATTATTTTTTTATAGAAATGTTTGTTAAATTGTATTCAATTACTTCATTTTTACGAACTATATTCATTCCCACATAATAACTAAACATGATGATATTCATTCCCAAATGTATAAATAAAACAAAAAAAATACAAAATTAATTACTTCATTTTCTCAACCATTCTATTACCACATACCAAACAGACTATTTGAGATCCTCATCTCAGTTCTGACTTGGATTATTTATAGTGCTCACAACCTGCATCTGTCGAAGACTTTCAGGTAGCGGGGGGGGGGGGGGGGGGACTAGAATTCTTTTTGAGGGGTAGCAGAATTTTGTTTTAACACTTCGTTTCTAAAAAAAAAATGCAAGCCCTAAGGTTTGAACCCAGGTCTCTCCATTACACGCAAATGAAAGCTTTAGGAGATGGACGCTAGCCATCTGATCTACATCTTTTTAGTTACTAAACTTTAAAACAAATTTTATTTATCATTAGCTTACATAAGAATATACTAAAAATTCAGGGCCCTTTAAAAATTTCCGCACTTCACATACGAGTTTGAGGGGGTGCACGTGCACCCCCTGGGCCTACACTAGTTTCGCCCCTGCCCTCAAGGTCTCACATCCGACGTCTATTGTCATATTCCAGCCTTTACAGTCCCACGCCCAGCACTGTAACGCTTCACAATGATTTACACAAGTTAAATCAATCATAGAATGACTTAGAGGTTGTTTGTGAAATGCTCCTGACCGACCGAATAAGAGTATTTTCTGGGAGCTGACCGGGTAAGGGGGGGGGGGGGGGATAAGTATGGGTAAGAGGCTTCTAACCGAGTAAAGGGTGTTTGTTGATGAAATCAAATGCCTTGATCGGAGAAAAAAACACTAACCGAGTAAGTAGTAAGGGGTTTTGACCGTATAAGTGACAAATCAAACACCCCAATGACGAGGATAAGATGTGAACCCCCACATCTGATAATCATCTTACGTGTCACCAGTTACACATTAAAAAATGCTATTAGTATTCTAAATATCTCTGATACGAGTAGTTACTAAAACACGTAAATCTTTTTGTTGTTTCAACCACAAAACTCCAATAATGTTGGTCGCCAACAATTTCTTGGATTCAGATGAATGAATGATTTGTTTGGCTTGTTGGGAGATTATGAGCATATGACATGTGGAAAATTTAGCGGCGCTAACACATTTGAAAAATGTATCCGAAGATCCTCGTCACTAAACTTTCCTTATGGGGAAAATATACATATATATTTTATGATTATATATGTCTTAATATGTGTACAATGAAGAACAGGTGTCCCAATAAGTTACCGCAGAAATGTATCAAGAATGTAAGATTGCCACTTGGCAATCTATAAGCTTTCCTCACTGAAAATATTGTTAAATATTTGCTTGGCTGTGTTCAATGTTCCCTCAAACAAAACAAAGTTTTCATACGTTTCATACACGTGGTTTTACTAGTATGACTTGTCCTGTCATATAGTGGTGAGTATTCAAATTTTTATAACGAACAAGGTTAAGTTTGATATAATTTATAGGAAAAAAATTTGCTATTCAAAGAAAAGAAAAAAAGAACAAACTTTTCACCATTAAAAAAAAGTTAATATGCAATAAAATAGAGTTGAGTTCTAGTAAAATATTATTTTTTTTAAGAAATTTAAAAAACAATAATGACATGACATGTGAATTTTATTAAAATCAATAGAAATGGATTAAATTAAAATTTATATAGGAGTTTTATTTTGAAACTTATAAATTACTTATTGTTCCTAACCTTTTTTAGAATATTATGATTTAAATGGGTTGATATCATAAAATATTGCTACTTTATTTTCAGCCTAAAATTTAAATTTTTTAATCTCGCATATGATCGATGAAAAACAATGATACATTTTTATGTGTTTAGTAATTAGTTTTGTATTTTTTGTTTGATGTGTTTTCATGTTTATTTTTTGAAGTGTTTCGGTTTTTTGTCAGTGAGTTAGAATGTGTTGTGTAGTGCATTATGATGTGTTAAACGTATCGCTATGGTCACTGAGTTAAGATGTATAGTTAGTACGTGTTATGTAGAGAATTAAGATATATTGTATAGTGCATTAAAAATGTAAAGACAATGTCTTATGTTTATTCGACAATGTTTAATACTCAAAACATCATGTTGAGATAAGTTAACAAATTTGAGCAAATTAAGCTAAACACCATTTTGAAAATTAAAACACAATGTTCCAATTAAAACATCCCGTTGAAAATTCTAATTCATACGAAATAAAAAAAATAAATTATATTTATATATAACAATACTATACTAAAATTAAAGATAAAATAATAGATTTTAAGGTATAAGTTTTAAACAATATATATTAATGTATTAAAAAGTGATTTACATTTTTAAAACATTATGGAAGTTCATATAAGTTATTAAGTTTCTATAAACCACTTAACAATTAACACTCTAATACAAAATATCGACTCTTCTATCCTTTTTTTTTAAAACTTTCTATCATTTGATTGTAATACATTTAAATTTTTATTGATTTTCAATCTAAACCTTTGAAAAAACTATCGAATGGCTAAAAATCATTCTTAGACTTCTTAGAGAAAAGACACTTTTTACTATAATCTTACCCTAGTAATAATATATATCTATATTTATACTATAGAATAAACAAAAGTTTTAACATATATACTTTAATTAGTAAAAAGAACACTTGTCATTCCCACAATATTTTGGAATAAGTCAAAATTTTAATAAATAATTGTCCTAATACTAAATTTTCATATTAATATACTGAATAGGCACTAGCCAAAGCATCATGATGGACTTTAGGGGGAGCAGTGTCCTTATTAGCGAACCCCCGGCCAAGATCAAAATCGGGAAATGAGCTGCGTAAGCAATCCAACGCACATTCATAATTAGAATCTAACACAACAATACTACAATCTGATTCTCAAAGAATATGGTCCTGTAAAATTCAAGATTATGTCCTAAGACCACAAAAGCATATGTTATAAATATTTAGAAATGCAAAATATTGTCCTTCAAATAAAAAACTAAACTCAAAACTCTTTAATTAATTTCAACATTGGAATTTTTTCAACTCCTGATTATTTTAGGGTGTATACTATATCCATTATTTATGAATATTTTTGTTTTTATATAGTCATATAAGTCATGGCAGTTGAAAAAGGGGTCCATCTTTTGAACTAAATTAAAGTACCTAAAGGCTAAAGAAAATGAACTCTTAAGTCAAAATACCAAAACAATTAATTTTCTTCATCACATTAAGTAAGTCTAGCCTATCACACTGGGATATATAATCATATCATATTTATATATAAAAGAAACGTTTTTAAAACACGTGGCATTCTCACATTCTCCCTTATAATAATTTTTCCTCTCAAATAATTCCCTCTTATTTTTAGTTTTTGTATTTCCATGATAATAAATAAAAAACATTTATTATAGAAATAATCACCACCCTAATTAATCAATTATTTGTATTTCCATGGTAATAAATAAAATATATTTATTGTAGAGATAATCACCATCATAATTAATTAATTATTTGAAAAAAAAATCTTTTTACTATTAAAAGAAAAGTTTGTTTTATTTATTGCCTCCTAAAGTATTTAATTACTAAATTACAGTTTAAGTTAAAAATTAATTATGCCAATAATTTTTTTTAAACCCGAGTCCGTGT
The DNA here is from genome assembly GCA_039602395.1 of Deinandra increscens subsp. villosa. Classification (NCBI taxonomy): domain Eukaryota; kingdom Viridiplantae; phylum Streptophyta; class Magnoliopsida; order Asterales; family Asteraceae; genus Deinandra; species Deinandra increscens. The sequence goes on from JBCNJP010000003.1 coordinate 9,956,398, forward strand.
AACTCACGGGTCTCAAAAACTTGGTTAAATAGCATTATACATAATTAATATATAACTTGATAGAATCTTAACACTATTAGATAAACTTTTATACATTGAAAAGTTATGAATTATATATATAACCATTACTTATTTACCGAATCATTTTTAGTTAACAATAGATATTCAGATTAAAAATTAATACATATTTTTATTGATTTGATTTTAAATTTAATTTATAAATTTTAGATATTATTCTCTTTTTACCTTAACAGTTTTTTCTTTTATACAATTTCATAATTCAATTACAGTTTCTGTACTCTATTATCATTATTAATTTTTTTAAACCCAGTCTTACGATACATATTTTTTAAAATCTCATTCGTATGATACATGGGGTATAAAATAACTTATCACACTGGGATATATAATATATATATAAAGGTTCATTCGAGAACAATAAAAATTATGAAAATAAAAAAAATAAATGTAAATTTGTTAAATACATCTACAAAATGCCATAAATGTGACGTAGTGCTATCCCATCCATCTGTTTAAAAAATTAATGATACATAATTATTCCTACACTTTTTAAAATAAACCCTCTTTCTATTCTAACACTATACTATCCTGAAATTTCATATATCGATTTATATATGTTTACCCGAGAATGATATATTGTTAATAGTGGTATTAGGCTTTAGCTAAAAACATATAAGAAAATTAATATATTACACGTTGGTTTCCATTATTTTCGATTAAGATATGCCTTCATCTCCAAGATCCTAAAAGATATATGCAACTTGATTGTATTTTATTGTAGCATTCTTGCCGATCTTATTAGGAATATTGGGTTTAAATAATACCAATTAAGAGGCATTGGTAAATAATAATATGAAATCACGAATTTCATTACAATAATACCAATTCGACAAGTGGGTGCAAAAACTAGTATGCCGTTAAAAATTTTCAAACGGTGTTAGTCTCAGGGTTACTTTTATCATTTCTAAAATTGGAGGGACTATTTTGGAAATATCAATAAACTTAATAAAAAAAAACAAAAAAAAAAAGAAGGAGAAGGACCACCGGCGTTCCTCCTCTTTCCCGTGAACCACCACCGGCGCTCCTCTTTCCCGTGAACCACCACCGGCGCTCCTCCTCCCCACCACCAGCGCTCCTCCTCCCCACACTTCCCTTTCCCTTTCCTCCTCACCATAACGACCAAATCGAGCACAGTGCACCTCTCCGCCGCCGGTTAACCCTACCGGTTACCCCTGCTCCGACGAAACCCTTTCCGCCGCCCCTGCTCCTCTTTCCCGTCGCCGGTTACCCCTGCTCCGACGAAACCCTTTCCGCCGCCCCTGCTCCTCTTTCCCGTCGCCGGTTACCCCTGCTCCGACCAAGCCCTTTCCGCCGCCCCTCCTCCTCTTTCCCGCTGCTCCTCTTTCCCGTCCGACCATCGCCGGAACCTTAGCCGGAAACCTAGCCGGAAACGTCGACCTCCTTCTCCTTCTTCTTTTTTTTGTTTTTTTTTTTATTAAGTTTATTGATATTTCCAAAATAGTCCCTCCAATTTTAGAAATGATAAAAGTAACCCTGAGACTAACACCGTTTGAAAATTTTTAACGGCATACTAGTTTTTGCACCCACTTGTCGAATTGGTATTATTGTAATGAAATTCGTGATTTCGTATTATTATTTACCAATGCCTCTTAATTGGTATTATTTAAACCCAATATTCCATCTTATTATATATGATTCTTTTAAATTTTTCTTATTTTCGTCGATTCTTTTTGTAAATCTACATATTAATTACCACATATTACCCTATAATATATTAGACAGTGACACGTTAAAATAGTTTCTATTTAAATTAAAGCCATCGCAAATAATCACAATTCACACGATTACAGTCCAGCTAACTACTAAGTTGGTAAAGTAGACACGTGCTACACATATGACCATCGTTCAAAGCTTCACATGGAAGGTAATATTTTAAGATTATCATAATGAAAATTTTAGAATTCAAGGGTGAAGCTATTTTAAGAAACTTGTTTCATCTAAGATGGTTAAAGGGATTTTTAATCATTAGATTTGTTGTTAAAAGATTAAATTGGTAGAGAAAAATGATTGAGAAACATTTTAGTCTTGTCATTTTTATTGACCTTTTATTAATTTCTTCTATTTTTTTAAATGTTCATAATTATTATGCATGACATTATTTTTTAATAAAAAGTATACCATAAAAATAAGTATTTTTTATCTTTAAAATGAGTATAGTATGTTACTATATATAAAATAAAAAAAATCGTTTTTCAGCTCTTAGTATTTTCTATTGTGTCATTCTGTCTTTTTGCTCGTCATTGTGTCTTTTTGTTTCTGTTGTGTTTTAATAAAATTATTAGTTCTCAACAATATAATTGTAAAATAGTATCAATGTGTATGTCTAATATGTAATGTAATATAATAATAAAGTAATAACAAATATACATCTAATACATAAAAAATAACAAAGTAACATGAAACGTGTTAAAACATAATATACAATGATGAATGCATATTACACAATAACTTGAAACATAAGACACAATAATCTGAACGTAAGACACGATAACTAAAATACACCCTCCCCCCCCCTTAAAAATAATAAAAAGACACGTGTCAGGTCCAGAATCTTTCTTAGACTTCTTATTTGAACCTAACTCTATAATTCAATATTTATTTTTCAGAATGTGACAACCCATAAATTTCAAGGTCAACATCCAATCTTTGATGATGTGATTAGATTAAATTAACTGTGAGTTAGACTTATCTCTGTGTAAATTAGGTAACATTATGTGCAAACCCAGACCAAAACGTGAAATCTGACTGTGATTCAGGTAAACACCGGTTATATTTCCAATTTAACCCCACGAAAGTATTGGTGATCATAACTTGTGAAAATAAATTCCATAATTAAATGCTCGAATATTATGAATAAGAAGTTAGAGTTAATTGCAAATTTGGTCCCTCGGGTTTGAGTGAAATTGCAAAAATCCTCCAAAATAAAACTTTTTAGCATAGGATACTTTGTAGTATGCATTTATTGCAAATTCTGTAGTATGTGAAATCTATAAATTTTATGTTAAGTCCAAGGGTATTTTGATCTTTTTAACTAAGGTACAACTTAACTTTTTATTGTAAAGTACAAATTCGGGTGGTTTAGTGTGAAGCTAAAGTTGATTGGAGGATATTCTCTGCAGGAAATGCCAGAGATAGACCGGTGTGTTGGTGGCTGTGGTTTTGGTGGTGGTGGGTTAAATGAGGACACTGTGTAAAATATCAATAGTTTTTATGTTTTAATTACTTTGATAAATTATATGATTAGTCGTCAACTTTAATATAATCATTAAAATTAATTATATGCATTAAGAGATTGTACATAGCATTAATTACTTATACCTAATATAAAAAGACAAAAATATCCTTGCACTTAACAAAACTTCTTTAGCCGAGTTAGTGTTTTGTACTGAACTTGCAATAAACACATACCACAGAACATTATATGCAAAAGAGTTTCATTTTGGAGGATTCTGCAATTTCATCCAAACCCCAGGGACCAAATTTGCAATTAACTCAAGAAATTATAAAAAGATATTTATAATTTTAAACGTATCAACTTTGTATTATTTTAAATAATACGTATCTATCAGATTATATTAAAGCGTTAAAAATTTTATTACCTGTTTCGTTTTAAAATGTATTTTAACGTTTAATGTTTCCTCATTTCGTTTAAACACCCCGTTAACGTTTTCCACCCGTGGTTTTTAACCCTTCGATGTTTTTATTTATGTAAAACTGCTTGAAAATCATCACCCGTTATCATGTGTTTCGAAACCACCACTGGACACCTCACCCAATCATCTGACCTAATCTGGTTAGTGACCCTTCACCTTTGCATGGCCCGATTTCCTCAACCACCACCTTGTTCCATCAGTTCACCCTAAAATGATCCACCCCCTCTCCATTTAACTAGTTACCACCTCCCAACTAGTTACTTGCATCTAAACTAAACCACTTTTCCCATGCAAGAGTTGACCTAGTACACAATGTCACATCCCACAAATCAACATCATCTTTTGTTTAGGAAAAGCTAATTACCCAATAGGTAATGTGTCCTATAAGTACTAAACATGTTTAAGGATGATGATTGCTTGCTTCCTACCCCCTCCACCACAAAACCGATCGATTATAGTGAGACCACCAAAACCACCACTCTTTGCTACTTAACCAATCTAACACACACTTGCATGGACCACTAAAGACATAGCTCATTCTCCTCTTCTCTCTCTCATTGCTAGTTTACACGTTACACAACCCAAACCGAAAACCCATCCAACACTTGATGATATTTAGGGGATCAATACCACAAACTCTTACACTTAAACTTAGCAACCAAACTAAGTCTCACTCTCATCTCATTCTCCAAACCCTAACTCACTTGCTCTCCACATATACATTCTACGCTTAAGAGTTTCTTCCTCATTTCTCACAAACCCTAGCTCCCACCACCTTCATCTCTCTCTAAAATCGTCCACCCTCTTCTCTCTCACTAGCAATCTTGTTCAAACACTGTCACTTCTTGAAGAACTCTTGTTCTAGATCAACATTCAAGCATCAAGGAAGAAGATTTAAGCATCATTCTCCACTTTCCTTCCATCTTAACACCCATTGTGAGGATTATTCTTCTCTTTTTTTTAGATCAACTTTATGTATGTGTATCTTGGTCATATTCGAAGTCTATGGTCATTATCTCAAGTCTTGATGATTCCAAGTACAAAGCCCTAAAACATGTTGACAAATACAAAAATTTTGTAACTAGATTCTTGATTTCTTGAAGTGTTTTCATGATCCATGCTGATACATAGTGTTTTTTATGTTTGAAATGTTATTTTGTTAAAAGATATGGGAAGTTATGAAAGATTTAGTTCATGTTGTTTAAATCTTGTGTAAATCTTATGAAATCTAAATATTTATGGTGAAACCTAAAAACTTGAACTATATATGACATGTTTAGATCTAGTGAAAACATTCTTAAATTATTTACCAACATATTTTTTAGGAAAATTGGAATAGAATAATCCTAACTTTTTGGGTATTGGCCTACAATAATCCCACTTTTCAATATAACTCATAATGGTCCCAACTTTCATCCATTTTTTTTTCAGTGGACCCGCCGTTAATTTTTTTTAACACCGTTAAGTGTATCCTTACGTGGCATGCTGACGTGTCCTTTTTTAATTTTTTTAAAAATCTTTAGTCCATGTCATTTCCATGTCATAATAACCTTTTATTATCAATTAAAAAAATCAAAAAAAAAAAATCGCCGTCGCCACAACCTCCGTCCCCGACCGCGTCACCATCCCAACTCTGGCAATTCCAACCACTCCACAGCAATTCCAACCACTTCAATTAAAAAAATTAAAGAAAATCATCGTCGCTACTTCCTCTCCCCTCCACCCTCTTCCCCTTCCCCTTCTGACCCGAACCATCCAAACCCAGATCCGATCCACCCCAGCCCCACCGACGGCATAAACTCCGATCTGCAACGCTTTGTCGATTTGGGAACTAGTAGGAGGGGAAGTGGTCCGTTTATCGATGAGAGGGAGGTGGAGATCTGATAGGGTTTGATAGAGACGGTCGGAGGCTGAAGCGACTTGGTAGTGGGGGATGCCTGGGAAGGCTTGTTGGGCGAGGGAGAGAGACTGTTTGAAGACTGCGTCGGAGGTGGAGACGGGAAGTTGAACTCCGACGAGCCTCGGAGTTTTCTGGCGACCAATTTTGACGAAGATAGCCCCATATTTTGAGCTCAGATGACGGGCGGAGACGCGGAGTTGAACTCCGACGAGCCTCGGAGTTTTCTGGCGACCAGTTTTGACGAAGATAGCCCCATATTTAGAGCTCAGATGACGGGCGGATACGTGGAGTTGAACTCCGACGAGCCTCGGAGTTTTCCGACGACCAGTTTTGACAAAGATAGCCCCATATTTTGAGCTCAGATGACGCCATTGAAGCAATTGAAAGCTCTCTGGTTGTTTTGCTGTTTGGAGATGAAAGTGACGATCTCTGAAACTGTGGGTGTGTTTTACTCTGAGTGCCCAATTTTAGTAGATGTGTTGATAAATTATCTAGGAAAAAAAGATGGAGATGAAAGTGATTTTTTGTTGATTTTTTTAATTGATAATAAAAGGTTATTATGACATGGAAATGACATGGACTAAAGATTTAAAAAAAAAATAAAAAGGACACGTCAGCATGCCACGTAAGGATACACTTAACGGTGTTAAAAAAAAGTTAACGGCGGGTCCACTGAAAAAAATTGGATGAAAGTTCGGACCATTGTGGGTTATATTGAAAAGTTGGATTATTGTAGGCCAATACCCAAAAGTTGGGATTATTCTATTCCAATTTTTCTATTTTTTAATGCTACTTGTTTTGTATTTAAGGTTAGCATGCTTAGATCTTAAAAACAAGATGAGAAAACCCTAATATTTGAGTTATTATTTTCGTGACATGTTAAACATGTCTAAACATGTCTAAAAGGCTTTGAATCTTGAAGTAAGTTATATTTTATGTTTATTGAAAGATTCGAAACTGAAGTTGTGAAAAAAACTTGATTTATGGAAAAGCGAAGCTAGCATGAAAACCCTAATGTGTTAGGAAACCCTAATATTGGAGAAACTAGTTTCGTGAACTGGGTTTTGTGTTGGAAAGATTGTAGAACTTGAAAATAACATGATTCATGTTTACAAAGTATTTTGGAAATTCAAAGTGTCATAAAACAAGTTATGGAAACGAAATCGACAAAATCGACACTTAAACCGTCAAAACGTTGTTTTTGAAACATAAAAATATAAAGAATTATATTTTTGACTAACTTGACATAAAAATATGTTTATTTCTATAAAACATAACTATTTTCTAAATATTAAAAAATACCAAGTATATTGACTCGTACTTGAAAATTATATATTTCTTTATAATATTATTTAACTTATTCTAAATTAATAATATTTAGAGGCTGCTTATTTGTCCAGACAAAAACTGTCTGCAGTTTGATTTCATCTGATTTCATCTGATTTCATGTCTGTAGCTGAAGATGAGGTCTTAAAGTCTGCAATCTGAATATACAAGACTTTTTGTTTTATAAACCTGATATTGTCTGCAAAAACTAAAAATATATAACGTAAACTTAATTCAGATATCAAAACTAAAGTTGGTAGATCCTAATTAGGGTTTTAACCCTTGAGCCGTGAGAACAAGAAAAAAGAAGAAGAAAAAACTAACATGCCGTTCGGCTGTGCAGGGTGACCGGCATAGGACGACGCAGGGTGCCGGTGGCGGCAACAGTTCAAAGGGAAGGGGGACAGAGCAAGGTTGGAAGAGTGGAAATGGATTGGGCAGATCATGGGCGGACGTCTCCTTTTTTAGGTTTTTTTAGGGATTGTGAAGATAAAATAAGGAGAGGGATATAAGTTTTTTAAAGAAATTTGAAGCTCATTTAAGATCTTTATTAGAAAAACAAACAGTCTTCATGGAAAACGTATGTGCGCCTACAGACGTACCTCCTCAGAAGAAGTTTAAGCAAAAACAAACATCCTCTTAGTGATTTAAATATTATTTTCAATTCGTATAAGTGAAAATATTAATTTGTATATATTCTTTTGGATAAAAATAGGTTCCATTATTTTTCTGAACACAAATAGAGCTCATATATACTTATTAGAGAATAAATACACTTTTAAAACCAAAAGATCACCATCAATACTAACGGGTTACCAATATCAACACTTGGCCAAACCTATTAGGAGATATAGATGTCGACCCGATCTATCGGACCTTAAGGTATCTTACCGTTTATAGGACACGACTAGGTAGCTTATTTTCCATACATATATCGTATCGATTCACCTAAGCTAAGGTGAGTTTCACGATCCCTAGCGGACCTTAAGGTGCCAAACTGTTTTATAGGACACGACTATGTCGCTTATTTTGCAGGCATATATCATATCGATTCACCTCAGCTCATGTGAGTTTCACGGACCCTCTTTTAAATGTTTTAAATATTTTTGGGGGAGAATTCATGCCATAACAATGTTTGACTGCCAGTATAGATACTTTTTTACTTATTGATTTCATGAGTTTATCTTGTCCATATCAAAATGTCCCCACGTCTCATTGAAACCGATTAATTCCTTGTGGAACAATACTTTTATGAATAGATCTATTTGGTTGATGCCCCACCTGTGATTGACCGCGCCAATCCTGACATGATTTTTCAGCGGGTACATAAATGTTTCATTATCTTCGACGTCTTTGGACAAGACGTCATGGTGGGTCCTAGCAGTTAATGTTCGGTGTTCAAGGCTCACGGTGATAATTTTAAAAATTTTATTGTTTAGCAATAATTGGGATAACTATCTTATTAAATGCCAAATTGATTATCTATCAAACAAACTGTTTATCTATCGAGTCATTTAAACCTGTAAACTAACCAACTTTATGTTGCCCCGTTTTAATTAACATGTTAATTCTCAGGTAAATGATTTGTACTTGTGTGGATGGCATACATAGGACATGCGTTTCTTTGCATGGAGTCATAGTCATCGCCAAGCTTTTGGAGATTTCTGTGCACAACTTCATTCATGATGTCATGTATTTAAAACTCAATATTATGTTGTTTAATGTTTTCAAACAATGACCTACCATGGCGAAGCTTTAAAGAAAATCCTAAGGGGGCGAGGCTCAAAAATTATACTGAGGGGAAGATATGCAATACATATAAATTTTTGTACATAAAATCACAAAATAGATACTTTTAGACGAAAAAACCGAGGAGGTTGTCGTCCCCTCCCGTCCGTTCTAACCTTCGCCCATGGTGACCTATCTACACTTTCCGCTGCAATGTAATAACTCTATTTGTTGGTAAAACGACAATTTTTTGTTTAATCATTTAGTGGTCGTTTGATATAACATTGGCTATGATCCATGACATCATATATCTATGGTAACCGTGATGACAGGGTGTGACACAACACAATCGATTTTAGTTTTAGTTTTAGTTATAATTTTCGTTTATGAGTGGGCTTGCAATGTTTAAGTTGTTAGTTTAAGTTTTTTTTTCTTTTTAAATTTGTGAATTGCTTTTCAGGTTTTATATATGTTTATCTTTATTTTAATGCATTTTTATAGGTTATTAATGGATTTTGTGGTTACACTAGATTTTTTTTCACGTGTTGTCGTGGAGGTAGTATATGATGCCAGAATAACAGGGGTAGACAAAACAGTTAAATTGTTATATATATCGCCAAAAATATAAATTGTCGGGATAACACGGGTAGACAATACAGTTACATTGCTACACCACAAACAATATAAATTGTTGATGATCAATGGAGATTATCGCGGGGATAAGTGAGCACATAAAACCATTGCATTGTTTTAACGCTACGTGAAGGAAAATAAAAATAAAAAAATATGTAACGACCAAAACCATTTATAAAATTATGGCCAAGTCATATTTAGCATTTAAAAATTTACCTATTACACAACCAGCTTTTTCTCTAAACTCGTTTCGTTTGGATAGAAAGCACAGAGAAACAAAAAAACATGAAAAGTAAAAAAAATTAGTAAAATTAAATAACTGTAATTAATTGATTACAATTATTTATAATAAATATTATATTATATATAATAATTATTTAGAATAAAATATAATTTGAAACAAAATATTATAATCATTATAATAAAATATTGAAGTATATTCAACAAAATATATATTGTAAATAAAATATCATATATTTCATGAAGTTTGAAATTAAATTAGTATTTAACATTTAAAAGTTTACCTATTACACAAATAACTTTTTTCCTAAACTCGTCCCATTCGAATAAAAACAAAAAAAAAAGCCTAAAAAAAATGAAAAGTAAAAGAAATAATAAAATCAAATAATTGTAATTAATTATAATTATTTGGAATAAAATATTATATTGTATATATAATATTAGTCAGTATTTGTATAGTTGTATAATTAGAGGGTTATGATTGTAATTATGTTTAGTATATAATTAAGGGATTGTACAGATTTGTGATATAGGGAAAATACAGATTTCTCATAAACTATTATGGTATCACAGCTCTAAACCCTAGCCCCCATCCCTTACCCTCGTTTTTTTTTCCGATCGAACCCTGCCGCCGGCAGCCAAGTCCGACGGCGTCCTCCAAGCCGCCATCCCCCACCTCATCTCACTCGTCCTCGTCTGTCGATTCTCCCACCATGACTGACACCATAGCCAATCCTCAAGTCACGGCTTTGGAGAAAATTCTACAGTACGCATATGCCGTTACGAACGTCATTCTCCGGGTTCGACCGCTCGATGGGACTAAGGTAACATATTCATCCTGGGTAAAATTGTTTAAAACTCGCACGCCAAGGCGTATAAGGTTATGAACCATATCGATGGGACTGATCCTCCCGCTACTACTGATGCTACATACAGTCTATGGCTGATATTGACGCTCTCGTCGTTCAGTGGATTTATGCCACGTTGTCTGATGAAATTCTCAAAAAAGTTCTGTCTACCAATAAGACTGCCCGTCAAATCTGGGTGAAATTGCAGGAGATTTTTTTGAGCAACAAAGGCTCCAAAGCGGCGGCCTTAGAGCAAGAGTTCACCACTCTTACGCTTGCTAAATGTTCGTCCATGGACGACTACTTTCAGAAATTGTCTGAGCTTGCGGATGCTTTGGATGATGTTGAAAGACCCGTACCTGAAAACCGACGTGTGCTTCAACTCGTGCGAGGGTTACCGGCTGAGTATGATACCGTAGCCTCGTTCATTAATCAAAGCTCACCGTCGTGGGACGCCGCATGTAACATGGTGCAACTTGAATTGCACCGTCTCTCCGCCCGACAAAACTCGCAATCTTCAGTTCTTGCTGCCCACACCACAACTGTGCATGCCGCCACCAACCAACCTACCATGCCTCCATCCGTTAACAGCCTTCAAAACCAACCCGTCAACCCTCCACCACCTCCCATGCAATACCAAGCCATGCACTACCAACCCGTTAACAGCCCCAACCCCTCTGACCCCTCCTTCCAAAATCAGCCCTCCTACCACAATCAGCCCCGCTACCCAAACAATTATCGTGGCCGTAACAACTATCGTAGGGGAAATTTTCGTGGTAATCGCAACTCCGGCAACCGCAATAATAACAACCGCAACCAAAATCCCCCACCCAATATACCACCTTCGGGCTATTGGAACACCCCTCCTTGCCCATACCCGACTAATCCACCAAACTGGAATAACCAACCACCATGGCAAGCAAGACCGAGTACCCAACCATCGGCTAACTACACGGGCGAAGCTTACTCATCCTATGATGCCTTAAATCCTACCGATATTGGGGCTGCTTATCAGGCAAATCAGATGGTGCAACCGGACTCGACTTGGGTTATGGATTTAGGAGCCTCCAATCATGTCACGGCTAACCCAGGTATGGTCCAATTTCCTGTATCTTATTCTAACATAAGTCATATCTTTGTCGGTAATGGCCAACCGTTACCAATTACAGGATCCGGTTCATCCCACCTACCCTCCCCTAATAAACAATATACTCTAAACAACATACTGTTCACACCCAATATCGCCAAAAACTTGCTTTCTGTGCGTCAGTTTTCCATTGATAATGATGTTATTGTTGCGTTTGACCCTTATGGTTTTTCTGTGAAGGATATCAAGACTGGCGCGCTCCTTTCCCGCCACAACAGTGACGGTGATCTCTACCCCTTCACGCCTTCCACCACATCCTCTGCATTCATCACAACCAGTTCCAGCTCCTATCTATGGCACACAAGACTTGGTCACCCCGGTTCTCAAGTCTTGGAGTTTTTATCTAGTCGTTGTTTGATTTCATGTAATAAGGGCAAACTTGGGTCCATTTGTGAGTCATGTCAGCTATCTAATAGCAAACGATTACCATTTTCCGATTCTATGAATATTACTTATTGTGCTTTTGACATTATTCACTGTGATTTGTGGACTTCTCCGGTTCTTAGTAAGTCCGGTTACAAATATTATATGGTTTTGATTGATAACTTTACTCATTATGTTTGGGTCTATCCGTTGAAGTTTAAATCTGACACATTCCCAACCTTCACCAAATTTCATAAGTTAATCCAAACTCAATTTAACAAAACCATTAAATCATTCCAATGTGACCTTGGGGGTGAATTTGACAACGGGGAATTCAAAACTTTTGCTAACTGTAACACACCAAAAATCTAAAGGTAATATATATATATATATATATATATATATATAT
>JBCNJP010000003.1:9969246-10086841 GCA_039602395.1 Deinandra increscens subsp. villosa
GATTTGTCAAGGCCAATGGAGCATCTTGGCTCCATTATACTTCCTTCCATGTTCTCTTGTAGAACCTTTGTGCCCTCAGTGACACCATTGCAAGCTGTGTTGTGATGTCAGTTTCTTCTAGATCATCAGCACTGATGCATTCAAGATCTGATCTAGTGAACCCTGTGTAAGCACTGTTAGCAACATTTGCAAAGTTTTGAAAGTATGAGACTTCATGTCCTTTAGGAGATTCAGGAAAGGAAATGTGTGGTTCATGATCAGAATAGTTCTCCGAGTGAGCAGTGATGAGGGCCAAAGTGCCTTTGGAAGATGATGTCTGGTTAGATGATACACCAGACTTCTCATTCATTTCCATCTCATGTGCACTCAGCATTCCATAGTGATCACCTAATTTCAAAGTCTTGAGGTCTTTGTTATACTTTATGCTAACTGTATAGACAGCCCAAACTTTAGGTAAAGATCTTAAAAACTTTCTGATTATATCAGCATTTTCAATTTTGACATCTACACCTTGTAGCTCATCTATCAGTTTCACATATCTCAAGTATTGTTCAGACATAGTTTCACCTCTTTTGTGACAGAAATTCTCATATCTTTGTTTTAAAACATCTTTCTTATTTTCCCTAACCTCATATGTCCCTTCATACATTTCAATGAGAGCTTTCCAAATCACAAAAGCTCTCTGGTTGTTTTGCTGTTTGGAGATGAAAGTTACGATCTCTGAAACTGTGGGTGTGTTTTACTGTGAGTGCCCAATTTTAGTAGATGTGTTGATAAATTATCTGGGAAAAAAAGATGGAGATGAAAGTGATTTTTTGTTGATAATTTTAATTGATAATAAAAGGTTATTATGACATGGAAATGACATGGACTAAAGATTTAAATAAAAATAAAAAAGGACACGTCAGCATGCCACGTAACGGTGTTAACAAAAGTTAACGGCGGGTCCACTGAAAAAAATTTGGATGAAAGTTGGGACCATTGTGGGTTATATTGAAAAGTGGGATTCTTGTAGGCCAATATCCAAAAGTTGGGATTATTCTATTTCAATTTTCCTATTTTTTAACGCTACTTCTGTTGTATATAAGGTTTGCATGCTTAGATCCTAAAAACAAGCTGAGAAAACCCTAATATTTGAGTTATTATTTTCGTGACATGTTAAACATGTCTAAAAGGCTTTGAATCTTGAAGTAAGTTATATTTTATGTTTATTGAAAGATTCGAAACTGAAGTTGTGAAAAAAAAACTTGATTTATGGAAAAGCGAAGCTAGCATGAAAACCCTAATGTGTTAGGAAACCCTAATATTGGAGAAACTAGTTTTCGTGAACTGGGTTTTGTGTTGGAAAGATTGTAGAACTTGAAAATAACATGATTCATGTTTACAAAGTATTTTGGAAATTCAAAGTGTCATAAAACAAGTTATGGAAATGAAACCGACAAAATCGACACTTAAACCGTCAAAACGTTGTTTTTGAAACATAAAAATATAAAGAATTATATTTTTGACTAACTTGACATAAAAATATGTTTATTTCTATAAAACATAACTATTTTCTAAATATTAAAAAATACCAAGTATATTGACTCGTACTTGAAAATTATATATTTCTTTATAATATTATTTAACTTATTCTAAATTAATAATATTTAGAGGCTGCTTATTTTTGCAGATAAAAAATGTCTTCAGTCTGATTTCATCTGATTTCATGTCTGTAGCTGAAGATGAGGTCTTAAAGTCTGCAATCTGAAAATATAAGACTTTTTGTTTTATAAACCTGATATTGTCTGCAAAAACTAAAAATATTTAACGTAAACTTAATTCAGATATCAAAACTAAAGTTGGTAGATCTAATTAGGGTTTTAACCCTTGAGCCGTGAGAACAAGAAAAAAAGAAGAAAAAACTAACATGCCATTGGGTTGTGCAGGGTGACCGGCATAGGACGGCGCAGGGTGCCGGTGGCGGCAACGGTTCAAAGGGAAGGGGGACGGAGCAAGGTTGGAAGAGTGGAAATGGATTGGGCGGATCATGGGCGGACGTCTCGTTTTTTAGGTTTTTTTAGGGTTTGTGAAGATAAAATAAGGAGAGGGATATAAGTTTTTTAAAGAAATTTGAAGCCGATTTAAGATCTTTATTAAAAAAATAAACAGTCTTCATGGAAAACATATGTGCGCCTACAGACGTACCTCCCCTAAAGAAGTTTAAGCAAAAACAAACATCCTCTTAGTGATTTAAATATTGTTTTCAATTCGTATCAGTGAAAATACTTGTATATATTCTTTTGGATAAAAATAGGTTCCATTATTTTTATGGGGAAAATTAGATTTTAATAATACAAGTTTTACCTAGTTGGCGGATAATAATACGAGTTTCAAAATTTCCTCACAATAATACCAGTTTTATAGGTATTGGATTATAACGATACACCATTAGTTTTTTACTAACGGTGTTAGTGGTTGCTGACATGGCTGCTGGCATGGATCCTATGTGGCATATTTTAACCAAGTCATGAAATCCTTTTGTAAATTCTTATAAGATTTGGGTTAAAAAAACTAAAAAAGCCAACCCTTCCAAAAAGACCTCAACACCGTTCATCCCTTCCACCATTTGTTCACCGGAGGAACCACCGTTGGTGGTGGCCAACGCAATCACTGGCAAAACCCATTCTCCTCCGGCAATAGCCGGCCGGAGCCGCGATTCCGGAACCCTAATCGCAACTGCCGGAACCATAATCGAGATTCCGCAACCCCTCCTCTTTAATTTAACCCCGGCAACCCCGATTTAACCCTTTTATTCCTGCTCCGTTCGAACCCAACCCTGATTTAACTTCCGACAACCCCACACCATCCAATAAATCACGGAGACCCTCCCCCTTCGATGTCCCGTCTTCAACAGGAGTGTTGACGCCGCTATTCCCCTCGCCTCCGGTGACGTTTGTGGTTTACTATCCTCAGTTGTTCTCTCTCAATTAATTCGTCTCTAGCTGCAATGATGTTTCTAACAGAGGATGGTGACAGTGCTTGCTGGTTGTTAGTGGTGGATGGTGGCGGCAGTAGAGGTGGAGAACGGGAGCAGGTGGCGACTGGCGAGGGGGTGGGTTTTCCGGAGGTGGTGGGTTCGGCCGGAGAAGGTGAGTTTGGCCGGACAACAAACGAGTTTCTTTTTTTTCCTTTTTCCTTTTTCAAATTATAAATTAGTCCCTCAAATTTTAGAAATTACAAAAGAGTCCTTCAATATTTGCCACGTCAGCAACCACTAACACCGTTAGTAAAAAACTAACGGTGTATCGTTATAATCCAATACCTATAAAACTGGTATTATTGTGAGGAAATTTTGAAACTCGTATTATTATCCGCCAATTAGGTAAAACTTGTATTATTAAAATCCAATTTTCCTTTTTCTGAACACAAATAGAGCTCATATATACTTATTAGAGAATAAATACACTTTTAAAACCAAAAGATCACCATCAATACTAACGGGTTACCAATATCAACACTTGGCCAAACCTATTAGGAGACATAGATGTCGACCCGATCTATCGGACCTTAAGGTATCTTACCGTTTATAGGACACGACTAGGTAGCTTATTTTCCATACATATATCGTATCGATTCACCTAAGCTAAGGTGAGTTTCACGATCCCTAGCGGACCTTAAGGTGTCTAAGTGTTTATTGGACACGACTATGTCGCTTATTTTGCAGGCATATATCATATCGATTCACCTCAGCTCATGTGAGTTTCACGGACCCTCTTTTAAAATGTTTTAAATATTTTTGGGGGAGAATTCATGCCATAACAATGTTTGACTGCCAGTATAGACACTTTTTTACTTATTGATTTCATGAGTTTATCTTGTCCATATCAAAATGTCCCTACGTCTCATTGAAACCGATTAATTCATTGTGGAACAATACTTTTATGAATAGATCTATTTGGTTGATGCCCCACCTGTGATTGACCGCGCCAATCCTGACATGATTTTTCAGCGGGTACATAAATGTTTCATTATCTTCGACGTCTTTGGACAAGACGTCATGGTGAGTCCTAGCAGTTAATGTTTGGTGTTCAAGGCTCACGGTGATAATTTTAATAATTTTGTTGTTTAGCAATAATTAGGATAACTATCTTATTAAATGCCAAATTGATTATCTATCAAACAAATTGTTTATCTATCGAGTCATTTAAACTTGTGAACTCGCCAACTTTATGTTGCCCCGTTTTAATTAACATGTTAATTCTCAGGTAAATGATTTGTACTTGTGTGGATGGCATACATAGGACATGCGTTTCTTTGCATGGAGTCATAGTCATCGCCAAGCTTTTGGAGATTTCTGTGCACAACTTCATTCATGATGTCATGTATTTAAAACTCAATATTATGTTGTTTAATGTTTTCAAACAATGACCTACCATGGCGAAGCTTTAAAGAAAATCCCAAGGGGGCGAGGCTAAAAAAATTATACTGAGGGGGAGATACGCAATACATATAAATTTTTGTACATAAAATCACAAAAATAGATACTTCTAGACGAAAAAACCGAGGAGGTTGTCGTCCCCTCCCGTCCGTTCTAACCTTCGCTCATGATGACCTATCTACACTTTCCGCTGCAATGTAATAACTCCATTTGTTGGTAAAACGACAATTTTTTGTTTAATCATTTAGTGGTCGTTTGATATAACATTGGCTATGATCCATGACGTCATATATCTATGGTAACCGTGATGACAGCGTGTGACACAACACAATCGATTTTAGTTTTAGTTATAATTTTCTTTTATGAGTGGGCTTGCAATGTTTAAGTTGTTAGTTAATTTTAGTTTTTTTTCTTTTTAAATTTGTGAATTGCTTTTCAGGTTTTATATATGTTTATCTTTATTTAATGCATTTTTATAGGTTATTAATGGATTTTGTGATTATACTAGATTTTTTTTTCACGTGTTGCCGCGGAGGTAGTATATGACGCCAGAATAACAGGTGTAGACAAAACAGTTAAATTGTTATATATATCGCCAACAATATAAATTGTCGGGATAACACGGGTAGACAATACAGTTACATTGCTACACCACAAACAATATAAATTGTTGATGATCAATGGAGATTATCACGGGGATAAGTGAGCACATAAAACATTGCATTGCTTTAACGCTACGTGAAGGAAAAAAAATAAAAAAATATGTAACGACCAAAACCATTTATAAAATTATGACCAAGTCATATTTAGCATTTAAAAATTTACCTATTACACAATCAGTTTTTTTTCTAAACTCGTTTCGTTTGGATAGAAAGCACAGAGAAACAAAAAACATGAAAAGTAAAAAAAATTAGTAAAATTAAATAACTGTAATTAATTGATTACAATTATTTATAATAAATATTATATTATATATATTATAATTATTTAGAATAAAATATAATTTGAAACAAAATATTATAATCAGTATAATAAAATATTGAAGTATATTCAACAAAATATATATTTTAAATAAAATATAATATATTTCATGAAGTTTGAAATTGTAACATTTAAAAGTTTACCTATTACACAAATAACTTCTATGCTAAACTCGTCCCATTCAAATAAAAACAAAAAAAAAGCCTAAAAAATGAAAAGTGAAAGAAATTATAAAATCAAATAATTGTAATTAATTATAATTATTTGAAATAAAATATTATATTGTATATATAATACTTATGTAGAATAAAATAAATAATGAAATAAAATATTATAATCATTATAATTAAATATTAAAGTATATCCAATAAAATATATTATTTTAAGTAAAAATAATATATTACATGAGGTTTGAAATTGTATTTATAGATAATATAATTAAAAATCATACATGAAGATGTGGCGACTTCCAGGGAGATGAATGTAATTTTTACTCGACTTGACTTTGCTATTCAGAAGAGGTAGGCGGTGTAACTTGTTGTCCGCCTCCTTTATACTTTGGGTTAAGTTGTAACCATAAATCGTATTTGAATATTATATAATAAGATAAGATGGCAAATTCATAGTGCATTAGGGCGGTGATACTCCTATTTCCTTTTCTGCATGTTTTGTTTCATTCTTTGTAAATATATGTTTGAATAATTGAATGTTTGTTTTTATGTTCAAACATTTTAGTATTAATATTTAATTTTAGTTCTATTACATTTTTCTCCACAAATAAGGGCGGTGATACCCCTATTTCAAAGTCGACCACATTCTAATCCACTAAAAAGAGCCATGTGTATAATGTAGGCGGAGACAATTTGTTATCTCCGAAAACCAACTCTATTATAGATAGAGGAGCGCATGAAAAAAAAAAACGATTAAAAAAAAAAATTCAGACTCAAATAGAAATCGATAGTTTTAGGTTTAATCTTTTTAAAAACTAAAATTTCGTATCGGCTTCGGTTATATCTATAAAAGAAACTGAAAAAACCAAACCGACTAAATCCATTATTAATGTATGAGGATTTTAATATATGGATTTTATTTTCATATTTTACTAAGTAATTATGATTAAGATAGTCTTGGAAGTTGAATTTTAAAAACGACTTTGAAATTAGATTAGTGTGGATTTGTTTGAGATTGGATGTTATGCAACGTTATGGATTTTCACCGTTTATTTTAAATGTTATTAGTATATAAGAATTTCATATTGTAGCTTAATAATTTTAGACCCAAGTACACACTAGACAATAAATCTATAATTAAAAAACAAGTAGGTCAAAAGTAACGTTATGAGTTTTTTCGGCTAAAAAAGGCCCAAGCATGCAAAACCCGAATTAACCGAAAACCGTAACAACTAAAAAAACTAAATCCAAATGGATTTTAAATTGTAAAAACCAAAATTCGGTTTTGAATTTGATTTTAGTTAAAAACCGATCCAAATAAATCTATACACACCACTATTTATAAAGTCGATCGCCTATTAAATAATGTTTATTTTTTATTTTTAAGGTTTTAGTTTCTTACTAATCTTGTTTAATAAAGGTTTGACGCTAAAAAAATAGATATTCCAGTTAAGTCAAAGAAAGTTAAAGTAAAAGAAATGTGTTTTGTGTAAGTAAGCCAGGTGTCAGTCAAGTAGTGGTGACGCGTTAGTCATGGACCTTTGACTCCTGCTCCGTGTCTCCGTGCACGAGTAAAGTAAGTGAGTTCGACATGTCTGGATTTTTCATAAGTAATATATATGTATTTTTAAAATTATATTAATTTATTTTCAACAACTTTCTCCCAAAACTATTATAACCTTTTTACATCATCTGAATCTATTTATCCTTAATATTTTTAATTTATATAAAGTGTTTTAAGTGTGACATGCATACAAACTTAGAAAATCTATATAGTCCCACTGAGTTAAAACAACAAAAAGTAATGAAAGACATAAATATAAGCAAGGTTGTAAAAGTCGCTAGGCGCTACCAGGTCGGTCGACAGGGGAGTTGTGAGTACTCAGGTCTAGGCGGGGAGTACTTGGGGAGTACTCGAACATGGTAACTATAATATAATTAAATTTCTTGGATTATATACATGTTCAAATAATAATTTTCATAACAAAATTTGTGAAAATTAATATATATCAATAAATGTTCAACAACCAAGAGCATTATTAGCCTTACATAGTGGCGGAACCAACTTTTTCTTTTATATAAGTCACAATATAAGGCATACCATTAAGCTTGTCCGAGTGCGCCCACCCTAGGCGGATTATTGCCAAGGCGCCTCGGCAACCCACCGCCTAGAGACTACTCGGCGAGTACTCGAACGCCTAGACCGACTTTTGCAACAGTGAATATAAGTATGAGTAAATTGTAAATTTGGTGAAAAGTTGCATATTTATTTAAAATGGGATTTTTTTCATTGGGTGCACTGTGGTCCATGCAGTTAATACAGTCCAAAACCATTTGGTTCTCAAATGATCTCAAAACTATTTGGTTCTCAAATGATCATCTCCCTATATATATATATATATATATATATATATATATATAGGGGGAGGATCATTTGAGAACCAATTTGATTTGAGAACTAAAAAGAACTAATTTGAGCCACAAGTTATTTACATGTATCTCCCTCCCATGAATTGTAGTGGTCCCCCACTATATATATATATATATATATATATATATATATATATATATATATATATATATATATATAGGATTGGGAACAATTAATAACCCATTCCTATAGCATTAACTAAATAACCTCATCTCAATGGTTCATGATTTTGATCTTGTGGCTCTCATTAGATCTAACTTTTTTATAAATGATCTATGGTTCAAATTAAAAGAGGGGTAAAAATGTAAAATTACCAAAGTATATTAGATAATCAAAACCCTCCCATTTTCATTTCATCGGTCTCCTCCCCCACACCCTATCTGCCTCCGCCATTTTTACACACCCAGATCCACTGCTTCTTCACGGCGCCTCCCCCCCCCCCTATTCTGCCGATGACGATTACGCACCGGATCCACCGCATCTTCACAGCCGCCGACGATGATATAGCATCTGAAGTTCGTGCTCGCTTCTTCAACTCTTCAAGTTCGTGATGTTTAAAGGTTACAACCGCCGTCGTTTGAAGTTCGTGCTCGCATCCAGATCTCGCGTCTGAAGTTCGTGCTCAGGTTGAAATCCTCGAAATCTGCCAGTGCTCTGATCTTTTAAGGTCACAGCTAAACCGAACACCGCCGCTTCTTCTGCCCGGCACCTCATGTGATCTGGTTATTTCACCGAAATTAGTTTTTTTTTCTTTTTTTTGCTTTGGGATATGGTTATCTCAGTTTGTGGGTTTTGTAATTATCTCAGTTAATATCATAAACTTAAAAGTTTATATCAGGTTGTGGGTTTTTTTTTTAATTTTTTAGTGATAATTGTCTGTGGGCTTCGTCTTGACGATTTCACATGTGTTTCTAATTTCATTTGTGTTTTTTTTTAAGTTTATTTTTAGATTACTTATAAAGTCAAAGTAAAATGAAATTTGTAGTTAATCGCAGGTTTGAGTTTGGTGTATATTTAGATGCTAGTTTTCTAATGATTTTTAGTACACTAGTTTGCCAAATCTTGGCATATTTAGTTGTATGTTTTTAGTTAGGACAGTGATGTTAATAGGCATAACATCAATGTTAAAGAGCATCACCGAGTTGTTTATTATGAATCATAACCTGTACATTTGTATTTTTTATAGAAATATTTGATCCGCACCGGTGTTGAATCTTGATAGCACCGGTGTTACCGATGCATCACCCAACTGTTAATGTTTATAGCATCAGTGTTATATGCATATTGATGCATTTAATAAGCATATTGATGCATTGGCAGGTTGTAATACATGCATATCCAGTTGTACCTAAGTAGAAACATCGATGCTAATGGTTATGAATGTATGTTAATAGTTATGACAGTAATGTTAGTAGTTATAACACTAGTGTTACAACGCACGTCTGAGAAAACGATAATAAAAAACGTCGAGACTATACTTGAATTAAAGATAAAAATGCTACGAGTTTAATGCTGCAGTTTTTATAAAAATCCGACAATGTATAAAAAAGTTATGGAGTTTTTTTAAATAAAGGGGGGTTTATGTGGATTTGTTAAATGACAGATTTGCCCTTTTCAATTTAATAAAAAACAAAACATAATTTAAAAATGCAGCTTTAATTAAAGCCTTTGGATCAACCCCATTTTTTGATCAAGCCATCCATTAGTAGTTATTTGGTTAATTCTCCAAGGGAAGGTTAATATTGGTTCCATCCCCTATATATATATATACTAGTTTTTGATACCCGTGCGACGCACGGGCGGTTTTAAAAAACGAATACAAAATTTAACATGTTATAAAACTGTAATTCACTAATTAGAATTAAAGAAAAAAATGAAAATTCGACAATATAAAAAGTTATAAATTTGAAAAAAAAAGTATTCATATCCTCATTTATTATGAATCAATTTCAATTAATTTTAGTTTTTAAATTAGGATATGAGATATGCATTTAATGTCAATTACTTTGTTAAAAAAATAGTTAATGATTTTGTCAATTATTCAAACCAATTAAAAAAATATAAGGCAAACCATTTGAGCGGGAAAATGAAAAAAAGAATTGTTGTGGTGATGCCATGTGGCATTCAAAGTTTTCATATATATATTATATAGATATATATATATATATATATATATATATATATATATATATATATATATATATATATATAGGGAGAGGATCATTTGAGAACCAATTTGATTTGAGAACTAAAAAGAACTAATTTGAGCCACAAGTTTATTACATGGTCCCCCGTTGAAATTTGTGGTTGAGATTTAGTTCTCAAAAGTTCTCAAAATAAAAAGTTCTCATTTGAACCTAACCCTATATATATATATATAGGGTTAGGTTCAAATGATAACTTTTTATTTTGAGAACTTTTGAGAACTAAATCTCAACCACAAATTTTAAGGGGGGACCACTACAATTTATGGGAGGGGGGATACATGTAATAAACATGTGGCTCAAATTAGTTCTTTTTAGTTCTCAAATCAAATCGGTTCTCAAATGATCATCTCCCTATATATATATATATATATATATATATATATATATATATATATATATATATATATATATATAGGGTTAGGTTCAAATGAGAACTTTTTATTTTGAGAACTTTTGATAACTAAATCTCAACCACTAATTTCAGGTGGGTACCACTATAATTCATGAGGGGGTTTTCCATATATATAAACTAGTGACTTAGAATGGTTCTCAAGAGTTCTCAAAACCAATTAGTTCTCAAATGATCCTCTCCCTATATATATATATACATAAATTTATATGTAAGAAACATATAACACAAAAATATTAATAGTAATATTAAATATCAATACTCAAAAGTGTTTGTAGGTTTTACAGATGCATGTGAAGATGGCTTCAGATGACACTGGTCGGAAGTTAGAAGAAATTAATGCAGCCTAAACCATCTTAACCGCTATAGCACTACTATATGAGACCGATATCGGTGCTATATCAGCCGTTATGACCGATAAATGCGGAACCGATATTTTAACTGTTATATGAGACCGATATTTTGCATAGGGTCCGCTATTTGCTATAGCACCGCTATAGCGCCACTATTAACTACATAGACTGTTGTATGAGTTTATTGCAAATTCAATCCAAAACACTAACTCCGTTAAATAACCTCTGTTAAATCCATAATATCTTGGTCTTTTTAACTAAGATAAAAGTGAGTTTTGCTACGTATAAGTCATTGATGCTCGATATAATTCTTAATTTAAATTTATATTTACATTTAATTAATTGCATAACAAATAAACAAAAAGTTAGATATATTACATGAAACAAGAGGTCGTCTCTTCAAAACTCCCCATAACCACCGCAACACCATTAGTTCACCGCTATTGCTCCACCATTAAACTCATCAGCGCCACCCCCAAATGTTGTATTCCACACACATCTTAGACCGACCAGACGATCTCTACACCTATCGACATCCACCGCCATCTCATCATCCAGAATTCATTGGTAAAACCCCTAACTAGTTGTCGCCTCACTTTTATAAAAGCCCTAACTTGTCGATTAGACCAGATTCACCAGTTGATCAAGCTAGAAATCAAATGATTAGACCAGATTCATCATCTGTTAAATAAGAAATCAGGGAGGAGAGACCACATGCTTTCCTCGTTTTCCCCACCAAAATGATAATTTTTTTAATTAATTATTACTTTGAAAGGACAAATTATAATAAAATAGTAGGTAAACAGGCAATAAGTTGCGCCGCAACCCCTTTTTGGATAGTAAACCGATCTTACTAAAACAAAACTATGATTTTTAGGGGTCGGGGTATATTGTTATGCATGATCCACTGAACTTTATTAAGAAACCCCACTTCTAGGGTTTGAAATAAGTAGCTAATTATCGGGAGAAAGGTTGAGTGCAATATTCTTCTTAATCACTAAATTAAAGAAAACACATAATTGGACAAGATGATCTCTACTAATCTCTACTTCCAGTTGCTTGAAACAAGTAGCTGGTCCTTGATGGAAAAGCCTAGGGGCCGTTTAGTTGTGGAAAATGTTTTATAGTTTTCCATTTCTAGTTTTCTAGAAAATGAAATGAGTTTTCCATCTCTAAAAAACACATGAAGTTTTTTGAAAACGCGTTCAAATTTGAAAGATGGAATTTTCATTTTCAAAATTAAAAAACTAGAAAACATGTTCAAATCAACTGTTTTCTATTTGTTTTCTATCTCTACATTTCATTAGATTTCCTTACATATGACAAATTAAAGAACAAAAATATTAAAATAAAACACATAAAGTAAAGACAATACATATATAAAAGATTTAAAATAATAAGTGTTTCTTAACGGAGGAGAGGTCGAGCGGCTGTGCGTAAAAACTTTAGAAATTGAACACCCCTTTTCTTTTGTATATATTTGGAAAACGAAAATAGAAATCAGAAAACAGTAAAAAAAGTGTTTTCCATTTTTAGTTAAAATTTAGAAAACATTATTTTCTGTTTTCCTGGAAAACGTTTTCTAAAAAGTACAATTTGAACGCGTTTTCTGTTTTCCTTGTTTTCTTGGAAAACATAAATGGAAAACACCTCCTGTTTTCCACAACTAAATGCGCCTCTAGATTTTTTTGTCTTTCTTCCTTTTTATGCAGCTTCAAATCAGATTTGTCCTTCAAAGGATTACAAGGATCAATTTCTCAAAGTTGAATGCACTCTAGACACGATGTCGATGGCAGTTGTTGTGTGTGTGTGTGGAGGGGGGGGGGGGTATGGTGGTGTTGGTTTCTTCGTTACTCGTCGCATGGGAAGGAGTGAGAGATGAAGTGGCTTTTCTATATTTTTTTAATTTTTAATTAGTTAATTTTCATAAATAGTCCTCTAATTCTAAAATATGTTTTTTTACTAAACTATATGCATTAATAGATAGATATTACCTCGTATTAATAACTCGTACCCTAGTTAAATAGACTAGAATACTCTCAGACTTAACAGAGATTCACTAACGGAGTTAGTGTCTTGAACTGAATTTGCGATAACCCATACCATAGTACACCCTAGGCAAAAAAAAGTTCAAATTTAGATAAATGTGCAATTTTACCAAACCACAAGGACTGAATTTGCAATTTACTCTATAAGTATAGCGACTTTTTAATGGCAAATCTTCCTATGCCCGCCCTAAACTAAACCTCATATTAAATTTTGAGACAGTGTGTTCAAAATAAACTATATGCATTAACAGATTGTACCTAATATTAATAACTTGTACTTTAGTTAAAAAAAATCAGAATACCCTCAAACTTAATACGAGGTTTACTAGCGAAGTTAGTGTCTTAGAACATAATTTACATAAGCTAATAATGTAGCCTAGACAAAAAAGTTTAATATTGTATAAATGTGTAGTTTCGACACACAAGGACCGAATTTTCAATTTACTCTACAAGTATATTGACTTTTTAATAGCAAATATGTCGTATTCTCACCCTACATTAAACCTCAAATTAAATTATGTCATATATAAGTTTAAACCCAAACCTCTAACCAAGAGGGAAAAACTTTTTATCAAGTAAGCTAGTTTCACTAAATATAAGTATGCCGCTCATATATATAAAAATACATTATCTTATATCTAGGTTTAAAGTTTATCCTATCAATATTGTAATATATATATATCTTAACGTTACCTGATAAATTGTTAAAAATACATAAATAATACGTCCTAAAAGTCTCAAAACCTCTTTATTTTCGGATTATTAAAAAATATCCAGATATATGAACAATCAATTAAAAACGATTAAATTACTATTATGCCTATAACATAGCAATATAAAAATATAAAAAGTCAATAATAGTGGAGAAAATCATTTGGAACATTGTAGAGGGAGGCAAAGGTGGCAAGACAAAATTTTGTGCATCATTGAGATGGAGTCATAGTGTTAGCAATGAACATGTGGCTCATGTTAGGTATACAATTTTCTTGAGGAAGTTGAACTCTACGAAATGTTTACTATTAGTATATCTTTCTAATGTTCGTTTTAACCATGTAGTTACTATTAATTACACCATTAATTAATTAGTTAAAGGTCAATTGTGATTAACCTCTGATTTGTTTATGGTATCATGTGCTTGTTGAAAATTGTTTCAATCAAAACAATAAACACGATTTGATTATTTATTATTTACCGAGTTGTTGGTCAAATCAGTTTTGATCCTACGCGATCTAACCGATGTAAGAAAGGTAGAATGAGAGTGTTCCGTTATCGAACAAATTAAAATAACAATACTGTAAATTGTAAAACCAACCTGAAAGTCGCTGCATGAAAGAGAGATTTGCTGCACGGAATAGCTCCTGTCCTTAAGGATTTTACGTCCTTTATTGCTGTAAGGCTTCACGTAAATCCCAGGATTTAATGCAGAAATATTCTGAGTTCCAACAACAATGAAACCAGAAAAACAACACAAAGCTGTGATTAGAAACTAGATTTCGAGAGAGAGGAGGAAGCTACTGATTTTTGGTGTGTTGATCTGGTTGCAGAGGGTCTCAATATATAGTTGCGAATATCAACCATATCGGAGAAGAATCTGCGAGTAACCAACTCGCAGATAATGGAAAACGTGGGTTTATCACGTTTATCTCCTCCCCAAGTTTCGGAGTTTCGGTTTTTTCTGTTTCAGTTAGCCAAAAACAACCGAACCTGGACCCTCCTAGCCAAAAACAAAAGCTCCTCAGCTCCCAGCGACCGATGCGTCGTGCGAAGTGCAAAGTGCGCCTCAAACGCGCCCATTCGCGGAACTCGTGTCTCGCCTCGCCTCGGCGCGCGTGTGGGCTTAGCCATTTCCTTAAACCCCCACAACTTTTGGAAGTTGATGGAAAGCTAAGGCTTATAAACCCACTCATAGTTCTTCCTTCTATCAATGTGGGATAGCCTATACATGCCAACTTGCATATTATAAGCTTACCCACTTATAATTTCCAACAATCCCCCACCAAGTTGGAATGTTTCCTTTCACTTAGACAGATGATGTCACATGGGTGTCACGTAGATTAAACCCCGTTTATGTTGATAAACAAGAAGAGACTGATTCTACGGTGTCCTATGGACTTAAACCAAGAACCTCTTGACCCCTTCGGTTTACCCCCACACATCAACGATCAACTTTGTGTTCTCACTGAGCGCGAATATGGCCATGCGCTATAAATCCTTTTCATGACCCTCTAGAAGATAAACCACATATCTTCATTTGAGGCGGCACCACCTCTAGACCATATAGGCAAAGTTTTACATCATCCTCGTTGCTTAGATGCCTCCAAACTTTGTTAAGAGCTAAAGCTCAACCTTGTTCTCGGCAACGACATACTATCTTACCACTCATGTATCTATCAAGTTTGATAGTACCTTCTATCGCTAAATGACTTCGTTATTACCCATTAAACTTGAGAAATAGGAACACTACGTTCAAGTTGGGTCTCCATCACCAACGATTCTATTGTAGTTTTAGACCCATGACCCTCGTGGTTTTAACAACCAAATCTCTCGTCAGAGGTTTGGTAAGAGGATCTGCCAAGTTCTTACTCGACTTGACATAGACAACCTTGATGGTACCACTTTCAGTTTGTTGTATCACGAAATTATGTCGCAGACCTAGGTGTCTTGACTTCCCATTATACACTGCGTTGTATACTTTAGATAGTGTGGCCTCACTATCACAGTACATGGGAATTGACGACATAGGATCATCCCAAACACGGATGTCGGTGAGCAGATCTCTAATCCACTCTGCTTCTTTTCCAGCCGCTGCTAAAGCAATGAACTCGGCCTCCATTGTAGAGTGTGCAATGCACATCTGTTTCTTGCTAGCCCAAGAAACAGCTCCTCCGGCTAGAGTAAAAATCCACCCACTTGTGGATTTTGAATCATTTGTCTGATCAATCCAGCTAGCATCAGAATATCCTTCTAGTATTCTGGGAGATGACGTGTATGTCAGTTCGAAAGTACTTGTCCTTTTCAGGTATCCAAGTACTCTACTTACTGCCTTCCAGTGTTCTGTGCCCGGGTTAGCAGTATATATACTGACTCAGTTTGCTTACAGCAAAGGCGATATCAGGCCGAGTACAATGTGTAGCATACATCATGCTACCTATTGCACTCGCATACTCTAGTTGAGCCACAGCTCTCCCAGAGTTCACCTTAAGTTTCACACTTGGATCGAAAGGGGTATTGAACTCCTTGATGTTTAAGTGCTGAAACTTTGTCAGAATTTTCTCTATGTAATGAGATTGACTTAGAGAGATCTGACTGTCAGTTCTCTTCACCTTGATGCCAAGAATGGTATCCACTTCTCCCAGATCTTGCATCTTAAAGTTTGAGGATAGATATTTCTTAGTTTCAGAAATACCTTCTAGATGAGAACTGATGATCAACATATCATCAACATAAAGGCAGATTATCACCGTATAATCTGATTTGCATTTAGTATAAATGCACCTATTAGCACTGTTGTGCCGAAAGCCAAATGCAGTCACAGTGGTGTCAAATCTCTCATGCCACTGCTTAGGAGCTTGCTTCAAACCATACAGAGATTTGATAAGTCTACACACTTTGTTTTCTTGTCCGGGTAACACAAACCCTTCTGGTTGTTCCAAATAAATCTCCTCACTTAAATACCCTTTTAGAAAGGCTGTCTTCACATCCATTTGATGAATGTACAAATCTTTCAATGCAGAACTTGCTATAAGAGTTCTAATAGAACTAATTCTAGCAACTGGTGCATAGGTGTCGAAGTAGTCGATTCCCTCTCTCTGTCTGTATCCCTCAGCAACTAATCTTGCTTTGTAGGCAGAGATGGATCCATCTGGATGATACTTTTTCTTGAAAATCCATTTAGATCCAATGGGTTTCTTTCCCTTGGTAGATCAGCTAACTCCCAAGTTCCATTTCCAATTATTGATTCCATTTCATCATTAATTGCTTCCTTCCACAAAGGAGCATCTCTTGAAGAAATAGCCTCGCTGTAGGTTTTAGGATCATCATCCAAATTAATGGAGAAAATGACATGTTCTGTTGTCACTTTCTTTCGAGTTCCTTCAACCAAACAAGAATTGAAATCTTCCCCATAACTCTTTTCTTTTCTAACTCTAGTACTTCTCCTTGGTTCTTCGATAACCTTTGAGGGTAGAACTGTCTCTCGAGAGGTACTAGGAGTTAAGGTGGGGTTCAAGTTTTCATCATCACTAGAAAACTTGTCTTCGAAAAATTCCACATCTCTGGATTCAATGACTATTCCCGATTCGTCATCCAAAAGTCGGTAAGCCTTGCTATTAGGAGCATATCCTAAGAATATGCTTTTCATAGCTCGAGCTCCGAGTTTGGTTCTCTTAGGATCGGGTGTTCGATAATAAGCAACACATCCCCAAACCCTGAAATATTCTAGGTTTGGTTTTCTTCCCTTCCACAACTCGTATGGACTCTTAGGAATCACATGACTAGTGATCCTATTGTGAACATGACACGCGGTTAACAAGGCTTCCCCCCCACAAATCTTTGGATTTACCTGACTGGTTCAACATACAGTTGACCATCTCTACCAAAGTTCGGTTCTTTCTCTCTGCTAAACCATTTTGTTGGGGAGTATATGGTGAAGTTCTTTCATGTTTGATGCCATTCTCTTCGCAGAATGTATCAAACTCTCGGCTAAAATATTCTCCGCCTCTGTCCGAGCGTAGAATTTTTATGTGTTTCTCACGTTGTTTTTCGACTCCGGCTTTATATATTTTAAATGCCTCAAAAGCTTCGTCTTTTGAGTGTAGTAAATAAACATGCAAATATCGGCTCGAGTCGTCGCAGAAAGTGATGAAATATCTTTTACCACCGCGGGTAAGGATTCCATTCAGTTCACAAATATCTGAGTGGATTAGTTCTAGTAGTGTAGTGTTACGTTTTTGAACGCTTGGAAAAGGTTTCTTTGCAAATTTTGATTTCACACATGTTTCGCATTTTTCAAATTCTTTATCTTTCAATTTTATTAAACCTTTAGTTTGCATTTTTTCAATATTTTTAATATTCGTATGAGCTAAGCGTTTATGCCATAAAGAAATTGAACACGCGATATAATCAAAAGACATAATAGCATTCAATTCAAAACCGATTACATTTTTTCCAGAAACACGACTAGCCCTAGTGCTAGCACTACCAAAACTACCAACACTACCACCACTTTCAATTTCATCATCACTGTCGCTGCTAATATCTATCACTGAAACACCACCATTCACAGACGATTCTTCACCAAAATCTTCATCCAGTTCGAGGCGATACATTCCACCCCTGTTCACCGCACGACCCACATAAATACTGCCACGAGAGAACATCACTTTCAAGTCTTTGATGACCAACTTGAATCCATTTCGGTCAAACTTGTCAGCAGAAACCAATCCCTTTGTGACTCCAGGAACATGGAACACATCATGAAGAATTACCGGTTGACCATTTGCAAAGTTCAATTGCACCGTTCCTTTACCACGAACCTCCACGCCGTGACCATCAGCACATATCACTTCCGTCCCTTCCGGCACAGGTTCGTAAGTGATAAATGCACCTCTATTTCCACTAACATGAACGGTGGCCCCAGAATCCAAAAACCATCCCATACACGCCAAAATGCGTGTGCTGCGTTGGGCAACCATATGAATGTTACCTAAATCCACATTAGCCACCAAATGAGTAATTTCCGCAACAGCATTAGCGGATGGAGGGGCGGATTTTCTTTGATCACACTCTCTAGCATAATGCCCTGTTTCTCCATAAACATGGCATTTACCAGATCTTTTCTTCGCCTGGTTGTTGGATTGCTGCGGTTTCTTAAACACTTGCTTTTTCGGTCCCAATGGCTTCTTCCATTTTTGAGCAGATTTCCCTTTTTGACCAGAACCCCCAGAACCCCCAGATCCCCCAGAACTCCCTGCAGCCAAATGATGAACACTTGTTCCGACTTTACCCCGTTTTTCCCTGTTTCGAGTCTCCTCCTCAATTTGGAGGTGCTTCAGGAGTTCATCCAAGGAGTAGTCCTCGGATTTATGCATCATTCTCTTGGAAAAGTCTTTCCAAGATGGTGGCAACTTTGCAATGATAACTCCAACTTGAAAAATTTCAGGCAAAGGAATGGAAAGAGATGTCAATTTGTTGACCAGAACTTGAAGCTCATGCACTTGCTCCAAAATAGATTTCTCGTCAACCATCTGGAAATCCAAGTACTTGGCTATGAGGTATTTGTTTGTACCATCCTCATGAGCCTTGTACTTGAGTTCCAAAGCCTTCCATATTTCTTTAGGACTTTTCACCTGCGCGTACAAGTCATAAAGGCGACCAGACAAAGAATTCTTGATATGACCAAGGAAAAGATCTTCTGCTTCCTTTCGGTTAAGTCTTTGCGCTTCCAAATCAGTAATTGTTTTCTGATCCACTTCCTTTCCATCTTTAGGGACTGGGTTTTCTGGAATAGGAGCCAACTCAGGATCAAGGACATAGTAAAGTTTCAGCACAATGAGCATGAATTTTACTTTGTCGGCCCATCGAGTATAGTTTTGGCCGTCAAATCTGTCCAGTTTCACGAATTCTTGATTCATGAATCTCAGGTTTGCAGTTGGTAGTTCAGAGTCCATTTTTCTAAAAGTTTAAATCACAAAAAATAAAATCCTTAAGAATGTTGAAAATTGTTTCAATCAAAACAATAAACACGACTTGATTATTTATTATTTACCGAGTTGTTGGTCAAATCAGTTTTGATCCTACGCGATCTAACCGATGTAAGAAAGGTAGAATGAGAGTGTTCCGTTATCGAACAAATTAAAATAACAATACTGTAAATTGTAAAACCAACCTGAAAGTCGCTGAATGAAAGAGAGATTTGCTGCACGGAATAGCTCCTGTCCTTAAGGATTTTACGTCCTATATTGTTGTAAGGCTTCACGTAAATCCCAGGATTTAATGCAGAAATATTCTGAGTTCCAACAGCCATGAAACCAGAAAAACAACACAAAGCTGTGATTAGAAACTAGATTTCGAGAGAGAGGAGGAAGCTACTGATTTTTGGTGTGTTGATCTCCTCAGGTCCTCAGGACCTCAGGTCCTCAGGTGCAAAGTGCGCCTCAAACGCGCCCATTCGCGGAACTCGCGTCTCGCCTCGCCTCGGCGCGCGTGTGGGCTTAGCCATTTCCTTAAACCCCCATAACTTTTGGAAGTTGATGGAAAGCTAAGGCTTATAAACCCACTCATAGTTCTTCCTTCTATCAATGTGGGATAGCCTATACATGCCAACTTGCATATTATAAGCTTACCCACTTATAATTTCCAACAGTGCTTCTCTCTACTAGATTACATAAAAGTGTTATATTTTTCCACCATCCATGTACATGATCTATATCGGTCTAGAGAGATGATAACGAAGAACAATTCTTCGTGGAAGGCGAAGCAATGGGGTGTATGATGGTTTGTTAACAACTTAACATCCTATCAAGTTAACTATTTTCTCGTATCTTTATCTAGGAGTTGATCAAAATATATTTATTGAACCGGATGAAATTAGTGATCAAGTACAATATCGATCCATCTTCTAGGTTATTACAATATTTAACTACCAGGAGCACGTACGTTACATCAGGAACATAATTATATCGTTATCCACAACATCGTTATATCGGGATCATACTTATATTATTATCCACAACATCAGGGGCGGATCCAGAAGAAAAGTTTAGGGGTAACGTTCCAAATTTTTTTTTAACCATAGTTCATAACTTTCAAAAAAAATTCTACCATAATTCATACAATGTAAAATAAGACACATACCTAATAGATGTTTCCTCTTCGGTTTTTGATAGCTTGAAATCGATCCATTACATCATCGTCTTTTACTTTATGAAGAGTTTTTTTTCGACCGCACAAATAAGAGCGTTGTTCAAATACTCATCACCCATTCGATTCCGTAAGTCCGTCTTTATAAGCTTCATTTTTTAAAAACATCTTTCCACGGTTGCAGTTGCAACCGGTAAAACCAATGCTAACTTTAAGACCCGATAAACCAAAGGAAATGTATTATGTTTTCCGGTTTCCACCATTACACGAGCAAGGTCACAAATTCCACCCAAATTCTCAAATTTATCATCTTCCTTCACGGTGTGATAAAAGACGGTGAGATCACCCAAAAGACAACCTCTTTCTTCATTACTAAAATCATTCGGATACATCTCAGAAAATGCCATGATCTTAGATGTGTCAAACTTAGAAAACGAATCACAAGGATTTAAACCGGACATATTTTCTATCAAACTAGTTGATACCTCGTTGAATCGACTTCCAAGTTCTGAAATTTGCATATCTAAAACTGTATTAAAAACTTCAACTTCAAAATGATGTCGATTAGTTATGACATTCTTTCTGTTTCTTTGATTGCCATAACTCTTTGTCATATCTAACATCTCAATTTTGTGTATTTCACAAAAAGATTTGACTTTTTTCAACATATCATCAAACTTTGTTTGTCTAAGTTCATTCAATGCTCGTTTTGCCCCGTTTATCAACTTAGCCGCTTCTAACAAGTCTTGATCTTTTTTTTTGAAGATGTTTTGATAGCGCATTTGTGAGACTTAAGATCTCATCCAACAAGTGCATATAAAACACAAATTTAAATTTCTTAAAGTATGTTAGAATACCTCTTGCCATAGATTGTTGTTGAGCGCTTTCTCCACTTTTTTTAACAAAATCAAGTACTTCAATAACTTCCGGAAATAATTTCTTCAAACTTGTGATTGTTCTATGATGAGAACCCCATCGTGTATCTCTGGCTCGTGCAAGCGAAACCTCTTGGTTCAATCCTTTTCCAGTCACAATATCACCATCATGTATTTCTTTTTCCACCCTTGCTCTTTTTTCCTCCAACATCTTTCGTTTTCGTTTGCAAGAAGCAGAAACCGTATTAACAACCATAGAAAGATACTCATAAAATTCTTTGACAGCGGTATGTTTTTTTGCAACAGCCACAATCACTAATTGAAGTTGATGAGCAAAGCAATGAATGTATTGTGCTGATGGATTATCTCTCAAAATCAAAGCTTTTAATCCATTATACTGTCCTCGCATGTTGCTTGCACCATCATAACCTTGACCCCTGACCTGTGTAAACAAATATACACTATAAGATACATAATATATATCTTTTTATGTAATGAAAGTATGAAACTTATTACTTACTTGATCTATGCTCAATTGGTTATCTGCTAATAAAGAAACAATGGCTTCTTTAAGAGTTGAAGAAGATGTATTTTTGACATGAGCAATACCGATTAAACTCTCTTTAACAACTCCGAGCTTATCAACATATCTAACAACCAATGCCATTTGTTCCTTTAAAGACACGTCACTAGACTCATCTGCTAGCAACCCAAACACATCATCTTTAAATTCTTCACAAATCTTTTTAATTACCTCTTTCGCAAAGCAATCAATTATCTCCTTCTGTATCGATGGGGCTGTCAACTTATTGTTCTTTTTTGCATTTGCTAATGTGTGCTTCCCAATATCCGTGTTGTTCTCACTAATCAACTTTAAAGTCGAAAGAAAAACACCTTTATTAAGAGAATTGTCCGATTCATCATGACCACGAAATGGTAAAGAGTTTTCTAAACAGAACCTAGCACTACGAACAGAACCCATTAATCGAAGCCGATTGGCAATCAATTCTTCCTCACTATGCTTAGCGACTTTCGCTTCATAGGACCGCTTTTGATCAAATATATTGTCACATTTTTGCAACGCCTTATTATGAACACTATTATGTGATCCAATATGATCCTTTAAGGCACTTGGTTTAGACCAATTACAAAATCCTCCACTCGCAAAAGTATCTCTTCCACCTTGATTACCGACAGTTTCACTAAACAAGTAACAACATAAGCAATATGCTTTTTCCTCTTTCGGGCTATACTCTAACCAATCATAAGTATTAAACCATTTCACATTGAAACGTCTCCGACCACTAGAATAAGATGTCCATTTAAAAATATGACCTCGTGGTTGATAAGCCTTTCTAACAAGGTAGGCTCTTCTTATGTCATCTATTTGATTAGGGTGATAACTAACAATAGGCGGTCTATCGGATGGATCCGAAGGAAGAGCATTCAAATCAATAATATTCCGTGTTGAGGGATTAGAAGCCGAAGGAATATTGGAACCAATATTATCATCCTTTTGATTCTCATTAGTGTCAATATTTGGCCTTTTAGTTGGACAAGTTTCACCATCTTCTTCCGGGGCTTTTCTTTTAAACAAATTGCTAATGAGAACTTGCTTTTGCTTAACTTGTGGTTTCATCTTCTTCAATACACCCTAAAATTTCAATAAGAAAACAATATTAGTGATAAAATTAACCCTAACCAAATTCACAATAATCAATAGCATACATTATATAAACTTCCATTATCTTATTTAATAAACAAATTCGTATGTAAAGAGAACAAATTAACCATATTACCAAATTCTTCATACTGAGTTTGTGAGAAGATAATGAAAACGCATATCCCATTATGTCATTATCCTTTTATTTTTTTTATAAATCCAGTAGTCAGATACTCAGATTAGCAAAATAGCAAGAAATTTGGCATAATCACATAAACCCTAAATCCTAAAAATAAGAGGAATAGAGTATACCAGTGGGACTGTCGACTGTGGGAGGTTAAGAGATGATGCGCGGCACAGGGGAAGCGCTGCAGGGGTTTGGGCGGTGGCGCCGGTCGCCGGAGTGCCGGATTTTGCGGAAGGGAGGGCGGGAGCAGGAGGCTGTCGGCGATTAGGGGGATGGGAAGTGGGAACAACAGCGACCTTTTCTTTTGTTTTGTTTTTGAACGGTTTTTTTTTTTAATTTTGTTTTTGACATCCACAATCCCCAATCCCAAAACTATAAAGATTTATTTTAATATTTTCATTTTACCCCCTCAAGTTATAACTTTTATTTTTAAATTTCACAAACTTATTGGTTGTTCGGTTTGAATTAATTAACGGGGGTTTGATCATATCCTCGATTCCTAATGTCGGGATTTCAATAAAAAGGTTCGAGGGGTAGCGTAAAATAATTTAAGGGGTAACGAAAAAATAGTTCCAGGGGTAACGAAATACAAAAAACGTAAAAAAAAAAAATTCCACTACGCGGTGCGAGTTCAGGGGTAGCGGACGCTACCCCTGCCCCCAGAATAAGTCCGCCCCTGCACAACATCGTTGGCCAAGTAGGTGGTGGTGTTCTCCACATACTACACATATGATCTCATTGTTACCACATGACACTTTAAGTCACAAACCTTAGGTTCAAATAACACATAATTAAACACATAATCCTTGTTATTTCAATTAGACACATTATTAACTAAACCTGCGAAATGGAGGACTAACTAGACATGGTGTATTCAAAGGGCATTTAATTAGGCCAATGATACATAGGAAATTTTGATATATTCATAAAGTACACCTCAAAAGTAAATACACATGACATTAAGTCGCTATGTAGAGAAGACGAGCAACAAGCTGTGTCGTCAGCCTTTTTTAAATAGTATCATGTTTAAATTCTACAAAGTGAGTAATATGTAGAATTTAAACATAAAGATAGTGTATCTTTGGTTCCTATTTGGAGCCTTAAATGGAGCATTCCATGTTGCTTTTTTATTTATATTTTTTTTTACACAAGCACTTATAGGTATCACCCAAGGCTTAAATTACTACACCTATGCTCGGTACAGGGCCGGTGTCGAGGATTTTGAGGCTCTGTTCGAGCTAAAAGAAATAGGCCCCATTCGGAAAAAAATTGCAAAATGAAAAAGTTCTTAAATAACGAAAAAGTTAAGTTATAACAATAAACATTAAAAAATTACAGTTTTGAAATGATATTCTTTATAGCAAATTGGTTGATCAAGTCTTCATAATTCATATTCTTT
This sequence comes from Deinandra increscens subsp. villosa, assembly GCA_039602395.1. NCBI lineage: Eukaryota > Viridiplantae > Streptophyta > Magnoliopsida > Asterales > Asteraceae > Deinandra > Deinandra increscens. The sequence goes on from JBCNJP010000003.1 coordinate 9,994,250, forward strand.
AATATTTTGTTCTCGATAGTTATATTATATATAAAATTTTAAAAAATATGGGCCCCCTTAAAATGATGGACCATGTTCCGTCGCACCTCCCGCACATGCTCAACGCCCCCTCTGGCTCGGTAACAAATTTCTAAAACCTATTTTTTATGAACATACCATTTTTGTATTGTTATTCCCGTTTCAAAAAACCCGATTCCAAAAAGCATGTTTATCAACATATATGATTATTTCACATGTAATTTATATAATTTATCTTTTTATTTGTTTGCAATTCAAACAAAAAACTAATACCAAAAAGAATAGCTGGCAAAACGAAGCGAGCACTAAATGAAAATAAAAAGATACATTATGACAAAGATACATGAAGTTGTCTGTCTTCTCCTCACGTATCAGATCCATTTATTTATGTAGTCAAGTACTTAGGATAATAAACCATATTACGCGAGCAAAACATATTATACTTTTTTTGGGGGATTTTTTTTAATAAATATAAGTTTGAAATGATGTTGAAATTAATTAATATTAATATATAGATATAAAACGTCATGGGTAAGGACTATTCTTAAGGTTAGTTAAAGAAGCAAATCGACAGTCTTAACTTTTGTTTTACTAAAACCCATTGGTATGTTTTCCTTCATTTATGAGGAAAGTACAAACGAAGGAATATAGTTTTTGATACGATTAAAATTTATATTACTAAAAAAATACAATGCTAAACCTTATCTTTTAAACTTTAGCCTTTTGTTGACAACTAAGGCCTGTTGTAGTGGACCATACTATCATACAAGAAGAGCAATGTGACAACGTGATCACCTGTGAAACACCACCACTCGTCAAGCAAAAACTATCATTAAAATGGGCAAGATTCCATTTTGATTTTAATTTTTTATAATTAAGTCAATTAACCCGCAAGTGATATGATCCAAATTATACATATAATTTTATGTAGCATTCATGCTTTGATTTGTTGGTTTTGGTTGTGAAATCTTCGAATAATGTACTTATTTGGTTTCTATTTGATTTCACATGCATCCTAGCTTCGGATGGGAAAATGAGTGAAGAATGAAGAAAAATGAGGACATGATGCCACAACCATGACCGTATGTCCCCAAACCACGACCGTGGGTGCTGACCATGACCATAATGACTCTCCATTACAATCATGCCCCGTTTACCCACGAAATTACATTTTGTCCCTTTAAGGCCACCACCATTGTTGTGGCCCTTTACCACGATCGTGCTTACGTATTTGTGTTAGCTTTCGCAGAGTTCAGAGATCAGAAAGTACGTCAGATAGTTGACCACAACCATGGGTCCCCAAACCACGACCGTGGGTCGTGCCCTGTTCAGCCTATATAAAACCAATCAATCTCCATGTGCAAGAGGATATCCATCCACTCCACATCCAAATTTCTTATGTTATTTTTCTTAGTTTTTGTAGTTCATTTCTAGTAGCTTGTAACATCTAGAAAGGATTCGAATTAATCCAAGTGTGTAAGAATCATTGAACATTTGTAATATCTTGACTAGTTATATATTTATTTACTATGGTGTCTTGCTATCATATTACTCATGTTTGCTCTCTTACAATCATGATTGGCTAAATTTCTTTTATCACTTGGGTGAGGATGATCTTGAGGTGACTCATAACGTTCACTATGGTTTGATTTAATAAAGTCCATGGTTAGTAACATTTAGCTATGAACCTCATCCATTGAAGGTAAGCTAACATGTTGAATTAAAATGTTTCTAATTAATCTTGTGTTGGTCGATAAGTAACATGAGAGAGCCATTTATCACAATTTGCATAAATTTTGTATGTCTATGTATGAAAGTTTGATATCATTCAAGGTCTTTGACACTTGGGTGGTAGAGGTTTGGGTTTTTTAATTCTATATGTTTTGTCCAGTTGACTTGCTAGACCTTGACCACAGACTAGTGGGCTGATATTGGTGATGCTAACATGCTAAGGCATGATCATACGTCTAGTGTGTTAGCATTATAGCTCATTGGTTATGCTTATCTTAAAATGCTATGTCATGACTATAAGTTAGTGTGTTGAAATGTGATTGTATGATAATGTGCAGAGGCGTGACCATACGTCTAGTATGTTATTGTACAAACTCATTCATGACATATTTCCATTTGTATGCTAAGGCATGATCATACGTATAATATACTTATTGTCATTTGTCTATACTAGCAAACCATATCTTGACCATAGAATGGAGTGTTCATATCTCAGTTTATTTTGGCATGTAATGGCATTTGCATGTTACATAACTTGATTCTTTATTCTGGTGTTGCGGTGATATGCCTGTGACCATCATATATCACTTTCAATATCATCGAGGGATTCGATTTACCATAGCAGGTGTCGATCTACATTATTATTTTAACCATGAGTTTAGTTGTTCTTCATTCATATTCTATGACATCCTTGGTCAACCATATTGTGGAGAGTCAATGGCAATGTTCCAAACCCAAAGTGATATTAATTACACTTGTTAGATTTCCTTTCTTTATTATCATTATTGCTTATTATTACTTAAGCATTAAAAACCAGAACCAACTTAATTAATTGGATATGATCAAGTGATGATAGATTATTGATAGCTCTCGAATCTTGTGAACGATACTTGGCTACTTATTTTACTATACTATTACACGATAGGTGCACTTATCATTTGTGTGTAGTCGGTATTTATAAGCTGCTATTTTTATAAATAAAAGGCTTAAACGTGTGCAAAATCATCACCATTTTATATACACCCAAACACACATCAACCACCTTAATCTTTTTTTATTAGTAATTTGGATCTGGTAATTATATAAAAATATCCAAATACATAGTACTTTGTAATTTTTTTAACATTTCGACTTAAGCTTTACTAAAAACGTAGTTAGTTTTGATTTTTTTTTTCTTGTAAGAGGTTTTATATTATTTTTGACACAACGACGTAAGGGTGTTTATCGAATCGAATTCGGGTTATTCGAATTTCAAAGTTTTAAAAACCAAATTCAAATTTGAATCGAATAATCATAGTCGAATTCGAATCTATTCGAATAAACCAATTAATAGTAAAAATATTTTCTTAGAAAAAGATAGCTAATATATTAAATTTTGGGGAAATTGCATATATACCCTTGTAAAGTTTAAAAATTACATATATAACCAACCTAAAATTTATGCATATACACTCTAGAAAGTTTAAAAAATGCATATATACCCAACCAAAAAAAAATAATTACATATATCCCTCTGCAGAGTTTAAATATTGCGTATATACCTATTTTTGTTTTTTTATTAAAAATAAATTATATAATGAATATTTTACCCTTAATTACTCAAATCTCATCAATTGTATATATACCATTTTATTTCAAATTATATAAATTGCAAGCATACCCGTCTATTTACTTTGCTCTTCTAGTAGTGTTTTTTTTCTCCATATTTTAGTTATTTTTTCTATTCATGTTTTTTTGTTGTTGTTGTGGCTGCTTGTATAGCAGTTTCCCCTTCTATCAAGTGGCTACATGGAACCTCGGGTGCGAGTCATATCCAGCAGTACCATATTGTTTCGGTTGTTGTACATTGTCGGGAGATAAGCGGGTGCTCACGTGAAGACCTAAATCTGTTTTAAGGGTCCCGGTTTTGACCCGATCCTCAACCATCGCTAACCCTTTAGTCTTTTCCTTGTATTAAGAGGAGTTGGAACACGAAGTGTCAAGAACCGCAGATTCGGTGGTTAGAGACTCACAGACAAAGAAGAGTCTAGACATTCAAGACTTCAAACTTTTGCACTTTCATGACTTAGTTAGTGTAATTTTAAATGTTTATGTAATGTTTATTATGTTTATTTATATTCATTTTGTATTACGGTATTGTACTATTGCTTTCCCAAACAATTTTATTTTTATTTAATAATATTTTAATTAAAAAGTGACCCAATTTACCTACATATAATACATACACACAAATACATAAATCAAATCGTAATTAAAAAGACTCGATTCAAATAAACCAAATAAGAAATCGAATTCCTTATTCAAATGCGATTCGAATTGAATTTGAGGTCGTTCGAATCCGATTATAATAATGAACACCTCTATGACGATGAAGAACACTCGAACAATATAATTTATTTAGAGTGAATTACAATATTGGTCCTTGTGTTTTGGGTACTTTAACATTTTTAGCCTAAAAATAATCGTCTAACATATCGATCCTTGATGTTTCATTTCTTTAACTGTTCTGGCCCCTGAATTATCATGTTTTAACTGTTTTGACCCTTAAAAAGCATGAGTCCTCGATTCAAATAAACCAAATAAGAAATCGAATTCTTTATTCGAATGCGATTCGAATTGAATTTGAGGTCGTTCGAATCCGATTATAATAATGAACACCTCTATGACGATGAAGAACACTCGAACAATATAATTTATTTAGAGTGAATTACTATATTGGTCCTTGCGGTTTGGGTACTTTAACATTTTTAGCCTAAAAAAATTATTTTCTAACATATCGATCCCTGATGTTTCATTTCTTTAACTGTTCTGGCCCCTGAATTATCATGTTTTAACTGTTTTGACCCTTAGAAAGCATGAGTCCCAAGTACGGTAGGGATGGTATTGGTACTATACTGGTACCGGAACCGAATTGGATGAGATGTGGGTACTGAGTTCGGTAACAGATATTTGTGTACCGATTTTGATATCGGGTTTTCGTATGGTACTAGTTTGGTACCCGTTTTGATATTTTCTTCTTCTTACTTAAAAAGTTTAAATCTGAAAATTTTCTAACCTTATATAAGACTTGATCTGGATCAATGGCTAGACGTTTTTTTTTCTTCTTTTCTTAGAGCATTCACAGCAGCTTCTTTATCTTTATCTTTATAAATTGCCCATAAAACACATTTATCCATAAATTTTTAAGACTTTTATAAAACACCCCACATCACATTATGTATCCCTAAAAAAATCCCATATTTGTTTAATGAATTGTTACATTTATCAGTCCCTTATATTTATCCCTTAAAATTTAATGATAATGTTTAAATATAAAGATGCTGATGATATAGAAAAAAATAGATATTTCTTATTTTTTTTTTTAAATTTGAAGTATAAAATGTGATATAAAGATGCTGCCTCGAATCAGAATATAAGTCAACAAGAGGATTTGTAACTGAATCATTGCATTCCATTTTTTATAGTTTATTAGCTTAAGTTTACGAATTGAGGAATTAGCATTCATAAGTATCCCCACATATGACATAAGCGTTCATTAAACTATGTCTAGTTGGAAAATTGGAAATTGTTAATTCACGAGTAAAAGACCCGCACGTTGCTGCGGGTTGAAAATTTTTGTGAACATGTGCGTACATTCAAATAGTACAAAAGTAACAATATTCATAGAAGTTGTTTTTTATAGATAGCAAGTCACATAAAGTTAAAGTTGTTTTCAACATTCTAAAAGAAAGTTACTTCACTATTACATCACAAAAGAAAGTCATAATATATCAATTCTGCTTTAAACTTCATCATATGACATTAGATATGAATAAAGTTTAAGGCGTATTATAAACATAGGATTGATTATATATTTCTTGCATGTTTAATGAGATATTTAAGGTATTTTAAGGTATATTTATTCTATTTATTCTAAATCTTAACATAATCCAAAAATTTAATTGTAACACGCGACCTTAATCGTGAAGACTTTTTGTATGGCTTAAAGCCATTTATCTGCAAAAGTAGCCACATTGATCTTCCCTCTTACTCTTGTTTTACTGTTGTTTATATGGATTTACTCTATGTTTGTTTTGAAGGAAGTTCTTAAATATTTACCTGGTGATTTTGGCTCCTGCTTACTGATTTACCTGTAGGTGTTTTTGGTTCTGCTGCAGCTATTAGTAGCAGCTGCTTCCCTTCCAAATTTGAATCTCATTGCTTCCCTTGCTTCTTACTAATATGCATGTAGGAGTTTGAGTCTTGCTTCATATTGTTTATCTCAACTGATTAGACTAAGAATAATAATCTTACTTGTTAAACAGTATAGTCATGTACTGTTATCATTTCTTTGCTCTTTCAAAACACACATTGTAGTATAGTCATTGTTAGTTCGATCTATATAATGAACAGTTGTTCCTTAACTTTACAAAAATAAAAAACATAAAGAATGTTATCTGACTTTCAAATAGCCGGAATTAAAAGTCAAGGTTTTCTTGGAACATAATTTTATTTTTATAGGTTTCTTTTTCATATCAACAAATTCTAGTTACTGTTTTATGTTTTCTTCTTTAGATTTTGAGATATTTATATTACAGTCGGCTAGTATAAAAAGCACCTCAATAATTCAACTCAAATGATATATATATTAAATCATGCGACATGTACAGTTAGGAACCAAATATGAGCCATAAAATTCATAATTCTGCATATGACCCATTTATAGATAGGATACTCTTCATAAGACCTATTTAGGTACAATGGTATGAAGAAAACTCAGAAATAAGAAAAAAATGACTATGGCATATACCTAACTTTATCGGTTGTAGTCATAGATGTTCATTAGGAAGTGTCTTCACCTGCCATATTCCATACTCCTATCATTTTCAACTTGTAGTTATCCTGCCATTTTTTACATTGAAGTACATATGATTAGTTAGATGCATTGTGTTACGCTTAGAGGAGATACCAAAGTGTGTATGATATACCTTGCTTCACTCTTTGCTAGCTTGACATATTTGATTGCTAATAGTTTGAGCTCCCCACCTGAAAAATAAAGTTTATAAGGTAGAACTACCCGCCTATCTCCATTACTTTTCCTTCCGGAAGTAGCTCAAAGAATTTTAGAACAAATTCGAGTTCGCTTCCTGTATTCTTTTTTCTCTGCAATTCAAAACATCATACTTATAATGTATAAAAGTGATACAGTAAATATATTATCCAGTGAAAGTGGTACTTGCTTCAAAGTTATAGAAAATGAAACAACTGAATGGGTCAAATGAGTGAAAAATCACCCAAAGTGAATCAACTTAAAACCTCTATTACAAAGGACACTCACATTATGCATATAATGGTGATGGCATTTTATAGTAAATTGTGGTACCTGCAAGTTTTGTTATGGCACCATTTTCATGTTACCATTTAATATTAAGTAAATAATAGATAATACATGTATGACAAATAGATGAACCACTAAAACAAATGCAACAAACCATTCAATATAATAATCAAATTATGATTTCATAATACGCACAGGTTTGTATAGTTGACCCACAAACCATTAAACCAAAATACCATGTTCGCTTAACAAAAGAACATCCAAAGTTAATAAATAATAAAATCAAAATACAATGTCTGCAACCAAATAAATAAATCAAAGTCTACACATTACCATACATAATTATCAGGTTATTAAAAGTAGCAAACCTGGGTTTTCAACTAATATTACTAATCAACAAAAAGTGAAACTTGAAGCCTAAAACAAACAAACCTCTGTCAAAGGACAATTAATCTAGTAAAATTAAAACTGATACCTCTGATTGAAAGGGCAACACCCCAAAATTGCAATAAAAAAAGGGAGAAATAACATGAGATAAATTGTAAGAGAATTAAGCAAGAATAGTAGTAAAATTATAAAAGAAATAAGAGCATCAATTCTAGTCTTGGATGAAGTATTAAAGTGTAGGCTCAGATTATTTAGATGTGACAATTCAAGCCATCATGAATGAGGGCGACTCTATGGCTGCAAAAAGTTATTGCCTCGCCAAGGAGTCGACCGAACTCACCATATACTTCCATGAAAAATCATCACTGTCTTGAATTATAAATAGCCAAACTGGGTATAGGAAACCAAAGTAACTCATTCGTCAATATCCCAGCAACTCATCCGTCAATGGGTACAAATGCACAGTAAAGCCACTTAGTAAAAAACTTACAAAATGTAAATATGAAATACCAAATCATTACAGCCACCACAATACTCAAGGGTCGGATCTAGGCAGCAGCAGCAACAACAAACACCACCTGACCACCAGGTAAAAGTCTTCTTAAACCATCATCTAAAACATATGTTTCAGTTTTAGGCTCACATCTGAGTTTCTAAATCATCACAGCCTCCATAGTACTCTTAAGAGTCCATTCTAGGTAGCGGCGACGATGAACGCCACCTGACCACCAGATAAGCAACAACCATCATCCATAGATTTGGGGGTTTTTAGAAACCCTAATGAAGGATTCATCGCTACCAGATGAACTCATCACAAAACACAATCATCAGCCATGGCAGACCACCAGAGTGCAAAGACCACCACCGATCAAACGAACGGCAAAGTAAATCGCCGTCGATTCAACGGAGTAACGCCTTAATGGCAGCCGATTCGACGTGAATCGGCGTCCGGCAACATCATCGTCACCGACAATGGCGGTGGATATGTAAGAGAGAGAGAGAGAGAGAGCCAAAGGTGTAAATCGTTAGAGAGATGTCATCATCCATCGCCACAACCACAAATAAGAAAAAAACGCGTCCAACGGAATAATCTCAATTGTGAGACTGACAATTTAGGGTAAATGATATAAAACCCTAATTCATGAAGGATTCATCGCTACCAGATGAACTCATCACAAACACAATCATCAGCCAATGCAGACCACCAGAGTGCAAAGACCACCACCGATCAAACGAACGGTAAAGTAAATCGCTGCCGATTCAACGGAGCAACGCCTTAACGACAGCCGCTTCGACGTGAATCGACGTCAGGCAAAATCATCGTCACCGAAAATGGCGGTGGATCTGTAAGAGAGAGAGAGAGAGAGAGAGAGAGCCAGAGGTGTAAATCGTTCCGGCGACATCATCGTAACCCCATGGCGGTGGATCTGTAGGAGAAAGAGTTTGAAAGATGTATATTGTATGAGAAGAGAGAGATAAATATGTGAGACTAAGAGATGTCATCATCCACCGCCACAACCACAAATAAGAAACAAACGCGTCCAACGGAATAGTGATGTCATCATCCACCGCCACAACCACAAATAAGAAAAAAAACACGTCCAACGGAATAGTCTCAATTGTGAGACTAACAATTTAGGGTAAATGATATATAAGGGAATTTCATGAAAAACTAAGCACGAACATCTTCACCCATTTTCCGCCTTCCTCGAGCTCGAAGTAATATAATTTACTAATAGTTTTAAAATAATAGGGTAAGATAGTCATTTCTTATTTTTTAAATTGTTGTAATGAAATGGGTATGTCTAATATTTTAACTAGTTTTGAAGGACATATATGATATTTTAAAATTTACTTGGATATATATGACATGAGAAATGGTAAAATGGAAACCCTCTTGAGTGGAGGAAACCGTGGAACCATTTTTTAATCGAGGCCATATTGGGGTCAAAAAATCCGTTTTTTTTTTCAAATTTTTCTCTGGTGTTTTCCTAGGTTATAGGTTACACTTAGGTGGAAAAAAAATAAAATAACGCCGAGTAGTTTTTTTTAAATGTCTTGTAACGTATGTAACATTTCGCTGTTTATAAATACAGTGAATGTTACATATGTAACATTTACTTTTTTGATATATATATTTTTTTAAATCTGTTAGGCGTTTTTTTTCCTTTCATTTAAGAGTAGTCTATAACCTAAAGAACCAACATAAAAAATTGAGAGAAAAAAAATTGATTTATTACCCGTTTTTGAAGAGTTCCATGGTTTCGTCCACTCAAGAGGGTTTCCATTTTAACCTTCCCCTATATGACATTTCACAAGTTTACAAGGGTATATATAAAGTTTTCTCATAACTAAAAATAAGTATATCATAATCCAATGTTCTAAAACTGGATTTTTAAACCAGGCCGGACTTGTGCCAAAGAGGTTCAACCGGTTGACCCGGAATGTCGAACCAAACTTACTATTAACCTGTAAATTTATAATATACACTTTATAAGTTTTAACGGAAAAACATGCAATCATAAGGATTCTGTTTTAAACTTTTAAAGAAGCTAGAGAGATGACAGAAATGAAGATAACTTATCTTGAATTGTATTGACAGAGAGAACTCACCCGTATACGAATAGTCGATAAGTCTAATTTATTTTTAGTTTTTAGTGTGAGTGCGTGACTTAAGTTTTATAAAAACCGGTTCAATTAGTTGTCCGGTTTCGGGTTTCGGCCTGTTGAACCGTAAAAACCGCCAGGTCAAAAAGTAGCTTGGAGTTAGACTAAACCAGACACATCCAATCTGACTTAGCCTCCGATCGCCAATTCTCTTTTGAATTGAAATGGATTAATGATTCCAAATCACAAGGCCAAAATAATAATTTACCCCTTTATTTATTAAGTCAGATTAATTTTATTTATTAAGTCAGATTAATCTTGTATTTTACTTTAGTTTTGTTTGTTATGTAATATTTATAAAGAGTAAACTGTTATAAATCAGATATATTTCTCCCTTTTCTTTTCCCTGACAGTTGTTCACTTTTCTACATGACAGTTATGTATGTGTGTATATATAGATATTATAATGAATGAAAAGCTCTCTCCGAGAATTCTTTCTCTCGAACACTATTTTTTTTACGTTATCAGCACGATTGATTCTACAATCATCTAACCGCTGAGGAATCTTGAAGATTATTCATATTACGGATTCAACCATTCAGGTTCTCTATCTTAATTGTTTTTTTTTTGTTCTCTTCAGTTTGGATACAAGTGTAGATCTGTTACACACCGACAACAATCAATTTCTGGAATTAATTTTTTTTGTTGAATCACACTTGAAACAATCAATTTCTCAAATTAATTCCTGAAAAAAAAATCAATCCGGGTATAATTAAGTGTTGTAAATAACAAAATAGAGGAATCAAATAGGAATTATGATTCTTTGAGGAGTTAGAACATGTGACATAAGTTTTCCTTTTAGAAAAGATACTCTAGATTTAGATTAGAAGTAGGAGATGAATTTATGTATGAGATCTGTGTTCAAAATCTAAGATTGAAATCACCATTACAAATCAGACGGTTTCTACCGTTCAAATCAAGATAAAAATCACATTCACAACACACATACACAAACCTCGGGCTATTTCTTTCACCCAACAGATCGTTGAACTAGAACACATTTTACTTTTTATGTATCATTTCTGTGCATGCACTCTTCTAGAGTTTTAGGTATGTAATCATTTCCGTTTATTACATCCGTTGCTATAGCATATGCAAATCTATCATCAACACGTGTTTCATTTCGGTTCCACATTATACTACTTTGTACATAATTAATAGAGATCTCTTTTTCATTCGGTACCGGTGATTCTTCAGGAATCTCACTTTCCTCTAGAATTATATTAGTCACTTCTGGGACATTTACCTCTTCTGGGGTTTCATTTATGATATTTTCGGAGTTTTCACCAACTGCATTATTTTGCTCTTTTCGTTTTCGTGGGTTCTTATCTTTGGAACCGATTGGTCTCCCACGCTTTCTTTGTATGGTAATCGCTTCTGGGACTACTTCAATTCGAGCAGGTGCATTTGATGCTGGTATATGTGACTTTGTCACTTTATTTGTATCCGTGAATGCATCTGGTAATTCATTTGCTATTCTTTGTAGATGTATAATCTTTTGGACTTCAGATTCACATTGAGCAAAATCTCAAACAGGTTACGTATTTACATATGGTGGTACAGCAATTTCTTGGAAGTCTACAAAGCAAACTCTTACAGCAACTTCATCAAATCATGCTGAACTGATAGCACTATATGATGCCGGTCGAGAATGCGTATGGTTGCGGTCAATGATTAATCACATACAAGAAGCATGTGGATTGGAACAAATAAAGAAGAATCCAACGATCATTTATGAAGATAATGCTGTCTGCATAGCACAAATTAAAGAAGGTTATATCAAAGGAGACAGGACAAAGCACATTTCACCTAAGTTTTTCTCAACATACGACCTGCAGAAAGAAGGTGAAATAGATGTTCGCCAGATCAAGTCAAGTGAAGATTTAGCCGACCTGTTTACAAAATCTCTACCAAGAAGCAGTTTTGAGCTACTATCACAGAGGATCGGACTCCGTAGACTGAAGGATGTTAGTTAGATTGTGGGGGAGCATTATACACGCTGTACTCTTTTTCCCTTGACTAAGTTTTTTCCCACTGGGTTTTCTTAGTTAAGGTTTTTAACGAGGCAGCATAACTGGTCCAGTAGTACCAGTTTATATTATTTGGTCCTGAAGTGCCAATTTTAACATCATCCTGAAGTATGTTGTTAATAGTGTATAATGTACGATAATATATATTTGAGGGGGAGTGTTATAAATCAGATATATTTCTCCCTTTTCTTTTCCCTGACAGTTGTTCACTTTTCTACATGACAGTTATGTATGTGTGTATATATAGATATTATAATGAATGAAAAGCTCTCTCCGAGAATTCTTTCTCTCGAACACTATTTTTATTATAAACATATTATTTTTTATTAAAAAGTAAAGAGATTGGTAAACTGATTCATTACACAGGTTGAGTAGTCGGTTTAAAGGACTTTTAACCTACTAGTATTTAGGTATTTAATAAGGCTTTGCTTCTCTAGAAGTTGAAGGTTCAAGTCCCACAAATGATATAAAATCGCTGTTAATAACATAGGTTCAGTGGAGTGGAGTGAAGTGGAATACAATCTGATGTGATACTAATATAACACTGAGTATAACGGTAAAAGAAATGGTCCAAAATAACCGAAAAAACCGAATTTAGTGGTTAGGGGTGTGCAAGAATCCGAAAAAACCGACTCGAAACCAAAATAACCGAAAGACCAAACAGAAAAACCGAATCTAAATAGAAACCGACGATTTTGGATTTAACTTTTCTAAAATCCTAAATTTGGATCGTTTTCGGTTTTAGCTAAAACGAAAATCCGAAAAAACCGAACCTGTCCAAACAGAAAAACCGATCATTTTAGATTGAACTTTTCTAAAAGAAATGGTCCAAAAAAACCGAAAAACCAAACCAAAAAAACCGAATCTAGTGGTTAAGGGTGTGCAAGAATCCGAAAAAACCGACTCGAAACCAAAATAACCGAAAAACCAACCCGAAAAAACGAATCTAAAAAGAAATCGACGATTTTGGATTGAACTTTTCTAAAATCCTAAATTTGGTTCGGTTTCGGTTTTAGCTAAAAAGAAAATCCAAAAAAACCGAACCTATCCATTTAATTATTGAAGGATTTCAAATTTTAACATATTATTCATAATCATTAGGTTTGTCAATGAAAAATATGAAAGTAGGAAAACGTAATTAAGAATTACAACTGGTTATTATTAGGTGTTTAACTTTACTAATCGCAAATCTTCAATTCTTCATCCTCAAAAACCTTTATTAGAATACCAATTCTTCATTAAGGTTCCTAAGCGCCAATCGTTTAAGTGTTTGAGATTAAATCGTTAAAAATTTGTTGGATTGTGGATCGTTATGTAACATTATGGATTGTCTGAGTATTTGAGATTAGATCGTTAAGTATTTGTTTGAGATTGGATCATTTTTGTAACGCTATGGATTAAAGTTTAATTTTATATGTTATTGATAGTTAATTAATCTATAATTGAAAAATAAGTAGACTCAGATTTAATATTATTAGTTTTTTTTTCCAGCCCAAAAATTTATATGGATTTGAATTCGAAAAAACCGAATCCAAACCGTAAAAAGTCGAAAACCGAAATCCCTTAAACTGAAAAAAACCGAATCCGAAAGGATTTGAAAATTGTAAAAACCGAAGTTCGGTTTGGATTTGGTTTTAGCCAAAAACCGATCCAAATCGATCCATGCACACCCCTATTAGTGGTAACAGGCAAGACCTCTTTGGTGAACAGTGGCGGATCTTGAAATTTTTTTCGTGGGTGACCGAAAATTAGTGGTGACCATTATTAGTATATAATTTTTTTTAGTGGTGACCGACAGGATATATATAAAAATTTTCTTCGTAAAACAAGTATATATAAAAAATTTCTTCGTAAAACATGTATACTCGGTACCTCTGAACGAAAAAACTGCAGTGACCGAGGTCACTGCTGGCACACTATAAGAATCGCCCCTGTTGATGAAGACTAAGATTCAAGCCTTAGCAATGTTATAAAAATTTTATGGAATAATAAAACTTCTATTAAAAATAGTAAAATTATTTCCGTGTACAACATATAACTTACAAAATAAAAAAATATTTTAGCATGAATCAAACAAAGTTGATGTAGTGGCTAAGTTTTTTCCCTGTGGTTGAAAAGACCTAGGTTTGAATCCCACTCACACCAGTTTGTGAGATTTTGGTGGGTAATGAAGGATTGAGCCTTGTGCTTGATCCCGAATCACAATGAAGGGTTTACGGGTTTTTCCAGTTCCCGTCCGTTGATGCAAATGGGAGGCGCCCCTGAGTTCCCAAACTTGAAATAGTGAATAAGTACATGATAACTAGTCCCAATATACCGCTAAACTTGTTGTAAAATAAATTATTTTAACATGAATTTTTGGGGAGGTGAGGAAGTGGAGACATCAAATAGATTTGGAATATGTTTGATCGGAAGTGAGAAGCACGATATCATAAGCTTCTATAGTAAGGACACGTAAACTTTGTAATGACGAAAGCGGTGACGTAAACGTTGCGTGAGCGTGCAATTACAGAGACTATGGAAAATAATGTTTATGCTTTTTGAAATTTCGACCCTTATACATTTATTACTTTTTCATTTACGTCCCCTTATTGGTATAATTTTTTTTAATCTTTATCTAGTGTACATAATTACGTCTTAAAAGTATTTTATATTATGCTGTAGTGTGTGTATATATATATATATATACATACTAGATTAGAAACCCGTATACTATACTGGTTGAATATAGATTCAAAATATGAGATAACTAATCAGATTCAAAGTAGAAAAATCCTAGGTGGACACCTTAAAAAGAAGCCATGTGACATCCGAGTTAGTACTTTATTAGATGTAGAGATATCGAAAACATATCTATATATGATTAATTGTTTTTCAATGAATTCAATGAAAAGTGCTAAATTTTAGTAAGAATCATAATATATCACTTAAACAAACAAGTTACCCGCCCGATAAGAAAGTTAGATCATTACTATCAAACTATACTTAGGTAGTATTGTGTATATATGTATCAATGGAGGGTGAAATGTAATATGTCATTACGTTGGAATTAAAAATAACATGTTTAATAGCACTTCGAAATGAAATGGACTTTACATAAGAAATTTGATTTCTTCAATTTCTAAAGCTTTTTATTCCTTACGAAATCGGTGTTTTTATATTCTTTTAAGTAACTGAATGAAAATTTTTATTAAGTTTGATTTTTTTTTTCTTAAAACTTTTATGAAAACCAAAAAAAATGAAAATTAAGACTAAAAAGTAAAAAAGGAAAAAATAGGAACAAAAATGTAAAAATGAAAACAAATAAAAATATAAAAAAATGAAAAAAACAAATAATATAAAATAATAAAAATAAAAATGAAAGTAAAATAGAAAATAAAAATAAAAATTAAAAAATAAACTAAAAGCATTAAATTAAAATATTTAATAGAAAATAAATCAATAATTTAAAAAGTTAGAAGTATTAAAAATTAAAATTTTAAATTAAAAACTAAAAAATAAAAATATAAACATTTTTTTTAAACATCAAATATATTGAACCCCAAAGGAAACCGATGACTGCCCTAGCAAGGCATTAGAACAAAGCCGACTCAAACAAAGACAAACTACACCATACTACAATTGACCCAATCGATCCTTTTCCTACTCCTATTCTCAAACCACACTTTACACAAACATTTTATATCACTAATAACCTTAGTAACCGAAGGTGCAACCCCACGAAACACCACATTGTTACGCATTTTCCATAAGCCCTAACACGTTGCGAGGACAATGCCATGGATCACCTCCTTCTTTGCTTGCCCAATACTCCTGTCCAAGTAAAGTTGCAGCAGATCATCCACCGAGAAGGCGATGACATCAGGGATCTTGCACCAACCTGCCATCCACTGCCATATCACTGAAGCAAACATACAACAGATGAATAAATGAGTCATCGATTCGTTGCTATCATGACACAGCTTACACTCGGAAACAATATGAACATTCCTCCTCAAGAGGGCATCCGCCATAGCCATCCTTTCTCATTCGCATATCCAAGTAAAAAGATTAACTTTACTTGAAACCAAAGAGCACCATTTCAAAACAAACCCGGGCCCCACCAATATTCTCTCTTATCAGCAGCCGAGCCCCTTTAGCCGCATACCCCATATCGTCACTTCCTATCCAGGTCCACCTCCCATTCGCCGCAACCATCCAGTCTTCCATTCCCTCCCCCCTCAATTGCAACCTATTGTTAGTCATAATATATATCAAATTCAAATGAAAATGTATATAAAATTGTATTTCGTTAAGTCGTTTTTACTAACTAGTAAATAACATGAAACAATTATTTGTTTCATTTCTATAAGGTAACCAAGTAGGATTGGATAATGAAATAGTAATTTTTTTTTAATTTTTTTTTTACATTTCATTCTCCCGATCATTCAATTCATTCGTCAATTCTATTTCATTCAATTCATTACATCATACAAAACATATATTTAGTGATCTTTCACGTTATAGAAGAGGTAATGCTTATGTGAGCAATACCTAGAACTTTAGGTCATGACATATGTCGTCTCATTAGATTCTATGATTCACCACTTACAGTTTTAAGAAGAGTACTAACATGTTTTCAACTCTTTCACACACACACACACACTCTCATACACGTATTTAAGTGTGAAGGTATATAAAATAAGGTTACACAATTAAGTTTTAAATAGGATTTTCACCAAATGACCAAACTACATGTGAATGTAAAGTATACCTATTGTATGAAGCACAATTATCGGTAACACTCAAATATTAATCTATTTACACGAAATCTTCTGATAATAAAGATGTCTATATCTAGCCAATAAAATTGAGTGAACTGAATGCTTCAACAATAAAATTATTTAGAACTATCAGAAACGCATGAAATGTGTACCTGCCGTTTAAAAAAAACAATGTTTATTTATCTATTTTTACTTTTTAAAAAATTTTATATCCCTCTTCTGCTATTTTAAAATTAGAAAGGTATAAAAATCATATGCATGTGTCTATATGTATTTAGTCTGATGCCAGCCGAGGCACGGTTAAGACACTCGTGTCTGGCCGGAGTAGGGTGGTGGGGCTCCTCATAGAGGAGTGGCAGTTGATACTGCGTTGACATTTGCCGTCCAAAAAAAAAAAATTATAAAGTAACCTTAAAATGTTAAATCTAAAAAAATCTAGTAAATTTGTATAACATAAACAAAATTGTTCTTAGTGTAAATAAATTTGAATCATAGAATCTATATAACAAATATCATATTTTTCTGTAGTTATTTGACACTTCAAAAATATATTTACATATAATGTCACATAATCACACATATATTACGTGTAATTGTTTACACTTATAAATCTAGTAAAAAATATATATTAAAAATTAAAGTACATACATAGCAAAAATTATCTCAAAAACATTTTGTTAAAACATAGGGGCATAAAACGAAATTGTGTGATCATTTTTTTAAGGCCTAATAAGTGGCCTTTTGTGTACGTGTGATAACCATCATTCCCCTTCCCCTCATCACTCACCATCGAAAACAAGTTGCAGTTCACCTATTCCTTTCATGGATCAATGGTGGGCCCCCCTAATCTCTCTATAAGTCTCACTCGAGGACTATATATATAGGTTGGTGGTGGCGTAGGTAAGTGTATTTTCAAGGATTTCTACAATACAAACATTTTGGATAATATTAAACTTATATTTGAGTGTTAGTTTTGGGAAGAAAAGATGGGAAGACAGCCATGTTGTGACAAACTAGGGGTGAAGAAAGGGCCTTGGACCGCCGAGGAAGATAATAAACTCATCAACTTTATTTTGACCAGCGGCCAATGTTGTTGGCGAGCTGTTCCCAAGCTCGCTGGACTGCGGCGCTGTGGGAAGAGTTGTCGCCTCCGGTGGACCAACTACCTTCGACCTGACTTGAAGCGTGGTCTATTGACCGAGTCGGAAGAGCAACTTGTTATTGATCTTCATGCTCGTCTTGGCAATAGGTAAATTTGATATCACTCAAAATTTTCAAGAATTGGTGATCTTTGTTCATTCAATCTTGTGTTTTTTATATATACTTTTAAAATTGTGAAATTATGATTTCCAGAAACACATATGACAAGATGATTCTTAATGATAAGACCATCTTTTTTGTCTAATTTAATTACAAATTTTACATTCAATTAAAAAGTTGATGAAATCATTTCTTATCTTTAACATAAAGTAATCGACTAGCAAGAAGCTAAGTAGAAGAAAAGAAAACAATTACAAAGCTATGACTGAGCTGGTTTTTAATCCACTCTATCTGGTTCAAGTTCAGTCATCCTACTATCAAACCAAATAAAAGAATATAATGAACCACAGAATCAAAAATAAAGTTTCCTTCTCGCTGTTTTTTCTAAAAAAATATCGTTTCGGGCGAGTTCTTCACACAATTTTCTTTTACTGGAAATAAGAGTAATGATGAAAAAGAAATATTGGAATATTATTTTATAGTAATTATATAAATATTGCTTATGGCCGACATGTTTCATGGTAAAGCTACGAAGAAATTATTTTAGTGCCTGACTTTTATTGGTCTATTTTCACATATTTTTGACGTTTTTTTTTTCAAAGAAAAAGCAACACACTTGATGTTCCTTATATCTATTTTGTGGGTCCGGCAGATGATTTGTCACGCTCTCAAAATATAAAAACAGGATACTGTAAAAGATAAAATTCTAATACTTTCAGCTTATTTATACATGCAAACATTTTTATAACACTTATCATAAAAGTGAAAAAATTTATATAATAGAACTATTATTTTAATGAATAATGAATGAAATAAAAGAAAACAAACAAGTTCATATTTACTTAGGATGTCATACAATGTTAATAAAAATTATTGGTTGTTTTTTAGGTGGTCGAAAATAGCAGCAAGATTGCCCGGACGTACAGACAATGAGATCAAAAATCACTGGAACACACATATAAAAAAGAAACTCATTAAAAGAGGAATAGATCCTGTTACTCATGAACCACTTCAAAAGAAAGATGAAGACAAAGAAATATCATCCTCTCCTAAAGAAAACTCCCCACAATCTAAAGTCAACAATCATTCACCACCCATGGAAAGCACCAATGTCACGGGAAGCTGCGAGGAGAATTCAAGCTCCTCGCAACATGAAAATTGTTCAACTTTGAGTGGTGAGCCTGAAAAACTATTTGAAAGCCTTTGTGAAGACGAAAAGTTGCTAAGCTATCTCTTAGGTGATGATAATCCTCCACTGGTCGATTTAACAACGAGCTGGGAGTTACCAAGCAATGCACAAAATTTCAATAGTGGTATCGATGTGTTAACCTCGTGGGATGATTGTGCTACATGGTTATTGGATTGTCAAGATTTTGGAGTTCATGATTTTGGGTTGGATTGCTTCAATGAAGTGGACATGAGTATCTTGGACACCTTGGAGACAAACAATAAACAACAAAAGTGAAGTTACTATGGTTCTAAGGGCTAGAACTATGCATGTTGGTTTTAGGATCTCATTGGCTCATGATAGTTCCTGTAGGTCCAATGAGTTTATATCGTTGTCTTGATTTGTTGTCATGTCACATTCAGACGATTCCCCAAAGAGATGGATATTTATGATGGTAGAAGAGACCTCAAGTCTTAAAAGGAGTTCTCTCACCATCTACTAGGTAAATTATTAAAACAAGCCAAAAGTTTTAGTTACTTAGAAAAATGATAAAATAGGAACAAATGTGAAATATCAAGAACTTATAGGGTGTCTTTGTAAATAATGGAAGTTCTTGTATATGTCTTCTTTTGTTCATAAACAATGTTGCATTTTTCCAGTTAATATTAGCTTTTTTTCCTTAATTATGTACATCATTTCAAATGTTATATACCGCATGTAAAGGTTAATTGATATGTAGAGACAGTTAATAGGAGATTGATCATAGGATTCAATCCCATCCCTTATTGATTTACTGTATATATATAGATACAATCCATTCACCTATTTACATCTAAAATCCTTATAAATATGGACATTTGCATAATTGTGTACACAGTACTAGAAAAAGGACATTTAATGACGCACAAACGATGACGCGTAATTTTGTGCGTCATAAAATTTCTGTCAAAATGAAAATAAAACACGAAGGACACTTATTGAAATTGCACGTCGTCATCCGACTCCGTCACTTTACATTTTTCATTTCCCACCCTACGAAAATCAATTCCCGCTCCAAGCCCTAATCTCTCCCTCTCCTTCTGATGTATCACTTCATCTAATTCAGTTCCCGCTCCAAGCCCTAATCTCTCTCCATTCTCTCATCTCTCTCTCCATTAAACCACCGAACCCAAGGCGACGATTTCTCCAACCCTGCTGGTGTGCCGACGCTCCCGCCATCGCCAGGATTTAAGCCAAATCCGACTCCTCCACTCGATGACAACCCAGATGTGGCACGGATTCAACAAATTTTGTTGACGCGTTGTCGCTTGACAACCCAGATGTGGCGATTTCTGATGATAGGTCTCCGATTGAAGATGTGTGCAAGGGATTCCCACCTTCGTCATTGGATGTTTGCAAAGGAGTCATCGATGGTTGTTGATGGATTTGGTGAGTCTCTAACCCGCAATACTCGTGCTGCGAAGTGAAGGCCGTCATCTAAAACTGTTGAACGCCAAGAACCCGCGTGCTGCCTCTTCCTCTCGGCTCAATCGGTGATTGTTGATGGATTTGGTGAGTCTCCCAAAATTGATCAATTCATTTAGATTTATACTAATAAAGGTCTTGTTCTTGATTCCAGCAGGGGTTTTCAGTTTTTGCATGCTTTGTCTTTCTGTGGTTGAATCTCATATGCACAACATTCGTGTAAAATTGTGTGGCAAATTTTGATATTTGTAATGTTTCATTATCCATGAGTCCCGATTATGACATTCCTGGCATGGACACATACTCTTTATTTTCCATTATGATCTGCTTTGTTTTATAATAGTTATATTTTATTTGATGTGTTTTGTTCATAATGCTTATGAGGTGACAATGTATGGACTGAAATGGACTATGCCTTGTTATTCAATTTTGGTTATAAGTGGCAATCACCCCTCAGGTTACATCAAAGAAACAATGTTGAGAAACTATTAAGTTTCTGAGCTCTTTATACAGTGCTTGACACCTCAAAGAGCTGATGCTAGCTTATGATGTAAACAAGAGTGCTTTTGCTACCGGTCCGTTGCCCTTTGAGTGAAACGAGTTTGCTTTTAATATCACTTAGCAGAATGGGTATTAATTTTTTTCTAAATAATTTATGCTTGTTTATTAATTTATAAAAATTCATAGACTTGTGATGTTGTTGATATGTTTCATTTGGAGAAGGAATGTGAATTCATAGTCACAATTAAGTTCACGGCCAGAAAAGATCTTTCCTATCCAAAAGAGTTTCTTAGTGGTAGATAGCGTGACATTCCACATGAAACAATACAGGCTCTTGATGTTGTGTTAAGGGAATCGAATTCAGTAGGGTAACATATTTTTTTCAGTTTCATTTTAGGGTTATTGGTTTATATACCCTTTTAATGTGATTCTATTGATATATTATGAATTGCAGCCGTGAAGTAGTTAGATGGTCGTTGTTTAGCATTGAATTTGACAAAGGTGTCCGTTGTTTAACTCCACTTTTTTAGCTTATGTTTTACATGGATCTGTCCTGGTTCTGCCCCTATATGGACAGGACCCATAGTGAGTTTTCTGTTCTAACTTATTTCTTGGTTCTGCCGTTTTGTGCATTTAATTATAGATGCTAAGGTTTATGCTAACAATACTATTGTTGTTTCTTATGGGTCAACCGCTCTATTGCCATTGGGTGAAATAACCATGTTATCTCCTTTGCGGATGTTTTTAGCACTCTCGTTGCTTCTTTAGGTGTGGTAATAGGGAAAAACAGTGCAGCTGATTTCCAAGCTCCATGGAGAACAACCAAATATCCCAAAGAAGTTTCTCAATCGCATTGGTACAAAGGTGTTCTCCCTCAGATGGTTTTAGCAGGATTTTGCCATTCGGTGTCATTCTCATTCAGATTTCTTACATACACCACTCTCCTCCTCCAGTAGCTTGTACATATCAAAGCGAATCTCATGAAACTTATCTATTTCCGCCACGACGACACTGAAAGCGAATTGGATAGTGGTAGATCAAAGGGTTTTGGCTTCCTGACTTATGGTTCGATGGATGAGGTTAATAAAGTTGTTGATTCACTGGATGGCCTTGTAAGTATCTTGTTTTGTAACTTTCGTCTTATTTTCTTTCATACTATTGTTTCTTGAATCTTGTTATAACATGTTGTGCAGAATGTTGATGGTAGAAATATGAGAGTTTGTGTTGCTGAAGCTCGGCAAAAGCCTCAGTTTTAAACGATTTTTCGTCCAGTATTGCTAGTGTATGTTTAAGAAAAGTTATTTGACCATGTAGACAACAAAGAACAAAATTTCAAGAAATATGCCTTTATTTGTATTTTGTCATCTATGATTGGTTTTGTTTGTTAGCTTTTAATATATCCTAATAGAAAAGGATAAACAAGTTATGAAACACAAGGCTAAGGATCTCATATTGAGATTAGCATCCTTCAAAATGGTCAGCAGTATTCCATCTCTTGGTATACTAATATCTACCCATCGCCTTTCGAAATTTCTGCAAGTTTCAAGCTGATTAATGTGTGTTTTATAGGTTTATTTTTGAAAGTGTATGCATCGTTTATCAGTAATTTCTGTGTAGTCATGAATTCAAGCTATGATCATGTCCAGTTTTAAGTCAGTTGACTTTTTCTATCAAGTTCAGTTGCTAAATCAAGCAGTCATTTAAGTGACCGGAGAAAAATGGAAACAAATTCACCAAAAATTTCCAGGTATGTGAAAAAGCATCACATTTGATCACAAGAGCTTTGTTTCTGATTCTTGTTTATATTCTCAGATTTGAGATCGAGCAAGCTCCTTCTCTGAAGAAGAATCATAGGCTATAAGTCAAAGCCTCACCTGAGTGTTCTCTGAGGATTATAAAAGTTATCCATGTCGACTTCTTTTCATATAAACGAGATAGGTAATGGGTCAAATGGGTAACTTTTGGCATGGATTGAAATGGGTCAGGTTGACCTGAAAAACTTTTTATCCTAACCTTTTTTCGTAACATTTAACCTTTAGGAGGTTACTTTCGAGTTTCGACCTGTTTCCCTTTAATTTGACGGGTTTCAACCATTACAAGCAAACTTAAACAATTAAGGGTGCATGCAACCTAAAACAAGATCTATGTTTTCAGTATTGAACCTATAACTATGAACATAATATGAACCCTAGTAAACAATAAAATAAATAAATAAACTACTAAGACAGATAGAGTTGCATACCTCTTAGTTGTTATAGTAAACAACTATAGTAATCCTTCTTGACTTCAAGGAAGCGAGCACCACAAACATCGTGCCTCTGATGGGATCACACCCAAATACTCGAAAAATAATATTTAACTAAGGTGGGATGAACTATAAGGAGTTCTTCCACAAGGAGGAAGAAAGAAGGTGGCGAATACTCAAGCCCAATGAGCGAATTGGAATGAACCACCAAGGCCCTTATTTATAGCCTTGGATATTCTCCTTAGTTTATTTATCCTACCAATGTGGGATAGAGAATTTCGAAATTCCCTTGGCAAAAAGGAGGATTTTGAAATTTCCCATGTGGGATATAATTTTTTTCCCAACTAATCAATTATTGATTAATTATTATTCAATCCTTCTATTAACCAAACCGTTAACTAGCATCCTAAATAGTTTCATTTAATTATTAACCATAATAATTAATAAACTATTTTTCCCTTTTCCCTTATTTATTAATTCTACTTTTATCGAGTCTTGTGGGCAACCCAAAAGGAGTATGCTGCTATCAATTATAGTTATGGACTTAGACACTTAATTCAACAGTCTCCCACTTGGATAAGTCTAATAACTATAACTTCCTAACCGTTCAGCAAATTGTAGCTTCCAATGAATGCTTTTGGATTCTGACCTAGTCAGTAATGTGTCCTATGATAAGAGATCATATAATCCTTCGTTCTACAAGATATCATTCGAACATGAGACATGGAATATAATCAATCTCACTGTCCAGTACTTTGTTTCCTGATTTCCGATTTCTAATGACATAGAACTTCCAATTGAACACATCAATTCAATCCTGGCCGGGCCCGGCACTATAGGTCAACATCAAATCACCGAGGGGCCCAAAGATGTCGCTTTTTCCCGTTAGGGCAAAAGGAACGAATAAACTTCGACTTATATGCTTGCACCATCTACTCATTAAATCATGCACACCAACACGATTTATAGCATCAAGTTACTGATGAGTTTACGCATCATCAATGCGCAACTGACTTGTAAACCATAACTCATATATCTCCGTTTAAAGATTATAAGATATTATCGACTCAGAATTACTCGTGATAAATTCCATGAAGTAATTCTCTGAGTGTGGGTTAATCCAATACTTAAATCTCCATTTCGAAGTACTCATGAACACTGCAACAATACAACCGCTATGTCTAAAACTCCTTAGACAATCTACAGTTCCATTCATGACAGTCTCAATTCACTACTTACTTCCAAAAGTATGATCGACTGTGGAGTTTTTGAATAATCTAATCATTCGGGAAGTAAAACATGCAAAAATGAAACACAATAACAACATTTGACAAAAGGTAGTAATCAAACTTATAAACAATTTTCGTCACCAAAAGTCAATTACATGTACTTTGTTATAAGTTTCAACCTAACTATTTAACTACTAAAACTGACATCATCCTTCAGACCAATGCTCCTAGCATGCTGACGGTGTTTGACCCTACTCAGACCCTTTGTGAGTGGATCTGCAGGATTTTCTTCTGATGATACCCTCTTTACAACGAGGTATCCTTCTTCTACTTTATGTTTGATGAAATGGTATTTTCTGTCGATATGTCTAGAATTGCGATTATCTCTTGCTTCCTTTGTCAAATCAACCGCCCCTTCATTATTACAGAAAAGTTCTATTGGCTCCTTGATGGTCGGCACGACTCCAAGATCTCCGATGAAGTTCTTCAGCCAGATTGCTTCCTTCGATGCTTCACTTGCAGCTATGTACTCTGATTCACAAGTAGAATCAGCCACTGTCTCTTGCGTGGAACTTTTCCAAGTAACTGCTCCTCCATTTAATGTAAAGATCCAGCCAGTTTGAGAATGGAAGTTATCTCTATCAATTTGAAAGTTGGCGTCACTATACCCAGTCACTCTCAATGTATCACAGCCACCAAGTACTAGGACCCAGTCCTTAGTCCTTCGCAGATACTTGAGAATATTCTTAACCGCTACCTAATGAGCTTTACCTGGATTTCCCTGATAACGACTGACCATGCTCAAAGAAAAAGATACATCAGGAGGAGTACACGTCATAGCATACATGATAGAACCAACGGCGGAGCGTATGGAACTCTACTCATTTTGATATCTCTTGATCTGTACTCGGGCTCTGAGTTTTACCCAGTTTGGTATTACTCTGGATGGGCAATTCTCATTTCTTGGAGTTCTCCATACAGAATCGTTTCGTTACTTTATCCAAGTAAGCACTCTGATTCAGTCCAATTAGGCTTTTACTCCTATCTCTTGAAATCTTTATTCCCAGAATATAGGCAGCCTCTCCTAGATCCTTCATAGCGAAACACTTTCCAAGACAAGACTTAACATCTTGCAAGGTTGGAATGTCATTTCCTATAAGAAGTGTGTCATCAACATATAATGCCAGGAAGGTGACTATGCTCCCACTAGCTTTGACATATACACATGACTCATCCTCACTTCTATAGAAGCCACACTCTTTGATTTTCTCATCGAAGCAAAGATTCCATCTGCGAGACGCTTGTTTTAATCCATAAATGGATTTTTCAAGCTTGCACACTCTATTGGGGAACTTTGCATCCACAAAACCTTCTAGCTGACTCATGTAAACATCCTCAGCCAACTTCCCGTTAAGGAAAGCGGTTTTGACATCCATCTGCCAAATTTCATAGTCATGAAACGCAGTTATGGCTAGCATTAACTTAATAGATTTTATCTTAGTCAGGAGTTGTTTAGGTGTCAACGAACTGAGCAATGAACAGACGGTTTGTTAGCAAAGAACCATGGATTCGTGGCTCAGCTTGGTTCGTTGAACAGTAGCACTATATAAAGTGCAAGTTGTGTTCATTGAGAAGGTGAACTAAGAGAGAGAGAGCTTCTTAACTGTGTGTATCTTAAGGTGTTTGAGTCCA
Source organism: Deinandra increscens subsp. villosa (assembly GCA_039602395.1). Classification (NCBI taxonomy): domain Eukaryota; kingdom Viridiplantae; phylum Streptophyta; class Magnoliopsida; order Asterales; family Asteraceae; genus Deinandra; species Deinandra increscens. Next base: position 10,020,722 of record JBCNJP010000003.1, read on the forward strand.
GAGCTTCTGTGTTTGTTTTCTAGGTAAAATCAATAACAAAAGCTTATTTACCTCTTATGTGTGAATGTGCTCATCTAGATTCCACCTCGATCGGTAGAGGATCTCACGTCTTTTCATCCGCTTGACCACTTAATCATCTGGACGACCTGCATGCCGCTAAGCCACACAAACTGTCTATGCAGCATATACGGACCATCTGTCACCAGACAAACTATAAATGGTCCGTAAAACTGTCTACACCCAAACTCTTAGCCAACTTTTAAAAAATGCTTGGTTTTCAAATCGATTTTCCTAATAAGTAGCTTACCATCCAACCCTTGGGTCCCCAAGAACCCACTTTACTTACTTTAACTAGAAAACAAAAACTTGTGCAAAACATATAAAACCAAGACGTGCTTTAACCACTTTTACATCAAGTATTAAAACTTGTACATACCTTAATTTTGGATTTTTCCTTCTAGAGTTGCTCCCACACTGACCCGAAGATGACCAGATTACTCCTGGACCTACAGAAACCCATGTCATGTGTCAAAACTCTAGAACCCACCATTTTCCAAAAATGGGCTAGCATGCATGATCTAACCTTTCAATCTTGCTCAGGGGCGGATTGAATTGATGCTTAGAGGGGGGGAAAGACCCCGCTCAACATTTTCTTAGCAATGTAAAATCTTTTAAAAATCAAACCAAAAAATATTAGGCCACCAAGTTTTATATTGTTAAGCCCCTATATTTTGTATTATCACCATAGATTGACCTCATGTTGAAGATGTTGGTAAAGTTGAAAACTTGTAAGTGATGGAATTCGGAGTTGAAGGTTTGTTTGAAGAAGATGATGAGTCATGAAGATAAGAGGAGAAGTACAATATTAAAATAAAAATAAAAAAATACAAAGAAATAGAGTAATAGTGTAGATAATAGATAGGTGTTTAAGTCTGACAAATCACTATCTTTTTGGATGATGTGGTTTATTTTTTGCGGAACTCTTTTCTAAATTTATTTGATTTTCGATTTTCATATTTTTGGTTTAGTTTAGCTTCTTTTTTCCAAAAAAAAGTTTCCACTTCCTTTCTTATATAAGTTCTTTTTTTTAAAAGCCTCATTTTCAATCAATAATTCAATACATTAGTTATAGAATATATATTTATCGAATTCCTTTTTTTTCTTTATATATTTAGCTATTAACTACTTCTGATATGGATTTCTTTCTTATTTTTTTTAGCATTTAATGATTTGGTTTTTAAGAATTAAAAATGTTTTAAATACTATTTTAGCTATAAGGGAATGATAGTGCTTTGTCTTTTGGAGAAAACAATCCTATAAATACATGTAGTGATGTGATGCTATAATGTTGATAAAGTTATTATAGAGTATGTGGTATAACGATGAAAAAACGTGTAGTGAGTGAATGATAATTTGAATGGTGATGTGAACGATGTGTAATTATTTAAATGTTGTAAAAAACAAAATTCTGATGACCCTCCGTGAATATTACCACGTTGCATGCTTGAAAACAACCGTGGGGGGCGGTGTGAACGGTGTTTTCAAGCATTATAGAGGCCTTAACTCCCTATCACAGTTCGATTAAACTTAGCTTAAACGAAATAGATTACGATTGTTGTAATTTAAGCGTGATTCATTTTCGTAGATTTGACCAAGTAATCAACTATTTTTTTTACCCATTTTTAACCGTTATTTTTTGCCCCCGCTAAAGAAACATCCTGGATCCGCCACTGATCTTGCTTCCAAAACAACTAGTGGCACATTAAGAGCCATGGATCACCATACTCGCTTCTGGAACCAGCAAAATCAACTAACGCAACAATCCATGTCGAAAACACTTTGCAAATGTATATGAAATGAGTTAGATGCTTATCATATTTGATTGTGGCTTTAAGAACTCAAACAAAAGCTTTAAGAACTCCTGCAAGTAGTTCCATATGTCAGGCATTCAGCCGAAAAATCCAAGAAATAACCGAGACTTATGACCAAACTTTGTCAAAATTGTTGGAATTTTGGGAGAAAAACTAGTGGAAAATGGGTTTTTCACTAAGTGTGAAAATGAGTTTTTCACCAATTTTGGACTAAAATAAAATACAGATAACATAGGTTGTTGCCTCTGTATTTTATGGGTTTGTATAGTAGGTTGTGAGGGCTTTCCAACGCATCAAACCACGTCCAAATCCGAGCTCGTATGAATGAGATATCGAAGCTCAAAGTAGAGGTCTCGCAACTTGTGAAGCTGCGAAAATTAGAGAGGAAAATGCTAAGTATAGCATGATAACTCATCCCACATTGGTTGGGGAATGAAACCAAAAGTGGTTTATAAGGTGGGAACCTTACCAACTATAGTTTCCTTTAGTAGGACACATCCCTTGGACCCTGAGGGGTGTGAAACACCCCTAACTCGCACTCGCACTCGCGCGTGGCGTGGGCGTATGAGACGCAATGTGGCGCTTTGATGGCGCACTTTGCATTTCGCACGCTCGCATCGCCGCCGACATCATGGGTGAAGGCAATGTGGTCTTGAAGTTCACTTCCGAGAAGGAACTCACGTTGAGCAACGTTCTGTACATGCCAGAAATCAGGAAGAATCTTGTTTCTGGATGGCTGCTCAACAAGTTTGGATTTCGCATAGTAATCGAGTATGTTAAGGTCGTTTTGACCAAGAATGACATGTTTGTAGGCAAGGGCTATGCCCAAAACGCTATGTTTAAATTGTCTACTTTAGTCATTAATAAAATGGCGAAAGCCTCATCTTCTACTTATATGATTGAGTTTTATGATTCAAACATGTGGCATGGTAGATTAGGACACGTAAATTTTAATTCAATTCGTCGTAAAATGAATTTAAATTGTTTGCCAAATTTTTAAATAGACTCGAAATTAAAATGCGAAACGTGTGTCGAATCCAAACTTACAAGACAACCATTTAAATCGGTTGAACGAATAACCGAACCCCTAGACTTAATTCACACTGATGTGTGTGACTTGAAAGTCATCCCCACGCGTGGTGGACACAAGTACTTCATCACGTTTATTGATGATAGTACAAGATATTGCTATGTATACTTACTTAAGAGTAAGGATGAAGCAATAAACAAGTTTGTCTTGTTTAAGAACTTGGTTGAGAATAAATTCACCAAGAAAATCAACTAAACACGAGGGTTGCGCTCGTTGCGGGACTTAACCCAACACCTTACGGCACGAGCTGACGACGGAGTGATAGAGGAGGTGAATATGTTTCACCATTTGCGGACTTATGTGCACAAAGTGGAATTGTCCATGAGACCACCGCACCTTATTCTCCACAATCCAATGGCATTGCGAAACGAAAGAACCGTACATTGAAAGAGATGATGAATGTCATGTTGAATAGTTCTGGGATGAGCCTAGACATGTGGGGGGAAGCTATTTTGACGGCTAACTATCTTTTGAATAAGATACCCCGCAAAGATAAGTATAAGACTCCTTATGAATTGTGGACGGGCAAAACGCCATCCTACAAATACCTGAAAGTGTGGGGGTGCCTAGCTAAGGTTAGGACCCAAAACTGTGGACTGTGTGTTCATTGGATACGCAGAAAACTGTAGTGCATACAGGTTTCTTGTCCATGACTCGAAAAATCCCGATATACACGAAGACACTATCATGGAATCAAGGAATGCTTCATTATTTGAAAATGTATTCCCGTGTTTGTCATGAGAACACGCGAGTTCCTCGACCCCATTAGTTGGTGACGAGACTCGTGAAGATCCATTTGTTGGTGACGAGGTTCATGAAAAACCATGTGTTGGTAACGAGGTTCATAAACGACCTGCATCTAATGAGGGTGAGCTTAGACGAAGTAAGCGAAAAAAGGTTGGAAAATCCTTTGGACCTGACTTCACGGCTTACATGGTTGAGGGTGACAGTAAATCGGCAATTGGGCGCGCCCAATCCATGATGTACAATGGCAAATCAAGGCACATTAGACGTAGACATAATACGGTACGACAACTAATCTCTACCGGAGTTATCTCAATTGACTATGTGAAGTCAAAGGATAACACTGCGGTTCCGTTTACAAAAGGCTTAAGCAAAGAGTTAGTTTTGAAGTCGTCAAGGGGAATGGGACTAAAGCCCATTGGGTTGAAAGCTGATGCGAAGGAAAACCTAACCTATGAAAATGGAGATCCCAGGCTCTAGGTTCAATAGGACAACCTAATCACATTGGCTAAGGTCACTGTAGGGGAGTACCCTAAAATCTTAAAGGGAGTTGTGTACTTCCTAGTCCATTCCTATCACCAAACAGTGAAGTGTGTGAGGTTAAGCATACGATGGTCAATGACTTTGCGTAAGTCATAGATGATTTTGAGTAAATCATAATACCAATGCTTTTAATGAGTTTGTTGGGCACAAATCCTAGAGCTCTAGCAAAACCAGGCAAGTGTTCCAGGACCATGATTGGACACGACAATGAGGGCTAACCAAGTTAGGAAAAGTGTTGTGTGGGTATAATAAAGGTTACACAAACGGTCGGTTGGTTCAAAGACATCGCGTCTACCAAACACCAGTAACCCAAGTATACTTCACAAAGGAAGGTTCAAAGGGGACACCTACCTATCCTGCAATACTGGACTACCGAAATTGCCTTTGATTCTTGAAGAATAGATCGATACCTATTCATGTGGGGGATTGTTGGAATTTTGGGAGAAAAACTAGTGGAAAATGGGTTTTTCACTAAGTGTGAAAATGAGATTTTCACCAACTTTGGACTAAAATAAATTACAGATAACATAGGTTGTTGCCTCTGTATTTTATGGGTTTGTATAGTACATTGTGAGGTCTTTCCAACGCATCAAACCACGACCAAATCCGACCTCGTATGAATGAGATATCGAAGCTCAAAGTTGTGGTCTCGTAACTTGTGAAGCTGCGAAAATTAGAGAGGAAAATGCTAAGTATAGCATGATAACTCATCCCACATTGATTGGGGAATGAAACCAAAAGTGGTTTATAAGGTGGGAACCTTACCAACTATTGTTTCCTTTAGTAGGACACATCCCTTGGACCCTGAGGGGTGCAAAAGCACCCCTAACTCTAACTCGCACTCGCACACGCGCGCGCGCGTGGCGTGGGCGTATGAAACGCAATGTGGCGCTTTGATGGCGCACTTTGCACTTCGCATCATCGCGAGCCGCTTGAGAGCCGCCTTATTGTTTTTAAGTTCAAGCGGACTGTGAGTTGAACTGGAAAAAGTCAGGTTCGAGCGGAACCAGTTCAAGTGGACTTGGGTGGTCCGGGCGGAACCGAGTTCAACCTGAACAGTAGTTCCGGTTGAAGTTCAAGCGGAAGTTGAACCGGAAGAATTTCCGGTTGAAGTTGGAACGGACCGGAAGATCAGTTCTTCCGGAAAACAGCTGTTACGCGGAGTCTTCCGGAATGACAGTTGGGTAAACGCGTTTTTGAGCTAATTAAGGTAATTCCACGTTAATTAAAAATCAATTTGCATTAAAGACGTTTAATGCAAAGTTTGACTACGAATTAACTTTTGAGTGCTCAACAAGAATTCCCACCACTATAAATACAGTCTCATTAGTTGAGGCAACACACACCAGAATTTAGTGAATTCTTTCTCCCTGCCTCTCCTCACTCTTTCTCTCATCTTCTTCATCGTTCTTGTTCTCTTCAAGCTTCGAAAGTATTTTCAAGCTTAGAGTTATCCCGGCCGTACAATACGGTTTAGGTTGTACCCTGGGAAACAAAACGGATCTTTAGTAGACCCGGAATTTGTTTTAAGTAACCCGGGTTTTGACCCGAATCCTTTGCCAAAGGATTTCTCAATCCTTCTCTGTTTTTCCCAAACTACTTCAAAAGATTTTCTCAAAACCAATTTTATAACTTTCTGTCACATTTTTCTTTATTCAAACATTTATTACTTTCATTGCAAGTTTTGTCAAGCTCTGTATTTTATTTCATTTGTAGTGTAATTTCATTTCAGTGTAATCTTCTTTTCGTTTCGTGTATTGTATTTATTCATTTCTTTTATTGTAATCGTATTATAGGAGTAGATTCATTTTTCAAGTATATTTTAATAGTATAGTTTTAATAAATAAAATATTTGTTTTATTTAAAATCTCAATGTATACACCACTTTCATTGTTTAGGTCGCATGCAGACCGTTTGGGGATTCACTAGACCATTGGGACAATTCGTATCTCACATAAGAAAGACGCACATACCTTTTCTGGATGCTTCACCCAACCCAAATTCTCATCCATACGGACAGTCCACCAATGCCTCTTCTTCTTTGGATGGTCCACATCGCACACAAACTTTCGAACTTTGTTTCTTTTTTTTCTTGTTAGATTTCTTAGTGTTACAATTTTGGTTATATGGTTCATCGATTTTGGTTCAAAATCGTTTTTTTTATTCAGTTCAATTTGGTTTACTCATCAGATGTTCTTGTGTTTCACGGAAACAATTTATTTAAAAATGGGGATATTTTAGTAATATTGAAACATTCCAATGAAATGTTTCAAATTCCATCAGATATAGGAAGAATCTTGAATTCCACCAACCAAAGGAATTTGATGGAATACATTCATTTAATTTTTAACAAAAACACATTAATTTCAATTCCACTAGACTCGCATAATTTTCAAAATAGCTTAGTCTCAAATAAGAAATGTAAGTATGTAATAATGGTGTTAACTTTTGTCTCATTTTTGTTATTGCGCTTTTTTCCTTCACTGTTTTACTTTTAGATTTTTTTTTTAAATTACGTTTATTGTTATACGTCATTATTTATATTTTTCATCCATATGTTTTGAAAATAAATTTGCACTCGATATAAAAGGAGAATGTTAACTTTACATGTCAGTGTTATCTAGTTTAATGCAGAGTCGTTTATAATTAATAACTAGGCTGAGAACTTCCCGCGCGTTGCGTCAGGCATGGTTTTAAACATGAAAAGCATTGGCGTGCGTTGCGGCGGTAAAAATCCGTGATGTATCATTCGTAAAGTTCAATATGAACAAAGGAAAATAATTAGAAAAAAGAGAGCATAAACGCCTTTAAGAAAAAAAATTAAAGCACTGGCACGCGTTGCGACAATAAAAATCCCTTATCTACTATTCGTAAAGTCCAATATGAATGCAGGTAAAAAAAAAAGAGCAAATATACATAACATAAACAATTTTTTATCTAAAAAAATTAAGGATTTTTTTTGGCAAACATGGAGTTCCAAAGATTTAAACATGCAACCCCAAATCACAAACCAAAACTTCCAACCGCTGGGACACGACCTCCGTTGGTTTACTATGTTGAAAAGATTGATATAATCTACAAGAAAAATGGAAAAAGAAAAAATATTGCTGGAAAAATGGAGATCCCTGGTTTCGAACCAAGGTAGGCTCCATACAATGCAAATGATTTAACCGTTGAGACAATCACACCAGATGTTTTTCTTACGGAACCATCTATATATATCTAGATCAAAAAGTCAACACAGGAAGCAGCCAAACAGACGTGTTCCTGTGTTGACTTACCCTATAATATATAGGTAATATGTCAATATATATATTTGACTTGTATATATAAAGACCTCCTTTATGTTATTTTTATGTCTCGATCGAAAATGTGGTCTCAAAAACAATAAAATAATAAAATATATGAGTCAATATATAGGCAATGTTTTAAAAACTGGTTCAACCGGTCCGGTTCAACCGCCAACCGGTTATCATACCGGTTTTTTAATCCCCGGTTTTTTGGACATAACCGGACCGTTTTGAACCGGGCGGTTTTCCGGTTTTTTCCGGTTCAACCGGTCCGGTTCAACCGGTTTTCTGACAATTTAAAAAAAAAAATTAAATTTATTGTTATTTTTTATTATTTTTTAAAGTTTAAAACTTATATATTCTTATGAAATACCTATTTGGTATTATTTTTTAGTGGATTATCATTGTATTTTAACTATTTTCGTTGTGGTGTACACATTTATTAACATTTTTATAAAAATATATATATAAATCCCCTAACCGGTTCAACCGGCGGGTCTAACCGGTCCGACCGGTCGAACCGGTCCCGAAAAGTTTTCCGGTTCAACTAAAAAACCGGTTTTTAAAACATTGTATATAGGTTCGCCCATTCATTTGACAATTATAGGGTGAAATGAATGTGGTGGATTAGAATATGTGTTATTTAGCTTAGGCCTTAGGGTGAAATGAAGGGGTGGATTAGAATATTAGGGTGAAATGAATGTGGTGGATTAGAATATGTGTTATTTAGCTTAGGGTGAAATTAATACGTTGGATTAGAATATGTGTTATGTAGCTTTTGTATGGGGGCATTATTTGTTACGTGGTAGTCCAGTTACACCTGCTAGCTTAATTTAGTGGCAAAGATGTATGACATTTTATCAAGAGGTCTTGGGTTTAAGTCCCACTTATAATAAAAAGAATAAAAAAATGAGAGTTACAAGTTGGGTCGGGGGGTTTTCTTACCAGTTGTGAGTTTCCTCCTGATGGGGATTGAAGATAATCGGGTGGGTGGTGCAATATCCCCGTCAGTGATCCAAATTTGTCGTTCAAAAATAATGTGGTAGTCCACTTAGCAAAGGATATAAGATGTGTAGTCATAAAGTTTCATAAAGTCTCTATAATTATTACCCAATTATGTTTTTTTTTTTTAAAATGGATTTTAATAATACAAGTTTTATCTTATTGGCGGATAATAATACGAGTTTTGAAATTTCCTCATAATAATACGAGTTTTGTGGGTATTGGATTCTAATGATACCCGTTAGTTTTTTTACTAACGGTGTTAGTTTGTTGCCTACGTGGCACCTGACGTGGACTGTTTTCCTCCTACGTGGCACCTGACACGTAGGCAACAGACTAACACCGTTAGTATAAAACTAACGGTGTATCATTAGAATCCAATACCCACAAAACTCGTATTATTGTGAGTACATTTCAAAACTCGTATTATTATCCGCCAATAAGGTAAAACTTGTATTATTAAAATACATTTTTCCTTTTTTTTTAAATCTTCAATATATAATATGGACCAATGAGGCTTGATATAGAAAAATGAGTAGAGTGTAATCACCATCATGAGATAACCAAATTTTTGCACCATAGCAATTCGACAACGGTGTTGGGACACTATATAGGCGTTTACGCCCGATAAACATAGTCTTAGTAGATAGGTTGAAGACATTAATACTATTTGCTATTTCTATTTATGTTTCAAAATTATATATTATATGGATAGTGTCATAAATTATAATAAACATATTTCTATTTATGTTTCAAAATTATATATTACTAGTTAATGCCCCGGGTAAATACTTGAGACTATGATATAAAAAGAATTAAACGAAGTAAAAGATGAAAGTTTTTTTTTCAAATTTTCACTGAGATGAAAGTTATGGTATTGTAAAACAAATATGGATACTTTTTGTATGGAAAGAATTTTATTTTTTTATTTTTAATTATAAGATCTTTCCTTTTTGTAAATACCATTTAATTTTTTAATTCAAAAATCAATAAAAATGACACATAAGCTAATCCTAGGTGGCACACCTTAAATTGTGTCACCTAGACATTAAAAACTTGTGTTTATTATATAATATAGAGTATAGATATGGATAGTGTCAGAAATTATTTCTTTCTTGTTTGATTGGTACGGGGTATTTTGTAGCAAATTTTTTTAGCGGAATATTTACAAATCTTTCGATTAAAATACAAAAGTAATATAAAATGTATCCAAAATCATGATAGTTAGATATTGCATCATTTTCTATATAACTTACAAAGTAGTATAAGAGTGTTTTCAAAGCAACGTAAAAGTCATAAAGGGTATCGTTTTCTTCATTATATGTATTTGAATGATCATGAGTATTGTAGTTTGTTAAATTTTATCAAACATTTAGTCCACTCCTAAATATTCCGTCCACATTAAAAAGGATATTTTTAATAACTACAAGAAAAAAATTATAAGTTTACCAATTTAAGTACCTTTATAACGCCTAGCAGTATGGGTGAGTGGGTTGGAACGCGAATCCAATTCACAAAGTGGAACACCGCTGCCATTTAGGTGTGAGTTGAATGCGTGAGTTTTTAACGTGAAAAAACTCATGTATGCAATGGCGGATCTAGAAAAAAAAAATCAGGAGTAACGTTCATGTAACACCCCAACCCGTAAAGGGCTGACGTGTCACTCATACAGTAAACAGAGATAGCAACAATCCGTAAATACTTAAATTTAAAATACTTAAAATCCAAAAATCCAGGTTTTTAAGCGAAAACACGCCAAGTTCAAAGGAAGTAATAATTTCAAATAAATAAAGTTTTAGAACTCTTGCATTTTTCTCTCCTAATCAGTTTTACTCTCTCTTGATCTCTTTCCCCTAATCCCCAGAAGTACCTGTCATAAAAAATAAAGAAGACACAAGAAAAAGAAAACGGCTGAGCCAAAAATTGCTCAGTAACGGTAGAACAATAGCAGTATAATGTATCAATGACGAGAGAACAAATATACGACTCAGAAGAAAAATAAATGAGACGTAACAATAAGGAAATACCCATTTGAGCCAGTAACAGTAACAGTAACAATATGTACATTGGCTGCAGCCCTAATGTACCAGTAATGTGATATGGGAGTGTGGGCACACACACCTAACCAATTCACCAAATAACAGTAATTTTTCCTAGGATCGATCCATACGCCTCTAATTAACTAACTAGTGCAGCAACTTAGCACATCATTAACTACTTCGAGACGCTGTGGCTAATCGCTCCGCCACAGATAGAGCACGTCAAAAGGTGCCACAAATGACGCCCTATGGTCCCCATAGGTGGATGTGCTCGGGTATTGAGGCCAAATAAACGGTAAAATAGGCGAGTCAACACAGAAGTCTCGGTAACCTTAACACTAAGGTCTATAACAATGTTCATATGCAGTGGAAACATGCGATAATGAGTACAAGGGATCTATCCTATCGCATGTAAACAATTTCAATTAAAACAATACAATGCCATTTAACGATACTCAATGAAACGGTATGACACTAATCAATGATACGGTTCGATAAGGCAAATACGATGACACCAGTTCGAAGCAATAAAATACGAACTCAAATGAAATATAAATAAGCTATGAGGGAAAGATCGAAAAACCGCACCTTAGATTTTAAGAAAAAGCAAATTCAAAGGTAATGCTATGCCGTCGTCAAAACTCACGAGGACCTATAGTTATTTATTTATTCATAGTTTAGATTTATTTGAGTAGTGTATATAATAATTAATTTTAACTCATGTCTAGTATGAGTTCATGACTTGGAACCAAAATTTCGAAAAGAACAGCCGTATTTTATTACTAACTTTGTTTTATACTTTTTCTTTTGATATACATCCAATTTGTTTGAAGACTTTGGTTATCACCTTGGTTATATTAAAAGAAATCAGTATTATCAATTTGCATATTCCACATGCAGTACAAGTGTGGTACCGTACAACCTTTAGAAACCATTTTTCTCATCTTCATCATATGAACTAAAAACCCATTTTAAGAAAAGAAAGTTGCAGGTTTTTTTTCCATGATTTCCAAAATAAACACAAAACCCATATTATTATTATTTAAACGACGTGAACATATAATTTCAGAAGTGTATAATAGGAACTTGAACGGATCAAAAGGTACCTTAGTCCGATAAGGAAACAACCGTTCTGACAATAAGTCGATGGCTTGACGATTGGAACGGTAATGTTCGTTGGCGTCATGTTAACAACACGTTCAGCCACTGTAATACGAGGAAATTAATCATGGTAATAGGGAGTTAAGAAGGTAGGGAGTCGGCTGGAAACAAAGTGTTATACGATTTACCTCGGTTCGAAATGTGGTGGACAGTTTGTCGAACAACTCAAACTAGGTGGTCGCGGTTCATGGTAGTCAACAAACGAGACTTGTAGCTTGTGTAGGAAGATAAATTGGTTGTAGTCCTTCGATCCTCCGAGCCCTTCAAGCGGTGTGTCGGTGGTTTATCAGAATTAACGAGCAGTAGGGTTACTAATCACCGAAGGTACTCGGCCGAACGGAATTGAGAGAGATGGATTAGAGAGGTGAAGTGTGAACACAAGATTATGGATGGGTTTTAACGTGACTTGTCAACCGAGTCTTGCGCAACTTTTGAAATTCAAATCTATACGCCAGTTTCATGAGATAAGGAAGCGATTGAGATGATTTGGATTTGAATGGAGGTGACGGAATCATCGCATAAATTGGATATTGATTTCAATTTACCATCTTTTACAAATTATATCCAAATCATACAATGAATGTATTATCACATTATTTATTTTTATTATTATTTTTATTATTATTATTATTGTTGTTATTATTATTATCTTTAAAAATAAATCCTTTTAATTGTCGGGTATTTCAACTCTTCCCCTCTAAAATTAATTTCGTCCTCGAAATTCTAACTCGGACATAGCAAGAACCCTATATGACACGTCAGATAAATGCAATATCCTAAGCACATAGGATTTCAGAAAGGCAAGCAATCACATTCAATCAAATTTAGACAACATACTTTAGTTCTCAAATAGAACAGGATAATATGAACGGATCATTTCTTCCGTCTCCCACGTCGTTTCACGCTCAGAAAAAAAATCCACAAATTTTAACAAACGCTACTAACTTCTGTCTAATGACTCATTTTTTATGATAAAAGAAATGGCTTCAGTTTCTTTGTAAGGAAGATCTTTTTGAATCATGTGTAAAGGATAGTTGACAACGTGCAATGGATGATAATTGTATCCCCTCAACAGAGATACATGAAAGATGTTATGAACGTGAGAAATTTGTGGTGGTAACGCTAAACGATATGAGACTTCTCCAATTCTTTCGAGAATTTCAAACGGACCGATAAAACGCGGACTAAGCTGGCCTTTTAGACCAAAACGACGTACACATGGTGAGACTTTAAGAAAAACGTGATCTCCCTCCTTAAATTCCAAGACGCGACGGTGCTGATCGGCGTAACTCTTTTGTCTAGTCTGAGCCTCTTTCAACTTTTCTCGAGTAACGACGACTTTGTTATTGGTGACCGCAACAAGTTCTGGGCCATCAATTATCTTCTCTCCTACCTCGTACCAACATGTAGGGGATCTACACTTCTGACCATAAAGAAGTTCGAACGGAGCCATATCTATACTGGCCTGCCAGCTATTATTATAAGAGAATTCGACTAGACATAAATACTCATCCCAGTTTCCATTCCACTTAAGTGCACACGCTCTGAGCATATCCTCTAAAGTCTGAATAGTGCGTTCAGACTGACCGTCAGTCTGCGGATGGAAGGCCGTGCTAAACCTTATTTTTATACCCCAAGCTTTTTGTAGACCCTTCCAGAATCGTGATGTAAAGCGAGGATCTCTGTCACAAACAATAGAAGATGGAGTGCCATGAAGCCGAACTATATTTTCAAGAAATTTCTATGATAACCTGCTAACAGAGTAACCCTGCTGAAAAGGTATGAAATGAGCAGACTTTGGGAGTCCGTCCACTATTACACAAACGGAGTCATTCTTCTTAAAAGTCTTTGGTAAACCTATCACAAAATTCATAGAGATATTATCCCATTTCCAAACAGGAATGTCTAACCATTATGACATTCCACTAGCTCTTGATGTTCGATCTTTACTTGTTGACATGTTAAACAGTGAGCCACATACTTAGCTACGTTTTCTTTCATACCCTTCCAACAAAATTTCCTGCTCAAGTCTCTGTACATTTTTGGTGGATGTTGGGTGGATAGAAAATGAAGAGCTGTGTGCTCTGGCTAAGAATTATTCCCGAAGTGTAGTATCGTCTGGAACATACAATCTCTTTCCACACCCGATGACTCCTTCGTCTACTAGAAATTCAGACTGCTTTCCTACTTCCAAGTTTTGCAATATCGCCCAAAGTTCACCATCATGCTGTTGGGCTTCCTTTATGCGTCTAATAAGGTCTGATTCAATATTTAACTTAGCTAGATAACCATCAGACTTATTAAACTGTAACCCAATTCCCATTCTGTCTAAGTCTGATAATATCTGAGGTTTGATGTTAAGGCATGCCAACCCGCCTGAATTTTTCCTGCTTAACGCATTTGCCACCACGTTCGCCTTACCAGGGTGGTACTGAATGTTGGCGTCATAATCCTTAAGGAGTTCTAACCATCTTCGTTGCCTCATATTCAGTTCCTTCTATGTGAAAATGTACTTGAGACTCTTATGGTCGGTGAAAATGTCGCATGTCTCGCCATATAAATAATGTCTCCATATCTTGAGTGCGAAGACGACAGCAGCAAGCGCTAGATCATGCGTTGGATAGTTTACCTCATATGGTTTAAGTTGTCGCGAAGCGTAGGCAATGACTTTTCCATGTTGCATGAAGACACAACCTAACCCTTTCTTTGAGGCGTCACTATAAATCTGAAATCCGCCTGAACCTGAAGGGAGAGTAAGAATAAGGGCAGACACCAATCTCTTTTTCAGCTCTTCAAAACTCTTTTCTCTTTCGTCATTCCAGACAAACTTTACCCCCTTTCTCATAAGCTGAGTGAGAGGTAATGCCAAGATGGAGAATCCTTCAACGAAACGTCGGTAATAACCTGCGAGGCCGAGAAAGCTTCTAACTTCAGTAACTGTGGTCGGTTGAGGCCATTTCGTGATAGCTTCCACCTTTGACGGATCCATAGTGATACCCTTAGCGGACACAATGTGGCCTAGAAATGCTACTTCTTCTAGCCAAAAGTCGCATTTAGAAAACTTTGCATATAACTTTCTCTCGCGCAAGATCTGCAAAACGGTGCGAAGGTGGTCTTTGTGCTCTTCTCTGCTTTTAGAAAATACCAGAATATCATCAATAAACACGATCACGAAACGGTCCAGATACTCGTGAAATACTCTGTTCATAAGATCCATAAAGACAGCTGGAGCATTTGTCGACCCAAATGGCATGACTAGGAGCTCGTAGTGGCCATAACGCGTTCGAAAAGCTGTTTTAGGAATATCTTCATCTCTGACCCTCAGCTGATGGTAACCTGATCGGAGATCTATCTTTGAGAAGAACTTTGCTCCTTGAAGTTGGTCGAAGAGGTCGTCTATACGCGGTAACGGATATCGGTTTTGGATGGTGATTTTGTTGAGCTCTCGATAATCGATGCAAAGCCGCATAGTACCATCCTTCTTCTTCACGAATAAAACTGGCACTCCCCACGGTGAAACACTAGGTCGGATGAATCCGAGTTCCAATAATCCTTGCAACTGCTCCTTTAACTCCTTTAATTCCAATGGGGCCATACGATAGGGTGCCTTAGAGATCGGTTCAGATCCAGGAATCAAGTCAATGGTGAACTCCACTTCACGTTTAGGTGGTATCCCTGGTAGTTCTTCTGGGAAGACATCAGAATAATCTCGAACTATAGGGAAGTCTTCAATGCGAGGTGAATCCATCGATGTATCCTGGATGGAGGCTAAGAAGCCTTGCTAAACAAACTCGGGATGTTGAATATCACCAAAGATAACTCATCTAGTGTGGCAGCCGATGGTCGCTCGATGCACAACTAACCAGTCCATACCCAGAATGATGTCAAAGTCTCCCACTTGCATGGGAAGATCGCTTTACGAACAATATTTATGATCACTAACGAACAATTTATACACATGAGTAATAAGAGAAGAATTTCCAATGGGCGAGGAAATAACAATGGCATGTCCAGTAGAGAAGGAACAATTTGAGACGTTTAACAAATATTTGTGAGACTACAGAATGGGTTGCCCCGATATCAAATAACACATATATGTCACGTTCAGCAAGACAAACAATACTCGAAACAGTACCTTGTCATGGATAACTAATAAGATACAAAAGATCACAGGGAAACAAGATAACGAACATGGACTCATAACCGGATAGAAAGTTGTCAATAATGATGGTGAGGACGAAACGAAACCATCATTACAGGAAAACATTAAGAATCTAGTAACACTTCAGTAAACTATACATGATAGGTTCCACTAGCACACGTATGTACGTGTAAATTGATCATTACGTTCTAGAACCGTAATCATCAATTTACCTTACAACGGTGTCCTAGCTGTACTTCCATCATGTACCTTAGCTGAGTCGAAAAAAAAAAAAAAAAAAACACACAAGAAAAAGAAAACGGCTGAGCCAAAAATTGCTCAGTAACGGTAGAACAATAGCAGTATAATGTATCAATGACGAGAGAACAAATATACGACTCAGAAGAAAAATAAATGAGACGTAACAATAAGGAAATACCCATTTGAGCCAGTAACAGTAACAGTAACAATATGTACATTGGCTGCAGCCCTAATGTACCAGTAATGTGATATGGGAGTGTGGGCACACACACCTAACCAATTCACCAAATAACAGTAATTTTTCCTAGGATCGATCCATACGCCTCTAATTAACTAACTAGTGCAGCAACTTAGCACATCATTAACTACTTCGAGACGCTGTGGCTAATCGCTCCGCCACAGATAGAGCACGTCAAAAGGTGCCACAAATGACGCCCTATGGTCCCCATAGGTGGATGTGCTCGGGTATTGAGGCCAAATAAACGGTAAAATAGGCGAGTCAACACAGAAGT
Organism: Deinandra increscens subsp. villosa; assembly: GCA_039602395.1. Lineage (NCBI taxonomy): Eukaryota > Viridiplantae > Streptophyta > Magnoliopsida > Asterales > Asteraceae > Deinandra > Deinandra increscens. The sequence continues at coordinate 10,037,376 of JBCNJP010000003.1, forward strand.
CTCGGTAACCTTAACACTAAGGTCTATAACAATGTTCATATGCAGTGGAAACATGCGATAATGAGTACAAGGGATCTATCCTATCGCATGTAAACAATTTCAATTAAAACAATACAATGCCATTTAACGATACTCAATGAAACGGTATGACACTAATCAATGATACGGTTCGATAAGGCAAATACGATGACACCAGTTCGAAGCAATAAAATACGAACTCAAATGAAATATAAATAAGCTATGAGGGAAAGATCGAAAAACCGCACCTTAGATTTTAAGAAAAAGCAAATTCAAAGGTAATGCTATGCCGTCGTCAAAACTCACGAGGACCTATAGTTATTTATTTATTCATAGTTTAGATTTATTTGAGTAGTGTATATAATAATTAATTTTAACTCATGTCTAGTATGAGTTCATGACTTGGAACCAAAATTTCGAAAAGAACAGCCGTATTTTATTACTAACTTTGTTTTATACTTTTTCTTTTGATATACATCCAATTTGTTTGAAGACTTTGGTTATCACCTTGGTTATATTAAAAGAAATCAGTATTATCAATTTGCATATTCCACATGCAGTACAAGTGTGGTACCGTACAACCTTTAGAAACCATTTTTCTCATCTTCATCATATGAACTAAAAACCCATTTTAAGAAAAGAAAGTTGCAGGTTTTTTTTCCATGATTTCCAAAATAAACACAAAACCCATATTATTATTATTTAAACGACGTGAACATATAATTTCAGAAGTGTATAATAGGAACTTGAACGGATCAAAAGGTACCTTAGTCCGATAAGGAAACAACCGTTCTGACAATAAGTCGATGGCTTGACGATTGGAACGGTAATGTTCGTTGGCGTCATGTTAACAACACGTTCAGCCACTGTAATACGAGGAAATTAATCATGGTAATAGGGAGTTAAGAAGGTAGGGAGTCGGCTGGAAACAAAGTGTTATACGATTTACCTCGGTTCGAAATGTGGTGGACAGTTTGTCGAACAACTCAAACTAGGTGGTCGCGGTTCATGGTAGTCAACAAACGAGACTTGTAGCTTGTGTAGGAAGATAAATTGGTTGTAGTCCTTCGATCCTCCGAGCCCTTCAAGCGGTGTGTCGGTGGTTTATCAGAATTAACGAGCAGTAGGGTTACTAATCACCGAAGGTACTCGGCCGAACGGAATTGAGAGAGATGGATTAGAGAGGTGAAGTGTGAACACAAGATTATGGATGGGTTTTAACGTGACTTGTCAACCGAGTCTTGCGCAACTTTTGAAATTCAAATCTATACGCCAGTTTCATGAGATAAGGAAGCGATTGAGATGATTTGGATTTGAATGGAGGTGACGGAATCATCGCATAAATTGGATATTGATTTCAATTTACCATCTTTTACAAATTATATCCAAATCATACAATGAATGTATTATCACATTATTTATTTTTATTATTATTTTTATTATTATTATTATTGTTGTTATTATTATTATCTTTAAAAATAAATCCTTTTAATTGTCGGGTATTTCAGTTCAAATTGTTATTTAACCATAATTCATAATGTTCAAAAAAAAAAAAAATTAACCACAATTCATACAATGTAAATTTAACACACATATCCAATAAATATTTCATCTTTGGTTTTTGAAAGCTTGAAAATCAAGTCATTACATCCTCGTCTTTTACTTTAAGAAAAATTTATTTTTCGACCGCACAAATCAGGGCGTTGTTCAAATAATCTTCGCTCATTCGATTACGTAAATCCATCTTTTACACTTCGCGTAGTGGAACAATTTTTTTTTTACACTTCATTTCCTTTCTCTCCTTAAGTGAACTGAGAACACCGTGCTAATGATTTAATAAAACTTTCATTTTACCCCCTGAACTTTTAACTTTTATTTTTAAATCGCATAAACTTATTAATTGGTCGGTTTTAATTAATTAACGGGCGTTTGATCATATTTCAATGTCGGGATTTGAATAAAAAACCATTAAAAGGTTCGAGGGGTAGCGGAAAAATTATTTCAAGGGTAACGGAAAAATATTTTTAGGGGTAACGTTATCAAAAAACGTAAAAACAAAAAAAAATCCACGCGGTGTGAGTTGAGGGGTAGCGTCCGCTACCCCTCCTAACCATGTATGTCCGCCACTGCACCTATGTGAGTTTTTTTTTTTTTTTTGAACGGCTACTTTCATTGAAAACGAGGCCAAACTAGCAAGAAGCTAGAAGACACAAAAAAAGGAACATCAAAAATAAAAGTTACACCAATGGGTCCAAGTAATCGACTCACTCCTACTCCTATATTTAGCCCACATGAAGCTAAGACTTTTGATCTCATTAAGAACATGTGAGATGGAAGGCCGTTTATTTCTAAAAATCGCTTCGTTCCTCTCTTTCCACAAACACCAACAAGTAGCGAGAACGACAACCCGTAACATGGTAGCTTTCCGTTTGTTGTTTCCGACATGTTTATGAAGCTCAAACAAGTCCGCCACTTCAAATGCAAAAATTTGAGGGATTTCGCACCATTGCGAAACAATTCCCCATATAGTGGAAGCAAATTGACACGATATGAGTAAGTGCATAACCGACTCATCTAAGTCCCCACAAACGATGCAAACCGGAGAGCCCTGAAGATAGTTTCTTTTAGCTAGCTCGTCTTTGGTGGCTAGCCGCCCTCTTTGAGCTCTCCAAGCAAAAACGTTAACCGCTCTAGGAACATGTTTACACCACCCATAGATCGACGCCTCTCCAACATCGCTAGAAGCCTCAAGCAACCACCGAACCGATCGAGACGAGTAAAGCCCACTAGGGTCACCACTCCACACCCATTTGTCACCCAAGTACACAATATGAGTTCTCCATGTGAAATTAGGATTTTCTAACTTTTTAGCAGTGGCCATAATCCTAGTCCAAGAACCGACTAGCTTGTTGTTGCATGGCAAAAAGCATATTTTTTTTAGCTTTCATGCATTGAGTAAACAACTCTTCTCCAAATACGAAACGGCTCAACCTTGTACCTCCAAACCCATTTTAAAAGAAGGCTTTTGTTGATGTCCTCCAAGGGGGTTAAACCAAGACCACATTTTTTTTACCGGTAAAGAAACTATCTCCCTTCTTACCCAATGAATCTTGGAGCGATTTTTGGTTCCACCCCACAAGAAATTAAACCGCATACTTTCGAGAATGTCTATCACTTTTTTTGGAGCCTTGAACAAGGAGAAATAATACACCGGGAGCGAGTCCAAAACCGCTTTTAAGAGCACTAACCGTCCTCCCATCGAAAGATTGTTCGCCTTCCAAAGCGATAAACGAGATTCGAACACATTTACAACCAATGACATGATGCCAACCAATCACCTTTAATTATTATTTAATTAAAAGTTTATTTAAATAATAAAAAATAAACGCCTCATATCCCCAACTTACACCTGTATATCTCTTGAGTTTGAGAGTGACTCTAGTCACTCATTGTCTGCATGGCAGAACTCACTACACCAACATACTATCGGTATACCTCATGTCTTACGTTTTCAAGATGATAGTTTTCTTAATAGCAAGTATTATTAACAAAATAAAGGAAATTGGATTTAAATAATCTCAAGTTTCATTCATTGGCCGACATTAATCACAAGTAAGGAAATGTTTACCATCGAGCCCAACTTTTAACCTATTTTCCTATAATGATCCCTGACTAACGGAAACTTAATGGCATTAGTTTTTATGAAACTTGAGATTATTGTCGGCCAATTGAGGAAACTTGAGATTATTGTCGGCCAACTGATGAAACTTGAGATTATTGTCGGCCATTTGATGAAACTTGAGATTATTTTTTATGAAAGTTGGGACTATTGCCGGCCAATTGGTGAAACTTGGGATTATTTAATCCAATGTTTCATAAAAAACTAACGGCGTTAACTTTCTGTTAGTCAATGATCATTGTAGGAAAATATTTTAAAAGTTTGGCTCGATAGTAAACATTTCGTTAGTTGGGATTAATGTCGGCCAATTGATAAAACTTATAATTATTTAAATCCAATTTCCCAAAATAAACAAGTAGGGCTAGCAATAATAGCAAGACACCTATGAGTACACCACAAAGATAGAAGAATTTGCTACTACAAATATAATTAAAATTACACCATTTGATCCAATCAATAGTTTTCATCCGTCCTTCGTATTTCATCCACTCGAATGTCGTTGATTTGATCTCCTCAGCCGTGTAGTTGAAGGTCTTCGATTATTGAATATGATGGTATTTCATGATTTCCACATCGATAGCTTGTGAGCATGATTGCTTGAATAACTGTCATGTCTATTTTCGGGAACAAGGTTACTTTTATGATCATAAGTGTTTGATATCAATCTGATTGATTTCACTGAGAATGCTCCATTATTGTCTCCAAGCAATTTCCTTTGATCATTTGCATCAGTTATGCTCACCTTTGAAAGGAGCTCAATAAAAAACATACCCATTGGACACTCTCGTTTGTGTTGTTATACCGATCCTCCATCGTACACTGCTATGTACCTCTAAGTTCAATGGAGTTAAGACTAAAGTAGCTAGCTTGTTGTTTTGGATCCAGGAATCTAACCAGAATAGAACATCTTGTTTATTACCAATAAAAAAATTATGAGTTTAAATCCTCTAAAGTGCATGTATACGATGATTTAGCCATTAGAAAACTATCTTTATCCAAATATATTATAATAGTATTAAAAAGTGGCCGATCATACTTTTTTCAACATTTGATAGAAAGTGAGTTAAAATAATCTTAAGTGTGTGTGTATCACCAATGTGTGATATGCAAAAGATGTAGAATGACACGTTTGGTAAAGTGTGTGTGTGTATCACCAATGTGTGATATGCAAAAGATGTAGAATGACCTGTTGGGGTAACGTTTGTGTGTATCACCAATGTCTGATATGCAAAAGATGTAGAATGACCTGTTGGCGTAAAGTGTGTGTGTATCACCAACGTGTGTTATGCAAAAGATGTAAAATGAACCTTTTGGGTAAAGAAGTATGTGTATCACCAATGTGTGTAATGCAAAAGATGTAAAATGAATAGTTGGGGCAAATATGTGTGCATATAACCGATGTGTGCTATACAAGTGAGTAAAATGACCCGTTTAGGTAAGATCGATACATTAAAGTGTGTGGATGTAAAGTGTGTTTATGACCCGCTTGGGGTAAGTTGATAAACTAAAGTTTTTTTTTATGTAAAATGTGTTTTATGACCCGTTTGAGTAAGATGGATAAACCATAAAAGTGTTTATGTATGGTATGTTTTATGACCGTTAGGTAAAATGGTTAAACTAAAGTGTGTTTATGTAAAGTATGTTTTACAACCTGTTTGGGGTAAGCTGGAGAGGGAATGATTTTGGGTAATTGGTTAGGCAAAGTTGAATGTTGTAAAATTCTATTTTGTGTTAACAAAGTAGAATAAGTATGTCGAAAGTTGAAAAGTTGAAAAATTATATTTTGTGTTAACAAAGTAGAATAAGTATGTTGAAAGTGGAAATGTTGGAAAATTCTATTTTGAGTTAACAAGGTAGAATAAGTAGGTTAAATGTTGAAATGTAGAGAGTTCTATTTTGTGGTAACAAAGTAGAGAAAAGTATCTTATATGTTAGAATGTGGTAAATCTATGTTGTGTCAACAAGATAGAATAAAATGCATTGTATGTTATAAGTGGAAAGTTCTATGTTGTGATAACAAAGTAGATTAAACTGTGAGATGAATACAATGTGTTATTGGCCTAACGTGAACGTTTCAGATTATAATGGCTAATAAACTTATGATTGGAGCCTTACTTATGGTGTTGGAGTCTAAATGTGGATTCTAATCGCAATAGCGTATCTGATCTGCAAGAGGAACTTAATGCTAAGGTATGGTGATTACCTTATAGTTGCTTTATGTTGTGAAATGCAATACCTCATGTATTGAAAAATAACTTAACACCAGTGGCTATAATGCTTGTGTGGAATGGGTATTGGGGAGTAGATAAAACTCTTTAATTATGTACAAGTAAATCATGTTGAGCACTATGGGTTGGTTTGGGGGACGAAACCTTTTTATGGAGGGTAGATTTATAACAACCGGACTTTCATGAGAATTAAAATATATATAAACATATATATATATATATATATATATATGATAATTGCACCACAAAGTGGATTATTTCCATAAAAATAGTATTTTACATAATACTATTTCATATTTGTAGTATAACGGCTCAGAATGAGATTTTAATATTATGTGATTATCCTAACTTAAGAGTTACGAGACTAAAGTTGTCATGCAAGAAACACATTAAATTTAGCCTTAAATTTAGTAGAGTGTAAACTATAGGGGTTAAATGTGATAAAAACAAATGTTTAAAGAAAAAAACAAGAAGGAAGAGGCAGACGATGTCAAAACGTGAAAGGGGGAGGGGCGTCGACCCTTCCTGGCGTCGTGAAACTCGAACGGAAGCGAGAGGTCCAAATCGGACCTCATATTAGTGATTTCCTGGTTGTGGCGGTTTTGTACAAGCATTAGGGTTCGATTTTTATGATGAATGTTAAGTTTTGTTCCTCATGTGATGTTAAAATTGCAAATTAGGGTTGGAAATTGGAGGCGTGCGAATTAATTACAATTGGTGGGGGTCTCTGACCTGAAATTAGGGTTAGAAACCTTTAAATTGTTGTGTAATCTTGATGGAAAACTAATTGATGTTAGGATAATGAGTTACATGTTAAGATTGGAGTTACGTTTCATATGATTAGAGAACATGACCTGCGAAATTGTGCTTGAATGGTGTTTAGGAACCTGCAAATCCTGTAATGTTGTATGTTAATGTGATAAATTTCATAGTGGAGCATAACGTAATTTGTATAAAGTCGTTTTGTATGATATTCTATGGATTCTGGTGCTAAATAGAGACTGAGCAGAAATTGATGATGAAACTTGTCAAGTTTCATTCTATTATTAAGAATGAAATAAACAGTGTATAGAAGATGATTTTATAACATGTGGTGAGATATAATGGGACATTATGTCCAAAAGTGGTGTATGTTGCTAAAAGGTTGTATGGTTATAAACATGTATCCAGTTGAACTGTGAGTCACTAGAATTATCATGTAAATTGGAATTATGTGGTTTAGTAATACTTGGTATTATATAACCTTGTATTCCTATGGTTAAAAAGGAAAGTGATGATTGTGGAGTTTATGTCATGTTATGTGATTTTTAGGAGTTGCTAACTTTATATAGTTGCGTGATGAAATATATGTTTATGATATATATATATATATATATATATATATATATATATATATATATGCTTGATGACGAATGATCATGGTTGAAGAAACCCCGATCTTAAGAGGTTGGGTAAATTCCTGAATCGTGCGCGTTGCAAGCTATATGCTAACTTTAAGGCGTGCAAGTTGAATTCAGGTAATACAGGGTTGGTGGGAGTGCATGACAACTTTATGTTGAGAATTCACATGCATAATGATTTGATGAAGAGCGGACCGCGAAGTCAAAGGCTGCGATTGTACAGATCAAGGTTAGAATATCACACATGGCAAAGGTAAGTAACCCAACTTGCATTTATACATTCTGTTGGATGGTCAGGTTTATCCTGATTCATCGTATCATTAATATCCACTCATTTATGATTTTAAGTTTTCGTATTTGCACGGGTTGAGTTTGAACTATCATAGTAGACTGTATAATGATTTGATGAAGAGCGGACCGCGAAGTCAAAGGTTGCGATTGTACAGATCAAGGTTAGAATATCACACATGGCAAAGGTAAGTAACCCAACTTGCATTTATACATTTTGTTGGATGGTCAGGTTTATCCTGATTCATCGTATCATTAATATCCACTCATTTATGATTTTAAGTTTTCGTATTTGCACGGGTTGAGTTTGAACTATCATAGTAGACAGTAAATGGTCAAAGATAGAAATGGATTGATATAAAAGCAAACATTAAGTCAGATGTTTGAAAATGATCATAAACTGATCAAGAGGTCGAAATAGGGGCTCATGTGAGCTAAAAGACTCACCATGTTGATGGTGTTATTGTTTGATATATTGGTGATAATGTGGGCTATTGCTATGGTTTGGTCGATAGTAATAGATTTTATAAACTACTAAAGAGTCGAAAAAGGTTCTAAAGCAAATGTTTAACATAGTTATTCCAAAAAGTAGTGTTATGAGTGAAAATACGATTATCTTGCCAAACCTAATTACGAGGTTATGTAATCATGATCACTGATATGATATGATGGGGTATGTGGATGGTATCTATAAGATTTGTAATACCTAAACATGTGGTAGTGTTCTTAAAAAGGAAACGGGTTGGGTGAGCCATTTGGCATGGTAGCATACGCACGGGGGTGTGTATGCTACCAATGCTGAGAATAAGATGGTTGTATTTTGTGGTATTTTTGCTATTGTCGTTGAGCAGGACTTGGAAATTATTCCAGCTAAGTTGCAAATAGCTTGGAAGAGATAATAAGAGGTATTTTAGTGCCTTACTGCTTTTAATTTTAATTTCTGGTATTATCCTAACGGGTCGCTTAAGTAAGTGGGAATTACTTGAGTAAGTGGAAGATATTTATGAGTTATGTTATATTTAATACGTGACTAATGGACAATTAAGTGATGTGTTTTCTGTAGCTGTGACAGGACTTCAAGTGGTTGTACATAGTAGACCGATGGTGATCCTTAATGGGTCAGCCATATTTTGGATATGCTAACTGTTATACATGATGTTGTTGTTGGTATTGAACAGGTGGAACGAATACCAGATAAGTGGTGTGAAACAACTACGGGCATATGTGGATCCTTGTGTGTTGCGTATACCATGCCATCTGAATGATGACATGGGTTAAGACGTACTCTTGTTGTGTTTAGCATCATAATTATATTTTCCAAATGAATGGTTTAATTGTTGGGTTCTGACTTAGCATTGGCTAACTTATATGGTGTGAACCGTGTAGGTGGTTTACCTCATGACTAGGACGCGTCGCGACCAAGCCTTATGAGACTTGGAGGTGGATTGGAACTTGGTGGAATGAATGGAAGATGTACAACCTAAAGACATGTGGTGTCAAAGCTCGTGGAATTAAGTCTTGGGAACGGGTTAACAAAGTGGACTACACGGTCTACCATATTGTTTTCTTAATGGATCTTGTTTATGTCGTGTTTTTAGAGTTAAACTCCACCCATTCCTTAGTTGGTTTAATTTGGGGTCATGTGGTTAGTTTCGACATGTGTGTTTGATTGTTCTGTGATGTTGATAAAACAGAATGACCTTCGTAAGGATTATCGAATTTAAGAATAGATCATGCCGAAACTTTGTTGATAGTTTTTAATTAAGGAATATTTATAATGGTAGAGTTTATAAAGTATGTTTTGAACTTAAAAAACCACGTTTTGGGTATTTAAACGAAAAAGAAAATGGCCCTATCATTAGCAAAGGATGTAATAAAGTGAAAGATGGGTAACGGGTGTTACACTATTGTTATGAACAAGTGAACAACTATCTTCTATTATTATTCTTCATTAAATCTAAAATTTAGATTTTTCAAACAAATCTAAGGTTATTATTTTTGTATAACTTGATATCTGTTATTGAAAATTAATAACTTGTTACTAGTAAAATTTAATACAGTTAAAAAAAATATTCTCTCAACTACTTATTGTCCAAATTAAGATATTGTATTTGCGTTAATTTATATATTTATTGGAGTGTAAAGTGCAAGGGATCAGTTATCACTTAGAGTAAATTACACAAAAGGTCCTTTATGTTTTGTCCAAATTTTGGATTAGGTCCTTTAACTAAATTAGCTACACTAGACATCCTTTATGTTTTATACTTGTTTCATAGAAGGTCCTTTATCACTAACGAGATGAAAAAATCATCCTTAAGTCAAGGGTAGTTTTGTCAATTTATAATATTTTGTAATAAAACCTTAAAATCGAAATTATCCTATTTATTTAAAACAAGATGCACCCACCTTCGACGAAGAAGAAGAACTCGACTGATTTTGGTGAGATTTTTTTGGTTATGCGCTCAGCTGATATGGATGGCTAGTTATCAATGACTTTAAATTGCAAAAACAAAAAAAAGGAATAGTATGATATGTATAGCGTTTACACGATTCGATGCCACGTTAAGATTTTGTTGTCATGCATACATGATTTTCTCTTTTACCTAATAGTAATTGAAACAATTCATAAAACTGTGTTGTGTTTACTGATTTTGATCTTATCATGATCGGAATTCATTCACGAGTAGCTTGCTAGTTTCAAATTAAAGTTCGATTATGTATTGAGAAGTTACAGTAGTCATCATCTTCACCGTTGTTCTTCGAAGCTCATTAATGGCAGTTTGTTAAGAACTCAAGCTTTTGATACGAAATTGGTCTCACCAGATTTGGATTCAGATTACGAGTTTAGAGATGTGATTTAATTCAAGTTTACTTCAAGTTGAAATTGATTCATAGTGAATCGTTCTTCTTCGTCTTCATTACCATGCTCATCTCAAATCTTAAAAATTTCATTAAAATCATATCAATATAGATCTAGTTTGAGTTGTTTTTCAATTTCAATCGCAATTGTGTGATTAATTTCGTGTTACAATCAGTTTTGGTGGAGTTGTGATTGATCAAAGTTTTTGTTTATACGGTTCATCGTTTCAAATCTTCAAATATTCATCAAATCACTTCAATTTTGGTTCCATCACATTCGGTTCCACATTACGAGTATCTTTAAAATTGAATTTGGTTGAAAGAATTGTTGTATGAATCTCGAAATTAAATGGATAATCTTGCTCGAAATCGAAAACCGAATCAAAGTAAATCCATATTTGCGTGGTTTTGTAACAAAGTGAAGATTCGAGCATGAACGCAGTATCGTGAAGAAGAAAATGGACTGTGATTTTGCGAATCGGTCTAAACTCAATTAAGAACTTGAAATTGTTGGAAGCTATATATCGACTCGCAATAAAAAACCGACCAGATTGAAATTGATTATGAGAAAAGCCGAATCAGGTTGAAAGCCAAACGAAGAAACGTGAGGAGACGTGCAATACCTTCTAGTTTTTTAATATTAGTTTTTTCTATTTTAATGTTTTATTTAAAAAAATTATGAAATGACTAAAGTGCCCCTGTCTTAACGATACTTTTTAACACCGTTAGTGGTAAAGGACCTTCTATGAAACAAGTTGAAACATAAAGGATGTTAGGTGTAACAATTTTACTTAAAGAACTTAATTTGAAATTATGGTAAAACATAAAGGACCTTTTGTGTAATTTACTCTATCACTTATCAGCTAAACCCGAATAAAGATGACGAAAGAATGGCCTTTCAAAAAAACTAAGAAAAGAAAGGGATTTTCTAATACTCAACAAATCCAATTATTTAAAATATATTATTTTATACTTTTTAACTATTGGATGGCAATTGGCAAACCTTGTGTTCTTTGTGACTGAGAATGGTGAAGGGGTTCGAGGCGATAAAATGAATAGGGCTTAAGGTGGGTCACGTGAGCTGAGAAAGAATTAAAAAAGAATTGGTTGCAACCAAAAGGTTCGAACTCATGACCTTTCTGAACTCGGCACACGGTAAAACTTACAAACTCACTAATTACCACTAGACTAATTTGAGGTTAATTTGTTAACTGTGTTGGGGTCATTTGGTCAAAGAGTTATGACCATTGGGGACAATCAAACTTCCACTTATATACGTTACATTATGGTTTCAAATTTTATTTAGGTCGGTTGACCTCGACCCATAAAGGGTAGCTTCGCCCCTGTGGGTAAATAAGTACCACCACATTTTTATAAGTTTGAATAATTATACCATAAGGTTATGTTCAATGCATCCCCCGAGCATCTCAAGGAGGCTGATGTGGTTTCGGTCTCACGAGGTGCCACCATTGGGTGGGCTACGGTGAGGTGGTTGCGGTGGTGAGCTCAGTCCCCGCTCCCCGCCCTCCGCCCTCCACATCTCGGTGATAAGCTACATAAGAGAAGAAATAGAGAGTGAGAAGAAGAAAGAAATGGAGAAGAAAAAGGCTCCTACTGGCGACCTCCTGTTCTTCTCCGGCCGACGAACCTAGCAACCCAACCAACCTCCTATCCCTGCCCTCTCCTCGTTTCTGGTTAGCAGCGGCGCAATTCCGACGACGGGAATCTCCCAATCCCGATGATGACGGCGGTTGGATCTTTTCTAGGGTTTTTATGGGGATGATTTTTTATCCGGTGGCTTATGTATTCTTTTTATTTTTATTTTAAAGTAATATAAATATAGTTTTACTTTATTTTTTAAATTGAATAAAATAATAATCAAAGTAAAGTGCGGGAGTGAAAGGTGAAAGGAATGTATTGGGAGTGAAAGTGAAGGGAGTGATGGGTGCTGATGTGGCGTTGAGTTGGCAAAAAAGTAAGTGAGGGGAGTGAAAGATGAGGGGTGACCATTACAAGTAGCCTAAGAATATAAGATACAAAATTTTATTATCTTTAATTCGAGTAGAATATTGCTACAAAAAATTGATTTTTTTAACGTGGTTCGTGATTATGTATATATTGCATGATTATGTACACCCTTTTTTAACGGTGTGTCTTTATGTACATCTATTTTTAATGAATTAACACTGCGTAATTATATATGACTATCGTATAATTAAGTTTGAACGCTTATATACCACTTACCAAATATCTGAACGCTTATATACCACTGACCAAATGACACGTGCTGTTTATCACTTTCAATACTTCACACAAAAAATATCCTTTTTATATCTCGTAAAAGACAGCCTCCCAAAAACGATTATGATTATGTGTTGGTACCAGTCGGGACCAATTTGTGATAATTCTGGGCCCTTCAAACACACCTCCACCCCCAAATCAATCCACATACCATTTTGTAAATTATTTTTATAAAAATGCTGATTAGTGGATGGCGGCAGGGGTAGTATTTGTAAACCAATTTCACTTTCCATCTATTTATTCTTAAAGTTCAACTTTTGTGCTGTTAGGAACTAATCATTACGAATGTGTGATGTAAAATAATATTAGTTGTGATTCTATTATTTGAAAATTGAACTTTATAACTCCTCTTTTCGTTTTGGATTGTATTACATTCCTTCTTTTTCTTTGATAATTCTCTCACATAGTACCCGAGACGAGGGAATCATAAAAAAAGGTACAAAATGAAAAGAATAAATCTGGAGTTGAATTTGCAAATGCTAAATCACAAATGGTTATTTTTTTGGGAGTGGAGGTTTTAGTTGTGGTTCATACCAACAAGTTGAATATGATCATACTTGGTTATGTTTAGCTGAAATTAATATTGATGATAAACTTCAGGTGTTGTTGCGTTTATGTTCTTTGCCTGACAGTCGGTCTGAGAGAGTGACGACAATTAGTAGTTCATCTTGAACAACTAAACTTACTTATGAAGGAACTCTGAACTTGATTTTGGGTAAGGACTTCATACGTAGAAGTTCTGAGTCAAAAGTCACTCCAAGCATCGAAAGTTATCTATTGGAACTGCAAACATGTGGGGTACTTTAGAAACCAGTGTCTAAATGGTAAAAAGAAACTAAATGTTACAGAGGACGACACTAAAGATGTTTTGTCTTGTAGTGGGAAGAGTAATCTTGATTCCTAGATGATGGATTCTTATGCGTTATTCCATGCCACACACAACGTGGAGATGTTGAATAATTTGAAGATTGAGAAATTTGGTTTTAACTAGGACTTGCAAATGACCAAGTTTTGGAGGTTACGAATGATAGGAGGGTGTTTTACTGTGAATTAGTATGTTTAATTATATGGTTTTAATGTTTTATTGTGTGTAATATGTTTACTTTGTACATGTTTGATTCCAGGTGCTCGAAGTTAAACACAAGCTATTTGGAGGAATGTTGGAGCAAAATGGAGCACCTGGATGTGAGCTAGAGTGGAAACGACGAAGAAACAAAAGAAACAGCACCAGAGCGTAAATTACGCTACCCCTGGTGTAATTTACGGTCCTTAAAAATTTTTGGAACACAACTTAGGACGTAAATCAGCTAGCGAAGAAGAATTCCAGGCGAGGGCATAAATCACGTCCTCTTGGACGTAATTTACTCCCCAAGTTGGCCAGACTCTGAATTTCATAATTTTGGCATACTTATTTAAACCCCAGACATAAGGTAACGTTTCTTCTTCTTCACCCTGTTGTTTTTTGGATTTCTTAGAGGTGATTTTCGAGCACAAATTCACTCTGATTACAAAATTTGTGTTTCTATTGTTCAATTCAGTTATTGATTATCGTTTTACAATTATATGAGCATGCAATCCACCCGTGATTCTCTTCAGGTGTAGGGTTTGTCGTTTTCTTAATTGTTTAACATTATAGGATTGAATAACTTGGTAAATCAAGTTTGTTTCTTCTTTGTAAAGAGTTCTCACTTCACAAACCCTAACTGTGAATGAGTTTGTTAATGTGCACGTTCTGATCACTTAAGTTAGAAATAACATTATCACGGGATTAAACCTTGACCCAGTCCCGCTTAAAGACTTCCTACTTAGATAATAAAGACTTCCTAGTTAGATAATTAAGAACAATTTAGATTTAGTAAACCTAGACCCGGAGAGGGTCATTCTTTTCATAACTGTTTTTAAAACCCTAAATTCACATTAGTTAAAAAACCTAATCCATAATTTATATAAAACATATTGGACATTATGTAATATACTCATTTATTTTTCCCTTGTCTTATTCTTTAATTTGCTACCCGCCCAAATTTATAATTCCTTTTCTTGGTTCATCTTAAGGGTAACCAAGCCCAATTCTTTAGCCTACAACAATAACATATAAAGCCCAATCAATTTTGTTAACATTCACGTTGAGTTGCACAATGAATAACTAAAATATAGGTTCAATTAATTGTCTTGGATTTTTTTTCTTTGTAGCACTCCAAACGAGCATACATACATATTGATTTTTCTTTCAAGTCATATTTCCTATTGATTTATAAAACAAATTCATTTTTGCTAGTGTTTGGTGTATATAAATTAAGAGCGAAATGGAATGACTCATTACGTCAGAATAAAAAATAACATGTTAATAGTACATTGGAATTAGATTGATCAATACGTAAGGAATGCGATTCCTTCTATTTTTAAAGATTTTTATTCCTTATGGGAGATGTGTTTTTTTCGATTCCTTCAAGTAGTGGAATGGAAATTTTTATTCAATTTGATTTTTTTCTAAAAATTTTATAAAAACAACAAAAATAAAATTAAGAATAAAAAGTAAAGAGAATATAAACAAAAATGTAAAACTAAAAGAAGAAAAAGAAATAGAAATATAGAATAAAAATAATAAAAATATAAAACAAAAATGTAGTGCACATTATACAAAGCATCCACAATGCCGCTCAACACATAGTTACCGGTGAGATTCATTGTAAACAATTTCACATGTGAAATTTTCAGAATAATAAGAAAAAATAAAAAGAAAATTAATCACAACTATTAGATCAAGAGATCTAATGGTGAAAAAAATGTGTTTACATGTCTACACTTATGCGGGTTACAATGAACTTTTCACTATATATATATAGGGAAATGATGGAATTAAACCTCTCCGAGTTGGAAAAATCGTGAAAACTAAGCTAAAAAATTTGTTTTTTGTTCTGAATTTTTTTATGGTGACTCTAAGTTAAAAAGACACCCTTTATGAAAAAAATAATAATAAAAAAAAGCCTAGTCAATTTTTTTTAAATATTTAAAACCCGATTTTTTGTAAAAAAAAGTTTAATCGGGTAAAAAAGAGGTTCAAAAATTATTCTTTTTTTAGATTTACTTTTTTACAGATTCTACATTCATTTTTAATGGTTTTGATATAAAAACAAAAAAGCGCTGAGAAAGTTTAAAAAAAATTAATTGCACATTTTGTTACATATGTAACAAAGCATATTACATAAGTAACAGGGTAAATATTACATATGTAACATGACGTAACGTGAGATTTTGAAAATTAAAAAAAAAACACATAGTAGGCGTTTGTTTTTGTTTTTTTTCATCATTGGGCTTGTATTAACGCAACAATCACTAAAAAAATTGAAGAAAAAAAACGTTATGGGAAGTTTCCACGGTTTTTTCAACTCGGATAGGTTTTTATTATATCCATCCCTTACACACACACACACATATATATATATATATATGTGTGTGTGTGTGTGTGTGTGTGTGTGTGTGTGTGGAGTACTTCCACGCCTCAATAAGACTCGCTGATGGAGTGTTGGCTGCCCCTTCAACAATTTGAGGAGACTCAGTTAGGAACCTCACAAGATTCATAGTGGTCAAGTGATGTAGACTAAATTAAACATTTTTTATACATCATTCGTCCCTCTGATTTTATGGTTTTGGTCGTGAGATGTTATGAAAAGACCCTTAATTGCTTCCTATTTAATTTCACGGTCCTTAAAGCTTCGGGATGATAAAGATGGAAAAAAGTGAAGAATTCTACATCAGAATCTCGACCACGATCGTGGTAGACCTTAACCATGATCGTGGTGAGGCGAACACAACCATTCCCCTTAGTGACCACAACCATGCTTGGAATTTTAGATTGTGCTTGGAATTTTACGAAGACCACAATCATGCTCGTTGTCGACCACGACCGTGGTGAGGTGACCACGATCATGCCCGCTGCTGACCACGATTGTGCCAAAAGTGTATGAGACCATATCTGACTTGGAAAACGACATCTTTCTCTTCATCGGTGTCCAAGATCATGGTTGTCATTGAGCAGGACCGTGGTGGACATTAGCATTCAGAGATCAGAATACAAGTGATCAGGCTTACACAACGTACAATTGGCCACGATCGTGGTGGCCCTTGACCACAATCGGACTTGTATGACTTCTCCTATTTAAAGAAACACATCCTCAATTTGCAAGAACTCTTCTGTTTACTTCAAATTCGATTTTCTTCTTTTTTTTACCGTAGTTTTGTTAGTCTATTCCCATTTTCTTGTAACACCTGAGAAAGGATTTCAATTAACCTCAAGTGTGTAAGAACCTTGTAACATTGTGTAATCATTTTACTAGTAGTTTTATTCTATAATGTCTTTCTTATTACTTACACATGTATGCGCCCTTAGAGCCATGCTTGACTAGGTTTTTATATCACTTGGGTGAGGATGATCTTATGGTTGTATTTTACATGTTTCTAACTAATGATTCCGAGCAATGACTTTCTCTATTGAAGTGAGCTAACATTTAAGCTTTAGAGTTTTCAAAACCTTATGTTTTAGTTTGGTAATCATGTTTGACAACCTTTATCATCTATTACATTCACGTCTCACTATGTCTATGTATGGAGAGTGTCATCACACTAGAAATGGTGGGTAAAGGTTTGGGATATCTCTAGTTCCTATTGTTTAGTTCTTTATTTACTTGTATGATTTTGACTAAATGTACTTGTATTGCATTGAGACCTCACTCATCTTTGTTCTATGTAACGAGGCAAGTTGTCACAAACCTTGTGATCATTTTACATTGAGTAGAGAAATCTCATTTGGAGTTAGTCTATTAGATTGATCATATATCCTGGTGTTGTGGTAGTTGGCATGTATTCTATCGTGTGAACTTTCCAGTAACACCGAGGGACTTGATAGCCTTGACGGGGGTCTATCCACTTTATTACATTGGTTAAAAATTAGTTATTATTTTGTTTCATTGAATGAATTGAGGTGGTATAGGTGTCCCGATACCTTGCTTTCCAATATGTCATATGACTTGGTATCCATGACTAGGAGCCATTTCTACTTTTGATATTTTATAACCTTGTGAAACCAACCATAACTAAAATTAAGAATCATAAAGTAATCCAAGCCTAAGTGATATCCTTTGATTGATAGGAGTTCTTGTTTATTTACCTATCACTTAGCTATTGTTAATTTGTTTTAAAATCAAAACTCACCTAATTAATTGGCTAGGATCTAGTGACTATTGGTTATTGATATCTTTCGTGAGTCTTGTGGACGATACTTGGTTACTTATCTTTGCTATACTAAATACGATAGTTGCACTTGCCTCTTGTGTGTAGTCGGTTTTTATAAGTTATCGTATTTTTAAATTAAAGATTTAAAAAGTGTGCAAGACCATCACCATTTTATATATATTTACACTCATCATAAAGTAAAATAGAATCTTGCTAGCTTTGTTTAATATTAAGTTCCATTTATCGTTTAAATAAAAAGTAAAAGAGCATCTTTTGAAGTTCAAACCAGATTATTTTTTTCTGTTTCTCAGCATGGCTAGCACCCGCTTGTGCTGCTTGGGGTACCAATGTCCCATAGTTGAAGAGACTAGAGATCCACAGTGGAAGAAGAAGAAACAACCTGCATTGCCACTTTCTGAAATAAGAGAACGGAAAAAGCTAAGAGTTCAGAAATATTGGGTTTAAAAAAAATAAACAGACTTCACCAAAAGTTTGCAAGTAGATCACTATTTTAACAATTTGAAGACGTATATAAAAGAATGTGAACCAACTTTACATAACAATTGTAATCAGAAAAGGTTTGGACAAAGCAAACTTTTACTAAAAGTTTGAAAGAATTTGCAAACTGTATTGTAATTTAAAAAAACATATGAATGATGCAAAAGAGTCTGTCTTAAGATTGTGGGAACACCATTCAGAAATACATCAATAGTGCGAATTACAGTATATCGAAGACAATAAATATAACTATAAACATATTATAGAAGAAGAAAACACAAACTGCAAGATGCAGAATATAGTAAGAAATTAGGCTTTAACAGAGTATTTCTGTCTAGCAGGTTTTCCATTAAAACAAATTCGAGACACCCATGTGAACCTGTTTGTCTCCCATAGTACAACAGCCTAAGTAGACTATGATGTCGCGATTAACCAAGCACCTAGAAAAATTACCTGAAACAAGAGTGCGCAGGCTTGAAAAGGCAAAAAATTCTTTAGTGTCTAATTTCTTAAAGGTGTACTCGTTGAAGTGACTGAACGAATGCACTTATGCTCTGTATGTATAATGAATTCTGACCAAGTGAAAGACCTTCAATTCAATGAAGTTAACTCACCAAATAACTCTATGTAACTTAAGAATTAGTATACGAATAGTCACACCCTTTTCATATTCTGTAGACCCGGTAGTTCACACCGCCAATCCGTAACCGGTCAAAAATTCTAAAGGCGACCCTTCAAGGGTTCGCGGTGTAAGCGTGCGAAGTGCAAAGTGCACCATCAAAACGCAACATTACGCCAATCGCCCTTGAAAACTCCATAGAAGATTTTTTTGTTTCGTTTGTCAAGATATTATGGCAGAAGACGGAAAGGTACGAATCAATAAAATCGACGATAAAAACTTCATGTGGTGGAAGATGCATATAGTGGATTCGCTAGTTTAGAAGGACTTGGATTTGGCCATAGGCAAGAAACCGAAGAAGAAGGACAACGAGGTTATTAGACTTTCACTGACAAATGATGTTTCCTTTAACACTCTGAGGGAAATGTCAGCAAAGGGCATTATGGATACCTTGTCTAATATGTATGAGAAGTCTTCAACAACTAATAATGTGTTCCTACTAACAAAGCCGATAAACACAATGATGAAAGAAAGAGGTTCTGTAACACTGCACATCAATATTATGAACTCGATTTTGTTCAGACTTGGGTCGATTGGCATTAAAATTCAATGATGAACTTCACGTTCTATTACTATTATCTTCACATCCTGATAGTTAGTCAGAAATTGTTACTGCGTATATTAATTCCATCAGAATTTCTTCGTTTGACGTCTTCGACCAAAATAAGATCCTAAACCCTATCAAACGTGACATGCTGTTAGAATAAGGAATAATAACAGAGGTAGTGGGAGCAGAAACATAAAGAAAGATAAGTCACTCTAGGGGTCGTAGTGATATGACCTATTGGAAGTGTAAAGAGATAGGACACTTCAGAAATTAGTGTCCAAAAAAGAGTAAAGAAAAATACATAAATGATGATGCTTTGGTCTTTAGTTTTTTCTAAGTTTGATTGTACTGCTGTTATTTTTATACGATTTAGAGTTAAAGATTAAAGATTTAGGGTTAAAAATTTTAAAGTTTAGGGCTTAAGCTTTAAGCATTGCGGTATAAATTAAATTTTAGAACAAGATGTGTCAAAATTCATTTTTTAATTACTTGTATACCTACAATATTGTCGTCACAATGTGCAATTAAGGTTCGAATCCAATACTCTCCTCCTCCCTTCTACTTTTTTGTTTTTCTTTTTTTCCTTTGGTTATTTTTCATAGTGTTTTTCTTTGAATTTTTATTTCTATTTTTAATGTGCACGTCTCCCATCATGGACGATTGGTATGATGCCTTTTTTAGGCTAAATGTTCAGTATTTAGGAGTTAGGGTTTGAACATTAGTACCATTTTTTTCTCAACGTGGTAACTATTTGATAATTGGAGGGGATTAAATGACAACCTTGAAACTAGGAGGGCTTTCAATGAACCAACTTAATAGTAGATGGTTAAAAGTAATAATATGTTCGCCGAAAATTGGAATTTACGCATCTGAAATTTCCTATCTCGCTCTACGCTACGGTTTCTTGGATAATCGCCGTGTTCGAGCTTTCAGGTAAGATCTAATACCTAATCTCTGTAAATTGATCGCTGATTATCTTTGTATTTATTAATTTCTATATGCTTGCTGAAACTTGAAGTGGAAGTTAGGAATCGATGATCAAACCTAGGGTTTCATTAGTTAATTTGGGCAATTTTTGTTTCTCGTACTGAATTCGATTATTTTATGTGTGTTTTGATCGCTATTACTCTGTTAGGTTAACTTTAATATGCATTTAAACAGTTTTTTGAGCTTCTCATTCCGATTTACTTATGTAATTTAACTGGAATTTACCAAAGGGGCATTGAGCCCAATGTTAATGTGGAGTATAATTAGGAGTAAAATAGATAGGTGTGTGGGTTGTGGTTTAAAAAAATCTGAATATACTTGGCCTCGGCTGGTTTTGTTTCATAGAATTGATAGCATATCTTTAATGGAACTTGAATAGTTGTTATGGTTTTTGGTTGATTAATTCTTGTTGAAGAGGAGTGTCCTCAGTAGTGTATTATGTTTTTATCCTTATTACTAAGACAGATTGTTTGAGGTTGTTGACTTGCTTTCATTCATCCAACTTTTATTGTTTAAGCTGTTTCCATTTGATAACTTCTAGTTCATATAAGTGCGTTGGTTTGACTTGCTTTGTATTTGTTGTGATATGAAGTTTAATTTTGGATAGATAAATAGTTACATTTGTCGGGTATGTAACAGTTAACACTTGAACTATATGTTTAAGATGGGCTGTGATTAGCATGATAATAAGATTAAGTTAAAAAAAAGTATTATGAATATTGTCATTATTTTGAGATAATAGGAATAAAGGAAGGTTGAAATATATGGTTAAATATAGGATGAACAAAACTTTGCATTTTTTCATACGTGACAGTAAGATATATTGCTGTTTTAAAGGTAGTTATACATGAGGAAACCCTGTTATGAGTTTGTGTCACTGTGGAACTTTGTTCATGTATGACTGTATGAGTGAATGACCGGTTATGAAAAGACAAAACTTAGTTAGTGTTCGACTTTTCGGTTACTAGCATGAGTTGAGCACACATGGCATAATGATCATGGGGACTTAAAAGTTAACAAAGAGTATTTTCATTTTTCACTCAGGCTTCTTAATAAGTTTGTATAGGATCTGTTCTTACTATCTTTCTTGAGTTCTATAGGGCATTGGCACACAATAAGTTCATGCATTGCATTTTATTCCAGTACAAATGTACCTTAATCTAAGGTAGTGTTTGGTTCACGGAATGTAATGTAATTGGAATTGTAAAGTTTTCCTTTTAAAGTTGTGCTTAAGCTAGGTAAGAAAGGGGTTTGAAATACAATGAATTCCTTTAATCAATGGAATTTAGAAATCCTTCACTTTAACGAAGGAAAGTTACATGACCTCAAATTCCATTGATTAAAGGAATTCATTGTATTCCAAACTCCTTCCTTACCCAACTTAAGCACAATTTTAAAAAGAAAACTTTACAATTCCAATTACATTACATTCCGTGAACCAAACGCCACCTAAGAGATAATCATGGATTACTAGGGAAAAGGTTATTACTTCATATTTGTGCACCTCATACACTGCATACAAAAATGATTTGATTTCTTGTAGTGTAGAAAACTGTAAGGTAAGGATGCTAATTTCATATTAGGCATATTATTGGTTTCATATGGTTGCTTGCCTGATTATGAAAAACCTTTAATGGTAAAGGACAAAGAGTGGTATTAATTCCTCGACCTGTAAAAATCAAGCTTTGTTTTTAGTAGGGTCGGTTTTGCTATCCAAAAGGGGGTTGTGTTGCAGCTTGTTGCTCGTTTACCTTTTACCTGCCACTTCTTGTAATTTGATCCTTCATGCTAAGTTCCTATAATAAGTAATATATTATAGCTTGAAATGTTAGGTCATTTTGAAAACACATGGGGGTAGGTTTTATTGGAGGTGGTTAAGCTTCCAAGACTTATGTAAGTATATGCGGCTATCATTCATCAAAAGGACGGCTGCAGCTTAAATGACTTCATATACTTGAACAGTTGAACCTTAATGAAAGTGCTTTACAGACCTATTTACTTATCATGGATCGATTTGGGCTATAGTTTATCTAGTCAAATGGGTAAAGTAAAAATTATTTGCTAAAAAGGAAACAAGTCAAACTAGTGGAAAGCTGCCTAAAGTGTATTATGAATTCTTAAAACCTTCTAACTCAACTAATTTCAAGAAGTTCAATTATGTATGTTATAAGTGGACAAATATATTGCTGATTTGCACAACTGAATTATTTCAGGAAGTGGTCTTGAAAGCCATGGATGATGCATTTACAATCCAAATAAGTGGCAATTTAGTTAAACAGCTAGCTAATGACACTGACAAAGTGAAGAAGAAAATAAGGAAACCAAAACCAAAAACACCAAAAACTCCCCAACAAGACCAAATTAAACCCACCATCCATGACAACTCTCAATCCCTAAAAGGTATTCCCCCTGCCGCCGGATGGCCGCAAATGTATCTCCCAATTCCACCGCCTGCTAATGCTGAGGTGGACGCCATCCGCTCCGTCCTTCAAGACAGTGAAAGAGTTTTGGAAAAACTAGAAAAGAAAGAAGATGAATTGGTGGCTGAAGTAACACAAAAGGCAAAAGAACTTCATGATAAAGAGTTTAAACTTCCACAACCAAAACCTATGCCTTGCGTGACCTATTTGACCGCCTGCTTGGATTGTTACAAAGAAAACACAAAAGACCCGCTAAAATGCAGTACACTGGTCAAGGATTTTGCTGATTGTGCTCGTTCCTTGAGGCAGCAGGGCGGGTCAACCAATCAATAAAACGTTTTGATGCAAGCGATGATTTTGCTAGTTTGAACTAGACGGACGGGAATAACTAAAAATTGTTGAAAATGATACGAGTCGAATCATTGGAACACTATCTGTGTTTTGTATGCAGGTTTTATGGGTCTTGTTTGGGACTTGATGTTGGTTATTTTTGGCTGATGAATCCTTTGGAACTGGAGTTATGTACTCCCCTATTATAGCAGCATAAACCATTGATGTGATTTGGGAACTTCATCAACTTCTGTTGCTTTGTTCTTAAAGATGTTTAGGTTTTTTATTGACTACTTTACCCTCATGGGGATGCTAATAGGCCTTTCTTTTTTTCTTTTCTTTCTTTTAAATCATGAAATATAATAAGTTCTAATACTATTCTCATAAAGCCGTATACATTGTGATTTTTTTACAAGTTATCCTACAATTATGTTTTGAGTTTAGTAGTTTACCAACTATTCCAGCCCATTTGTTAAATGCCATACAAACCTCCGTTAACTTTTACTCAAATGTCCCTCACATGTGCTCAGTTTCTTTTTTTTTTTTTTTTTTTTGTGAAGTTTTTCGTGTTTATCGTATGCTTTCACATGGGATCTTAACCCCCTCAAAAGTAAAACCGACCTTATGCACTTTCAATGTTACATACATTCGTTCACCTTCAAACTGTTTCTTTTAAGATGAAGTGGATATCAAGCAATCAAGTGCAGCTCTCAATCAGAATAACCTAAAGTGCTGAGCTAGCAAGTAGCGATCAATCTTGGGGCCATATGTTAGCATGAGGTCGCACATTGGGGCTAAAACTTGTCATAAATTATACAGTAGATCATAGTGCATTCACTTTTAATCTGCACAACACAAAGCTTATTCTTGTAATGGTGCAATCTCTCAGATCAAGCATGTCAAAATGTAAAAGAAAGGCATCAAACCTCAAATAGAAACTATTAGAAAGCATATATAGCAAGAACACCACTCTCTGTAAAGGCCTGTTATTCAAATCAAACAACAACAGTCGTACCTAGTAAAGTTAGAAATAATAATAGTAATAGTAGTAATAAATACTAATAAAGGAAATAACAAAGAGAATAAAAAGGAACAACCTTGGCCTTAAATCTACCCATCCGCCTCTACCAATCCTTAGCTTATTAAGATCAAAACTATGAATTAGTTGTGCTCGTAAGATGAAAGATAACACACCAAGAGAATATTTCTTGAAAGCGGTAGTAGAGGAGCCACTAAGTCCCAAAGAGAGCTATTTTTGCTCGACACGATTGGTTGGGCCCTTTCCCATATGAGTGGTGTGAGTGCGATGAATGTAAGTAAGGTGACGCCTACTTGCATCACGTTTTCCTCGATCACCCTATTACGTGATAAATAGTGTAGCAGGTTATGAGTCATTGTTTGAAGGTGTGAGGGTATAATTGTAAATTGTCATTTTATTAGACGGTTAGATAGACGAACAAAGAGTGAAATGGGGATGGATTTCGCTCTCTGGTCCTTCATTTTATACAATCAATCCCATCTACTATTTCATACCAAACACGCCCTCACATGACAATCAATACCCCGTACCTTTAGTGTTACCTTTTAAAGTCCTCTATATTTCTATGATTTGTATCAATACCTCGTACATTGTGTTCATTCACAAATCAATATACGAAAAAACATATAATATATCTTAAACAATATTTTATTATCTGCACGTTGTCGCGGGATAACATATGTACAAAAAACAGTTACATTGCTAAAATGCAACGTAAATAAAACAGAAATATAAAACTTTCTAATAACAAAATGATAAATAATCCAAACTATATAGGTATATAATTGAAAAAAATATATATAAATGTAACATTTTTTACATCCAAAAAATGCCAAAAGAAAGCATTAAAAATCATCAAACCCAAATATTTAAAAAAAAAAAAAATCCTAAATGGAAACATGCTTTTTACAACCTTGGTTAACGATCTCCCGGCTAGTTACATTAACGGCAATACTACAGTTCATAGTCACCGTCACTTTCTTCTTTATAAAACTCAAAATCTTAACCCTTCCATCAATCCTCGTATAACTTTCCACCGGCAGCATCCCCGCCGCCAAATCCCTCCCAAACCGTTCATTTCCGGCGATCTCCGCCACCGCCACCTCAAACGTAACGTTCAACCTCACCGTCCTCCTAGCCTTCGCCACCCCGCCGGGAATATCCGCCACCCCCACCACCGTATCATGGTACAAAAGACTCGAATTTGATCTTTCAAACCTAAAAGCCGCCACGTTACTGTTCTTAACGGAGACGTCTGCCACGACTGTTAGATTTGTTAGATTCCCGGTGAGTTGACTCGGTGAGTTGACTCGGTCGAGCCCGATGATGCTTACCGAGTTCATGGTGATTTTCGGGTTTTTGATGTGGAAAATTGTGAAGCCGAGGACTAACATGACTACGGAGATTATGAGGATGGTCGCGGCGGTGATGCCGCAACAAAGGGTGCGGTTTCGGAAGCCTTTGTGGCGGTTTCGTAATTCGGTTGAGAGGGCTTCGTCGACGGTGAGTGGGGGGAGATCGGGCTTGGTCGCCGGAGCTAGGGGCTTTTCTTGGTCGTCCATGGAAATGAACATTTTTTTTTTCTTTTTTGTAACGTTTTTTTAATGAAGATGGGATGTATGTTTAAGGTTGGGGGTGGGGTGAGAATCATTTGTATTGGTGAGTCCATGAACTCATGAAGTCATGACTTTGACCGTTGACGTGGTAGTTGGATAATTCCAAAAGTGGGAATTTTCATATGTAATTGCAAGTGGTGGACGTGCAAGACTGCAAACATTGCGCCTCATGACACGCATGTGGGAATTTTCATCTCCTTTACGATGTGGGATTCTTTAACGCGTATTTGCGTGTTTTTATGACACGCATTGTGCCTCATAAATGCATGTCATATGCAGATGACACGCAAAATGCGTATCATGCTTTTTTATGACGCGGGCTTTATAAATACCTGTTTTTCAAGTACTATTTTATTCATCATTTAAATATGAACAATGTTCATTACATAACAAACTTGTCAAGGAGTTGCCCCTTAGACCTTATTGGGGGTTGCTCCGAACCATCATGGTTTAGGGCTTTGTCCTGAAAAAAACTAGAGACCGGTTTCATGGTTTGAAAAATCAAAATATTTTAATTTCTTATTTTACCTCAAGTAATTCTACTTGTTTAACGACAATTAAATCTAATTGAAATAAAAAGACCAACCACGAATGACCAAGAGAATTTTCATATAATAAAATTAAGATTATATATATCATTCTTATTTTATTTATAACTAGCATATAAACAAGTAGATAGAAAATGAAAACCCACAATGATTGATAAATGACGATATGAGCAATCGTAGTCGGACAAACACTTCATGCCAACCGTATATCTAGAAACACTAATTCAAAGACCTATTCAACTTGCTTATCATAAACTAAATAGACTACACAATGAAAAGATTATTAAAATACTCATCTAGGCATGAAACTAGTATATTTATACATCTAGGTAGCGTTGGGTATGCAATAATAGATGGTGGAATAGAATGAGTCATTACGTCGGAATGAAGAATGATATGTTTGTAGCACGTTGGAATGAAATAGATTATTACACACTACAAGAAAGTTGATCAGTAGAGGCGACGTTAGTAGCGGCGACATTGGACAATAGTGGCGACACCATTAGCGGTGACACGTCGTCGCTATGGACTTTCGATCCGGATGACATACTTTCTTTTAAATCCGAATCGTCCAATACGGTAGGGATCGCACGGTAGGGATCCGGATGACATACTTTCTTTTAAATCCTAACGCGTCGCCGCTAATAGCCTAAAACGAAGGTTCAAGTATAGAGATAAAAGGCAAAGATTCAATTCTCCTCCGGTGTAAGAATGAAGAACAAAAGTTGATAAGTGATGTGTACTATATACCTCAACTACGAAGCAATATCTTAAGTTTGAGACAACTAACTGAACGAGGTTGTAGGATACTAATGAAAGAATATTATCTTTGGATGCGTGATTCAGGAGGAAAAATACACCTAAAAGTTCCTAGATCCTCAAATAGGCTATACAAAATAGAACTTAATATAGTATTACTAGTCTACATACTCTAAAAAATCAAAGACGATTCATGGTTGTGGCATGCCAGACTACGACACCTCAACTTCGATTCATTAAAACAACTCTCCACTCAAGAAATGGCACGTGGCATACCTAAAATTACACATCCAACTCAATTATGTGATGCATGTCTTGTTGCAAAACAACATAGAATGGGATTTCCATCACAAAGTACTTTTAGAGCAAGTAAACCACCAGAACTAGTCCATGCAGACTTGTGTGGACCCATCTCACCAACTACTCAATCAGGCAACAAGTATTTTGTCACACCCCAATGTTCCCGATTACGTGGGCAGGTGACGTCATGGGGTCATAGTCGTGGATACAAAGAACGACCTCTAACAGTTTTGTTTATGTTTGAAAACCAAGTATGTTATCAAAGTTGCAGCGGATTATATAAAAGATAACAATGTTTTACAATATTGAAACGAGAATGTTACGATAAGAAGTACGATTTGTTCGTGAGTTATTTAGATAGTAAAAGGTGACCATGACTCCATTCCTAATGCAGGCCCTGTTGTTTGACAGACTTTCCATTTGCACACCGAGAGCGATCTTAGTTACCTGAGAAATACATGAGTTTGAAAGGGTCAACGTAATGTTGGTGAGTTCACATGTTTAGTACTCTACAAAATGTATTTGTAAAACAGTTGATGATATACAAGATATTATAATGGTTACTCGTCGTTTCATTGATCTACATGCACCTTGATTTCAAACACTAACAGATTTACCCACCTATGGTAACTTCCCCTTAAGAAATACCAATGGCATAGAATAACTGACATGTACCCCCAGACTTATTAACGGTGAGTCAGAACTGGAGCGACTAACTAGGACAGGGTTGCCAACCCAAATATATCTATTCACTAGTTATCGTTTCGTTACAGGAACTAATTGAAATCAATTGTTGGTGGGATTTGTAGCATTATGTTGTATAACAAATTACTATGAAGGGGTGTGAAAGAACAGATAATCAATAAGGCGTAACAGTTGTACCATAATATCAAGTAAAAAGATTTGTTTGATCATGATTTCTCCCCCATAGAATTTAAACAGTTTAAAAAAAGGGGCCGTGAAACTCACCTGTTCCAGGTGAATGATCGTGACAGCTGATACGAACTGTAAGTAACCGATGTCCTAATATTGATAATAATAATAGACATGATTTAGTTCCTTGGTTTGGTTTGAATAACGTTTAGTTACCCAATGATCCTGGTCGAGTCTTGACAACTTATTCCCGTTTTGTATGTTTGGAAAACCCGCTCGTAACGTTTATTCGTTGAGTAACTACTTAGGCTTGCTAGGATATTTAAAGCAATAAACACCTGGACCGAAGTAAATAATTATTAGTCAAATAATTATTTAGAGATTTGTAAGAATATATATGAACATATATATTTATTTTAGATATCAAATATTGTGATAAATAATATGTATTATTTATTCCGTTGTTTGTTTTATATTTGGTCCTACGCTCGTAGTTATTTATAAGTAACTACGCGTATAAGTTATAAATTATTATTCAAATATTTGTTATAATCTTGTGAGAAACATCGATCGTTTAAGCTTATTGATGACGTTAATAACTTTACGATGAAACTTTGATGAAAATAAAGTTAGTTTATTATTTTCGAGTTCGAACGCATATATATACTTGGTGAAAATAAATGTTTTATTTTCCTTGTATTTGTGTCGTTACTTGAAGCATGTTATAATAGTAGGTACTATTATTATTGCGGCTTCGAGAACTTTGTTTGATAAAGTTTTCTAATGGTTTAAGTTATACAACTTTTCTTTAAAACTGATTGATTACAAACATTTATTATTTAACAAACAGTTGAATGGTTCAAGGTTTTAGGAAAATAAGGTTTTGAATAAAACATGGCATAAAATATAGTTAAGCCATTGCGACGAAATAAGGTCGAAAGAGTTTTGGTTCGTCGTGTTTGTTTGGTTAACTTCGTTTGATCATTACAAATTTATGTTTGCTATTTTTAAACGAAGATTATTTGTTTATTTGGAAAAACATTATAAGTCTTTTATCAAACCTTTTGATCAGTTTTTAACTTATAAAAGTGACTAATATTTTTAGAAAATATTCGTTAAGTTCAACTTGTAAATAGGTTCTAAACCATTTCTTCATGTCGTTTATTTCATCAACAAATCAAGTCATATAATATCGTTTAAGCTTGGTTCAACAATGATAACATAAGTATAAGAGTTAAACTAGTTTAGTTGTCATCTTTAACTTGTTTAGTCAATATTTAGTAACAAATAAAGTGTATGTGTTTCGCCACCATTTTGAACCTTTACGAGTGTTTATAAGTTTTAATGACCATTTAGTTTGTATGTCCATTTTAGGCTCTCGGATGACTATTTCGATCACTATAAAATCATAGCATTTTCGTGTATCAATCTCGGTTTTAGATACTCTCGAGTATACCATTCAGCTCATCATTCGGTTTTTCTATTACGAGACCCACAATGTGACAATATTAAGCCCCTTTGGGCATCACACGTAGCTTGATCACTTATAGGTGAAAGAAAACAAGATAAATTTATCATTTTATGTAGGTTTTGAACCCGAGACACGAGATGGATCATCAAGACTCGTTAGGATCTTTCGGATGTAACTAGAATTAAGAAAGAAAAGAGTGAATCGAGGATCTAACCACTAGTGAACTAGGAGGAGATGGTGGCGGTCTAGGGTGGCGATTGCACTCGGCGACGAAGAGGAGGAGATCGCGGCTCAGCACCGGCGACGAGTAGGGGGTGGCGTCGGCTGTGGCGGTGACAAGAGGCTGCGGTGGTTGATGGTGGTGGTGACGGCAGTAGATGGTGATGATGGTGATCGGAGATGATGATGACGATGGCGGTGTTTGATGATGAGGATGGTGGTGGTTGTGAGCCGTGGCTCGGTGGCGGCAGGTGGTTGGCGACGAGGTTGTGGCGGCAACAGCAGGAGGTCGCCGGTCGTCGAGGGCGGCGGAGGTGGGTGGTCGCCGGCCGAGAGGAGGGAGGGAGGAGTGATGATGAGTCTTGTGTGGTGGTGGGTTTTTATAGTGAGTTTGTGTGTGAAAGTGGTGAAGAAGGTATGGGTATTTTGACATGTGTTTGAAATATTTTGTAAGATTTGGAAAGTAATCTAAACCATGGTTAGGTTTAGTTTCTTAATCAAGGTTAGGGAGTATTGTTAAAGAGATATTTTGTGGGGTTTTGGTAATTAAGTGGTATTAGTTTTATAAAAACTAACAACTTTACCCGGATATTTTATAAAATTATAAAATATAAAATGTGGCGTTTCCATAAAATAACCACTAAAATTTGACGGAAATTTTGAATGAGCCGAAATTGTAAAAACGGTTGTCGGGCCAGTAAAGTTCGTGTCAGGCCGGTATGCGGGGCTTTCTCCGATTTTCGTGCGGTTTGTTTCGTTATTCACTAAAATTAGTCGGGATTATTATGTTTGAGTTTTAAACTGTCGATTGATTTGTCGGGTTATGTTTCTGGGCTCGGTTCGTTCGTTTCACGCTATTGGGCCATGTCGGGCCCAATTCGGTATACGGGCGATTCATACCGAATCGATCTATCGTTTTGGTCGAGACAGGTTTCTAAATTAATTACGTGGCTTTAATATTGTTAAAAAAATATTGTTTCGGTCGTAACTTAATTATTTAGAAATTTTAGTTTTATTTATTTTATTTGCTCGTGTACCGCGTTAAAAAAAAACTGTTTTTGATCCGCTTCGAGCTCGAATATTTATACTATTATAACTAACTAAAGTTTTAAATAAAATGTTCGCTCAAAGACCTTGTCGAGCGTCGGTGTGATTTCTCACGACACTGTTTCAGTAAATATAAAAGTCATTTTTATATATATATTTTTTTTTCAATACGAACGTGAGAATTTGTCAAGGGTGAACGTTTACGTGTACAATATTTACTAATATTACTACTAATTCAAGTTAGACACATGTATATACGTATATATATATAGTCAAAGTATAGGTTTGACCCGGTATTTTCGTACGGATTGTCACATATTTCTTCTTTCTTGTTGATGACTATTCCCGATACATGTGGATTTACATGCTAAAGTCAAAAGATTAAATATTTGAGATATTCAAGAAGTTCAAGAAGCAAGCTGAGAATGAAACTGGAGAAAAGCTTAAACAATTAAGAACATATAGAGGGGGAGAGTTCACCTTAAATATTCTTACAAATTTCCGTGAAGATGAAGGAATACTAAGACAACTAACAACACCCTACTCTCAACAACAAAATGCAGTTGTAGAAAGACGAAATAGAACTATATTAGGCATGACTAGAAGTATTCTAAAGGCAGTGAAGATGCCACAGGATTTTTGGGCAGAAGGAACTCGACACTCAGTTTACTTACTAAACTGTCTACCAACTAAGCCCTCAAATCTCAAACACCTTATGAAGCAATAAAAGATAGACCAAATAACCTTCAACACATTAAAGTTTTTGGATGTGCGGCACACATGAAAGTACCATCCATAAATGTGAAAAAGTTAGATGATAGAAGCTTAAAGGTTATCCACCTAGGTTCGGAACCAAAAACCAAGGCATATAGATTATACGGCCCTGCAAGCAATCATATTTATGTAAGTAGGGACATAAATTTAAAGAATAATTACCTTGGAATTGGGAACCTGATTCAAATAACTCAAGTAACAAAAACATATGGAAAGATTTTGTGGTTGAATTACCATCGGATCCTACAAATCAAATTCCACCTGAAAATAATGATCATCATGAGGAAGATACACATGAAGAAAATATACATGAGGAAGATCAAGATCCCATACATGACCATCATGAAGCTAACTATTATGAAGACCAAGAGGATGAACCAGATCAAAATAATCAAGAAAGTCCAAATGTTCAAATTAGCAACAATGCATTCGGTCCATCAGATTTTGATGACACACCAATCAAAGGATTCAGAACCTTAGGAAATATTTATGATCGCACTGTTCCCATTGAACCCAACTACACACAAAGAGATCTTATGCTAACTTATGATGAAGAACCAAACAACTATAAGGAAGCAAAAGGCAACTCAAATTGGGAAAAGGCAAGAAATAAACTCCATTGAAAAGAACAAGACTTGGACTTAACTGATTTCCCGATTGGACACAAAACCATAGGATTAAAATGGGTATCTAAAGTCAAGCGTGACATGGCTGGAAAAATTACTAAGTATGAAGAAAGACTCATCGCTAATGGATATGTTGAAAAATACGGTATAGACTTTGACGAAGTCTTCGCACCTGTAGCAAGAATGAAAGCACTTGCAGCAAAAGAAGGTTGGGAAGTACATTACTTGATGTAAAATCAGCTTTCTTAAACGGAGAGCTCAAGGAAGAAGTATATTTAACTCAACCAGATGATTTCGTTCAGAAAAGGAAAGAGAACATGTCTACAAATTAATTAAAGCATTATATGGACTACGTCAAGCACCAAGAGCATGGAATGTAAAACTCGACACAACTCTCAAGAAACTAGGATTCATGAAATGCCCTCAAGAACAAGCAATCTACAAAACAAATAGTTCAGAATTAATCATCGGAGTTTATATAGATGACCTACTTGTCACCGACAAAAACAAAGGTGAAATCTCAAAATTCAAGAAAGAAATGAAAGATCAGTTTGATATGAGTGACTTATGACTGCTAAGCTATTACTTAGGAATAGAAGTAAATCAAAGCCCTACAGGAATACTCAGACATCTGAAAAGTTATGCTTTGAAGATACTTCAGAACTCAGGCATGAAGGATAGCAATCCTACAAAATTCCCCATGGAATCAAGAATCAAACTTTCAAGGTATTCAAACAGTGAAGCAATAGATGAAACAGAATATAGAAGATTAATTGGAAGTCTTAGATATCTTACACACACTAGACCCGATCTAAACTTCACTGTAGGATTACTAAGTAGGTTTATGTCAGAACCCAAAAAAGATCACTTGCAAGCAATCAAACAAGTGATTAGATATTTTAAAGGAACATCTCATTATGGATAACTTATAGAAGAAATGGTAGTAAAACTATCATAGGATACAATGATTGTAGCTATGGATCAGACCCAGACGATGGTAAAGGAACAACATGTTTAGTATTTTACTTTAATGATGCACCAATCAGTTGGGTCAGCTAGAAACAATCAATAGTAGCACTATCATCATGTGAATCAGAATTCATAGCAGCAACAAAAGCAGCATGTCAAGGCATATGGTTAAGAAGCTTACCAAGTGAATTAACAGGATGGAAGCAAAACAAAGTTGTATTACGAGTAGATAACCGATCAGCAATCTCACTAATAAAGAATCCAGTGTTTTTTGGAAGAAGCAAACACAAAGACACAAGATTCCACTACATTAGAGAATGCGTGGAAAAAGGTAAGATGTATGTTAAACACGTAGCAGGTAACCTACAGAAAGCTAACATCTTATGATACGGATCCACGACCGTCCGAAGACCCGCCCGAACCAGTAGGTGGCACGTGGGTTCATCCGGATGTGGCTAAGGATAAAACTAGTTTTGAAATGTCGGTCCAATCCAACCAAACACCCTATCCGTTATTTAAGTTTTTTGATTGCATTTATCTTTCAGTTTGTTCCTTTCTTTGTGGACTTTTAAGTCATGTGTGTTTACGTATTTAAACTCTTGTAAGTATTGGTTGGATTGTTAAGTTTTGCATAATAAAAGTTCTTCTTTGGACGTTTGTTTTCAGATTACTCGGTTGGCCGAGAATCACCCCTATCGGCTAGGATTTCTAGTCGCCACTAGTACACGCTTCTGTATCATCTTAACAAAGCCACTACCCCGGATCAAGTTCATTGAAATGAGAGACTTACTCGGAGTTGAAGGCTTGGAGCAAGCTAAATTTAAGGGGGGTGATTGTTAGATTAAATTTAGTAAAACAAATGGTCTCACTAGCCCAGCCCAAACAATATTCTAATGAACCCGGTTGATCCATCATCAACAAAAGAAAGCAGCAGCTGCAAAGAAACGACGCCATCAAGCGTTGCAACCATCGGACCACCCATTAACCGTCGCGTCCCTTCACCGGAACCGACATAACTTTTAGATTAGTATATATATATATATATATATATATATATATATATATATATATACGTTATTTAGTCCAGTTTTACAGTTAACGACCCTATATCATTTGTACAAAACAAATTCTAAACATTTGTTCATGTATTCTATATGAAATTCCTTAGATGTTTCGATCCAAACCTGTGAATCAAGATCGCAATGGAATTCTGTGCCGATAACTTTATCTTTTGCAGGTATTTGGAAGAATATTGTTAAAGTAGATCGAGACCTTGAAGCTACGGGTATAACAATAAGTCAGAAGCTTTGTGGTCGTTTAGGCAACGAGGAAGGAATCTATAATTGGTTAGATAGATGGCAAGGTGATGTTTCTTTTTCGAAAAGTTTCCTATTACTATTAAATCTTGCCACATCGAAGTCTATCACTGTTGTAAATTGTAGTGAGATTATTAATGGTGAGTTGTCTTGGAATTCGAGATGGAAGGGTCCATTATCAACTCTGGAGGACTACCGGGGGAGGTTTTTCGGTAAAGAAGTTAAAATACAAACTCCACAGATTAGGGCTACAGGTACCTTTTTACAATTTTCCTGGCATAAATTAAATGGTTACCTCGAAAGGTAAATGTTTTGGTTTGGCGAGTTAAGATGGGTAAGATTCCGACAAAAACATCGGTTGCAGCTAGAGGTATAGTGGTACCGGATCTGTGGTGTAGGTTTTGTAATGAAAAAGAAGAGATAATTGAGCATATCTTTTTGGAGTGTAAATTGGCCTTGGAAGTTTGGGACCAAATATCTTACTGGTGTAAAGTGGACCCTATTTTCGGATTTAGCAACATGGACATCATAAGTTTGGGCAAGTCTATTACGGGACGACGATGAGGAAGAAGTTATTTCAAGCAATAACCATGGTTACTATTTGGTGGATTTGGAAGAGTCGGAATAACCTGATCTTAATGGGACGGGAACAAGTGGTGATATAATTGTTCAAGATGTATAAACGATGGCTTATCTATGGATCTCCACGAAGATGAAGAAACGTCTGCTAGTGTTCGTTTGATATCGGTTGAGATGGTCTGTGTTTCGAGTGTTTTGGATGGTTAAAATGTTAATGGTTTGTAATATTTCCTTTTTTTTATCTATTTTTTTCCAGGGTTTTAGTAATTTACTAGCTCTTAATAAAATGTTGGCCGTTAAAAAAAAATACAAAAACGAATATCGTGTTATAAACTATCGTCGCAGTAACATTATACGAATTTTCTACTAATTAATTGTCACTTTAATTATTATTTATAAAAAGTGAGTTTTCACAAATGCAACCGTGATCACGTATGCGAAGAATGGCTCCAATGTTCCCGAATAACATATAAGTGCATCCGGTATACTCTCACTTTTTAGGCGTGGTAGCCTAGTTGGCATGTATCTCACGACGCTAAAACCATAGCAGATTGACGTGATGCTCGGGCGCCAATCTTGTGCGTCAAAACCTTCACGCCGGTGAAGGTGACTTTGGTTCCAATCAACAATAGACAGCTCATCATATATATATTATATTTAATCTAAATAATTATTTAGATTAAAATCTGATTTTTCTCAAATAACTTTTACATGTTAACCTTTTTAAAGAAACAAAATTCGAAATCTTCTTTATTTTTTTTTCTGAACACAACGGTATAAGTTTGAACAAAAACGGACTA
Organism: Deinandra increscens subsp. villosa; assembly: GCA_039602395.1. Lineage (NCBI taxonomy): Eukaryota > Viridiplantae > Streptophyta > Magnoliopsida > Asterales > Asteraceae > Deinandra > Deinandra increscens. Next base: position 10,073,778 of record JBCNJP010000003.1, read on the forward strand.
GTTTTTTCTTTTTTTAATATATTTTCCCGTAAGCGCTTTTTAATACGTTTGTATTCTCGTAGAAGATAATTAAACTTTTTGACATGTTTTTGAACACCTTTATGAAGACGAACGGGAATTAATCGAGTTTGAGTAGAAGTTAGTTTTATTTAGTCTAATTCTAGTATTTATAATTTTTATTTTTTAAATTTTTTATTTCTTTTCAAGTCATTTCGCTTTTTTAATATTAATGTAGTTTTGTTTTTTTCAATTACAATATTAAAAAAAATCAAAAAGAAAAAATAAAAAATAATTAAATATTTCACCACACCACATCACATGGGTATACCACTATGTGTGTGGTAAGTGCATGTGATCCAATCAGCGATGACGTGGCTACCACACCACCACCACACCATATGGGTATACCTCATGCCCTAATGAATTATTGTCTTTTGAGAATATATTAGGCTGAAGCTTAAACTTATTGCTGGGATTAGGATTATCTGGGCTTAGGATTATCTGGGCTTGAACTAGTGATACTTGCTTAAAGACTTTTGGTGGTTATTTTAGTCTTTCACACATCTGTCTAACTCTAAGTATTTTGTAATTTTTTTTGAACGGTTAGATTACTATAGTCCGTCATAGATGGAGCTCAAACTTTTTATCTCAAGAGGAGCCTTCACCACTTTATTCTTGTTCTTCTTATATTTATTCTTAGATATTGTCTATTTTGGTTCTCAATCAAATGTTTTCTACCTTCATTCGTTAACTTAGAAAACCCTAGTTATTGTTCATCGTCTTGATAGTTGTTAAGGTTTTCTGCTTCTCATCTGCTCGCATATTTCCGAATCTTTATGAGGTCACACGGTGGTACATCCAAAAAAATTATTCAGTGCGTACAAAAAAAATAAAATAAAAAATCAGTTAACAATAAACACAAATAAAGAAAAAACAGTATTAAAATGAGTTATTTTTATTCAAGGAATTGGTAACTTTGGATGTCTTGGGTGTCAAAAACAGCTAAAAAAAGAAACCATTTTCACAAATTTTGGATGTCTTTGGTGGTTCGAAAAAAAAACACCTTAATCATTCGGTTTAAATAATTATCTATAAATTTAACAATTTAAGTGGGTGTATAAGACCCCACTAGATCCTAAGTAGATCCGCCCCTGAGGTCACATAAATTTGATGAGGAGTCTATTGTGTGGTTTTCTTTATTACTTCGTTTAATTATCGTTTGTTAGAGAGTCCTAAACGTTTTGTTGTTGATAAAGAAATATGAGTTTAGTTCATGCTCACGTGAATCTTGTTCTTTAATTTTTAATAAAATTTGTCATTTTGTATGATTATTTTACCGGATGTTTGTTGAGATCGTTTAAATAAAATTGTAGATAAATAGATTTGTAGTTTACAATATTTATTCTTTAACAACTAAGAAACAAAGCTCTGATCCGTGCAGGGAGCTTACTGGGCAAACGAAGTTTCCTACAAGAGCCCGAGTCGGTAGCAGTTGTTGAGCCCATCCCAGAAAAAATCCATATCCGGAAACGACCGAGTGGTAAAACCTGTTAGACTCAAAGATCAAACTTTTAACATTAACATTTCAGTCTCGAGTCTATCACTGATCGACATCCACCACTAGAACAGGTGCTAGTGGTTGTAGTTTACATTTAACTAAAAAGAAAGATAAAAAGTAACAAGTTTAGCCAAAAACGGAGGAATATATTCTTTTTGTTCAAAATTAACTCTTAAAAAATTCCTAGTATCTTGGGAAATTAGATAATGAAAAGATGTCCTTGGTTAGGGGGTAGATTTAGAAAAGATAAAGACGGTGATTGGAATCAACCACATTTCCAATAAAGATCTTTGACTTGCCTTACCACTTTTAGAAATGTCGTCTTATTCACACCTCACAGATTCTAGATAATTAATATATTTTTCTTTTGAAAAACAATTCTAGATAATTAATATCCGTTGGGTTGGTTGTTAAAATACTATCGGAACAAAAGAACAAATGTAAAAATGACGTGTTTGTAAAAGTTAGTTCTTGAAATAAACTAATTGTTTATCCCCAAACATACTACACAACCCACCCAACAAAATTTGTGTTCATTTATTATTAAAATATAAGGTAAATAGACAACAAGTTGTTTTATTAGACATTTTTGAACGACAAAACTAAGTATTTTAGAGACTACGTTAATAGATCTTAGGGTCATAACATTACCATGCATGACTGACTAAGTCACTAAACTCTATTAAGTAGCTCCTACGAATTCAGACGTAAGGAAACCAAAGGTACCAAAAAAAAAGAACAAATGGTATAATCATGTGTTGATATATATAAGGGAAATAACGGAAAATATAGACATGCTAACTAAACCACCCCTTTTTTTTATCCACAAAAATATAGCGTCTTTATATTTTTAATTTCTCATCCAAATAAGTGTGTCGATTCGAGTTAAGGGTGACAGACTGTATTCTAAATTATCTAGGTGTTCCTCTTGATAACTTTTTTTTTTTTTTTAACTTTTAAGGGTTCTAGTCACAATTGACATCAAATTTAGTTATTCATCTTTTAAACTCAAATAACTTTTACATATAAGTTAAATTAGAAATTTTATTAATAATTTGAATATAGTATTTAATACGAGTAGTAAAATCTCATTTTTTAAGAGGTGATGTACTACTAATCCCAACGGTGAATTTAAACTAAAATTGAATGTTTTATTTTATATATTTTAATCAAATCATTGTAACAATATATATGGAAAAAAGTGCTATATATTTACGATTTTGATTATTGAACTTCACACAACTGATAATATATAATAATAGCAGGAAAGAACACGTCATTGATGAAAACCAGTATTATATTCTTGTAGGAAAAAAGGAATCAAAACACCACATCCTGAATATGATAGCCATCTCACTACCTTCATGATATCAACACACATGCTAACACTAGAAAACAAATTTGTCTAAAAAAGAAGATAGGTTTTTTCTAGAAAAAAGTTGGCAACTGAAATAACAGGTAGGTATTGTCGTCTTATTTAATCACATGCTTCCCAATTAATTTGCTTACATATACCACATAAAATCTTATCCTGATACAGTTTATCGAGTATATATATACAAAAACTTTAATTTAACTTTATATATTATTTTTCTCTATATCATACTATGTTTCAAGGACTCGTGAGTTGCTGCAGATACACGAGAGGAAAAAATGTATTAATGTGTGTTAAAAACGTAAAAAAGATAAAAAAACAAAATAACAAAACAATAAAAGAATAACGAAACATCACTTTGCTATTATTTAAGAATAACGAAAAACACTATAGAAAAAAAGACCGAATAGTGTTAATTAGCAATGTTCTTTAACAGATATATAATTTGTGAAACTATTTATCCACCCATAGTCCCATGCCAACAATAACTAATAGTTTTAAGTTTAAGAGGGCACAAGAAGCGGCTCGTAAATACATCGAATATGTTTAATGCGTCCTAAGTAGTAAAAGGCGTGCTATAACCAGTTTCTTTTAACAACGCTATAATTATATAGGAAACAAGAGTTGCTTGATACATGATAGCAAACAAGATCAATGTTGGGAGTGGGATTTCTGCTATAAGGGGTGGGGTGAAGGAGATGAAATTATTATCACTTCAACTTATATTTGGTAAACATATTTGGTCAATAATAGTGATTTGTGGAGATGGTTGTTTGAGGATCAAAAGATTTTGTGGTCAAACGTATCAATAAGTCTATAGACATGAAATTGCTTATGGAGGTTTCATAGCAAACAATATGGAATATAAGTGTATTTGAAAAAGTTAACATCTTTGTTTGGATTGAGGCTTTATCTTGACAAGTTACCTACTATCAGGGGCGGATCCAGGAAAATAATTCAGGGGTAGCGTTAAAAAAAAATACTTGTCGGGACTAACGGGGGTTCGGGGGCAGCGCCCCCGAAATTTTTTTTAGGTAATTAACGGGCTTTTGATCATATTTTCAAGTTAGGATTTAAATAAAAACAATAAAATTTCTTCGAGGGGTAGCGTAAAATATTTTTAGGGGTAGCGAAAAATTCATTTCAGGGGTTGCGAAATACCGAAAACCAAAAAAATTACACATCGCAGTAAAAGTTCAGGGGTAGCGGGCGCTACCCCTGAGCTCTTAGTAGCTCCACCCCTGCCTACTATGGTTAATTAACCTTTCTAATAAAGGGCTAGATGTTTCGTTCATAATGTGTCGTTTTTGCTCGGGAGACTTGGAAATAGCTCATCATCTATTTACTTAGGCTATCCGTAGTGGGGCGCCATCTCCACAAAAACACCTAACATAGCGCCCCTATGGCGCCCTCCTCCACCCCCTTTGGCGCCATGTTAGACATGATATGCAACGGCGTTATGTTTATCACGCCCCTCCCCCTATTTTCTCATTGGTTGTCTTCCTTTTCTCCAGATTTAATTGGTTTATGTTTTTTTCTTTTTAATTAATATATAATAATTGAGTAAATAATTAGAGGGGGTTATGGGGGGTTATGACTACACCACTTTGCTTATAACCCCCCTTTGATGAGGTGGATTCCACGTGGCGCATAACCCCCAAGGATGGGGGTTTATGACTACGGATAGCCTTATTAGAAGGTGCCTCTAGGGCATGCATGTACCTAGGTTCTTGCATGGTTCAACATATATATCATATATAATGGATCCTAAAGAGTTTCATATATGGCTTGACCAAAGTCACTTATCAAGGAAGAAAAAACTTGTTTTGGAAGGAATTATATTTTTCATTTGATGAGTTATTTGGAACGTTAGGAATCAAGTCATTTTTAAAGCCAATGACTTGAACACGAAGTTAAGTTAGAAACATATAGGTTTATTTCTAACTTAACGTCGTTACGCAGTATTTTTCTATATTTTCTGTAAGTTACCTTATACCAATGCATTATTGAACTTGTATGAATAGTGAAGTCCACGTGGCTATTTGTGGTGGTTCCACGTGACATTCTAAATTTTGTTTTATTTGTTTTTTCTTTTTTTGATTACTTTTAGTGTTTTTCTTGGCTTTAATTTAGTTTTACACCGTTGTTTTTAGGTGTCTAATTTTATGTAGGTCGCGTGACAGTCTTCATAATCTTTATTTTTTATATCATTTTTTAGTTTTTTTAAAGCGTTTTTAAAACGTTTTATTAGTTTTAGTTTTAGTTTTACACTATTTTCTTTAAATATCTAAGTCTTTTAGTGTTATATTTAATTACGCCTCTTATTTTAATATTGTTACTTACTCTTTTCGTATGTTCGTTTTTTAAAGTTATGTTTTAGTAAATCACTATTTTTTATACTCATAATATTCTGAGAGTAAAGTATGGGTAGCAAAATCTAATTTAAAAAAAGAAACATATAGACCATGAGTACATCATTGCTTTTAAAGTAGTTGGAGAAAAAAAACGATGCGGTGCTAATAATTTGAAAAAAGAGAGACTCTATGTAGCGAGTGACGTTAGGCTTGGAGTCCCAACCAAACGTGTTTGATTTTTATTATTATTATTATACTTTATTCTCAACGAATAAATTGTTGACATTAAGTTTAGTTTCTAACGGCATATTTGAAAAGACCCATAATCTGATTTGACCCATTATATGTTGTCAAAATCCCATTTATATGAAACAAATATCATTGATTGCATGGCGTTCAGAGGATTTAGGGCTCTCTTCCGACTAAAAAACCAGGTTCTATTTAAAAAAATATATATATTTTTTTAAATAAAACAAAAAATAAGTTATAGTAATAAACATAAAAAATAATAATTTTAAAATGAAATTCTAAGTAATTTGTTAGAGAATTCTAAGTAATTTGTTAGAGATTGTGTGTATATTTCTATATATTTGTAATATTATGTAATCTCCTATTTTAGGCTAGATAGTTAATGTCTTGTCTATATATGTAACATTATTGTAATCAATAGAGATCATTGGGAATTCACCATCTTTCATGGTAATCAGAGCTTGGTTTTTTCTCTGATTTCCCTAGCAAGTTTCGACTTGCTCCCCCTCTCGCCGGCCAACAGAGAGCTACGGCTCTCTCCCTTCTTTCCTCCTCGCCATGTCAGACAAAGACAAAGCCGACCCCCAACCTAACGCCTCCAAACCCTACCATGTAGCCTACACCCTCAACAATATCCTTAACCGGGTTAGGGTCCTTGATGGCGTGAAGGTCTCCTACCCCTCATGGGGTTAACCTCTTCAAGATCACGGCTCGTGCCTACAAAGTTATGGCATATATCGATGGCACCCCTTCACCGGACGTGAACAGCAACGCCTATGAAGCATGGTCAGAGATTGATGCTGTTGTCTTGCAGTGGATCTACGGATCTCTGTCAGACGCTCTCCTTGCTCGTGTTCTCAAACCCGAATCCACGGCTCGACAGGCTTGGATTCGTGTGGAGAAAATTTTTCTCAACAACAAGGGTTCGCGGGCGGTGGCCCTCAATCATGAGTTCACCAACATTACCCTCAAAGCCATGCCCTCGTTGGAAGCTTACTGTCAACGTATTAAGGATCCCGGCGACCAACTCAACGCCGTTGACATCCCGATCACTGAAAACCAACTGGTGCTGCAACTTGTTCGCGGCCTCCCGCCGGAATACGACACCACAACCTCGTATATCAATCAAACCCTCCCTACGTGAGAGGGCGCTTGTGGCATGCTTCAACTTGAGTCACAGAGGCAGGCCGCACGAGACAACCTCTCTCCTCCGGTGGCAATGGCGGTCGTTCCTAACACTGCTCCGACCGAAGCTCCTCCTAGCAACCGTTGCCGACCCAATTACGGCTCCTCCCAGCCCCGCCGTCAGTCGAACAGTGGCCGCCCCCGTCTCAGAATCGAAGCCGTGGTCCTCCCTCTTCACAGCCCTCTGGTTCGGGCTCTTCTCAGCAGCACATATGGACTCCCAAAGCCCCTTTCTACCCGTATTGGGCTCCACCACCCTGCCCATATCCTACTCAGGGATGGGCTCCCTATGGAGGAAACAAGCAGGCCCAGCAGCGCCCCTCCTCCTCTAATTTGAACAAAACACCTGAAGCCAATTTGTCCGACTATGACCCTCTCGAACCGACTCAACTCGCGGAAGCTTTTCAGGCCGTGACACTTCAGGGTGGTGATCCTCATTGGTACATGGATTCCGGTGCTTCTGATCATCTTACGGGAGACCAAGGTAAAATAACTAACCCTTCGTTGTTTTGTTCTAATGGCTCTATACTTGTAGGTAACGGCGTGCGTGCCAAGATTATGGGTTCGGGACACTCTACCCTACCAAACCAGAATCGTGACCTGTACCTCAATAATATCCTTTATACACCTACCGCTATCAAAAATCTTATTTCCGTTCGTAAGTTTACTATTGATAATAATGTTTCGGTTGAGTTTGACCCCACTGGTTTTTCTGTGAAGGAACTCAAGAGTGGCAGGATGATTTCTCGCCATGATAGCTCCAGCCACCTCTATCCTCTTACCTATCCGGTGTCTTCTCCTACCGTTTTGGCGTCTACATTTCAAGATTTTTGGCACGATCGCTTGGGTCACCCCGGCGCACCAGTTTTTGATTTTTTAGCATCTAATAATTTTATTCCTTGTAATAAACGTGCCAAAACACTTGTTTGCAATTCCTGTCAGCTTTCTAAGCACAAACGTTTACCCTTTTATTCTTCTCAATCGCATACTATTTATCCATTTGATATTGTTCACTGTGATTTATGGACCTCACCACTCCTGAGCAAGGCAGGTTATAAATACTATATGGTCCTAGTGGACGATTTTACCAATTACACGTGGGTGTTTCCCCTAAAATTTAAATCCGAAACTGTTACAAAATTCACTCAATTTCACAAATTCATTGAAACCCAATTTCACACTAAAATAAAATCTTTTCAATGCGACTTAGGGGGTGAATTTGACAATCAAAATTTCAAAACCTTCGCCTAAACCCATGGCCTTCAGTTCCGTTTCTCGTGTGCTCACACCTCCCAACAAAATGGGAAGTCGGAACGTATGATTCGTCGTCTAAACGAAATCATACTCACTCTTCTCACCCACGCATCCCTTCCACCCGACTTCTGGGTTAAAGCTCTTCATACTGCGTCCTACCTCCATAATATCTTACCCACCGCTCTCTTAAAATTCCAATCGTCGGCCTCCACCCTCTACCTCCGACAACCTTCATACTCGCACTTACGTGTATTTGGTTGTGCTTGCTACCCGAACGCTTCCTCCACCCGCCCACATAAACTTGCTCCCCGCTCCTCCCTCTGTGTCTTCCTCGGCTACCCTTTGGATTTCTGAGGCTATAGGTGCCTTGACCTTTCCACCGGCAAGGTTATCCTATCCCGTCACGTCACCTTTGACGAGACCACATTCCCATTCGCCACCACTCCTCCCTCTACTCCGCCGCCGTACTCGTTCCTTGAGTCCGATCCCTCGCCCATATTCTCTCACCCGTCCCCATCCTCCCAACAGCCTACCCCTCACCCTCATCCCGATCCGATCAGCCCCAACCCTCCTACTCCCCCTACACCACTGAGCCCTCCTACACCACCCACACCGCCGTAAACTTATGCGCCAACTTCGGCCCCTACCTCTACGGTTCCGCCTCCACCACCTCCTCCCCCACCTCCCCACCACATGACCACTCGATCATGGGACGGAACTCACACCCAAAACCCCCTTTAACCTTAACGTCCAGACTCAACAAACCATTTCCCCTCTCCCTAACTCCCATCTCAAAGCCCTTTCCGACCCAAATTGGCATGCCGCTATGACCGAAGAGTACCGTGCCCTTATGGATAATAACACGTGGGTTCTCGTGCCTCGACCACCGAACACTAATATTATACGTTGCATGTGGTTATTTCGGCATAAGTTTAATAGTAGTGGTGCCTTTCAACGCTATAAAGCCCGGTTGGTCGTAAATGGAAAGTCTCAACAAATAGGGGTCGATTGTGATGAGACTTTTAGCCCTGTTGTCAAGCCCACTACCATTCGCACTGTTCTTAGCATCGCAGTTTCTCGTGGCTGGGCTATTCATCAGCTGGATGTTAAGAACGCATTTTTACATGGGGATTTGTAGGAAACGGTTTATATGTTTCAACCTCCTGGTTTCACTGATGCTGTTCACCCAGATTATGTTTGCAGGTTGACTAAATCTCTTTATGGGTTGAAGCAGGCACCACGGGCTTGGTATGACAGGTTTGCGACATATATAAAAGATGTGGTTTTCAGAGCACTACCAGTGATAGTTCGTTATTTGTCTACACCAAAGACACTCGGCAAGCTTATTTACTTCTTTATGTAGACGATATTATTCTCACTGCTTCGGACTCTCAGTTTCTTGGTCATTTTATTACTATGTTATCTACTGAGTTTGCTATGACAGATCTGGGAACTTTACACCACTTTCTCGGGATTTCAGTGACGAATAGGAACGGTGGCCTATTCTTATCTCAGGAGAATTATGCATCGGATATACTTTTTCGGGCAAACATGTCAGATTGTAAACCGTCCACGACTCCGGTTGACACTGCATCGAAGCTAAGCTCTACTCATGGTCAACTTTTACCGGATGGTACCCTTTATCGTCAGCTTGCTGGGGCTTTGCAATATATTACGTTTACTAGACCCGATCTCACATATGCGGTCCAGCAGATTTGCTTATTCATGCATGCACCTAGAGATATTCATTTTCAGTTTTTGAAGTGTGTATTGTGTTATTTGAAGGGTACTATATCATACGGCCTCACTATTACCCCATCGAAGTCTCAACATCTCACTGCCTATTCTGATGCCGACTGGGGGGGTTGTTGTTGGGTTATATAACTAATTATCAAGAGCACGAGTACGCAGCGGATATTTTTCCTATGAATTAATCTAACTAACCGGTTAAAGAACATGTACCTTTTTAGCTCGGCAAGAGAAGAACCTTTAGGATTTGAAGTAAATCCCTCTACGATCGTACACACGACACACCGATGTACGTATGCTAGTACTCGATCACGAACTCCAATTGGTGAAGTAGGCTTGGTCGAACCACACAAGAAACCGAAACCCCTAGGGTTTTTTCTTGTTTGCCGAATTTGAGAGAGGAAAGAGATAGATTAGGGTTTGCACCTTTATCAGATAAAATGCAGCAAGTAAATCTTAAACCCAGAGGGTCTATTTATAGGTTTAAAAGACTTGGAAAACAAGTTAAGGATTGGCATAGGAGCCCTAGCCGAATTCGGCCTAGAGGCCCTATCCAAACCCTTCTCTCAATTGTAATCCAATTACAACTCTCTCTAATTACAACTAACACCCTCGTTAGCAATTAACTGTCAGTTTTTTAACGAAACCTCGTAAATGTTCGTGATAAATATTAATTAACTAATTAATTAATACAAATACATTAGTGTCGAGACGTGTAACCCCGTAGGCTTAAATACTTTCCGGACATACGTTTATTAATACGTGATCATATCCCTATAGCTCCCACTTGAGCTCGTAGTAATAAAGGTAATAACATTGGTTAGCATCTAGCAACACGGCAATGCTCCCGGATATATTTAAGTACAGTTTCTCAAAGTGTATTTAAATGGTACAGTCATTTACTATCCCTTTGTTACCGATGCCGTTGTTAAACATGAATATGGATAAAGTCATTTCATACTTCAACGATTCTGTTTCTCATTCCATAACTAATTAAAGATTACCAAATTCAAAATCGAGACACATCTGGATTTCATTTGGGCATGGCCATGCCGACATCTTAATTAGTCCCAATGAGGGGCCCAGTGGTATCTGCTTCAACCTTCAGGCTAAAGGAACAAATCCTCTTGACTACACGTGTCCAGTCACATACTTCACTACACTTACTGAAAATAGCCCTTTTGTACTACCTTATTCAGGATAGTTAGAACTATATCAAGTAGGTGCAATCCATACATGCATGACCTGATTGTATCTCTAGTCTAAGGATAAGTAAAGCAACCATTTACGAATTTCACTCAATGACGACGATCCATAAAGTGACAATTCGTTAGTGGGGTTGTCCGATATGCATCCTATGAATACCATGTGAGTTTGGTGGGACCATCCATTATATATTCCAAGAATATTACCAATCACTCAGATTTGTCTTAGTTTAACTATATTCCCATATAGTTAATCGACAATGGACAATTTAGAATACTTGACAAGTACTCAAGGATTAAACATGTAAATATAGGACACAATTTACTATTAAATGAAATCAAACATATCAAGTACTTTATTTCATTATATAAATAGAAATTGTTTAACATCCCTTATCCAAATACCGAACATCAGACATACATGTTTTAACTAGCTAACTTAAGTCCCATGCCCTCGGCATGCCTTTCAAGCTTCGGCCTCGACAAAGCTTTCGTGAAAGGATCAGCTAAGTTAATATCTATGTGAACTTTGAGTAATCTGATTTCACCTAGTTCGATCTGCTCACGAACATAATGATATCTCCTGGCATAGTGTCTGGCGCCCTTCTGAACTCCAGGTTCTTTGGCGATGATTAATGCACCAGTATTATCACAGTACATATCAATAGGCAAGTTACTTGTGGGGACAATGTCAAGCCCACTAATAAACTTCCTTATCTAGACAGCCTCCATTGCAGCTTCCGAAGCAGCAATGTACTCAGACTTTGTTGCAGACATAGCAACTGTGGTTTGTTTCTTGCTTTTCCAATCCACAACGCCTCCATTCAGAACGAAGACGTACCCAGACTGAGACTTCGTGTCATCTCTATCAGTCTGAAATCTAGCATCGCAGTATCCGGTCACTTTGAGCTCTTGATCTGGATTTCCCCCATATACCAAAAATAGATCTCTAGTAGCCAGTAGGTACTTGAGAATGGTCTTAATAGCAGTCCAGTGACTTTCACCCGGATTCTGTTGAAATCGGCTAACGATATTTTGCGCAAATGCTATATCAGGTCTAGTACATCTCACCGCATACATTATAGAGCCTACAACATAAGCATAAGGGACTCTTTGCATACGCTTCACCTCATCAGGTGTAGAAGCACCTTGTTTGACCGATAGACCAAGTCCTTCCTGCATAGGTACTATACCACGCTTGGAATTGTCTATCTTGAATTGCTTCAAGATCTTATCAATATAAGCACTTTGACTTAGTCCAATCAACCGCTTAGTTCTATCTCTATAGATCTTGATTCCAAGAATGAATGCTGCTTCTGTAAGGATATGATCACGTATTAATAAGCGTATGTCCGGAAAGTATTTAAGCCTACGGGGTTACACGTCTCAACACTAATGTATTGTATTAATTAATTAGTTAATTAATATTTATCACGAACATTTAACGAGGTTTCGTTAAAAAACTGACAGTTAATTGTTAACAGGGGTGTTAGTTGTAATTAGAGAGAGTTGTAATTGGATTAAAATTGAGAGAAGGGTTTGGATAGGGCCTCTAGGTCGAATTCGGCTAGGGCTCCTATGCCAATCCTTAACTTGTTTTCCAAGTCTTTTAAACCTATAAATAGACCCTCTGGGTTTAAGGTTTAGTTGCTGAATTTATCTGATAAAGGTGCAGACCCTAAATCTCTCTCTTTCCTCTCTCGAATTCGGCAATAAGAAAGAACCCTAGGGGTTTCGATTTCTTGTGTGGTTCGACCAAGCCATCTTCATCAAGAGGAGTTCGTGATCAGTACTAGCATACGTACATCGGTGTGTCGTGTGTACGACCGTAGAGGGGTTTACTTCAAATCCTAGAAGATCTTCTCTTACCGAGCTAAAAAGGTACACATTATCTATCCGGTTAGTTAGATTAATTCATAGGATTAATTCCGCTGCGTACTCGTGTTTAAAGTGATAATTTGTTATATAACCCAACAGCTTCTCCCAAGTCTTTCATGGCAAAACACTTTCCAAGATGGGATTTTACATCTTGCAACATTGGAATGTGTTTTCATATTATCAATATGTCATCTACATATAAGACAAGGAAAGTAACATTACTCCCACTAGCTTTGCGATATACACATAGCTCATCA
>JBCNJP010000003.1:10087341-10106030 GCA_039602395.1 Deinandra increscens subsp. villosa
TATAACTTTTTCATACGTTCATATTTTTTTTTAAAAAAATTGCACCAAAATCCTTAAAATTATGTTATCTTTAATTCTGGAAAATAATTAAAAAAAATCAAGTTTTTTTTTTATTTTTATTATTGCACATGTGCAATAATATGTTTTTTAATTATTATTGCACATGTGCAATACTATTAAAACCTCTATATCTTTTTCATACTTTAAATTTTTTTTATAAAAAATTGCACCATAAATCTTATAATTCTGTTATCTTTAATTCTTGAGAAAATTAAAAAAAATCAATGTTTTTTTATGTTTTTGATTATTGCACATGTGCAATAAATAAAATATTATTGCACATGTGCAATAATATTAAAACCTCTATAACTTTTTTCATACGTTAATATTTTTAATAAAAAAGTTGCACCATAAATCTTATAATTCTGTTATCTTTAATTCTGGAAAAAAATTAACGTTTTTTTTAATATTGCACATGTGTAATATAATTAATACTTATTATTGCACATGTGCAATAATAAAAAAAATCATGAAATTTTAATTGTTTAAATTTTTTTTCCAGAATTAAAGATGACATAATTCTAAGACTTTTGGTGCAAATTTTTTTAAAAAATATTAACTTATGAAGAAGTTATAGAGGTTTTAATATTTGTTTTCGTGTTTTCGCAATAAGATCTTGTATGTTATTTGATCTTTCCCCTATATATATATATATATATATATATATATATATATATATATAATTTTTATTTGAATTATTCGAATTGAATCAAATTTGAAAAACCAAATTCGAATTCGAATTCGTCTTAGTTAATTAAATCGAATCCTGATTCATTTCGAATAAATCGAATAAGGAATTCGAATACGAATCGAGTAGAATTTCGAAATATTCGAACCGAATCGAATAATGAACACTCCTACCAAGAACAACGACCCTTCTAATTTGCAGGTAACTAGTCAAGACTTGGTAAATTCCAGCAGCATAAGTGGATCAGTTCCCGACCGAATATTCCTTGTAGTCGTTCTGCCCAAGTAGCCCGTCGTGGAAGCCCGATTCTACAACAGTCTTTACAATCTATATTTTTGTTTCATTTTTTTAGTTTTTTTTATTCAATTTAATTCGTTTTTTGTAAATTTTATTAGTTTTAGTTTTACTCCATTGACTTCAAGTATCTAACTTTTTAGTGTTATATTTAACTGGGCCTCTTTTTTTTAATGTCGTCGTGTAGTCTTTTGTATTTTTGTTCTCTAAGTTATGTTTTAGCAATGTTACTATTTTGTATACCTGTGCTATTTCTACGATAACGTACGGGTAACAATATCTAGTTTTTAAAAAACATATAGGCCATGAGTACATCATTGTTTTTAAAGTAGTTACAGAAAAATGATGTGCTAATTTGAAAGAGAGACTCTATGCGCACGGAGTGCAGTTAGGCTTTTAGTCCCATCCTAACGTGTTTAAGTTTGTTTGTTTGTTTTCTTTTTTTTTCTTTTTTTTTCTTTTTCGCTTAATGGAAATTAGAACATAATCCCACAAGTCACATCGAATAATTATTGACATTAAATTTTGTTTCTAGCTAACGGTATATTTGAAAAGACCCATACCCTGATTTGACCCATTATGTGTCCTCATAACCCATCCATATGAAACGAAATCATTGATAGCAAACAGATCGACTGAACTTTGAAGGATATGATTGGAACCGTAAAATATGGAGCCTAACTTTACGATTAACCCTTTCGTGTGAAAGTATATATTGATCCTAACTTCATCCGTGACGGAAACAAAAAATTCTCTACCCTCCATCAAAACACATTGTTTTAGTGTTATTCATGGGAGGAGTTTCAAAAACTTGAAACGCTTGAAAAGAACAACTATCGACAATTCAATTCATTCTATCATGTCAAATGTCAAGTACTTAACTTTATACAATCTTATATTTTATTTATGTAATTTTATGTAGAGTTAACAATAATTAGTTTACAGCTAGCTAGGTATAATTACTTAGTGAAGAGAGCAATGATGATTGGCCTAACCAAATCACATCGAAACTCTAATAGCTCTTCGGACCACCGCTGCCGGAGTAAGCTTCTTTGATCACCGGAATGAGGGAATAACTTGAGGATCTACACACTAAACAAACTGTTAAAGCAGTACAGAGAAAGAATGGTTCCTACAACGGCTCTCCAACGTGAGAATCAGTAACTCGTATGAAGAGTGTATGTGATTATGAAGAATAAGTGCAGAAAGTAGTGTTAGGGGTTGTTTGGTTGATGCTATATAGCATCTTAATGGGAGAAATGTCTTTTTGGAAAATGTCTTAATCGGAAAGACTGTTTGGTTCACACAAAATGTCTTAATCGGTTAGACATTTTTAGCTTTATCATTAAGCCAAATAAATGGAGATGTATTATACAGCAAACCAGGAGAACAAAAAAAAAAAGAACAGCGCGATGCCTCTCCCCCCTGCGTGAACGACCTCCGCCTCCACCCTGCCTCACGTCCGCTGCCGCCTCCGCCTCCGGCCGGCCGCCGTTCCTCACCGCCGTCGCATCTTCCTCCTACTCCGGTCCCTCCTCCTCCGATTCACCATCCTCCTCCGTCAGATTCATCCTCTGCGTCGCCCCCTTCTCACAAAAGGTAAACCCTAATTTTTTTTAACTTAAATTTCGTTTGATTATCTATGTGTTTGATTATATCATTGCTTTTGTATGGATTATATCACTGATTTGCTACACATGAATGTGTTTATGTTTGAATTTTGTTAGAGAGCCCTATTTAGGGTTCATACAAAAAATGAATATGTGTAGGTTAAGGCTGTTTTTTTGAATATGTGTATAGGTTATTCGGATCTTGTTTTCTTTTCACTAATTGATCAACAAAAGATGACTCATTGTAGTTTAAAAGATTGAATTTGTGTAGTTTAATTTGGGTTTTTGTATGTGTTTGAATATGTGTAGTTATATGGATGAATAGATTATATATCTTTGATGTTCTTTTTTGTTGATGATAGATGCTTAATTCTTCTAAAGAAATGGTACAAAAGAGGGTTAGGGCTAGTTGGACGCCGGTAGTTGACAAAACTTTTTTAGAAGCATGTATTCATGAAGTCACAATTCATGGCCGTGATGGGTTTAAACCAGTTTCATGGAGGGCTATTGCAGAGAAATTGAAAAATGAACATACTTTTGTAGTGGACCAAAAAAAAATGAGAAATCACTATGATTACTTGAAAGGAAAGTATACAGCGTGGTCAAAGCTTAAGAACAAAACCGGCAACGTGTATAACCCTGTTACCAACATGTTTACTTTATCGGAAGAGGAGTGGCAACTTGAGATTAAGGTATATGTTTTTTTTTGTTTACACACACACACACACACACACACATATATATATATATATATATATATATATATATATTCAGTGACTGTTAAGTGATTTTTTATAATTTGGTCAAAATCTAGGCAAACCCTAAAGTAGAAAGCCTGAGAAGAGCGCCACTTGATCATCCTGAGTTGTGTACTCAGTTGTTTGAAGGATCTACTTCAACTGGCTTTGATAGTTGGGGTCCTTCTTCCACATTCCCTCGTCCTTCTGTGAACATTAATCTTGATGAGACTAGTGACACTCAAATGCATATGGTGATTAGCCAAGAGTCTTCTTATCGATCTGGCAATAAGAGGAACACTTCAACTGAAGGTGCTAGTGAAGAGTCACCGGTTATGTCAAAGAAAGGAAAAAAGAAGGACACTTTCAAATCAAAGGTACTAGAAGTTGGTGAAGATATTAGCAAGGTGGCAAATATGTTGCTTGAAAGAAATCAAGATGCAGATAAGTGTTTTGAAAAACTGAATGCTTTAGGATGGGAGCGAACAGATGCAAAGTACCAGACGACGCTTTTGCTTTTTGGTGAGAGTTCTGGTGTTAGAAGAGTGTTTCTTTTACTCGAGCCGGACACATGTGAGCAATGGGTTAGGAACGCTGGAGGGAAGTATGGTTTGTTTGGATCATAGGTTTTATGTTTAGGATGACTTGTGTTGGATGATTTTCTTTTGGATGTCTTTTGGATTATGTTATTTTGGGTGACACCTAACCTAGGTTGTATGTTTAGGATGACTTGTGTTGGATGATTTTCTTTTGGATGTCTTTTGGATTATGTTATTTTGGGTGACACTTTTATGGTATTTTAGTTGAATGTTATTTGGATGATAGCTTTATGGTATTTTAGTTGAATGTTATTTGGATGATACTTTTATGGTATTTTAGTTGAATGTTATTTGGATGACAGGTTGCCTATGGACTCGGATGATGAAATTATAGCTTTCCTTTTCCTTTGTTGGAAATGGTTAAAGTTGGTCTCATCAATGAATGTAGGGATAAGAGATCTAAACTCGGCATTGACCGGTCATGAATACACACAAGAATTGTTGCATGGCTCTTCCACACAATGTCATGAAATGATGCGCATGTCACGTGATGCATACGTACTATTGTGTAATCATTTTCGCCAGAGAAATTGGTTACATAGTAGTAGGTCAATAACCTTTGAAGAAAAGATGGCTATGTTTTTTATTCTCATAGGACAAAGAGACATAGTGATCGCTTGTTTCGCCGTCCATAACTTTATCAGGAAATGGAATATTCGTGATGAGTTATTTATGTCATGCGACGAGGACAATCTTTTTGCAGAGATACACAAGGGGGGAAGTGATACTACGTCCGCTCACGACATGGAATGGGGCTCGCAAGGCGTTGAGTATATGGCTAATTTGCGTGACAATATAGCTTCTCAAATGATGCCAAATGAATAAGCTGTATTTGTATTTTTACTATGTTTTCATAAATCGTTAAGCATGTTTGTCTTATTTTGATACTATGATGGTTTGAGTTTATTTTTTCTTTTAACAATTATTTATCAATTATTATTCTGCTCAAACAGATAATTAAAGAATAGTTATTTTATACAGTTATTCAGATGTTCAAACAAACAGCACATAATGATTTAGCACCTTACTGATTCAACACTTCTTTACCATACAGACAACTTATTCATTCAGTACCAAATGAAACAGACGAACCAAACAGCACCTTGGTGTATGAAGCATGAAAAAGAAGGATGCCTATTAAGCTAGTATTTATAGAGTATGCATTAAGGTTTGTGCACCTAGGGTGACATCAGCGCGTAGGTATCACGGTGCGTGGACCGACTTTCAGGTGAATATATTCTCTTTGTGTGGAGAAATCTGATTGGCTGAATCCCACATGCAAATTGTTAGTTTGTTAGTTGTGGGTCCTTCTTCTAGAACTGGCATAGTATGGGGGACAGGTGTGGTCCACACATATCAAGTAGGTGACACGTGTGGCTGACCCGACCCGGCAGAAACCCCAGCGGGTTGTTTGTAGGTTTTGGGCCGATCCGCGGATAGCCAAGAGGGTAGAATTGATCTCTATATATCCTTTTCAAGTCATCCCTAGTCCAGTGTTAACTTAAAGCCAAGTGTAAGTGCAAGATCGAAAAGTGTAGGAGAATGGTGATGGTCCTTCGTGCGTGGCTAATGCGGGAAGGCCTTGCGCGCGCATAGTAGTTTTTATATGCCTTAGGCCCCATTTGTTTTCTGTAAGAGATTTATGTCTGAATCTGAATACCACTTCTGAATGTTAAGAGTTGGTTTAAATGTCTGAAATCTGAATCATTAAAGCTGTTTGTTTTTTTATAAAACATCTGAATATTACTAAACGTTTTTCTCATCATTTTAAATGTTAAAACTTATAAAATTAATTTAAAAATAAACCTAACTTAACATAAAACAATAAAAACAATGTAAAAAACAAATAATATCTTTTCAATACATACATATTACTCAAAATAAAATATATAACCCCTAATAGTATACAATATTATGTCTTTGTTTTTAACCACATATAACCTAATAGGATACGTACACATAATAATTCAAAGAGTAAATTACGGATTTCGTCCCTGTGGTTTGCACGAATTTCGGGTTTAGTCCTTAGGTTTCATTTATTACAGATATGGTCCCAAACGTTTACCAAAACGTTACGGATTTAGTCCTTTTGTTGGATGGCCGTTAAGTTTTTCTGTTAAGTGATTGTTAGATGACTAATATACCCTTTTCTTTGTTTGATAATTACATAAATACACAAAAAACAATATTTAAAACCCTAAAATCCCCCTTAATCTCCGGCGAACTTCCTCTGTCTCCAGTGCTCCATTATTTCCGATGAGCACAAAAAGAAAAAGCAGTTTTCTTCTTCGTCGCCGACACCTCTTCTTCTACCCCAATAGTATTTCTTCCCCGTCGCCGACACCTCTTCTTCTACCCCAATAGTATTTCTTCCCCGTCGCCTCTTCTTCGCCAGTTCGCCGTCATCATCGAATCCACGACCAAAACAATGAATCTAACCCCAAACAAGCAATTCTCTCTTTAAGAAAGCATGAATAAAAGTGGAGGAAATGAGTCGCTCGACGATTTTCTCACATTAAGAAAGCATGAATAAAAGAGTATGAGGATTGAAGGATGGCGTAATTGAAGAAGAAATGGTGCATAATCGTCGACGTGAAACAGACAGAGATGACGCAAGAAGATTTTGCGCAAGTACAAGGTTTGACTTAGGTACAACGAATTCCGCTTGGAGCACAAAATTAGGTGGCAGGATCCAAATTAGTAAACAGAAAAAACGCAGGGGGTTGGAGATTATTCATATGGGTATGAGAAATTTGCAGAATTTAAGAAAATTGTTGAAGTGGGTCAAAAGGGTTTACCTTGAATTTGTCGGATCTTGAAATTCTTCATTTCTTGTTTGATTAGCAAACTGAAATGGGTGTTTTGAATATGAGATTTTAATTATGAGTAAAGATGGAAGCTTGTTGACGATCATGGAGACGGCCGGTACCTTGGGGAATCGCGGTGCAGTAATGGCGTTGGTGGAAGGAGACAATCAGTTCATGATTTTAGGTATTTATTTTTAGTTTTTAAGAATTTTCTTTTAGTTTTATTAAACTTATATTAATGATTTTAAAGGGATGGGTATAATGGTCAATTCATACTCACTTAACAGAATTTTCTAACGGCGTTAAGGCTCAGGGACTAAATCTGATACGTTTTGGCAAACGTTTGGGACCATATCCGTAATAAATGAAACCTAAGGACTAAACCCGAAATTTGTGCAAACCACAAGGACTAAATCCGTAATTTACTCTAATTCAAAAGAAAAGACAAAGAAAGAAAGATAAAGAGAAGAAAGAGGCCGGAGACCCCCTTGCCGTCGTTCTCCGATCGAACGCCGATGACCTGCAATCAACCGGCGACCTGACCTCATCTCCGGCAACCTCTCTACCCAGCTACTCCGACAACCTACTCCGACCATCTCCGGCAACCTCTCGACCCAACGACTCCGACAACCTGCTCCGACCATCTCTGGCGACTTCTCGACCCACTGAATCCGACAACCTGCTCCGACCGTCTCCCTCTTTTACCATTTGAATCTGGTTGCGACAGCAGAGACAAACAGTAGTGTTTGGCCGTCGCTAGTGACAAATTAGCCATGGAGGTGGAGATTGCGTTCTTTTTTTTCCTATGGAAGAAACGTTTGAGCGATTTTTTTTTAAAAATAAGAGATATTTTAACATCTTGGTGGTTCAGAGGTTATTAGGAGTTATGTCCTCTTAATAAAAAGGAAAAAAACAAACAACCATCTATCTTAAAACGTCTGACCGATTCAGACTTAAGAGGCTATTAAACTTGATTTACAATTATAGAATTCAAGGATTAACCATATTGTCCATTGTCGATTAACTATATGGGAATATAGTTAAACTAAGACAAATCTGAGTGATTGGTAATATTCTTGGAATATATAATGGATGGTCCCACCAAACTCACATGATATTCATAAGATGCATATCGGACTACCCCACTAACAAGTTGTCACTTTATGGATCGTCGTCATTAAGTGAAATTCGAAAATGGTTGCTTTACTTATCCTTAGACTTGAGATATAAGCAGGTCATGCATATATGGATTGCACCTATTTGATATAGTTATAACTATCCTGAATAAGGTAGTACAAAAGGGCTATTTTCAGTAAGTGTAGTGAAGTATGTGACTGGACACGTGTAGTCAAGAGGATTTGTTCCTTCAGCTTAAAAGTTGAAGCAGATACCACTGGGCCCCTCATTGGGACTAATTAAGATGTCTGCATGGCCATGCCCAAATGACTCCGACCCTGATTGTCTTAATATACATTTAGGACTTTACCAGTCGCTTTCATATTATCCAGCACGATACATACTTCACCTTGCTCAGGTGGGTCTCATGACCCCTTTTACCTTTACTGTTTTCAAATATTGGGGGAGAATCATTGCAAACATTTTTATTAAACATTAATCATGCATGACAATGAGGATTTTACGTAAGACGTAATGATTACACGTTCTTTTCATTATCCCAAACCATTATATACCATTAACTTGTTGATTCATATTATATATCAAATCCCGGTATTAGTTTAATTCGATTAGTTCTGTGCGAAACGATAACTAATGAATTATTTGGGTTGACGCCCTTGTCCTGATTGGTCGCTCCAATCCTGACTTCACGGTTATAGTAAAGAGGTACATGTCTGTTATTCTTGTCCATTCGGTATCCTTGGGAAAAGTGCCATGAGTGGGTAAACAGTTAGTGTTCCAAACTCGAGGTTCATGGTAATCTAACAACCACATTGTCTAACATATGTCAACTTGACAATTAAACCGTGCAAACCTTGACCTGCACAAGTCTTTCAACATCAAACTATGCAAATCTTGATCTGCACAAGCCATTTATCATTAAACTGTGTAAAGGTTGACTTGCACAATGTAGGGATATGATCACGTATTAATAAGCGTATGTCCGGAAAGTATTTAAGCCTACGGGGTTACACGTCTCGACATAAATGTATTTGTATTAATTAATTAGTTAATTAATATTTATCACGAACATTTAACGAGAAGTCGTTAAAAACTAACGGTTAATTGTTAACAGGGGTGTTAGTTGTAATTAGAGAGAGTTGGAATTGGATTACAATTAAAGAAAGGCTTTGGGATAGGGCCTTAGGGCCGAATTTCGTATAGGTCCCCATCCCAAACCCTAACTTGTTTTCCAAGTCCATAAAACCTATAAATAGACCCTCTGGGTTTAAGGTTTAGGTGTGCATTTATCTGATAAAGTGAAAACCCTAAACACTCTCTCTTTTCCTCTCTAATTTTCGGCGAAGAAGAAAAAAAACCCAAGGGGTTTCGTTTTTCCTAAGTGGTTCGACCAAGCCTTCACTAGGAGGAGTTCATGATTGAGTACTAGCATACGTACATCGGTGTGTCGTGTGTGCGATCGTAGAGGGATTTACTTCAAATCCTAAGAAGATCTTCTCTTGCCGAGCTAAAAAGGTACACGTTGTCTATCCGGTTAGTTAGATTAATTCATAGGATAATATCCGCTGCGTACTCGTGTTTAAATCGATAAATTGTCATATAACCCAACACACAAGTCCTTTATCATTAAACTTTGCAAACTTTTATCATTGAAAGTACACAAGCCTTTATCATTAAGTTGTGCAAACTTTTCTCATTGAAGCTGCACAAGCCTTTATCATTAAACTGTGTAAAACCTTGAATTACACAAGTCCATTAATGTAAACTGTGAACGCACCAACCTTATGGTGACCCTTTTTTAAACTTATGAATTCTCAGGTATTTAACTGGTGCTTGCTTGGAAAGACATTCACTATAGGACCGTCATACTATGTGGTGTCATAGTCATCATTCAACATTTATGGAGATTTCGTAACTTGAGCCGTCATACTTCTAAAATCTCAACATTTGTATCTTGGAACAATGTTTTACTTTCACTATTTTTCGCTGCAACTTGTAAAACTATGTTTATCAATTCAAAACGACTCATTTGTTTAAACATTTACAGGTAATTCATCTTAACTACGACTAGACTCTATGACGTCACATGCCTACGATACCGTGTGATTAGGGTGTGACACATTCTCTCGTCTTGGCAATACGCACTCCCTTGCAAAGTGACCTAGTAGATGACAGTTATAACACTTGACCTTGGATTTGTCTAGCACAATCTGCACATTATTTCCAGCATTGTATTTTCTTCCAGTTCTCTTGTAGAACATTTGGGCTCTCATTGACACCATGTCTAGTTTTGTTATGATGTCAATCTCTTCCAAATCACCAGCTCCAGTTCACTATAAGTCTTCCCTTGTGAATCCCATATGTGTGATAGTCTGCAACATGAGCAAAGTTATGCTTAAAATGATGGGTTACAAGTTCAGTGTTACCTCTTGGTGAGTAAGGATATGTAACCACAGATGACTGGTTATTGTATGAGTATCTTTTTGATATGGGTTATATACCAGATGAGGTGACCAGTGCAGTGAATTGATTGTTGGTTGCTTGTCACTTGAGATGCTAGCCTTCTCATTGATCTCCATCTCATGAGTGCTCAGCATCCCATGTAATTCTCCCATCTTCAGAGTTTTCAAGTCTATATTATACTTCATGCTGATTGTATACATAGTCCAAACTTCAGGCAACGACCTCAAGAACTTCTTAATGACATCAGCATTGTCTATCTTGACTTCAGCTTTCTGCAATTCATCCAGCATCTGCACAAATCTGATATATTGCTCTGTCATTATCTCACCCTTATTGTGAGAAAAGTTCCCATACCTCTGCTTCAACACGCCCTTTTTATTCTCTCTGACTTTACCTGTACCTTCATAAATTTATTTAAGAGCATTCCATAGGTCAAAGGCAGTTTTGGGAGCCTTGAACCCAATTAGAATGGAATTAGGTAGTGCTGTCTGCAGAGCCCAAAAAGCTTTGAGATCACCTTCAAAAATTTTATGATTGGCTTCAGAAAAGTCGTCATAAGTTTAAGCAATTTCAATATCGGCGTTAGTGGTGTCTTTAGCTATGGGAAGGAAAGGCCCTAAAGTGACTGACTTCACCATGCGATAGTCGGAATATGAAAGATATCCTTCCATTCGTAAGACCGTAATTTCCCTATTCCCAAATTGTCTGCTATGAACATTGGCGGTTTGTTACTACTTCCATTTCGGATTCACCCATTTTTTGGATGTCTAAAATGAGTAAAATTGTAAGTGTAAAAATATAGTAAGTGTTTAGTGTGGGTTTTGAAGAGGAAGAACTTTCAAAACAAGAGCGAAAACTCTGATTCCACTTGTAGGTTCGAGGAGTTATCAGTTAAATAACTTTAAACAAGACTCACTAACACACGACTTAACCCACGAAAATAAGTTAATCTTCACTCTTAAACACTTACAATATATGATTGTTTGACATGAAAAGTAAATAAGCAAATGAACAAAGAATATGAATAATACTCTGCACTGTATTGTATTACTTGCTAAATTGTATCAAAGCGTCTTCCAAACTAAGGATACAAGTAAACTATATATAGTGCCTAAGAAATCAAGAAAAGCCCTTAATGTTTTCTACGATCATCATGACCGTTAAAGTAAGACACATGTACTGAAATGATTACAAAGAAATATAAAGTAATAAAAGAAAACATTTCGACGGCTTCGGAAGGCGAGAAACAGAACAAGTTGAGAATCTCACATTAGATATGATCTTGTCAGGACAAGCAGTAAGTCAACTGTCTGAGGTAACTCTCTTTATCAAGATAACTTGAGTAGTCGGGACAACTGCTTCACTCGAGATAACTTATGATCTTTCGAGGTAAAGTTGCAACCGAAATAACTTAGTTACTCCGGGCCATTTATGTTGTCCGAGATAACTTGGTTAATTCGGGTCTTTTACTTTTCCAAGATAAATAACGTTCAGCCGAAGTAAAACATCAGAACTTGGAGGATTAGATTCCTAACAGGAAGCCTCAGTCTCATGGTTATCTCAGAACTTTTGGTTTTTTATGTTATGCTACCACTTCTACATCAGGCATAGATAATTTTCAACTCAGAGCACAATCTTGTGTTTTTGTTAAGCATCCTTTTGGAAAGAAACAGGCTTGGAAAATGCTTGTGCCTTGATAATTGATTTTTTATGAACACATTTTCCATCCTTATATTATGTTGACCCTTATTCTGTTTTTCCAACACTTGACATATTTTTATGTTTGATTTTCCCAATCATTTGTCGCTCCTTTCTTCTCCACAAACTTACAATCCTCCTTAACCTATTCCTTTCATCTCCTCCTACTCTTATATGAAGATTTATCACATTTTATGTTCCTTTTTCTTATCTATGTTATTTTATTTGTAATTCTGTATCATATTGCCTTTGTTAACTTGCTAATATTTTTAAGAAATCTAAGAAATTATTAATCCATCTTGAAACTCTCAAAGAGCATGTTTCTTATCAAGAGGTTGCAGCATATCCTTCTTGGCAAGAAACTACGAATAAATTTTTGGCTTTGAGAGGTAACCAAACTTGGGAGGTCTATGTCTTTTATTGCTACTGAAGAAACCCTATTAAATACATCATTTTTGGCCTATAAAGTCAAATACAATGCTGATGGTTTCATTGAATGTTGTAAATCAAGAATAGGTTTTTGTAACGGTTGGTTTTGATTATAATGATAGTTTTTCTCCGCTTTTCGAAGGACTACGTACCATTCATAGTCTAATTTTTGTTGCTACTAAGTGTCATTGGGTTTATCAATTGGAGACGAACACTACCTCCCTACATGGTGATCTTGATGAGGAGATATGCATGTCTCTCGACATGTTTATTACCACTGTCAGTTCGGTTTTAAAGCTCAAGAAGTCTATTTGTTGTTTAAAGCAAGCTTCTCCGCAATGGTATGACAAGCTTCTCAGTACCTTTCAGGCCAAATATTAATGCGGTCTACCAAGATTATACTTTTTTTTTCAAAATCAATGGGTGATCTCATGTGGATTTTATGTTAATGATATCTTACTAGTTGTTCATGATGAACATAAAATGTGTAATTTTAAAGGCTTTCTTACATGCCACTTTTATATCAAAAGATATTGGTTCTCTAACTAAATACCAAGATTATACTGTTTTTTCAAAATCAATGGGTGATCTCATGTGGATTTTATGTTAATGATATCTTACTAGTTGTTCATGATGAACATAAAATGTGTAATTTTAAAGGCTTTCTTACATGCCACTTTTATTTCAAAAGATATTGGTTCTCTAACTAAATTTTGAGAATTGAATTCTTGTAAACCACTACTAGTGTCATCATGACTCAGAAGAAGTTTGCTTACTAATCTTATTTCTAACTTCCATACGCAACATGTTCTTCATGCATCTTCCACTCTTCCTTTACATTTTTAGTTTAAAGCTAATAAAGGTTAAGTTCTAGATGACCTTTTGGATTATCGTCGTTTGGAAAGTTAATTACTTACCTCATACTCGATCTGATCTTGTTGCTGCTGTTCATTTTCTTAACCAACTTATGAGCGATCCAAGATTCCCATATTGGGATGCAGCGTGGCACCCTGTTTGTTATGTAAAAGGTACTTGTTCATATGGTTTATTCTTTAGTAATACAACTGATTTTACACTCGTGGCTTATTGTGATTATGATTGGGCTTCGTCCTAATACTCGAAATTAGTTGGGTACTTCATTTTCTAAGGAGGAAACCCTATTTCTTGGAAATCCAATAAATAACCCACTATTTCTTAAAGCTCTAATGAAAGTTGAGTATCATTCTATCCATCGAGTTACTATCGAATTGGCTTGGTTAACTTGATCGTTCTCTGTTTTTTGGTTACAAACCCTAATATTATCATATATATACACCCCTCATATTTAATTGTACTCTTGATCTCAAATTAATGAGAAAACCCTAGTTACAACCCATGAACGTCACATCACATAGACTGAACCATGTTAGATCTTTGAGTCCATTATTTTCTGCATCGTTTGTATGTGTGTGTTGTCTTCTTCGCTCACAGTGAACCTAACACGGAACATATTGAGTTAGATTATCATTTTCTCGAAAAGAAACTTCAACTAGTTTAATTTTGTTGGCTTATACTCGCATGCCTAGTCAGCTTGTCGATTTAATTCTAAAAGTTTAGCTGCTCTGATTTATTGGTTGGTTGTACATGTAGAAAAACCGTTCGTAAATTTAAAATAAAATAAATATTTTATTTAGGGTACAGGAAGTGAAATTACAATACAATTACGAGGAATGGATAAATACAATACATAGAAAAGAATTTACAATTACAATGGAATAAAGAAAATGAATACAAATGAGAAAATATGATCACAGTGATGAAAACTTAGTAGAATGAAATGAACCTTTGAAAACAAATTAAGAGTTAAAATGAAAACAGAAGGATTGAAAATGATTTTATTAAAATCTTGAATGTTTAGAAGAAAACGAATAAGAAATAAGAAAACCTTTGGCGAAGGCTTCGAGTCAAAACTCGGGTCCCTTAAAAATAATTCCGGGTCTACTGAAGATCCCGTTTTTTTTCCCAGGGTACAATCGCCTAAACCGTATTGTACGACCGGGACAACACTAAGCCCGGAAGTACCTTCGAGTTCTTGAAGGTCCTGACGAACAGGATGAAGATCTTAAGGTTATTCTTTGGGAGAAAGAGGGAGAAGAGAGATTTAGAATTCTGTGTGAATTATGGTGTGTGTTGCCTAAAATAATGAGGCTGTATTTATAGTGAAAAGGGGCCTTGGAGAGCAATCAAATTAATTCGTACTCAAACTTTGCATTAAACGTCTTTAATGCAAATTGATCTTTAATTGACACGGAATTACCATAATTACTCAAAACGCATTTTTACAGCTATCTCCGATTGAAGCACGCGTGACAGCTGTATCCGGCTGAACTGTCGCTTCCGGACCAACCTTCCGGTTGAACCATCCGCTTGAACTTCAAGCGGAATAATTTACGGCTGAAATCGGTTCCGCCCGGACCACACAGGCCCGCTTGACTCCTTTCCGACTGAGCTGGTTCCGCTCGAACCTGTTGTTTCGGTTCAACTCATGTTCCGCTTGAACCTATCCTCCTGGTCTTCAACCGGACCAACTTCCGGTTAAACTCAAAAACAATAAGGCGGCTCGTGGCGAAGTGCAAAGTGCGCCATCAAAACGCCACATTGCACCCATACGCCCACGCCACACGCGCGTGTGCGAGTGCGTGTTAGGGGTGCTTCGCACCCCTCAGGGTTCAAGAGATGTGACCTACTCAAGGAAACAATAGTTGGTAAGGTTCCCACCTTATAAACCACTTTAGGTTTCATCCCCGACCAATGTTTGATGAGTTCCACTTCATTTCTCTCTAAAGTTCGCAGCTTTCACTGCTGCGAGACCTCAACTTTAAGCATTGATATCTCATTCATATGAGCTCCGATTTGGACGTGGCCTGGTGCGTTGGAAAACCCTCACAATGTAGTACACAAACCTATAAAATTACAGAGGCAACAATCTATGTTATCTGTATTTTATTTTAATACAAAATTGGTGAAAAACCCATTTCACATTTAGTGAAAAACATATTTTTCATTAGTTTTCTCTCAAAATTCAACAGTGCAAACCTCCAAGTTATAGAGGGAATCATCCATACTTCATGTACAAATTAGTTGCTTCGTTTTGCTAAGTCATAAAATGGTAGTTTTGCTTTGACTATTATGTTACTTAACTCTTTTGAATGTTTTCGTAAATGTGTTCTTTTAACTCATAAAATAGATATAATTGTGTTTTAATAAAAAGATTAAATATAAAGCTTTTGGAATAAGTATAAAACGTGCCTTTTGGTTCTTTTTCTAAAAGGGGAGATGAAAATTGTAAGAATTAATGCGGAATTAGAACGATGAACACAAAGAAGAAAATTAAAATTAAAAGAGTAAACAAAATGGAGAGAGTGGTTGGGTTTTATAAAAAATCAATATTTTGTAAAATATCAAAAAACAAAAAGAAAATATTTTTTTAAAACTTTTTTATATGTTTCTTTCATGATTTTAAGAATACTAGAAAAAGAAAAACTTTAAAAAACATTTTCAAGTTTTTCTTTAAAAATAAAATAAAATTCGGATTTTAGCTTGAAATTAATAATGCACTATGCAACAATAATATAAAATTGGTTTATGAATGCCAATTCTTTATTTTTTACATTATTCACATAAACCACGTCAATATTTAAGTTAAGTTTCTTCTTTTTAATTAGTTTTAATTATAATGCATTATGCAATACTATTAGTACTATTGCATGATGCACTAATAAAAAATCATTAAACTTTTTATTTTAAAATTTTTTTCCCATAAATAAAGCTAATAAAATTATAGACTTTTTGGTAAAACTCTTTTTTAAAAATTATTAATATACGAAGAAGTTATAGAGAAAAAAAAAGTTACTTTTTTGATTTTTTAGATAATTGTTGGTTTTCTGTAGATCTTTTCCACTGGAACCAAATAATTGTATTATTCAAATGTGAAACAATAATTATAACTTATTACAATTACACTCTCAAAGGAATTTGAGAAAGAAATCGATATCA
Organism: Deinandra increscens subsp. villosa; assembly: GCA_039602395.1. Lineage (NCBI taxonomy): Eukaryota > Viridiplantae > Streptophyta > Magnoliopsida > Asterales > Asteraceae > Deinandra > Deinandra increscens. The sequence continues at coordinate 10,103,899 of JBCNJP010000003.1, forward strand.
GAGAATACCCAAATTAACAGCTCAATGAAGTTGTTATACCAAAGATTCCATCGCTAACAATAATGGGTAAGGATAAATATACCAAGTTATTTTGATAAATGTACAACTTTAATCAAATGAGCTTAATAATAAGGTGATTATTATATATATTTTTTTTTGAAAGTCTCATTTCTTACCCTTATTTTTACTTGAGTAGATGTTTTATTGTTATTATAATTTTTATAGAAGGCTTTTGTATAAATATTATCTATTCTTTTTAATAGCAATTTATTAAAAAAAAACTCTAGCTAGTTTCCTTTTATTACAAATTTTTGTAAAATGTTTTTTTTTATAAATATTATCTACTTTTTTAACAGCAATTTATTGAATAATTTCTTTTTATTATAATTTTTTACAAAAGGCCTTTTTGTAAATATTATCTAATTCTTTTGTAAATTTTTTCCTTCAATTTTTCAATTGAATTTTTTCTGACATGCTCGACATAAATTACTCTTAGCTAATTATTTTATTATACTCATTTATTCACTAGAATATATATTATAACGAACCTATTTTAACTACATAAATGTTTTATTTATATTACGAAACATTTCTCACTCATTTTTAATGGGTTTTGATTTTTTATAATATAAACTCAGCTCTCACATTATCATGATGAAAGTTCAATTCGACAATGTAAGCTATTACTGATCACTTAGACCCTAAATTTTTTTTAGAAATGAAGGATGTCAATATTGTACGTAGTGCGTACTTTACATCTTTTTAGCACCTTTTCTTACATGTCTTTTTATATTATTTTACTTTTATTTATTAATGAGATAATAATTACATATCTTTTCTCAAATAGGTATAATTTAATATTTTATTTACCAAAATAGGTGATTTGAAAAATATTTATCAAAATGAGTATTTTTTTAAATACATTTTCTTACTCCTACTCTTATTGGTTAAAATAATTTTTTTACTTTAAATAAAGTTTTGTAATAAAATAAAAAAATACTTTGTTAGAAGTGATCGATATCTTAAAATAAAGAATTGAGTGTTTTGTAAATTTTGTATAAAAGTTTTTTATTTTTTCTAATATATCTTTTTTATAAATTCATCTAAATCATGGATTCTTTTTTGTCATCGTTTCATCGATATTTTTATTTCTTTAAGAATACATATTATAATATACTTAAATATTTATTTATTAATAAAATATAAAAGAATTAAATATTTAATTAGTTTAAGAGTAAACAAAAATAAAATTATATAAAAAAGACATATGTAATTTATATATATTACATTGATAATTGGTGAGGTCTCTCACATATGCACTATTCATATCCCCACCTATAGGAACATGACACGTGTTATGTTCCACCACTAATAATATGACACGTGTCATGTTCAACCAATAATAGATTGGCACGTGTCGTAGTGGCTTTTTAAAATTTTACTGGTTGTGACACATAATCACTATTCATATCGTAGGCCACTACGTGGCCTGACACGTAGCCACGTGTTAGGCCATGTGATGACACGTGGACACGTGTTAGGCCACGTGTCATATGTAGGCCAATGCTTTTGCGACACGTGGTCATGTGTTAGGTCACGTATGGCGATACGTGGCCACGTGTTAGGCCAATGTTTTTGCGACACGTGGTTACGTGTTAGGCCACGTGTTATGTACATGTGATATTTTTTTCAGACTTAAGCGCAGGTGGTCAACTTTTAGACCACTTTTAGAGTTTTTGACTTTGCTCACAGCGTTTTGAAAAATGGGTGTTAGGCCGCGTGTCATGTACATGTGGTATTTTTTTCAGACTTAAGCGCAAGTGGTCAACTTTTAAATCACTTTTAGAGTTTTCGACTTTGGCCACGGCGTTTCGGAAAATGGGTGGCCCGCCGCGAAGCGCGGGCGAGTCACCATCTTGTTACACATCATTATTACATGATTGATACATTTAATAAAACATTAAAAACTAAAAAGAACAAATCCTAAAAAAAGCTGGTCATCATCTTGATACATTTAGTAGCACCTGTAGTAATGACCAAATTATTAAGACATTTAGCAACTTCAGTCCTTTGACCTTCAACTATCAAGAAGTTGTCATGTTTGGCCCAAAATATTTCAGTGAACGAAATTC
>JBCNJP010000003.1:10106530-10139768 GCA_039602395.1 Deinandra increscens subsp. villosa
CATATCCCTACAGTTGCCCGGATTCACGACGCTCTACATCCGGTTATTGTGTGTTCCTCGGCTCCAACCTTGTATCATGGTCATCTAAACGTCAACCTACTATTTCCAGATCAAGTGCTTAAGCCGAATATAGGGGTGTGGCTAATATCGTTGCTGAGACGAGCTGGCTACGCAATTTGCTCCTCGAGCTCATGATTCCCACTCGTCGAGCAACCATTGTCTATTGCTACAACATCTCCGCAGTTTATTTGTCAGATAATCCGGTTCAGCATCAACATACTAAACATGTCGAACTTGATATTCATTTTGTCAGGGAGAAGGTTCGCATCGGTCATATACGAGTTCTTCATGTGCCTGCAGATTACCAGTATGCGGATATTTTCACCAAAGGACTACCTCGCCTACTTTTTCAACGATTTAGATCCAGTCTGGGCATTCGTCCTCCTCCTGCTCCACACTGAGGGGGTGTGTTAGAGATTGTGTGTATATTTCTATATATTGTATTATTATGTAATCTCCTATTTTAGGCTAGGTAGTTAATGTCTTGTCTATATATGTAACATTATTGTAATCAATGGAGATCATTGGAAATTCACCATCTTTCATAATTAAATTATATTTAATTGAAATTAGTCTTTATATACCTAAATATTTAATAAGTATTTGGGCTATCTTTTTAAAATTTGATTTACTTATTAGTTAAACTTTTAAAATATAAAAAATTTATTTAGAAAGAACTATATATCTATATCTATCTATTTACTATATAATAAGTAAAAAGTTTTTTTACACTTTAATTAGTAAAAAGGACACTTATTATCATCACAAAATTGTGGATAAAGTCAAAATTTTAATAAATAATTATCCAAATACTAAATTTTCATATTAGGTCTATTTAGTTTAAACTTTTAACAAGTAATTATTTAATAAGTAATTATTCAAATACAAATTTTTATATTAAGGTAAGTAATTATCCACATCTAAATTTTAGTATTAAGTTTAATATTTTATTGCATATATATATATTTTATTAAAATAATATATTTTATTACATATACTTTAATACTTTAATATATATAACGCTTATAATACTTTATTCGTAATAATATTTTAATTAAATATTATACAGGTAATATAAAATATTTTATTTTATTTAATTTTATATATGCTTTTTACTTTAATTAAGTTTAATTTCAAATTTACCAAGTATTTCATTTAAAACGCTCAAAAGAACTGTCGACGCTTCAATTCATACTATCTTGTCAAAATGTCAAGTAACCTTGTACAATCTCATATTTTATGTAGAGTTAGGGACTTGTTAACTTTTTTTTACCGGGTCATAATTACTAGTTTTCGTATGTCCATTAAGAGAGATTCTTTATAAGGGACGGGCCACCGAATGCATGGTTTTCTCAAATCAAGCTAGGCCATTGGAATACTACGGGTTTTTGGTGTTGGGTTCGTGGTCAGCGGAAGAGACAAGACACACAAACGATATAGAAAATAAATGAACGACACAAGAATTTAACGTGGTTCGGTCGATGTAACATACGTTCATGGGCTACAACTAGTGTTTTTTTTTCATTAAGCTTTAGTACACAAGATTACAATCACATGACTAAGGCATATATATAATAGAAATTAGGGCACCAAACTTAAGGACCAAGACGAGCCCCTATATAGAATAATCGACCCAAAGGCCTTCACACCTAATTATCCCGCCATCCAAGCAAATACAATCCAGTCATCTAGTAATACCGGTAATCTTCAATGACAAATCCTCCAAGCCTCCGGTTCCAAAGAACAAACTAAGATTTCAAATAACAGAAGTCGTCCAAGCATCCAGTTCCCAAGACAAGCTAAGGCTCCAAATACCAATCCACATAGTTGCAACCACCCTTCATCATCAAGTACCTAGAGGGCCAGTTGAAGGTCCCTCGAGCTCCAACCCATAACCAGTCATCACATACCCAGCCATGGCAAAACCAGGAAATGACTTCTCGTCCATCTCAACCGGGTCCCATTAATTCGCACTACCAGCTACAGAGACATCTAGAGAAAAAACACTCTCCACATTAACAAGCACCCATGAGAGATTTTACCATTCGGCATTCCGGCCTTCTGAACCCAACATTGATTTGGAGTTGCGCCCAGAACACCCCCTTGCTCCCATTGTCACCAAAACCTAACCAAGTACAGACCTCCGAATGCGCTAAAACTGACATCCACGTGGCTCTAGAATTCATGCATGTTAAATGAATTCACTTAGCTCTACCCGATTCAGCGAACCAAGGCTTCAATACTAGAAAGTTGGTTCACTTTTTCCAGCGAGACACAAACTTGTACCCTCCCAAAGTCTTCAATCAATAGATTCACAAATACTTCACTATAGTGTGTAACATGAAATAAAGCATACCAAAATCTCGAACCTAAAATTCTTCATTTCCTTCCACTAAGTCACAGTGCATCAACAACAGACACATTCTCAAAAGAATAATTCAAATACCATAGGACATCGACTCTTAAAGAAATGCCCCACCTTCTTGCAGCCCCACCAAGTCAACTATGCCTATCTCCCACTGCCCTGTTATTCAAACCCATTGCCAACCAACACTCATGAGAAGAATCACTACTCGTACTACACCAGTGAAGCGTCTTCGCCCAGCTTAAGATCCCGAATCCCCTCAAATATTGTACCACTGATCACCACCAATCAAGGATGTGACAACCCGACAACCCGAATTTTCTAGTGTTATAAACTGATTTAACCTAAACCTAAATTGTTGTGAATACTTTATGAACATTTGTGTTATTAAGTGCACTGACCTTATAAATTAGGGTTATGTGTGACCTTCACTATACGAGCGCTACACTTGAGTCTAGACGTCGGTGAATTAACTTTACAAACACGATAAATATGCATGATCTATGATTTCATCTGCTTTAGATATCTTGTGATTTCATGTGAATCTGTACTTCATGTTCTATAATTTTATGTTACGTATTTTATGTAAATCGTTACATGGTTTTACATGAGCTACATACTTATGATTTTATAAATTTTAGTTCTAATCATTGGTGTAATTATTTAAATATACAATATCATACGTTTTATAAAATGAATGGCTTTCTGTAGTATAAGTATTTTATAAAAGTTATGGTGGTTAAGTATTTTAAACTTTGAGGGACGTATCTTGCAATTTCAGAAACTTATTTCTATTTAGTTTAGTATGGAGGGACTATTTCTGTAACTACTCAAAACCCAACTCCTATCATGTAAAAGTGGTAGGGACTAATTCCGTCAATGCCTCAAAGTTGATTTTGAAGATATGAATGTCGACGACAATCAAACGTTTCCGGTACTCACTCATTTAAGTCCCGATTAAAAGACGTTTGTCAGTTATGACTGACAATCGATTGAATTGATCCTTAGCTCATCATTTGCACCAAAAGCCAAAACACCACTCCTTTTGTGCTCTCGTGAACCACCGCAAGCAATCCGGTCAACCCCGTCACCGACCACCACTTTAACCATCGCTTCTCCACTGTTTTTTTTCTTTCACCACTGTTCACTGTTACTTACCACCTTCTAGTCACCGTGTGTTACTGATCGACATCATGCATCACCGGGAAAGCAACACCAAAGAACACAACAACGTTTAGGATAATGAAGGTCCATTCCAGTGTCCGGTTTTCGAGTCAGCGTTCGAGTTCATTGTCTTTGTTCAGTTTTGGCTCGAATCATGTTTCGATCGCGATACGTCCTTGGTTTTGGCTCGTCTTCCTTCCTTTTTGTACCATAAGACCTTGAAAAGCATATAAATGCAAAGATAAACTAAACCAAACATAAACTTAAAGAATCTAATACAAAAATATAATGAAACAATCAGGAAATTGCAGGAAAAACCTATATGTTTAGCAACACATCACTCGCGTACTCTGTACCCCAATGTAACTACGAATTCAATTTGACCTATTTGCCATATGGTTTCTCAAAAAAGCCCATTGTTGGTGCATTAACTGGCTGTAAGCAATCTTGATCCTCCTCATCCATCAATCATTCTAACATTGTTCGGATGTCAGATCTGATGAACTACCAGTATCGATAAGAACACAACCCACTTTGTAGTCACCTACGAGGGCCGTGATTTTCAATAGGCCGATGTGGTAATCAATATGTTATGGCAGAATAGTAAGTGGTGCTAGCATCCACTGTTTAACCTTGTGAGCATGGCATTTTACCCCGTTACTTATGAATGGAGCGTAGGGATCCACCATAGAAACATCCTTATGCTTGTTAACCTTGACTCTAGGTTCAATCTTGAGCATATCCTAATGGCGCTTATCTTGTAATAAATGAACCAATTTTCCCACTTTAACCTAGAGTTGAATCTGCTTCTTTAGACTGAAGTAGTCATATGTGACGTGCCAGTGAGCTTTATGGAATTCACACTATTTCTTAGTATCCTTGGAGTTAATCTCTTTCGTAGGTCGTGCTTGTTATAACTGTAGGTTTTTAGATTTCAAAAGAGCACTTGGAGACTTGGTGTCAGGTAAGCAGTATGAGCACCTTGAGATTTAGTGAAGATGCTTGAAGTTTCCCATTGCGAAGAGTAATAAGACTATAAACGTTCAGATGGGCGTGATGATTCATTACGCGAACGGGAAGAGATATAGTTGTGACCGGAACTGTAAGGAGCCTTGTCATATCGTCCATGTTACTTATTATTACTGCACCTATCAGAGTGGTGTACGTTAACTTTATAGTTTCTTTGGATCACATACTGCTTGGAAATGGTCATAAGAGCTTCCATTATTTGTGGAATGCCATGTGGACCATGTAACGTTTTTATCAAGTGATCATCACGAACACCTTGGAGAAAACCCATTACCATTAGCTCCTCAGTGAGGCAATCAATCTATAGGCTCTCTAAATTGAATCGTGTGAGATAGTCCTCAACAGAGTCCTTGTCATGCCGATGAATGTACATAATCTCAAACTTATCCTAGGTATGGTGTTTTTGCTAGGAGAATTATTGAAAGAATTTTGCCCGTAATTCTTCAAAAATACTGATCTACCTCACTAGAAGGGTATCAAACCAAAGGTGCGCCATGCTAACCAGCATCTGAACAAACATGTGGAATCACACTGGTACAGACCATCCCTCTGCATTGAGGAATGTATAAAAATGGTCATTAGGGTCACTAAGCCCATCATATTTCCCCACTACTAAAGACATTTTAAGTTTGGTTGGAAATTTTGCTTGTGCTATTATGAGAGTAAATTTAAACTCTAAGATAAGCGCGATGGGACAATATGGTTTTAAGTTATCAATGGCCCCGAGTTGGCACATGCCAGAACTCAAGCCAGCTCCCGTCCCCCGCGAGATGCATGCTAGAAAAGTTTTGGGGAAATGATGGCTGAGATACAAGAGTACCTGAAAACCCCGGCTGAGTATTCTGAAATGGTGCATGCAACTGCGTGTGTAGCAATGCGAATGGCGTAACGGCCTCATATGTTAAATGAGAACGCAAACTCATGCTCTGCATCTCCTTGTAGTATTGTTCATACTTCCTTTTCTGCTTATGTTCCTCTCGCCGCCATTCCGCGAATATTGGTACTGTCATTGTTCCTTGTGTGGAAGCGATTAGTCTAGAGGCTAATGCAGGATGGTTGATGTGCTGGGCATGTTGTGTAAATAATGGGAAACTGGATCTGGGTTGTTTATGGCACCGCCAATACGGGCAAAAGCAGGTGTGGAGCTGAAGGCGGTGGAAAGACCAGATTCGATAGAGGGACAATGATTTTGTGACATAACAACGGCCGAATTTGCAGAATTGGATATGGAAGATTGTGGGAGTTGTGAATATGTGGATGTGTACATATCAGTAACTTGGATAACATCATCATCATCGTCAGAATTCGAGTTACCGGAATTAGAGAGGTTTGTATTTTCTACGATTGTTGGTAGAGTAGCATTAGAGAGTTGACCATCAGTGGCTACAGTAGGATGGCGGGAATGACATCCTGAAGCATAGGTGGAACTAGAGGGGTTGGAAGGTTTTGATAAGACATCAGAGAAAGAATTGATGAAGATGAAACTGAGAATTTATCGTGAATATAGAGGAGGGTTTAGAGGGTTTTTTAGTGAAAAAATGGGGTTTCACTAACTTTGGACATAACAATTGTATTTCTATGTGAGTTATATAGATTAGTATTTTTCAGGTTTGTATTCTAGCATGTGAGAGCTTCACAACCAACCAAACCACGTTCAAATTGGAGCTAAGAGCATCCGTAATGGGGGAGTTAAGCCCCCATGAAAACCCACCATGTCGGATGACGGCCTCAACCACCGCCCCCATGGCATTTTAGGCTTTTAGCTCCCTTTTGTTGTTTCCATCATGAGCGTTTACCAACTTTGTTTTTAACTACTCACTTTATTACACTTCAAATAATTACAATTTACATTTTCACTAACCCAATACACATTTTTTTCATTATCCCATCATATCCTATGTGGCATGCATGGTTACCATTATAACACCACATCACTACGGATGGCTAATATGAATGAAATATTAATGCTCGAGGTTGAATGGTTGAAGTAAATCTAAACTTTGATGACATTAAAAGAAATTTCTGGTGTCATAAAATGGTAGTTTTGTTTTGACTCTTAAGTTTCTTTGACTCTTTTTGAATGTTTTCATGAATGTATAGTTTAACTTTTATTTATTTATTTTGAATGGCGATTTTGTTAAAAACAAGCCTGACAACTAGAACGCCGGAGACCATAGGCGAAGTATTGAAGGGACCGGACGGGGCGATCGCCCCCGCGGTTTCTTTGGCCAGGAAGCACTAAGATTCGTGATTTTATGTAATACATTTATATGTATTAAGTATCGCCCTCTCGAATGTATTGAGTATCGCCCCCTTGGTACAATTTTTGAGCCTCGCCCCATCGGGGTTTTCTTCCAAGCTTCGCCACTACTGGAGACGGGACAAAAAGACAAGAGTTACATATGAAAATCAAAATTACACCAGTCTCTCTGGTTCACAACCCCTTTTTTCCATCTGTTAGAGAGACCCAAACAAAACTTGAGGTCTTAATATCTAGGAAGAGTTTAATCTGTGTTTACAATTCACTACTTCTTGGTGGCAAAGATATATTGTGCCATCAAAGAGAAAGAGAAGGATGTCGACGATTACTGGTGAGGGAGTGACAACTGCAAAGAAAGACACAGAGGAAGCTACAAAGAAATGAAGTATATTTGAGAGTTGTATAAGTCTGCGGTTGCTAAACACACGTAAAGAACTAAAAGACATAACGAAAAACCAAAAGTCGCATAATGTCCTATGCACTTGTGCATTTCTCAAATAATCATTGGATGTAATTTTATAGTTAAATAGTTTATTTTAGCAATCGCTATAATGGGTGCAAGTTGCTAGTTGTTTAAGTTGATGAAATCTGCTTGCCATTAAAAAACAACTGATTTATTATATGTCGGGTTAAGATCTACAACGAACCGCAGATCTTTCTAATTATTACTTCATTTTAAATTTATATATATTGATCGAATTAGATTTTAATAACTCAAATTATAACTCGGTCGTTAGTCGATAATAATCTAAGTTATTAGTTTGATATATTTTCAATTTTCATTTATGTTGTCAAAGATAATCCTAATAACGTTATAATCATTACAATTGACTTATACTTAATTTCCGCTTGTTTTTTCTTTTATATTTTCTCATTTTAGTCAAAGTCATCATTACGAGACGAAAATCAAGTGTAAATATATGATGATTATGCTATAAGATTGATCTTGACGATGAAAATGAAAATTGAGACGGTTATTCCCCAAAGTAATAGTTCAAATTATTATCTAACAATGGTTCATAGTTTGAATTATTAAAAGTTAATTTGTCTTTGTAAAGTGACTTGAGTTCTTATCATTTGAGGAACTTTATTGTTAAAGACCAAACATGAACCCAAATGACTAGTCTAATGGGTGAGAGTGTTTATTTAATCTATAAATCTCACACTAGTTGTCCATATAATTGTTGTGAGACTAGTCTCATATCTTGCAATAGTTTTATTCCATAACAATCGACCCTTATTAGCGAGGGGCCAATGTCGTCATTGGTTATGACCACGTTGGTCAGAGCTGACTTCATCCAGGCCACCACTATGAGTCGTTATTGGTCACGACTGGTTTACTCCAGACCACCACTCCAAGTTGGCTCTAATACAAGTGCTATAGACAAACAAAAAACTAAGTTTAAAAGACTAATGTATGGATGGGCTCGTTTGATTTATAAACACTATAATATTTGCCATGCAATCAACATAAGACGATCTAAAATGATTTTGATTCGTAACAATCATTTATATATACTACAAGAAATACAGGCAATAGTGGTGACGGTTTTAGTGGCGACAAGGGTTAGTATCGGCGACGAGCCGTGCTATTACTCTTGATCCGCATTCGGCCATCCCAACCGTATCTGACCGTCCATTTGCTTTAGGAAACTAACGGTAGTATGTGAATTTTGATTGTGTTCTTAAACATTTTCGGAAGTACGTATCTATTGTTGGTATTTGCAGTTTCAATTGTGTATGTGGTTGACAAACAGGAAATGTATAAAATACAGGGAATATGTACAAAATACGTGAAACAATATGTTTTACGTATAAATCGGCAATAGTGACGACCTTTTAGAGGGGACACTATCAATAGTGACGACTTTTTAGCGACGACATTGTAACGGCGACGCAGAAGCTTTAGCGGCCAACATATTGCGGCGACCTTTTAGCAGTGACATGTCGCCTCCAAAGATTATATATAACTATTGGCGACAACAATAGTCGCCACTAAAGCTCCAGCTCCTTGTAGTGTTTTATTTATTATATCAATACAATTAAGTGAGAGTTCACTTGATTAAAGGGTATATGTATATATATAATTGATAATATATATATAGTGCCACGCCTATCATATGTTCTATTTCATTTAATGGAACTCCACACAAAAACCGATCACTTGAATACGTGTATAATTTTGGTCAAAAAGGGAATACCATGTGATGTATGGTACTATACTCCTATGCCACAACCCCACCCCCCCACATAGTAATCAAAATTACAAAAACGCCCTCATACATTCATCCATCCTCATCATAAATATCTCCACACGTCTTACACAAACTCTATACATAGATAAAAGATAGAGTAAGAGAGAGAGAAAGAGAGATAAATATGCTACAATTCTTGAAATCTTTGTCTACCACAGTGCATGAAGTGAGAGGTGAAGATGAAGAACCATCATCAAATGGTGGTCATGATGGTGGCGGCTGCTGTGGCGGTGGCGGCGATTGCGGTGGTGTCGGGCCAAGTAGCCTAACGGTGTGGAGGAAGTCATTGTGTGTGGGGTGTAATGGGTTCACTGTGATAAACTCCGATGGTGAGTTGGTGTATAGAGTTGATAATTACGGTGCCCACCGGAAACAAGATCAGGTGGTTCTCATGGATGCTTCCGGCAAACCCATCTTTACTGTTTCTCGTAGCAAGGTGAGTTTAGTTATATAACATATCATTAAATTAACGATATATTGTTCATAGGTTTTACTTGGTAAATTTAAGTTTTCAATCAATTAAATGTTATTAGAACATATTTATTGAAAACACATTAATAATTAGCAGGATTTAAACCCTACATATTATTAAAACTTATTTATTGAAAACACAATAGTAATTTACAAGATTTAAACCCTACAAATGGTGGATTATTATTCTTCTCAATTATTTGTAAACATTTTTTTGGGCCTTATTGATACATTACAAAAATAATTCACATTCACTATGCTATAATTTTAGTCATATATGTAACGAATTTTTAAATCGCAAATATCTGACTTAATTATTAAGACTTAACACACATCCATGTAATTTAAAAGATATTTTACCTATATATTAGACAGCTTTAAAACAAAGATTTATTAATAATAACTATTACTCGATATTGTAATTCTTATTCAAACATTGAAACTTTTAGCTAGGGTCCTAATATTTTTAAACTTACCAACTTAAAAAAGCATTCAAAACTATATAACATTTAAATCTCATAAAAAGTATTTTGTTAATTTAAAATAAGAATAATTTTTTAATTATAACATACAATTTTCCGAAACTGCTTTAAACTTTCTCATTTCTTTACACATATAATTAAAGTTTTTATCATAGAAGAATACGATAATAATTTTCCTAAATGTTTTATTACAAGTATATATAGTTATTTAATGGAATTTACAATCATATCTTAGCATTAATATTTTAATTGATTTATAAATCTGTAAACTTATATTTATGAAAAAACAAATAAAAATTTTGAAAAACGTAATTACTATTTTGAGCATGAGAAACGAAAAAAAAAAAAAATGTAGTAATAAACTGATTCACTTGAAAAAAAGTAAAAGAAAACTATAAAGTGCTTTTCAGAAAATATAAAAAATATAATAAGACGGAGAAAAAGAAAATCTCACCGGTTGAAAAACAAAGCTCATTTGATAAACTACAGGATTCTGATCACGCAATGTAATAGAAAAGACAAAACACTAACACATAAAAAAATAAAATGCTTAAAAAATTATACAATTTCATAGAGATTTGAAGGTGTAGTAAAAACTTTGCACAAAATAAAGTAAATATTAAATCATATAAAATAAAAATTATTTTTGAAAATTTAATTAAAGATGAAAAACGATTTATAAAATAAAATAAAATTTGAATTTTTTTTTCTTTTTGTATTTAAAGATAATTAAGATGGTCAAAATAATAAAAAAAATTCCCTTAAAATTTTTTAAAGGTTAATATAAAAAATAACAATTTATACTCAAAGAAATTATAAAAATTAAAATCGCATTTATTTAGTAGATATCTTTTATCTTTCACATAGTAACTAATAGGGGCAACAACTATATTGTTATATCCTTTTTGACATGTGTCTTATAATACTTTTTGACTTATCTTAACCAGAAGCTCAAGATGGTCGATGACTGGCTCGTGTTCGAAGGCGAAATATCATCAAAGAATCAAAAACCAATATGCCGTGCAACAAAAGATGTTAATATCTTGTGGCCAAAGGTAAAGAGACTAGCTAGAGTTTATAAAGCACCTTATGATACCAAAAACATGTATATGATTGAAGGGTCATACATGAACCGATCGTGTAAGGTTGTCGATGAGTCGAGAAATGTGGTGGCCGAGATTCGAAGGAAAGAAACAGCCACCAAAGGCGCTTCATTCGGGCTTGAGGTTTTTGACTTGATTATAAACCAGGGGTTTGATTCTAGTCTAGCAATGGCAATTATTTTGTTATTAGATCAAATGTTTCTTTAAAAGTTGTTACATCACAATCAATGTTGTATTACGGCTGAAATTTTTAACAGAATCAGAGTAATCATAGTGATTGTGGTGCACCATATACATGTATGTATATTCATGTGCGATACATTTCTTTGTGTATGTAAAAAAACTAAAGAGTGATATAGATGCAAAGATATGTCTTTCTCATTTACTTATGGTACTATATGTACATATACAAAACATAATACATAGAAATTTGGAAATCAAGCAATATACCTAAGATTAACTAGACTCAAATCAACTAATAAGTGCACAAGTATTTTTTATGAAATATTGACCGTTAATACACCCTCTCAGTCTGATCAGCGGAAGGACAGGGACATGGATTGTAACAAAATCGGGTGAACAGTTGACAAAGTAACCCTTTCATAAAAATATCGGTATACTGAAAATATGATGGGATATGTAGAACACCAACCCACTATGTATGCTTTTTCCCAAACAAAATAAATGTCTGAGTTCTACATTGTTCGTCCTTTGGTGTTGTACCGGATTTTCAGACAGATAAACTGTAAAAATGTTATTGCCTAAAAGTTCACAATACCTGAAGTGGTCCGTGTTGAATCGGGGCGTCGGAATGGACGATAAGCTGGTGCAACTTGGAGTGTGTGATAGTGAGATCCGGCCGACATACGACATTCTTTGGATAATGATGTAGTAATGTGTCTTAGTAGAGTATTATTAGATGCTATCAAAATAATATCGTATACTATATATAGTAACACGTATAGTAAGAGATATGCAATTTGATTACCCTTTTCGTACACAGAGTGATGTCACAAATGGTGCTCCGCAAACCACCTTTAGTAATATAAGTAGCAAAAGAATCATATCATGCAATCATGCATGGAGTGTTTGTTTCTAATTCTGTAGAGCATTTGTTAAACTACAAACATAGTTAGGATATATAACGTTCATTTTTAAAAGCGGGTAGTTGAAAGATATATACTGTCTTGTTAATATTTCCATGTGAGAAAGTATTTTTTACTTCGAGTTGGTGAACAGGCCAAGCCCGAGAGACAACTAAACTGAGAACAGTCCGAATTGTGGTGGATTTGACCATCCGACTAAATGTTTCATCACAATCAATATATATACCAGATTGTTGGTTTTTTTCGTTGTCAACCAACCGGGCTTTATATTTTTCAAGAGTACCACCCACTTTGAATTTCTGAAGAAAGAGCCATTTACATCGTATAATATCGATATCTGGCGAGGCATTGGTATTAATACCTATATGTTATTATCAAGTAAGGCACCATGTTCTTCGGTCATGGCGGTATGTGAATTCGGATCGGTGAGGGTTGTGAGGTGGGATATGGGTAGAGGAGAGATATCAGGGTACGTTTTAGGTGTAAAGGGTGGAGCGAAGTGCAATTTTTTGGTCATGTTGATGAAGTGTTTGGGTAACTTAGCAGATCCAAATACACGTAAGCGCTCACATGATGGTTGTTTTAAATAGAGCGGTGGTGGGTGGGTGAAATGTAATGAGTTTTGCGGGTAACATGTTGTGAAGATAGCAAGTGGTGTGCAACTCCTTGACCCAAAACGAGGGTGTAAGGGAGTCATGAGTGAGAAGAATAATCATGATTTCATTGAGCCTTCGAATCATATGTTCTAACTTATCGTTTTATTAAGAGGTTTGTGGAAACGAAAAACGAAATTAAAGACCATCTGAGCATACAAAATATTTGAAGTTTTATATCAAACTCACCCCTAGAACGAATTGAAAAGACATGATCATGTTTTTTAATTGATTCTTATTGATTATTAAAATGTGTGTTTTAAAATGGGAGAACATAAATTAAAAACATTTTCACAAGTCACAATAAGTAATGTCAAATGTCAAAATAATATTGGATGTAGACGTGGAAAATGGTAAGCATTGTGTTTAGATATTTGACATGAATTGTAAAGTAAATTCTAGCACATTTATTGCACAAAATAAATTTATTTGATACAAGAAATTCAAAAATATTGAGGTCGGAGTGGCCTAAACGATCGCGCCACAACTCCTGAAATGTTAACGCAAGAAAAGTAGATGCAGCTGAGTTGAAACCATTTGTGTTAAATTCAGCTGAAACATTGTTATCACTAGTAAATTTTCTAACTAAAATAAGACTCTTGATAGCATTTGATGTATAAAGGATATTTTTGAGTTTAAGGTTACGGGTGGATGTGGGTACGGTTGAGTTTCCCAAACCAATAACCGGCATGCGTAATCCATTTTCTAAAAAAATCAAACCATTAGGCTATGTGTAGTGGTTAAGGTCCCATAAAGCTCCAAATGGGGCATTAACTGACACGTGGACGATGACTGGACAATGGGCTTTATGGGGCTTTATGGTGTAATTGATAAAGCCCTCATAAAGCCCCACCATCATTACTTAATTATTATTTTTTTAACTTTTTTTTTTAAAATCTACTTTCATTAAAAATAAATATTACAACCTAAAAAAAAAGACAACTTAATTAAAATAAAAATAAAACTACTTAAAAAAAAATACATCTCAATTAAAATAAAACATACAACTACTTAAAAAAAATACTACTCGGTGATTTTGTATTTTGCCTTGATTCGTTCCCTCTTTTTGTTATAGAGGGCGAGGTAAACCGGATCACCGTTTTCAGGCGGTTTTTGGGCGAGGAACTCGAGATCCTTGTCGAGTTGATAATCGTCGATTTGCTCAACTTGCTTTTTTTCGACCGTGCAAGATCTTGAATACTCTCGGCCACCACCGCGTGATATTCGGTGACCGGAGCCTTTCCACGGTTAGCCCTCGCGAAATCTCGACCTCTTGGCCTCCCACTAGTAGTTTCCACGGGTGGAGTCGGAGCATCATCCTCATCATCATTGTCCGAATCATTCAAATTAATATTGAATGTTCGAGCGGTGGAGTCAAACGACTCGGGACCGGCGGAAGACGACGTCTTGGATTTCTTGCTTTTTCGGGTTTGACGTGTCGTTATATCCGCTTTCGATCTCCACTTCTCGCTTTGGTAGAAAAACCGCCAACACTTCATGAGGCTGAAATGACCACGCTCCGCTTCGTATTCGCCCACCGCTCTCTCGTAAATGTCGTAGTCGTTCGCACCACTCGCCCAACCAGATTTGCACCGATCATAATAGTTCGAGAAAGCTTGACATCTTCTGTTGATCTCTCTCCATTTTCCCGACAACGAATCCGGGTTTCGGTATTCGCCATTCCCCATCAACCCGAAAAACTTGGACCGAATCTCGTCCCAAAATTCCTTCATATCTTGATTGTTTGCTAAAAAAAAACAAATAAAAAGTTAGTTAAAACAAATTATTTTAAAGAAAATATATAACAATTTTTTTTTTTTAAAAAAAAAGTAACCTTTTGTAGGGTTCTCCGAAGCTTCAACGTACGCTCGACAAAGAGCGTAACACTCGTCATCGTTCCAAAATTGAATCTCCTTTTTCTCCCTCGATTCGACCTCTTTTTTCTTGTGAGATCGTTTACCCCTTCCTTTCGCTTTGGGTTTTGGTTGAGATCCACCAACCTCTTGTGTTTCTTGGACGACTTCATCGTCATCATCTTGAAGAGAGAAAGGTTGAGATGGTCGAGGAGTTGGACTTTGTTGAGCGGGTGGAGAAGGTTGAAATTGAGGGGGTGGTTGAAATGGAGGGGGTTGATAAGCTCCAAATTGTGGTTGGGATAAGTGGGAAAAACCTTGGTTATAAAGGTTCATGTTTGTGAATTGGTTCGGGAAAGGTTGGGTGACGGGGTTCCTTTACGGGAATTGAGGGGAAGACATGTTCATAAACATTTGCCATAGGTTTTGATCGGTTTCGTTCTCGCCGGTATTAGGTCGAG
Source organism: Deinandra increscens subsp. villosa (assembly GCA_039602395.1). NCBI lineage: Eukaryota > Viridiplantae > Streptophyta > Magnoliopsida > Asterales > Asteraceae > Deinandra > Deinandra increscens. The sequence goes on from JBCNJP010000003.1 coordinate 10,121,793, forward strand.
AGTTAGGTTGGTTGTTGGGTTGGTTAGGAAACATTTTTATAAAAACTAGAAGAGTAGAAAGGTAGAAGATGAGAAGAGTTGTTGTGGTGTGTGAAAGTTTAAAAAAAATGGGGTATATATAGGTAAAAAGATGGGTTAAAAAATTAAAAAAATATATATATATATACATAACGGCTAGTTTTTGAGCCGTTGAACGGCTCTTTTTTTGGTTTCTTCCCCCTTCTCGGCGTTAAAGTCCTCACGCCCCTCGCCAATTTAACCTCTATAACGCCCCATAACGCCCCACCGTAGTGGGGGTGGGCGTTATGAGGGGCGTTATAGGGCCCGGATTCGTCCAGTAACGCCCCACTACGGGCAGTCTTAGGACAATGTAATAACGATTGAGTGGTTGTACCTTGCTCCCCCATTATATTAATTAAAGGGATTCCATGTCCCAAATATTCATAGTCATTGCTTGAAGAGCCTCCCCAAGTTCGGTAGGCTGCAGAGGATTGTATTCACAATGGTATGCGTATTATGGATGAACTAGCTTTAGATAGTCCAAGATACTAATTTGGAGTGGGCTCATGAGGTGCGTTCCAAGGTTTATGCTGGTGCAGGGCAGTGGGAGCCCAAAAGTTTGACCAAGGCTGATCCATCCATGTTAATGGACAAGATGGTGGAGTCAAATAAGCCCAAAGAGGGAGCCGATTTCCAATAGCAACCCAAAGAGTGAAAGGGGATGGATTTATTGTTTCTACGTTATTATTTTCTTAAGTTTGGGCTTCATGTGATGAGGATTCACTAGACATAGCCACATAGGCGGCTAGTGCAGAGAGAGAATCGTTCAACTTCTAGTTGAAGAATATTTCTAGGCGGTGATGGATACAATTTTTTTTTTAAGTGTAGTCACTATTTTTAAAAGCTTCAGTTTAATAGAATATACATAAAAAAACGGTTCGAGTCGGGTCGTTCACATAATACTAATACAAATAATAATAAAAAAACACCGTCATTATAATTCAAAAAACACATAATATAGATACGATAGTCTTTACAAATTAAAAATGTCATCTATATTTTGGAGGATTCTAGATAGATGAAAAAAGATTGTATTCCTACATGAATGAAAAAAAATTGTATTCCTGTGGCTCCATAATCCCCTTCCTAAATCCGCCCATGTTCCTTGGTCTCGTCATCATGATGGGAGACATATCGGATAACACATCCACTTCGACCAAAGCCCTTCATCTCATTTATAGTATCAGTAATATTCAACGAAAGGTTACGGTTCTTGACGGAATGAAGGAGATGTATTCATCTTGGGTAAAGCTGTTCAAATTGAACGTTGTTGGTTACATGGTCATGATTCATATACATGGTCACAAATCATATTTACGATACACAACTTTCGGTGAAGGTAGATCCCGAATACGCTACCGAGACAGAAATTGACATGGTCGCCTTACAGTGGATCTACGGGACATTGTCATATAATCCTCTAGTACGTATCTTGGTAACCGAGTCCACCGCTTATGAGGCATGGAATCACATCAAAGAGATGTTTTTCAACAATAAAAAAGTTGAGTTTGACAATCTTAGACTCAAAACTAGCTCATCTCTCATAGCCTATTCCCAACGGCTTAAGGATCTTGCTCAAAGTTGGGGTTTAAAGCTGTGAAAACTGTGAAAATTGAGAGGAAAATGGCTAAGTATAAAGTGGAACCCATCACACATTAGTTAGGGGATGAAACTTAGAGTGGTATTTAAGTAGGTGACTTTACCCAAGATTGTTTCCTTAACAAGGGGGCATCCCTTGGACCCTAAGGGGTGCACAACAGCACCCCAACTCGCATACCCTTGCGTGTGTGGAAGATGAGCGTAATGTGATACTTTGATGGCACACTTTGCACTTAGCAAACTCGCAACGTTGAGAGCCTGTCGTGCTGAAATAGTCCAGTAAATGGGGCTATTACGCATTTTTTTGTCAGTTTTTGATTTGAGAACTTCAATTCAAACCGAAACAAGGTTTCTTATTTGAAGAGAGTTGAGACTACTTTCTACTAAAAAAATTAGTCAATTAAAACTAAATTCACATTAAAGACGTCTAATGTAAAATTTGACTACGAATTAATTTTTGGTATTTTTCAAGTTCTACTCTACCACTATAAATAGTACCTCATGTTTTGGGTTCAGCTCATGTTTTTGGGTTTAGAGTCAACATTCTCCAGAATTTCTTCAAGTGTTCAAAAGTTAATTTTGGGTTTAGAGTCATCCCGGCTGTACACTCGGCTTTGGCGATTGTACCATGAGAAACAAACAGGATCTTCGATAGACCCGCAATTTGTTTTAAGGGACCTATATTTTAACCCGAATACTTCGTCACGGTTTTATTAAGTTTTTAACTTATTTTCCATCAAAGTATTTCTTCACAAATTTATCATTTTATTTCCTATTACTCTAAATTTTCCTCTAAAATTCTTTCTGTGTATATTAATGTTTTACTCATTCCTATTGTGTCATCTCCATTCTTTGTAATTTACATTCATTTTCTTGTAATTGTAAATATCAATTGTTTGTATTCTCTCTTTCAATTGTAACAGTAACAGTAAGGTATTTAGAGAATTTTATTATTGTATTTGGTTTATTCTTTTTTTAATCGTACTACATTATAAATGTAGGATTTTATTTGATTGGTTAAAAGAAATATGGAATAAAGTGATAGGTTGAAAAAAAAAATAAGCACAAGTTGTTCTAACAATGGAGGCCCGAAAACGCCCCTCCCCCCCAACCCACTAGCGCTTAGGGGGCGGTGTTTTAGGGCATTTTCAGCCTATTGATTGAAAGAAATATGGAATAAAGTGATAAGTTGAAAAATAAATAAATAAAATTAAAAAGTGCATAGTGTTGTTCTAACAACGGAGGCCCGAAAACGCTCCCCCCCCCCCCCCAATTGATTGAAAGAAATATGGAATAAAGTGATAAGTTGAAAAATAATAATAGATGGTCTAAGAAACAGTTACTGATGACCTGTCGTTGGGGTCATGCAAAAATTAACCTAACTTTACCTATAGACAGGGTAAGTCGGGTATCGAATCCACGGGGAGCATATGGTTAGATTTGCAGGTTTGTTTGATTATTAATACTAAACTTAATTTAAAAGTGGAATTCAACTAATTTGTAAGTGTCACTTCAAACCCCCTTTAGTCACCCAACCCGCTCTAGGTTTTGTCATCAACCGAACGTAATTGTAAAGAGAGGACTTAAAACACACACATATTATTTAAATTAACTAATGCATCAATCAAATAGCAATGCTTGTCATCACAGATAAAATAAGAACCAATAAATAAACCAAACTGAATTAAGTGTAAAACCTATATGAACCATCCTCTGGAGGAAACTACAAAAGATTTAGCTAATCATAACGAATAGATCAAATACTGTCACTACAAGAATCATCGTTATATAAAATTAACTAAAAAACTAACAAAGAACGATGACGATTGATGACGTTGTTTTTCTCTGATTTCCGTGGAGCAACCAGGCAGCCAAAAGGGCTGCGCCTTTTTTCCTCGATCCCTTCTGCCGTCGAATGCTTCTGTCGAACGTCCCCTCAAACTGTGCGAATGTGAGAACCCTTCTGCCGACTCTTTTTTTATTGTGATGAATTGCCCTCCAAGCCCAATTGTAGTACGGCCCACATGAACACATGTTACTTCATATTGCTTTGCTTCTATCCACGTGAACATATAGTCCAACTCCAAATTCAACTCCACATAAATTAAGTGGTCCATGATTTCTCTTTTGCTATTGATGCTCACGAAACAAAAACATCAAAACAGTATATTTAGTACTGTTTTTCTTTTAAACATTTTTCATTAAACCTAAATATATAAACTAGAACCCATAAAATATATATAGCCAATTCCGACTCGGTGACATGTATAGGTTGTGTTAAATATAATTACACCGTTTTAGCTCATGTACTCCCTAATAAACTAAACACCAAAACTAATTAAAACAATATACTTTATACATAATTTTGTGTGTAGAGGGAGTGACTACTATAAAATAAAGTGTACATTTTATCCTCTCATCACATCCCCACACTTATCTTTTTTCCGTCTCGGAAAAACTGCATGGAATCATAATTGGGAAATCAATCTCAAAATATTATAACTTTTTAATTTGTTCACCAATTCCATTCCACAAACCATAATGTAGTCACACCTACTAACTGCAATCGCCGATATTTCGGTCCGACTAAACCCAACCACTGACTTTTTGTTTCGCCCCAAAGTGTTTATAATTTACCGAATATGGTGTATCAGCCTACCTATGCATCCCATATTCAGAAGGTTCAAGGTCGGTCTACTCCCGAATCAAATTTGGTCAAAGTAAAGGAGAATTAAGATGATATATTTAAATTTACTCCACCCTCTTTAAATCAGATACTTATATGTCCCAAGAATAGTGGATTTGATGGATGAATGAAATTTTTAAGCATTTATTCTTGTACTATTGTTTTCTATATTTTTTTCTCATATTTTTCTTTTTTTTTTCTATTTTTTTTGTTAATTGGTTAATTTTAATTACTTACCAACAAGCATCATCAGAGGTACTCTTTGCGAGATGCTATCCCTCAAATCGTACATGAGTATTTTGCCCGGGAATTCCAGAACATCATCAGAGGCACTCACCATGGGATACTATCCTTAGTTTGTACATAAGTATTTTGTCCCTTCACTCCTATAGTTATTAATCACTTTATTACCTAATATGCTCAAAGATGGACGTATGCGGCACCATTATTTCTCGGATTTGCTTTCGCAAAAAGATCATAATGTGCCAGGTTATTCTGAGGACATATAAGTCTCTAATTTAAAACGGTCTTTTTCCTCCTAATCATGAGTTTCAATCTCCCTATCACCCCTAAAATGGGAACCCACTAACATACTGATTTAATTACATATTTATACAACAATAAACACAATGGGCATTTTAAGCTATTATTAAGTCAGTTGGGCCTACCGACACATCACAGATTAGTCATGTTTTCCATTCTCTCCTTTTCTACCACTTTTCCCTTTTCTTTATTTAATTTTATTTTTGAAAACCGATTCCCAATTGTACTATCATTTTCCATGATTTCGCAAGTTAATCCAGAGACATTTTTCAATATTTTTTTTGGATTTTTTTAATTTTTAAACACACAAAAATAAAAACACACTAAAATGTTATCCCCTCCCCACACTTGAGATACACATTGCGCTCAATGTGAACAAAGAAACAACAAAAATAAAGAAGAATAAAAATAAACAAAGTTGCAAAAGTAAAGATACAAGAGTATGGAAATAGTACATCGACCGGATTGTAGTTGAAACTTGTTGAAATAGCAGGCGCTCCTGTAACTCCTCCCCACACTTGAACTCTACCAGGCACACTACAAAACTACAAACACACTGGAAAAAAAAATATGCAAATACTAAAAAAAGAATCCTAAACTCACTTTCGTAGGAATCACGGTTGCATTTAGCGTATGCAACAAGCCTTTTAGACCCCTCGGTAGACGAGTGAAGTCTCGTGAGGGTTTCTAATGAACACACCCACAAAGTTCTCGGGTTGCCTCCCGGAAGCGCTAAGTTTTAAGGTCTTCAGCCAGACCCGTTACCTCATATGACGCTCATGGTGGACGTGTAGGGTGGTAGTATCCTTCCGCTCCTAGACTTGTTCTTCTTCTATCATACACCTCCTCCCATACTTGATCATACCAAGCAGCAGTTGCTTTTTTAAGATCAAGTTCCACCAATTTATTGACTTTTTTCCTTCTTCTTTTCCTCGACGTCTTCTCTTTATCTTGAGATCTACTTTCCTTCTTCTCATTCAACCTGTTAATCATAAAACATTCTTTTTCTTCTTTCGGATTCTCCTTCTCACGAGACCCACTTTTATCAGCTTTATTCTTAGATATGTTAGTAAATACCTTCAAACTCATTTTCTTTTTCCCAAACCTCATTCTGACCGTTCCTTCAGCACAATTAATAATAGCCTTTGTTGTAGCAAAGAACGATCTACCCAATATGACAGACGGATGTGTATCCTTAACACAATCGAGCACTAAAAAGTCCACTGGGTAATAAACCTCATATACTTTAACAATCACATCCTTAATGATCCCCCTAGGACACAAAGAAGTCTGATCGGCCAACACCACATTAGTGTTGCTTTTCTTTAAAGGACCAAAATCATACAGATCATATAGACTTCCTGGTAAAATGCTCACGGATGCTCGAAGATCAAGAAGTGCCCTGTCCACTTCAAAATCACCTATTTTTATAGAAATAATAGGCGCTCCTGGATCTTGGAGTTTCGGGGGGAGGATACCCAACAAAACGGAATTCACACTCGCACTTAAATCAAGTTGTTCTGGAAATTTATAACGACGTTTGGTGGTGCTTAACTCTTTCAAACATTGAACATGATCAGGGCATTCTTTAATATCATCAATAAATAGTTTATTAATTTTTACTTTTTTAAAAATCTCCCACTTTTCATTCCTCTGTGGCTTGTTTTAACTTAAATTTTCAGGTGCAAGTAAAGCCATGGGAAATGGAACCTTCACATTTAAATTACTTATTCCAGAAAAAATGTCATTAGAGCCATTTTCAGACCTTTTAAAACTTTTAACTTCTTGATCATGTTCACTCTCACCCTTAACAAATTGTGGTGAATGAGTATCAACAACAGAAATTTCAGGTGAAGGACGAGTACTTACCTCATCTTTGTCGACATTCATTGTGCTAGAAGATATGTGACTTGGAATTCTCTGAGCATCACTAAGAAGCTTACCCTGATTGCTTCTGATGATTGCCACTTCTTCAGCTAATTGTCCAACCTGTTGTGACAACGCTTTGATCTCTTTATCTCTGATCTCGTTTCCTTTCTGAATATCCTTCATTAACTCCAAGATTATATCAAATTTTTCATTGATGGAGTTATCATCCAACCCACACTGACCTAATTGTCTTCCATAGTTGTTAAACTCTTCATACCTAAACTGGTCATCATACCTATTTTCATTGAAATCTCCATCAGAGTTTCCAACTCTCTCATTTACTGTACCGACTCTCCCTTGAACGTAACCCATCGACCCATCCTCTTCATCTACACTATATCTGGCATATCGGTTTAGAAGTGGCGAGTGTCTGTTTTGAGGGATCAATGGCTTTTGTACTGGTTGGTTGTGTTGTGAAAAATCAAAATCAACTTCATCATATTCGGATTGGTTTTGGGGTTGCAGATGTGGTAGGTCAAAGTGTGAAAATTGTTGTGTGAATGATGAGTTTGATGAGCCACCCGATGGGCCTTGACGACCGTAATAATTCATAACCGACTACGCGTATGCTGCCAACCTTAAAGTAAGTTCCTGCACAAGCAAAGACCACCAATACCACGCGTAATATCGAACTTAAACAAAAAGAAAAAAAATATATTTTTAGATTTTTTTTAAGGTTTAAAGAAAGAAAAAGTAAAATCAAACTAGCAATGCAATACTAAGCGCAATAGCTCCCCGACAACGGCGCCATTTGATGACCTGTCGTTGGGGTCATGCAAAAATTAACCTAACTTTACCTATAGACAGGGTAAGTCGGATGTCAAATCCACGAGGAGCATATGGTTAGATTTGCAGGTTTGTTTGATTATTAATACTAAACTTAATTTAAAATTGAAATTCAACTTGATTTGACTAAAAATAAAAACAAGGCAGCCCCTCCAGATTTCAGGTTCTAGGTTAACACAAAATTCAGTTAATTAATTGGGAACCACATAGACATAGTTCTGGAAATTAGTTAAAGTAGTGATCAAAACATATTTTTATCATCAAACCATGTTAATCACCTAATTTGTAAGTGTCACTTCAACCCCCTTTAGTCACCCAACCCGCTCTAGGTTTTGTCATCAACCGAACGTAATTGTAAAGAGAGGACTTAAAACACACACATATTATTTAAATTAACTAATGCATCTATCAAATTTAAATGCTTGTCATCACAGATAAAATAAGATCCAATAAATAAACCAAACTGAATTAAGTGTAAAACCTATATGAACCATCCTCTGGAGGAAAATACAAAAGATTTAGCTAATCAAAACGAATAGATCAAATACTGTCACTACAAGAATCATCGTTATATAAAATTAACTAAAAAACTAACAAAGAACGATGACGATTGATGACGTTGTTCTTCCCTGATTTCCGTGGAGCAACCAGGCAGCCAAAAGGGCTGCGCCTTTTTTCCTCCCTTCTGCCGTCGAATGCTTCTACCGAACGTCCCCTCAAACTGTGCGAATGTGAGAACCCTTCTGCCGACTCTTTTTTTATTGTGATGAATTGCCCTCCAAGCCCAATTGTAGTATGGCCCACATGAACACATGTTACTTCATATTGCTTTGCTTCTATCCATGTGAACATATAGTCCAACTCCAAATTCAACTCCACATAAATTAAGTGGTCCATGATTTCTCTTTTGCTATTGTTGCTCACGAAACAAAAACATCAAAACAGTATATTTAGGGGTTGTTTGATAGTTGCTAACTGGGTAAGAGCTGATTGAGTAAGAGCTGGGTGAGTAAGAGCAGACTCGGTAAGAGCTGACTGAGTTTTTTTTTTCTTCTTTGAACGACAGCTGACAGAGTAATGTATATAGCTAATTTGTTTTTTATGTATTAAAAACATTTTATAAAAAAAATAATAAAATATAAAAGAAATTTTAAAACAAAAAATCAATACAATAATTTTTGTTGTACGTGTTAAAAAAGAAATGAAACACATTCTTTTTTAATAAAATATTTCTTTTTAATTAAATAAAACTAAGTTTTTTAAAGTTAAAAACCATAATTGTATCTTCATTAATATAAACGATAAAAAAATAATAACAAACTTTCTGTTTTATCTTATGTTTAGTGATGATTAAAAATAACCAACTTTAAAACACACATAATATTTTAAAATTGAAAGTGTCATACAAAATCTAAATCAAGCATAACTCATACAAATTTAACTCGAAGCACTTGAAAATAGTTGATTAGCAATCTGGTTCCGCAAAGTAGTCATATATTCAACGCCTTCTGAACCCCATTCTATGCTCTCACTTCCTCCACCTTGCACATTAGGAATAGCCATAGTGAAATCTTCAAAGTCCATAAATAATTCATCTTGAATATTGTATTTTCGTATAAAATTATGGACTGCAAAACAAGTTATGACATCGTCTCTCTGCACTGGAAAAGGATAAGCAGCCATTTGTTTTAAGATTGGAAATCTCGCTTTCAGTACACCATAAGCACGCTCAATAACATTTCTGAGTTGTGCATGGGCATGATTGAATCTTTCTTCCTTAGTTAACGCTCGTCTTCGTCGAAAATCCGCTAACCAATACCTCGTGTTGCGGTAAGGAGCCAAAAATCCACGAGTGTTTGTATATGCAACATCGCAAAGGTAATATTTACCTATAAATATAAGTGTGACATCTATTATATAAAGAATAAATGTAATGTATTTAATAAAAAAATGTCACACCCCCAAAAATTCCACGCGCGATAACGCGCCGTAGGGAAAGTGACAAACCAGGATCGCCGTCCATTAGTTACACCAAAGGACCAATAATTAATAAAAATGTTTCATATTTCATTAAAATATATAATTAGAGTTTTACAAATGCGGAAGCGTAAATACAATAAAAGTACTTATGTAAAATCTTTGTCACCCAAGGTGACGTGGCTTGTTCAAACTTCAAAGACATTAAAAGTGTTTCAAGACTCATGCATGCGTACTCGTGATACTCGAACATCTGCAACCTGAGAAATAACATGCTAAAAAGTGTCAACACAAAGGTTGGTGAGTTCACAAGTTTATCAGTTCAAAAACAGTTCCAGCTTAATGTAAATCGACTGTTCATCAACAGTCCCAGTTCAGTGTAAAACAACTGTTCATCGACAGTTCATGTTCAAGTTTAAGGTTGACTGTTCAACAACAGTTCAAGTTCAGTTTAAAATTGATTGTTCAACAACAATCAAGTTGAGTTTAAGATTGACTATTCAACAATAGTCAAGTTGAGTTAAGATTGACTGTTCGATAACAGTCAAGTTGTAAGAGCATAATCACTAATATATATCAAATAGTTAGCTAGGCTATATACCTGAAATTTCGCACGTTGATAGTCACCGAAGCTAACAGTTGTTTATAGTTTGCCTTGTTGTGTTTAGGACGAATATAACACCCGTTCGATATCCAATCGTGTCAGCGCGACTGACCCGGGTGGGGTTTGTCAGACCCAGTAGTACTACAATATATTTCCCGCTATCGCCATTAATACTAACGGTACCATAGTAAGGACTTTGTTGTATCAGTGTGCTACAAGTACTTCAAGTGATATATAAAAGTCTAATTATCTCAGTTGTTTTAGTTCATGCATGTTAATCTCCCCCAAAAGGATTAAAACATTAAAATGAGGCCGTGAAACTCACCTTTGGGTGCACAGCCATTCCAGATAATCAACAACAGCAAGAATAGCACATAGCAGGTCTTGTGTACTCTACCAAACACCTAACGAGTACATATACATAAGTGCGTGTTCAATGGAAAACGACTAAGTCTAGACCAATGATGAGAACGAATGACGCTGACTCCGACATGTCGTAGGTTGTGAAATCCGGAACAAGCCGAGGATGGCACGTTTGCCAAATCCGAGCGATTATTGAAGTAACACGAAAAATATGATATATCTCAATAATATATATTTTCTAAGTTCAAAGATCCAAAATAAATATACACACACACACACACACACACACACACACACATATATATATATATATATATATATACCAAACACGCAAATGACGTTAATAACGACCTATGTTTAAAAGTTCACATGAAATATCTAATCATTTCAATAAACCATCGATATACGTTTATACGTTAATCTCCGCAAAATATATATATATATATATATATATATATATATATATATAGGGTTCATTGTAGACACTTTCGCATGTGAAATAGCTCTTTTTCACATGTGAAAGTTTCTAATTAATAAGAAAAAAGAAAAAAAGAAAAAAGAAAATTAATCACAACCATTAGATCAAGAGATCTAATGGTGAAAAAGGGTGTCTACCTGTCTACACTTATGGGGTTGTCTACAATGAACTTTTCACTATATATATATATATATATATATAGGGAGAGGATCATTTGAGAACTAATTGGGTTTGAGAACTAAAAAGAACTAATCTTAGTCACTAGTTTATATATATGGAAAACCCCCCCCATGAATTATAGTGGTCCCCACCTGAAATTAGTGGTGGAGATTTAGTTCTCAAAAGTTCTCAAAATAAAAAGTTCTCATTTGAACCTAACCCTATATATATATATATATATATATATATATATATATATATATATATATATATTAAAATTTCCCTTTTATTTCGAAACCACAGATTAAACATGTTTACATTTCAAAATATGGTTTATGGGGTTTAATAGCCCAAGATATATTTTTACGGGTTTAAAATACGATAAGAGAGAACTTTGATACGAGTCATAGGTTGCAAATGCTAAAATCATCAAAAATAAATAAAAAGGAAGAAAAACAGAAAACATGGAGGTCACTGGGTTCGAAACCGTGACCTCTGCATCTAAACATAGTGACTGGACCACTCGGCCAACATTCCTTTTGATTTAAATCTCGAACAGAAAATCTCTTATGTATAAACAGTGGCAAGAATCGAGTTTTAATGGAAATAGGTAAATAAAACAAAAACGGTGGGGCCGGGATTCGAACCCGCGCCTCCTGCAGAAAAGCCCAGCGACCAAACCAACGAACCAGGGGCGCAACTGAGTTACAAACAGATTACATAATACTTATAGGTTACGGGTCAGGTATCATCTTCTTCACCCGACCCCTAGACTCGCCGGAATTATCTCCGACCGCCGGAAAACTAAAAAAAATGCAACAGAGCCAGAAAAGCGTGCGACTAACATGGGAAAACGAATACCTTGAACCGGAGATGAGAGGTTGATGCGTTTTGACGTCGAAAATCGAACCGAAACATGAACACGAGCTCCGAGCGCCGTCATGGTTTGCGCCTTCGTCGCCTTCTTGTTGCTCGGCAGTGGCTAACGACCAGTGTTGGGTGGTCGAAGTTTGGTTGAACAGTGGTGTGGTGGCCGGAATCTCCATTTTCCTGTGGTTCTCTTTTGCTTCGGTTGAGAGAAACGAGAGAGAGGGAGATGATTGGAGGTTCAACGAATGATTAGGACCCTAGATGTTTCAAGGTGATACACGTATTGGTTATAACCGACTACTGGATTGAATTGTTGAATTAAATCGATGTCGGTTACGCGAATTGGAAGAGAACCGACGTATAGTTACATTCATGATTTTAAAAACCAACTTTTGGATATTGACATAAACGATCCCTCCAAAATAATGCATAATAGGGAACTAGGTTTGAAAAATTACACTTCAGTCCCACCAAAGTTTGGAAATGGTTTACAGAGATAACGGGATTACGGAGAATACTAATATGATGGATATACGAGTGTATATCAACACATGTTTGACACGTGGCGTTTATCGAACGTAAGACTTAGATAATCACATAAAATAATAAATAATCACCCATAATTATTTTTTTAAATCCACATAAAATCATACACAATAACTCACATAAAATCATAAAATGATACGTACAATTTCAGACACGTCGTCACATAAAATCATAGAATATCAAACGTCTAGACTTAAGTGCATGCTCGTATAGTAATGGTTATATAAAACCCTAAATAATCAAGTCAACACAAGTCCAATTCATAAATGTTCACACAACATTTATATCAGTTTAGGTTTAGGTTAAATCGAGAAAGGACCTAAAAAGACGGATTGTCACATAAAAGTTATAGTTAGAAAACAAACCTGGTAGAGGGAATCGAAATCCAAAAGTCGGATTAGATGCAATTTCTTTTAGAACTCGTGAATCATGTGCTATACCCTCCCATCCAGCCCACACATATGTGAATATCATATCAAAATCACATATTCCTAGCACATTTTGATAACATTCACCTTTTCCTCTTCCCCTAACACTACTACAAAAACTGCCTTCCTTGACACGCGAACGATGACACTCGATAATTCTTGACGTGCAAAAACTGAAGTGTCAAAATAAAATGTCAATTATAGGTAATTCCTAAGAATTCATGACGCGCATTTTTACGTGTCAAGAATTTCTGTCATATTTAAAAAAAAAAACGGAGGACATATAAAAGTCGCGCGTCAAGAATCAAGTGTCGTTTTTTAATTTTTTGGCTCCAAATTTCCCCCCAATATTTTGCCCTAAATTTTCCCCAAATACACCCGCTCCCACTCCCACTCCCACATCCACGGTGACGATGACCTCACTTTCACCGTCACAATCGTCTTCGTTCAACTCCAAACCTCATCGTCTCAACAATTCTCACTTAATCAGACACTCGTTTCCTCATCATCGCGACTTCAGAGGAAACCGAATTAAGGAACGAGATTTGAGCGGAATCGATGAGAAGGATGATTTGCATAAATGGAATTTGTTATCGTCCCTGGTGTTGTGTTTGGAGGTATTGCAGACACTTTTCTTGCCCTAATTTTTTTCTTCAAACACTTAAATTATTGTTAATCTCGGTTCCTTTCATCCAAACCCTATTTAAAGTATGATTCATCCAACCGTTACAATCTAATGATAATGGTATATCTCCTGTGGACGTAGATCCGAAACCTGCATTAATCGTTTTCCGTATATCTCCCACTGTTCGAAATCCAGAACCTAATTGTTGGGTAATCGCTTAAAATTGGCCCAATAATCGAGATCCAAGTACCTAATCTCTTGAATGATGGCTCTAATCGTTGGTTCATTTATCTCAGGTCTTGAAATCAGTCAGTGCTTGAAACCGCAGCAAGTAAGAAAGTAAACAACCCGGAATCTGATCGTTGTTTTTGTTTTTTCTTGAGGTAATATGAAAGATTTTAGGTTTGATTGGTTTTATTAACCGATTAATGGCACGTTAATAACCCAATGTTAATATTATGCTTATAGTCTAATAATCATAATTGCAGGTATATTACATATACAGTGATGAGCTTCATGTTTGAATCACATTTGAATTTGAATTCTCCAAATTTCTTCATGTTGATAGTATTATGAAAGCCATGATTGAAGTTTCATAATATCTTCCTTCAAGTTAACAAAACAGTACTTTGTGAACATAATGAAGCAATGCTTTGGCCTTGGGTGTGAATCGACACAGAAGTGGGATTTGTTATTCTCTGATTACATTATAAACAAACAATCAGATTCGAGGAAGGTGAGTAATTTGTGTTACTTGAAAGGTAGAAGTTACAAAATTAGTCGATAACATTTTATTAAGTTTGTTGCTTTTTATCAATCCTTATGTGAATCAGCGTTTTTCATGCCACAACCTAGGGAAGATTATGTTATTTGGATTAAAATTTTAGTGTGTCTGATTCTAAGTGCTAAAATTTATATGTAATTGTGCTTTACAATAGCTTCCAAACAATAGTACTACAAATCACTATGTTGGGCATTCAGTGGTACTCACATGAAGAATTGTGCTATATAAATTCTTGGTCAACATCAGTAAACATACACACTATGTTGAATGAATTGGGCCTCTAAAGCTGTGAAAAGTTATTATGTTTATATTTTTTTTTATTTCATATATGTTGTATGGTGTAGGCACATGCATATCAAGGATTTTGACCCGTTGATATTTAAGTAATGCTAATAAAGACGTGATGAATAAACGAGTCATTCTGACCCGTTCTGTAAACATGTCATGCAAGTTTGTAGGGCTCCCTGAAAGATTTCATTTTGTTTTTTTTATATCTGGGAAGGTAATCGGTTTGAAATGGTGCAAATGGAATTCAAATGTTTAAATTTTTAATGTTTTGAGTTTTAAAATCAATTATTCAATTCATGTGCTTATTAAACATGAACAATGTTATTATATCAAATAGTTAATTTTAAGTAGTTTGCATTTTGAGTTTGCTATTGGTGGTGAATGATTTTATTGTAGCAGAAAAGTGGAGCATATATATCAGAAGAGGCTGATTCTTTCAGAGTAACTTTGGATATGTATTTTCAAAGGTAGCACTAACAAATGCAAGAAGCTCAAGAAAGAGCATAATTGCTCAGACAAACTGTATGTAAATTTACTTTTATCTATTTTATATTTTATAATGTAGAGTACCATTTACCTCACTCTCTTTGTAACTCCTATCATATCTGCCAAGCACTATGTATAAGCGTATTATGCGATTCCCATTTTTTTCTACTTAAAATTGATTCTAAATGTGTTCCTTATGACTTTCACATCAGGTTTTATTTTGCTCCAGTTCAACTTTGCCCATTAATAGAAATTTGAAATCTTGACTTCTTTACTTGTAAATTGGGTGAAAATGTGCCACATTCACTAATTTCACCTGCTGGCTATGATTTCAGCTTGGCTACATTGTTATAACTATAGGTTTCATCTGATTTGGTCCCCCCTTGGAATTTTTAGCTTGCTGAGTCAGCAAAAGCCTAGTTTTTCTGGACGTGACAACCGTGACCACCTTACTCTTCTACGTGCATTTGAAGATAATTTTTTTTTCATATAACCATCATTTTCCTCACTGATGGTTTGATGGTTTTGTTACTGCAGAGACCTGTGCATCTTCTCGAACACACAAATTTATGAAATGGAGAATACACAATTGGGACATCATCTTTCGATAACACAACAACATCATCGCAACCATATGTTAATATGATGAATACACCATCTCCACAACAACAAAAGCATAAATGTATGCAGTTACCACAGCTTCAGCAGCAGGTGAGTCAATCTCTAATGACTGGATTAGGGCAGGTATGGTAGTTATAAGTTTTAATTAAAATGATTATTGTCGAATTGGTGGCAGTAGAATTGTAATCATTTGATATGCACGGAACATGTATTGTATGTTTAAGTTCATGCTTACTGGTCTTTTAATTAAAGTAAGGAATGATTAGCATTACGTGGGTATAATCCTGGTGGTTATAATGGTTACACTTGTAGATTATTTGACTTGTAGAATGGTAGATTTGATCAAACCAAATTATATTACACAAAAGATATTGTTCAAAGTAAAGAAAAAACTTATTGATATGGTTGAAAAATGACTGTTAAATGGCTTAAACAATCATATATAATCATGAGCTTTTTTCCGAGTTCCATTTGTAGTTTCAAATGAATCCATTTGGCCATTGCTATGCGGTTTTTGCAGGTCTGGAAGAGTGCATAAGGTTTATTGCTAATTCAAATTATCAAAGGAAGAAATTGCTTTTGTAAGAATGTTTACCTCCCACCCGTGAGGTGAATTGTTTGATCTCATAAAGATGAAATCACGTAAGATATTCAAGTGTCAAAGGGTGAAAGAATAATATCCAACCTTTTTCATGCTGAACATATGATGGTTTCTTTTATTCCGGTTGTGCAGCTCCGTTTCTCTTGGTCATCTCATAGTGGTACAACATGGATTTTGGGTTGAATTGTTGATGGATTGTGGAGCCTGCTATCATGGGGCAGGAGTTTTCAATGGGTCTGGTCATGTATGGTTATTTAGGGGGTAAAGGTGATGTAGGCAGCGAGTATTTTTAGTTGAAAAGTGGTGGGGTTTGATGGAGAAGTATGGAATAAACAATTGGGTATTGGGGCTAATTAAAGGGTGACATCTTGTTAGTGGAAACTCATACCTTCACATTTATTTTGATTCATATAAGTTCAAGATAGTTTAACACTACACATCATGGATTTTAGATGGTGCCAAATTGACCTCACTGTTAGAATTAAAACATAAATGGTGGTGCCAAATGGAGAAGAGAAAGAACAGCTTCCACTCGGTAATGGAGAAACAGAAAGAAGTCTAATGGAACTCAAAGTTAGGTAAAGATAATAAGCTTACAAATTGTTTTCTTTTATACTTATTGTTTGTTGCAGCATATCTAATTAATTACCTTTATCTTTGATGATATTATTTTCTCGTATTTTATCTTTTACACAGATTGGTGGAGATAGTAATGCTTATACAGATGCTGATTTCTCAATTTCTCTACATATTTTTCCAACTGTTCGAAAATTTTATAAAGAAAATCAAAAACCTAAAAGATAATAATTATAGATAAAAAAAATACCCACAATATATAAATACCTTTCCCTCCGCGACCCATTCTTCATCACTCATACTAAAAGTATTGGTTACAGGATTATAAAGATTCCCTGTTTTGTCCCTCAGTTTCACCCAAGTGACAAACTTCTTTTTTATGTAGTCATAGCGATTTTTCATTTGTGCTCGATCAACTATGAAATTATGTTCATTTTTCAATTTTTCCCCGACTACCTTCCATGAACATCATTTCAAGCTAGTACCCTCTCGACCGTTAATTGTTACTTCGTCTAGACATGCTTCGAGAAAAGCTTTATCCACAGCTTCCGACTTCCAACTAACTCTAGGCTTTTTTTCGGACATATCTAGATACATATGAGAAATTAATTCCAAGTTCATGTATATAACAAATCAATTCCAAGTTCATGTATACAACAAATCAATTCCAAGTTCCTAATGATAAGAAAACTCAAGAACATCCTAATAACATAATAAACTAACCTACAATAAAATAACTAAAAGAAAAAAAGATTAAACATCAATAGTGGGTAAAGATTTTGGAACACAATATTGATGTAAAAACTAAACAGCATCACTTTGGTTATTAAGGACTAGTGTAGCAAAAGAATGCCAAAGTTTTATGAGGAACAAATATACAACCGAAGCTATAATATCACAACCAAATGGTATTTCAACCAGATAAGCTTCAAAGCTACATTAAAAAAAGAAAAAATCAGTTTGACTA
>JBCNJP010000003.1:10140268-10176705 GCA_039602395.1 Deinandra increscens subsp. villosa
GATTATTAATACTAAACTTAATTTAAAATTGAAATTCAACTTGATTTGACTAAAAATAAAAACAAGGCAGCCCCTCCAGATTTCAGGTTCTAGGTTAACACAAAATTCAGTTAATTAATTGGGAACCACATAGACATAGTTCTGGAAATTAGTTAAAGTAGTGATCAAAACATATTTTTGTCATCAAACCATGTTAATCACCTAATTTGTAAGTGTCACTTCAACCCCCTTTAGTCACCCAACCCGCTCTAGGTTTTGTCATCAACCGAACGTAATTGTAAAGAGAGGACTTAAAACACACACATATTATTTAAATTAACTAATGCATCTATCAAATTTAAATGCTTGTCATCACAGATAAAATAAGATCCAATAAATAAACCAAACTGAATTAAGTGTAAAACCTATATGAACCATCCTCTGGAGGAAAATACAAAAGATTTAGCTAATCAAAACGAATAGATCAAATACTGTCACTACAAGAATCATCGTTATATAAAATTAACTAAAAAACTAACAAAGAACGATTACGATTGATGACGTTGTTCTTCCCTGATTTCCGTGGAGCAACCAGGCAGCCAAAAGGGCTGCGCCTTTTTTCCTCCCTTCTGCCGTCGAATGCTTCTACCGAACGTCCCCTCAAACTGTGCGAATGTGAGAACCCTTCTGCCGACTCTTTTTTTATTGTGATGAATTGCCCTCCAAGCCCAATTGTAGTATGGCCCACATGAACACATGTTACTTCATATTGCTTTGCTTCTATCCATGTGAACATATAGTCCAACTCCAAATTCAACTCCACATAAATTAAGTGGTCCATGATTTCTCTTTTGCTATTGTTGCTCACGAAACAAAAACATCAAAACAGTATATTTAGGGGTTGTTTGATAGTTGCTAACTGGGTAAGAGCTGATTGAGTAAGAGCTGGGTGAGTAAGAGCAGACTCGGTAAGAGCTGACTGAGTTTTTTTTTTCTTCTTTGAACGACAGCTGACAGAGTAATGTATATAGCTAATTTGTTTTTTATGTATTAAAAACATTTTATAAAAAAAATAATAAAATATAAAAGAAATTTTAAAACAAAAAATCAATACAATAATTTTTTTTGTACGTGTTAAAAAAGAAATGAAACACATTCTTTTTTAATAAAATATTTCTTTTTAATTAAATAAAACTACGTTTTTTAAAGTTAAAAACCATAATTGTATCTTCATTAATATAAACGATAAAAAAATAATAACAAACTTTCTGTTTTATCTTATGTTTAGTGATGATTAAAAATAACCAACTTTAAAACACACATAATATTTTAAAATTGAAAGTGTCATACAAAATCTAAATCAAGCATAACTCATACAAATTTAACTCGAAGCACTTGAAAATAGTTGATTAGCAATCTGGTTCCGCAAAGTAGTCATATATTCAACGCCTTCTGAACCCCATTCTATGCTCTCACTTCCTCCACCTTGCACATTAGGAATAGCCATAGTGAAATCTTCAAAGTCCATAAATAATTCATCTTGAATATTGTATTTTCGTATAAAATTATGGACTGCAAAACAAGTTATGACATCGTCTCTCTGCACTGGAAAAGGATAAGCAGCCATTTGTTTTAAGATTGGAAATCTCGCTTTCAGTACACCATAAGCACGCTCAATAACATTTCTGAGTTGTGCATGGGCATGATTGAATCTTTCTTCCTTAGTTAACGCTCGTCTTCGTCGAAAATCCGCTAACCAATACCTCGTGTTGCGGTAAGGAGCCAAAAATCCACGAGTGTTTGTATATGCAGCATCGCAAAGGTAATATTTACCTATAAATATAAGTGTGACATCTATTATATAAAGAATAAATGTAATGTATTTAATAAAAAAATGTCACACCCCCAAAAATTCCACGCGCGATAACGCGCCGTAGGGAAAGTGACAAACCAGGATCGCCGTCCATTAGTTACACCAAAGGACCAATAATTAATAAAAATGTTTCATATTTCATTAAAATATATAATTAGAGTTTTACAAATGCGGAAGCGTAAATACAATAAAAGTACTTATGTAAAATCTTTGTCACCCAAGGTGACGTGGCTTGTTCAAACTTCAAAGACATTAAAAGTGTTTCAAGACTCATGCATGCGTACTCGTGATACTCGAACATCTGCAACCTGAGAAATAACATGCTAAAAAGTGTCAACACAAAGGTTGGTGAGTTCACAAGTTTATCAGTTCAAAAACAGTTCCAGCTTAATGTAAATCGACTGTTCATCAACAGTCCCAGTTCAGTGTAAAACAACTGTTCATCGACAGTTCATGTTCAAGTTTAAGGTTGACTGTTCAACAACAGTTCTAGTTCAGTTTAAAATTGATTGTTCAACAACAATCAAGTTGAGTTTAAGATTGACTATTCAACAATAGTCAAGTTGAGTTAAGATTGACTGTTCGATAACAGTCAAGTTGTAAGAGCATAATCACTAATATATATCAAATAGTTAGCTAGGCTATATACCTGAAATTTCGCACGTTGATAGTCACCGAAGCTAACAGTTGTTTATAGTTTGCCTTGTTGTGTTTAGGACGAATATAACACCCGTTCGATATCCAATCGTGTCAGCGCGACTGACCCGGGTGGGGTTTGTCAGACCCAGTAGTACTACACTATATTTCCCGCTATCGCCATTAATACTAACGGTACCATAGTAAGGACTTTGTTGTATCAGTGTGCTACAAGTACTTCAAGTGATATATAAAAGTCTAATTATCTCAGTTGTTTTAGTTCATGCATGTTAATCTCCCCCAAAAGGATTAAAACATTAAAATGAGGCCGTGAAACTCACCTTTGGGTGCACAGCCATTCCAGATAATCAACAACAGCAAGAATAGCACATAGCAGGTCTTGTGTACTCTACCAAACACCTAACGAGTACATATACATAAGTGCGTGTTCAATGGAAAACGACTAAGTCTAGACCAATGATGAGAACGAATGACGCTGACTCCGACATGTCGTAGGTTGTGAAATCCGGAACAAGCCGAGGATGGCACGTTTGCCAAATCCGAGCGATTATTGAAGTAACACGAAAAATATGATATATCTCAATAATATATATTTTCTAAGTTCAAAGATCCAAAATAAATATACACACACACACACACACATATATATATATATATATATATATATATATATATATATACCAAACACGCAAATGACGTTAATAACGACCTATGTTTAAAAGTTCACATGAAATATCTAATCATTTCAATAAACCATCGATATACGTTTATACGTTAATCTCCGCAAAATATATATATATATATATATATATATATATATATATATATATATATATATATATATAGGGAGAGGATCATTTGAGAACTAATTGGGTTTGAGAACTAAAAAGAACTAATCTTAGTCACTAGTTTATATATATGGAAAACCCCCCCCATGAATTATAGTGGTCCCCACCTGAAATTAGTGGTGGAGATTTAGTTCTCAAAAGTTCTCAAAATAAAAAGTTCTCATTTGAACCTAACCCTATATATATATATATATATATATATATATATATTAAAATTTCCCTTTTATTTCGAAACCACAGATTAAACATGTTTACATTTCAAAATATGGTTTATGGGGTTTAATAGCCCAAGATATATTTTTACGGGTTTAAAATACGATAAGAGAGAACTTTGATACGAGTCATAGGTTGCAAATGCTAAAATCATCAAAAATAAATAAAAAGGAAGAAAAACAGAAAACATGGAGGTCACTGGGTTCGAACCCGTGACCTCTGCATCTAAACATAGTGACTGGACCACTCGGCCAACATTCCTTTTGGTTTAAATCTCGAACAGAAAATCTCTTATGTATAAAAACAGTGGCAAGAATCGAGTTTTAATGGAAATAGGTAAATAAAACAAAAACGGTGAGGCCGGGATTCGAACCCGCGCCTCCTGCAGAAAAGCCCAGCGACCAAACCAACGAACCAGGGGCGCAACTGAGTTACAAACAGATTACATAATACTTATAAGTTACGGGTCAGGTATCATCTTCTTCACCCGACCCCTAGACTCGCCGGAATTATCTCCGACCGCCGGAAAACTAAAAAAAAATGCAACAGAGCCAGAAAAGCGTGCGACTAACATGGGAAAACGAATACCTTGAACCGGAGATGAGAGGTTGATGCGTTTTGACGTCGAAAATCGAACCGAAACATGAACACGAGCTCCGAGCGCCGTCATGGTTTGCGCCTTCGTCGCCTTCTTGTTGCTCGGCAGTGGCTAACGACCAGTGTTGGGTGGTCGAAGTTTGGTTGAACAGTGGTGTGGTGGCCGGAATCTCCATTTTCCTGTGGTTCTCTTTTGCTTCGGTTGAGAGAAACGAGAGAGAGGGAGATGATTGGAGGTTCAACTAATGATTAGGACCCTAGATGTTTCAAGGTGATACACGTATTGGTTATAACCGACTACTGGATTGAATTGTTGAATTAAATCGATGTCGGTTACGCGAATTGGAAGAGAACCGACGTATAGTTACATTCATGATTTTAAAAACCAACTTTTGGATATTGACATAAACGATCCCTCCAAAATAATGCATAATAGGGAACTAGGTTTGAAAAATTACACTTCAGTCCCACCAAAGTTTGGAAATGGTTTACAGAGATAACGGGATTACGGAGAATACTAATATGATGGATATACGAGTGTATATCAACACATGTTTGACACGTGGCGTTTATCGAACGTAAGACTTAGATAATCACATAAAATAATAAATAATCACCCATAATTATTTTTTTAAATCCACATAAAATCATACACAATAACTCACATAAAATCATAAAATGATACGTACAATTTCAGACACGTCGTCACATAAAATCATAGAATATCAAACGTCTAGACTTAAGTGCATGCTCGTATAGTAATGGTTATATAAAACCCTAAATAATCAAGTCAACACAAGTCCAATTCATAAATGTTCACACAACATTTATATCAGTTTAGGTTTAGGTTAAATCGAGAAAGGACCTAAAAAGACGGATTGTCACATAAAAGTTATAGTTAGAAAACAAACCTGGTAGAGGGAATCGAAATCCAAAAGTCGGATTAGATGCAATTTCTTTTAGAACTCGTGAATCATGTGCTATACCCTCCCATCCAGCCCACACATATGTGAATATCATATCAAAATCACATATTCCTAGCACATTTTGATAACATTCACCTTTTCCTCTTCCCCTAACACTACTACAAAAACTGCCTTCCTTGACACGCGAACGATGACACTCGATAATTCTTGACGTGCAAAAACTGAAGTGTCAAAATAAAATGTCAATTATAGGTAATTCCTAAGAATTCATGACGCGCATTTTTGCGTGTCAAGAATTTCTGTCATATTTCAAAAAAAAAAACGGAGGACATATAAAAGTCGCGCGTCAAGAATCAAGTGTCGTTTTTTAATTTTTTAGCTCCAAATTTCCCCCCAATATTTTGCCCTAAATTTTCCCCAAATACACCCGCTCCCACTCCCACTCCCACATCCACGGTGACGATGACCTCACTTTCACCGTCACAATCGTCTTCGTTCAACTCCAAACCTCATCGTCTCAACAATTCTCACTTAATCAGACACTCGTTTCCTCATCATCGCGACTTCAGAGGAAACCGAATTAAGGAACGAGATTTGAGCGGAATCGATGAGAAGGATGATTTGCATAAATGGAATTTGTTATCGTCCCTGGTGTTGTGTTTGGAGGTATTGCAGACACTTTTCTTGCCCTAATTTTTTTCTTCAAACACTTAAATTATTGTTAATCTCGGTTCCTTTCATCCAAACCCTATTTAAAGTATGATTCATCCAACCGTTACAATCTAATGATAATGGTATATCTCCTGTGGACGTAGATCCGAAACCTGCATTAATCGTTTTCCGTATATCTCCCACTGTTCGAAATCCAGAACCTAATTGTTGGGTAATCGCTTAAAATTGGCCCAATAATCGAGATCCAAGTACCTAATCTCTTGAATGATGGCTCTAATCGTTGGTTCATTTATCTCAGGTCTTGAAATCAGTCAGTGCTTGAAACCGCAGCAAGTAAGAAAGTAAACAACCCGGAATCTGATCGTTGTTTTTGTTTTTTCTTGAGGTAATATGAAAGATTTTAGGTTTGATTGGTTTTATTAACCGATTAATGGCACGTTAATAACCCAATGTTAATATTATGCTTATAGTCTAATAATCATAATTGCAGGTATATTACATATACAGTGATGAGCTTCATGTTTGAATCACATTTGAATTTGAATTCTCCAAATTTCTTCATGTTGATAGTATTATGAAAGCCATGATTGAAGTTTCATAATATCTTCCTTCAAGTTAACAAAACAGTACTTTGTGAACATAATGAAGCAATGCTTTGGCCTTGGGTGTGAATCGACACAGAAGTGGGATTTGTTATTCTCTGATTACATTATAAACAAACAATCAGATTCGAGGAAGGTGAGTAATTTGTGTTACTTGAAAGGTAGAAGTTACAAAATTAGTCGATAACATTTTATTAAGTTTGTTGCTTTTTATCAATCCTTATGTGAATCAGCGTTTTTCATGCCACAACCTAGGGAAGATTATGTTATTTGGATTAAAATTTTAGTGTGTCTGATTCTAAGTGCTAAAATTTATATGTAATTGTGCTTTACAATAGCTTCCAAACAATAGTACTACAAATCACTATGTTGGGCATTCAGTGGTACTCACATGAAGAATTGTGCTATATAAATTCTTGGTCAACATCAGTAAACATACACACTATGTTGAATGAATTGGGCCTCTAAAGCTGTGAAAAGTTATTATGTTTATATATATTTTTTATTTCATATATGTTGTATGGTGTAGGCACATGCATATCAAGGATTTTGACCCGTTGATATTTAAGTAATGCTAATAAAGACGTGATGAATAAACGAGTCATTCTGACCCGTTCTGTAAACATGTCATGCAAGTTTGTAGGGCTCCCTGAAAGATTTCATTTTGTTTTTTTTATATCTGGGAAGGTAATCGGTTTGAAATGGTGCAAATGGAATTCAAATGTTTAAATTTTTAATGTTTTGAGTTTTAAAATCAATTATTCAATTCATGTGCTTATTAAACATGAACAATGTTATTATATCAAATAGTTAATTTTAAGTAGTTTGCCTTTTGAGTTTGCTATTGGTGGTGAATGATTTTATTGTAGCAGAAAAGTGGAGCATATATATCAGAAGAGGCTGATTCTTTCAGAGTAACTTTGGATATGTATTTTCAAAGGTAGCACTAACAAATGCAAGAAGCTCAAGAAAGAGCATAATTGCTCAGACAAACTGTATGTAAATTTACTTTTATCTATTTTATATTTTATAATGTAGAGTACCATTTACCTCACTCTCTTTGTAACTCCTATCATATCTGCCAAGCACTATGTATAAGCGTATTATGCGATTCCCATTTTTTTCTACTTAAAATTGATTCTAAATGTGTTCCTTATGACTTTCACATCAGGTTTTATTTTGCTCCAGTTCAACTTTGCCCATTAATAGAAATTTGAAATCTTGACTTCTTTACTTGTAAATTGGGTGAAAATGTGCCACATTCACTAATTTCACCTGCTGGCTATGATTTCAGCTTGGCTACATTGTTATAACTATAGGTTTCATCTGATTTGGTCCCCCCTTGGAATTTTTAGCTTGCTGAGTCAGCAAAAGCCTAGTTTTTCTGGACGTGACAACCGTGACCACCTTACTCTTCTACGTGCATTTGAAGATAATTTTTTTTTCATATAACCATCATTTTCCTCACTGATGGTTTGATGGTTTTGTTACTGCAGAGACCTGTGCATCTTCTCGAACACACAAATTTATGAAATGGAGAATACACAATTGGGACATCATCTTTCGATAACACAACAACATCATCGCAACCATATGTTAATATGATGAATACACCATCTCCACAACAACAAAAGCATAAATGTATGCAGTTACCACAGCTTCAGCAGCAGGTGAGTCAATCTCTAATGACTGGATTAGGGCAGGTATGGTAGTTATAAGTTTTAATTAAAATGATTATTGTCGAATTGGTGGCAGTAGAATTGTAATCATTTGATATGCACGGAACATGTATTGTATGTTTAAGTTCATGCTTACTGGTCTTTTAATTAAAGTAAGGAATGATTAGCATTACGTGGGTATAATCCTGGTGGTTATAATGGTTACACTTGTAGATTATTTGACTTGTAGAATGGTAGATTTGATCAAACCAAATTATATTACACAAAAGATATTGTTCAAAGTAAAGAAAAAACTTATTGATATGGTTGAAAAATGACTGTTAAATGGCTTAAACAATCATATATAATCATGAGCTTTTTTCCGAGTTCCATTTGTAGTTTCAAATGAATCCATTTGGCCATTGCTATGCGGTTTTTGCAGGTCTGGAAGAGTGCATAAGGTTTATTGCTAATTCAAATTATCAAAGGAAGAAATTGCTTTTGTAAGAATGTTTACCTCCCACCCGTGAGGTGAATTGTTTGATCTCATAAAGATGAAATCACGTAAGATATTCAAGTGTCAAAGGGTGAAAGAATAATATCCAACCTTTTTCATGCTGAACATATGATGGTTTCTTTTATTCCGGTTGTGCAGCTCCGTTTCTCTTGGTCATCTCATAGTGGTACAACATGGATTTTGGGTTGAATTGTTGATGGATTGTGGAGCCTGCTATCATGGGGCAGGAGTTTTCAATGGGTCTGGTCATGTATGGTTATTTAGGGGGTAAAGGTGATGTAGGCAGCGAGTATTTTTAGTTGAAAAGTGGTGGGGTTTGATGGAGAAGTATGGAATAAACAATTGGGTATTGGGGCTAATTAAAGGGTGACATCTTGTTAGTGGAAACTCATACCTTCACATTTATTTTGATTCATATAAGTTCAAGATAGTTTAACACTACACATCATGGATTTTAGATGGTGCCAAATTGACCTCACTGTTAGAATTAAAACATAAATGGTGGTGCCAAATGGAGAAGAGAAAGAACAGCTTCCACTCGGTAATGGAGAAACAGAAAGAAGTCTAATGGAACTCAAAGTTAGGTAAAGATAATAAGCTTACAAATTGTTTTCTTTTATACTTATTGTTTGTTGCAGCATATCTAATTAATTACCTTTATCTTTGATGATATTATTTTCTCGTATTTTATCTTTTACACAGATTGGTGGAGATAGTAATGCTTATACAGATGCTGATTTCTCAATTTCTCTACATATTTTTCCAACTGTTCGAAAATTTTATAAAGAAAATCAAAAACCTAAAAGATAATAATTATAGATAAAAAAAATACCCACAATATATAAATACCTTTCCCTCCGCGACCCATTCTTCATCACTCATACTAAAAGTATTGGTTACAGGATTATAAAGATTCCCTGTTTTGTCCCTCAGTTTCACCCAAGTGACAAACTTCTTTTTTATGTAGTCATAGCGATTTTTCATTTGTGCTCGATCAACTATGAAATTATGTTCATTTTTCAATTTTTCCCCGACTACCTTCCATGAACATCATTTCAAGCTAGTACCCTCTCGACCGTTAATTGTTACTTCGTCTAGACATGCTTCGAGAAAAGCTTTATCCACAGCTTCCGACTTCCAACTAACTCTAGGCTTTTTTTCGGACATATCTAGATACATATGAGAAATTAATTCCAAGTTCATGTATATAACAAATCAATTCCAAGTTCATGTATACAACAAATCAATTCCAAGTTCCTAATGATAAGAAAACTCAAGAACATCCTAATAACATAATAAACTAACCTACAATAAAATAACTAAAAGAAAAAAAGATTAAACATCAATAGTGGGCAAAGATTTTGGAACACAATATTGATGTAAAAACTAAACAGCATCACTTTGGTTATTAAGGACTAGTGTAGCAAAAGAATGCCAAAGTTTTATGAGGAACAAATATACAACCGAAGCTATAATATCACAACCAAATGGTATTTCAACCAGATAAGCTTCAAAGCTACATTAAAAAAAGAAAAAATCAGTTTGACTAACACCAAATTCATGCCACATTCATACAATTTGAGTAACAAATATTTCATGCCACATTCATACAAGTAATCCATTAACTATGTATTTTTAGAAGCTATACAAGTATTTCATATATACAAGTATTCCATATTCATACAAAAGAATGTCAAAGTTTCATAAGGAACAAAAATACTATCATAACCAAATGGTATTTCATGGTTTAGAATATTTAATGATGATTTTAGCATTTTTGCTTTCTTGATTTGGGGAAATGTGTGAATACTGTAGAGCCCTGATAAGAACAACTCTGATATCATGATAAAGATGAACCCAAATGTAGTAGACTATGGAAAATGGTTTAGTTAATGTTCGAAGAATCGAACAACTCTCCACAGTTTACTTTCTAATGATAGAACATCATTTCTTAATATCAAGCATAACAGAATTTACAACCTTTAATTCCTGTATTTATAATAGCATCCATATTAATAATAATAACATTTAACACACAGTTTGGACCCTGGACCTATTTTGACCTGTTATCAGACCCACCCAGTGTACAACCTTTCTACTCTGATTATTGTGTATATGTGATTCATAATCACTTTGACCCAAACTCTCAAAACTAATAATCAGCTTAAATGCACATCTAAACATTCTGATAACTAGCCAGTTCTATAGAGAGTGCAATTGGTCAAAACTTCCCAAAGTGTGACTTTTATACATACAACCACATAAACACGTTATTTAAATAAAACATTATATATAATCAAGTTCATGTATTCAAAAACACATTCTAATCTACACATTCTTATTAAGCAGCACATAATCAAACATTCCAAACATCATATGCATATATTATCAAAGTATAACTTGTCATTCTTATGATATTTCTAAGTAGATACAAGATCATTTATCATCTTCTAACAGCATTATTCATAGGAATCTTAACTAAAGTATAAAGTAGCATACATATCTTTAATCAATTAAAGTATGTTACATATCTTTACAAACCCATGACAGTAGCATATTAAAAAAAATTATAATTCGATTTGCAACATAAAATTAACAGAGGCATACATATCTTCAATAATCACTTGAAATATATAACAAAGGGAAACCTCACATAAAATGAACAGAGGCATATATACTCGATTTGCAGCTAAATACATACACAGAATGAAACCCCACAAAATAAGCAAAGGAAAACCCCACAAAATAAGCAAAGCAAAAGTATCATCGGTGTTTCAAAGAGGCAATACCTGTTGACGATAGAGATTTAGGGCTGGAGCGGCTGTGGAGCTGCGGAGGATGGATGAGCGACGGAGAGCGGCGGAGGAGCAAGCGCTGGCGAACGACAGAGTGGCGGAGGAGCAGCGCTGACGAGTGGCGGAGTGGCGGAGGAGCCCTAGCGGATGAGACGAACTTTGTGCCAGCTTCAATTTTGCAATTTAGGGCTGGTAAATGAATGAAAAGACTCGGTCAGGGGAGTAAATTTGAGGGATTCAGTCAGTGACCTTAGACTCGGTCAGTGCTCTCTTTCAATTTATCAAACAAGCTGACCACTTACCGGGTCATGGGTCAGCTCTTACCAGACCCGGTAAGAGGTTATCAAACACCCCCTTAGTTTTCTTTTTCTTTTAAACATTTTTCAGTAAACCTAAATATACAAACTAAAACCCGTAAAATATATATAGCCAATTCCGACTCGGTGACATGTATAGGTTGTGTTAAATATAATTACACCGTTTTAGCTCATGTACTCCCTAATAAACTAAACACCAAAACTAATTAAAACAATATACTTTATACATAATTTTGTGTGTAGAGGGAGTGATTACTATAAAATAAAGTGTACATTTTATCCTCTCATCACTTACTATATTGTTAAATAAAAATAGTTACATCTATGCGAGGGAACCCGGGAGCGCCCCCCACTTGCACCATCGGGCGGGAACCGAGCAAGCCCGTAAACCCTCCCTTGTGACTCAAGATCAAACACAAGACTCAATTCTTCATTGCTCACCAATGTCTCACAAAATGGTGTAAGTGGGACTAGAACTTTGGTCTCTTCAACCACAAGCTTAGAATTTTAACCATTGCATCAACTTTGCTTGATGTAAAGGTTATATAGTAAAGTTTTAATTTTTTTAGTTTTAACTATTAAACGTTATATAGACACCAATTGTTAAGTTTTAAAGTTTGATCATAAAAGTTTTACCTTTTAGATATTAGACATATGAAAGTAACTGATTAGGTTTATTATTTTGAAGTAGATAAATACAAGTACATATAACGCGATTAGTCGTCGATGAAAGTAATGAACGACTTTTGCCCTCTAATGCCCTCGGGGAAAGGACCACATATATCTGTATGGATCAAATCAAGTAATCCTGTGCTTCTTGTGGAACATTTTTTATTTGTTTTGGTCATTTTTCCCTTAATACATTGAACACATTTTTCAAAATCAGAAAAGTCAAGTTCTGGGAGTACTCCATCTTTCACAAGTCGGTTCATTCTTTCTCGTAAAATATGACCTAATCTTTGGTGCCATAATTTCACTCAAATGTAAAGTTTGTCTATACTTATTAATATATGTGCACTATAATGTTTACTTTAGACAAACATATCCTTTACCACCTTACCTATAATTTTAAGATGATGTCATTGTCATTATTGATAGGGGTCTTGCGTTAATAATGATACTACTGACTGTATCGATTTGCTTTGATGTCATCATAAGAAGGTTTAATGAATATGATCAAATTCTGATCACTTGGCCAATTAAAGTTATATTATATACGTATATGAATATATAGTCAAATCATCTAGCGGCCAAGTGGGAGAATGTTAGAAATCTATTAATACGGCCTTTAAACATTTGACAATTATGGGCCCTATACTTGGATATCTAATTTGATGGAAATTAATATCTTGAGGGGCTAATGAGTAAATATGGTGGTTAAAAGATCTATTAGTTAGTTTGCCCTAATTCCTTTCTCTGATACGTACGCTTATGTTGTTCCCTGCGTACTCTTCTCTATCAATCACCAATCAGAGAAAAATTAACACCAATCAGGGAGAATCTGATCCATCAAGAAAAGGCAAACGAGACTATTAATCACAATCACCATGACTTCTTCTTCATCCACACACAAGAACGAATCTTCATCAAGTAAGTATTCCTTGATTAAATTAGGGACTTGTATAATTGATATCATATGTTGAATAATCATTCAACAGTTTAATTTTTTTTTTAAACGTAGTTCTGTTTTGTTTAGATCTATTTATTTGTTGTTTAGTTCTCAAGAGGATAACTTGTAGTTCTCCAACGAAAAAGTTATGGGTTTAATTCTTACAAAGGACATATGTCTTGATTTTAACCGTTAAAATTTATCGTTGCCACGCTCGCAGGAAAAATCGCAGTATTTAATTATTTATGCAATACTATTTCTTTGAAGTGCTGCTTACCGATCATCATTTTTGACGCCCTAAAACTAAAAAAAATACAAAAATAGATATATTACTAGAAATTACCTTCGTAGGTAAGATTATTCATGAATCATAGGCCTACAAATTCTTCTTCTAAATTTTCAAAAGGGGATAGCATATACGTATGAGTTTGAAGCCAAACCATTGACTCGTATCATGGTCACCGAACAAACCTCATTCAAGTGAAGGATGTTGGCCTGTTGATGAAATATCGATCTATTATTTTAAGCTTTATTTGCACTTCAATTGCAGGGGACTCGACAATGAGAGACTCAAGTTTTCTGTAGCAACTATCTAAAACCCCATAATCTTTGTAAAGTTCCCTGAGTAAAGCAATTAACATTTCATTTATATCACCAAATCTGATCTAAAGAGCAGGGGCGGAACTAGAAATTTTATTGAGAAGGTCCACAACTTTTTTTACGGAATCACTATTTACGTAACATTGACAACGATATAATAGTAAAATGGCTAAAATAAAGAGAAAAAAAAGTAATACGTGAAAAAAAAAATGACAAAATGTTTAAAAAAAACTATATTTTTATATATTGTAATAATTTATTATAAAAATGGCCTAAGATGAATGTATTTGAAAAGAATGGATTATAATGAAAGTAATTAAAAAAGATGGGAAACATGAAATACACCCATTTACTCTCCTTTTTAATAGCACTAAATTAACAAAAAAATTGGGGGAAATGTTAAGCACTAGATTTTAACTTGCATCACTTCAAATTCCAACAAAGGTTCTTACCACTTGGCTAGTTAATCACTTTGTTTTATAGGCACAAACTAAGTATTTATTAACTTTTCATCATTAAAAAAAATTATCAAAAAAACCGTTCACATTATTTCCACTTTGCGTACGAGGTTCAGGGGGTCCACGGCCCACGGGGACCCCCTGGGCCCTTAACAAGTCCGCCCCTGTTTTGTTTAGATCTATTTATTTGTTGTTTAGTTCTCAAGAGGATAACTTGTAGTTCTCCAATCAAAAAGTTATGGGTTTAATTCCTACAAAGGACATATGTCTTGATTTTAACCGTTAAAATTTATCGTTGCAACGCTCGCTGGAAAAATCGCTAGTATTTAATTATTTATACAATACTATTTCTTTGAAGTGCTGCTTACCGATCATCATTTTTGACGCCCTAAAACTAAAAAAATTCAAAAATAGATATATTACTAGAAATTACCTTCGTAGGTAAGAGTATTCATGAATCATAGGCCTACAAATTCTTCTTCTAAATTTTCAAAAGGGGATAGCATATACGTATGAGTTTGAAGCCAAACCATTTACTAGTATCAGAACAAACCTCATTCAAGTGAAGGATGTTGGCCTATTGATGAAATATCGATCTATTATTTTAAGCTTTATTTGCACTTCAATTGCAGGGGACTCGATAATGAGAGACTCAAGTTTCCTGTAGCAACTATCTAAAACCTGATAATCACTGTAAAGTTCCCTGAGTAAAGCAATTAACATTTCATTTATATCACCAAATCTGATCTAAGGAGTGCATATATATCACTACCGAATGACAGGATTTAAGGAATAATGGAATCATACGAGTAGCATTACCGGATTTGCGAAGGATTTGCGATGATTCAGAAGTGATTTGCGATGATAGAAAGCGATGATTGAGAAGTGATTTGCGATGGATGATCAGAAGGTCGAGTTCGAAGATTCTTGAGCACAGAATTTGAAAGTGTGCCACGTACATACAATTGGAGCAATATAGGGTTTTTTTTTTTTTTTGGAATAAAAGTCTTAAAAAATAGATAATATGGTTTTACGAAAATACCCTTAGTTTCCAGTTAGTTTTAACAGCAGTTAGTGATATGGATTAAAATGGTAGAAAATACAAACGTGAGGGAAGCTGAGAAGAAAAAAACTTTTTTTATACTGAAATGACTAAAACTTATAAATCTCAGGGACGAAAATGACAATTAATTAGCTCATATATAAATATTAACTTAGGTGAATAGTGTTATTATTTGATTGGTCCACATGCCGTCATTCAAAGCCGACACAAGACATGTCTTGAGTAAATTTTTTAAACGTTTCCTCCACAGATAAATGTGTGTAAATAATTAACAAAGGATTTAGGTAGTTTAGTGGAAAAAGTTATGTAACATAACCTTGAAGGTCCTATGTTTAATGCTTAGAGCTTGCAAACCCAGATTTTTTTGAGACTTTTTAATTCTTTTTTCTTGGTGAATCTTTTATGTCTCTTTTTTTAACCTTTGTTTTATGTTTTCTTTGTTCACATTTCTTTTTTTGTTTTATTTTCTTTGTTATTATTATGCACCTTTTTTGTATATATTTACGTTTTCTATACATTTACTTTACGTATATAACAATTTTTTGTACTCATAATATCTCTGTTGCAACGTGTAAATATTTAAATCTAGTTAAGTTTTATTAACTAGCTAGATACTACAAAGGACAAATACTTTTTTTACTTGTAATCCTTTGACCTTTTTTTTCCTTCTAAAAATAGACATCCTCTCCTTTTATTCCATTAACTAGATATACAAATGACAAATATTTTCTTACTTTTAATCATTTTGACTTTTTTTTTGTTCTAAACCAGACACCCTCTCCTTTTTTTTCCAAGTGGATGCAAGTCTGTGTGCTGCTAGCATTTTGAATTTTTAATGTTTGATGGTTTTTTATATAAAAGATGAATATACGTGCAAACTGGACTTATGAGCAAAATATTATACAAATAATTTACGAAAAAGAAAGTGACTTGTGCAAATTGGACAAGCTAATAATTGTGAGACGTACATGTGAGGGGGAGTCAATGAGGTTGGTGGAATATAAAGTGATAATCGATCAAGAACAAAACAAGAATGAGAGAATTTGAGAGGAAATCGGAATTGTATTATTCGAAAATCAGAGTTAATTGATTACATGAGCTGGGATATTTATCCCAAAATGACTAACTACTAATCAACTAACCTAAACGGCTATATTACCCGCTAATGAAAACAAAATACAAAATATACAACTTCAGTCCCTGTAATTTCATCACTTTATCACATTTGGAATTAAACTTTTGCCAACATTCTCCCCTCTAATTCCAAATATCCAATACCTCTCAAAACATGTCACAGGATCATTCTAAGCAAGAATATCTCAACATCATCACATAACAGTGACTCCACAGAGTTTGATTATGCTAATGTGCCAATCCATTCTAAACTCAAAACAACCCATTTTGACATTCAATTACTCCAGCTTTCTAACTCCTATTTGTCTCTTGTTTTCTTCAAATCTGATTCTACCCAAAGCTTTTGTCAAAATGTCTGCTATCTGATTTGTTCCACTCACAAAATCAACTGTGAGTTGACCATTTTCTATGCATTCCCTAATAAAATGAAATCTCATGTTGATGTGTTTTGACCTGCCATGAAAAATAGAGTTTTTCATTAAAGCTATAGCAGACCTGTTATCTACTTTTAATACTACACTAGGCTGCTTTTTCCCTGTTAACTCCTGCAACAGCCCTGTTAACCATAAAGCTTGCTGAGCTGCTACAGTTGCTGACATAAATTCTGCTTCACAGGATGACAAAGCAACTGTTTTCTGCTTTTGCGACACCCAACTCACTGCAGATCCATTATAAAAGAAAATATTTCCTGTAGTGCTCTTTCCATCATCAGAGTTGACCATATGGCTGCTGTCACTGTAACCTTCTAGCTCCTGATCTTCACCATATGCATAGAATACTCCAGTATCCAAAGTCCCTTTTACAAACCTTAAAATATGCTTCACTGCCTTTAAATGTGCAATCTTTGGTTCCTGCATAAACCTGCACACAAAACCAACACTAAAACAAATATCAGGTCTTGTGTTAGTTAAATACCTTAAAGATCCCACCAGTCTTCTATAGTTTGTTGCATCCACAGCCTCACCACCCTCTTCTCTTTGCAACCTAAGACCTGGTTCCATAGGAATAACAGCCTCATTGCAATCCTCTAATCCTGCAAGCTTTACCAATTTTGCTGCATAAGCTGACTGCTTCAAGCTTATTCCTTTTTCTGTTTGGTTCACTTCTAAGCCAAGATAGTATGTTAACAATCCTAAGTCAGTCATACCAAATCTTGACTGCATTTCTTTCTTGAACACATTTACCTCTTCAAAATTGCTGCCTGTAACTAGAAGATCATCTACATATACTCCCACTATTACACTCGACTTATTCCTAATCCTAGTGTACACAGCTTGCTCCATTTTACACCTAGTGAAACCAATTTCTTTAAGTACTTTATCCAATCTCAGATTCCATGCTCTTGGAGCCTGTTTAAGCCCATAAAGAGCTTTTACCAACTTGAGCACCTTATGTTCAGATCCCTTCACTTTGTACCCCTCTGGTTGCTGTACATATACCTCTTCTTGCAGCTCACCATGCAAGAATGCAGCTTTAACATCAAGATGATAAATTTTCCACCTCATCTTTGCTGCATAAGACAGGATTACTCTAATGGTGTCCATTCTTGCCACAGGAGCAAACACCTCCTCATAATCTACCCCATATTCTTGTACATAACCTTTGGCAACCAGCCTTGCTTTATACTTTGTCACAGCTCCACTAGCATCTCTCTTAATCTTGTATAACCACTTTAATCCAATTGGTTTACAGTCTTTTGGTGAATCTGTTAAGACCCAAGTGCTATTTATTTCTATAGCCTTGATCTCTTCTTCCATGGCCTGTTTCCACTCCTTTCTCTTGATAGCTTCTTTGAAGTTCATTGGCTCATTCTCTTGAGCTAGCAGTAACTGTATTTGATTGTTCTCAATACCTCTATTCTCTGCTAGTCTCAACATGGGATCTAAAACATAACCAGTCAATCTTGATGACATAGTTGACATCCTCCCTGACCTTCTAGGATGATTAGTGTTTGAAGTTGAAGTTCCTGCAGTATCAACATTTCCTCCACCTGGTTCACCCTGCTCTGCTTCAGCATCATGCAAATGATCCTCCTCATCATTCTCTTGAGGTTGATATTCTCCTATGTCAACTATAGTGTCTCCAGTAAAGCCAAAACCCATTCCTTCCCATTGAACAGTTTCTTGCTCATTACCTTTGCTTGACCAGTCCCACTTCCTATTTTTTTCAAACTTAACATCTCTGCTTGTTACAATCCTTTTCTTTGCAACATCAAACATTCTATTAGCCTTTGAACCTTCCTGCACTCCTAAATAGACCATGGGGCTGCTCATATCCTCTAATTTCTTCAAACCTGGTTGTGTTACTTTTACATGTCCAACACAACCAAACACTCTAAGGTAACTGAGATTTGGTTTCTTTCCTTTTAAACTCTCATAGGGTGTTAACTCTACCAAGGCTCTTGTAGGCAACCTATTTAGCAAATACACTGCATGCCTAACTCCTTCAGCCCAAAACTCATTGGGTACATCCATTGCCTTCATGACACTCCTTGTCATGTTCATTAT
Organism: Deinandra increscens subsp. villosa; assembly: GCA_039602395.1. Lineage (NCBI taxonomy): Eukaryota > Viridiplantae > Streptophyta > Magnoliopsida > Asterales > Asteraceae > Deinandra > Deinandra increscens. The sequence goes on from JBCNJP010000003.1 coordinate 10,159,294, forward strand.
AGTTCTGTTCCTTCTCTCTACAGCCCCATTTTGCTGTGGAGAGTAAGGAGCTGTCAATAACCTAGTAATACCATTAACCTCACAATAGTTATTGAACTCATCTGAAGTGAATTCACCTCCCCTGTCTGATCTCAAAGCTTTTACCTTATAATCTAGTTTCTTCTCTATCCCTTCTTTAAACTGCTCAAACTGCAGGAAAGCTTGATCTTTACTATTCAAGAAATACACCCACATGTATCTTGAATAGTCATCAACAATCAGCATAAAATACCTATTTCCTGCTGCTGTTGATGGTGTGATTGGACCACAAAGATCAATAGAAACTAAGGGGCTGTTTGGTTCAGCTTTTTGGTGTCTTAATGAGAAATTTGCTGAGCGAATAAGATGTTTTTGGTATAGTGGTGTGTTTGGTTGAGTCTCATATGTCTTACCGAAAAAGAGATTTTCTTCTTATTGGGAAAGCCACATTTATAGTGCTTAATCGGACAGCAGGCGTGGGTATGCATTTGTTAAAAACGAGCAGGCGTGGGTTTGGATTTAATTGTTATGAAGAATTGATATTGAGCAAAATATATTTTTATAATTTGCATTTGTTAAAAACGAGGCAGGCGTGGTTTGGATTTAATGGTTATGAAGAATTAATATTGAGTAAAAAATATTTTTATATTATGCATTTGTTAAAAACAGGCTTGGTTTTTAATTCGGTTTTTTGAAGTTGCATTCGTGTCCGCTGATTTGTTAGTGTTTTATTCTCACACTGATTTGTTAGTGTTTTATTTTATTTTATTATACAGTCATTCAGATGTCCAAACAAACAGCACATAATGATTCAGCACCTTATTGATTCAGAACTTCTTTACCATACAGACAACTTATTCATTCAGCATCAAATGATTTAGCACGAACCAAACAGCCCCTAACTCTAAAGGTTTCTTAGCTCTATAAACAGTTTCCTTAGGAAATGATTCCCTTGTTTGTTTACCTGCTGAGCAGGCATCACAAACATGTGAAGACCCCTTTATAATGGGTACTCCCTGCACTATTCCCTTCTTAGTCATGTTTTCAATTGTTTGAAAACTCAAGTGACCAAGCCTACCATGCCATAACCAATCTTCTTTGTCAACCATATTAGCCAAAAAACAACTAGGTGACCCATATTTCAGACTAACCTTATAAAGTCTATTTGGAGACCTTTGCACTTTTACCAACAATTTCCCTAATCTATCAAATAACCAAAGGTAATCACCTTTCATATTTACCTCACATCCTACTTCAGTGAGTTGACCAATACTTATTATATTACTCCTCAAATGAGGAATATAATAGACATTGGTTAACACCTTCTGATTGTTATTTTTTCCCTCAAGAATAACAGACCCTTTTCCCTTAATTTCTACATTAGACCCATCACCAAATGATACTCTACCTGTGATACTCTTATGTAATGAAGCAAAATGTGAAATGATACCAGTCATATGGTTAGAAGCACCATTATCTAAATACCATACCTCATTATGCTTATCTGATGTAGAATCATACCTAGAGGGAATAACCTTTGATTCATTTAGAAACACCAATTGTTCTTCATGTTCTGAAATCATCAAAAGTGTTGGTTCTTCATCTTCAACACATCTTGTAAAATTGGCTTCTTCCTGTGCATTCTTCATCTTATGACACTCACTGGCATAATGCCCCATTCTCTCACACTTGAAGCATTTTATCTTGGATTTGTCCTTCTTTGGCCTAGGTTCTTGCTTACTTGGCTTGGTAAATCTTCCACTGCCACTGCCTTTCTCAAAGTTCTTTTGCCTGTCCCCATTGTCAGCAGTCTTTGGCCCTCCATTCCACTTCTTCTTGGATTTTGAATCCTTATATCTTGCCTGCCAGTCAGTGTATGAGAGAAGCAATTGATCATCTTTGTCTTTGGTAGACTTCTGCTTCATTCCAGTCCTTTCTTCAAAAGCCTTCAGCCTTCCAATGGCTTCTTGAAACAATAATGTATCAAGATCTACAAACTGCTCTATTGAAGCAACAATTTGTATAAACCTATCAGGCACAGAATCTAACAGTTTTCTAACCAAAGCACTTTCTCTAATTGCTTCTCCCAAGGCTGCAGATCTTGTTGCAATTCCACTTAACCTTCCAGCAAAATCATCTATTGACTCTGACTCTTTCATTTTTAGAGACTCAAACTCCCCTTTCAAGGTTTGTAACCGAGCCTTTTTCACTCTATCTTCTCCAACATACCTTGTTTTGATAGAATTCCAAATATCCTTTGCTGTTTCGAGATTTGCAACCTGCAAGATTAAATCCTCTGGTAGTGCTTGATACATATAAGCAATAGCAGCACTATTCTTCTTCTCATCAACCTCTACACCTGCAGCGGGTTGCACCACTTCCCACAAACCATGAACATTGAAAATTGCCCTCATCTTAACAGCCCAAACAGTGTAATTTAATGCTGAAAGAATTGGACACTGCAACGGTATGGTTGTGTAGTTCTCCCTTGGGCGATTAGTACCTGTACCTCCATCCGCCATGACTAAACCTTGCTGTCTTCGAGGAGATGGAAACCTTGAGGATGAAACCCTTGGAGACGATCTCGGAGATCTTAATGGCGAAGTAAGTAGGCGACGAATCTTGACTCCTAAACACTGAGGATCTCAGATCCTCCAACTTCTTGAATGATCGAAGGAATCACTTCTACAGGTTCTTCCGAAGATCCACGGCACCAGTGAAATCGATCCTTCGATTCACCACAATCGACACTCCTTTCTTCGATTGGAGCAACGCCCTGTTGCTCTGATACCAATTAAAGTGATAATCGATCAAGAACAAAACAAGAATGAGAGAATTTGAGAGGAAATCGGAATTGTATTATTCGAAAATCAGAGTTAATTGATTACATGAGCTGGGATATTTATCCCAAAATGACTAACTACTAATCAACTAACCTAAACGGCTATATTACCCGCTAATGAAAACAAAATACAAAATATACAACTTCAGTCCCTGTAATTTCATCACTTTATCACATTTGGAATTAAACTTTTGCCAACAGAATATAGGTGCAAGTTTATTAATTATGTATCAAGCGTGTAGAGCGAGCTTGTTGCCTTTATTTATGATTATAACACACGTATATTTTTTTAATATATGTTGATACATATAAGATCCACAAAAACATAGATTTTTTTTCAGAAGATTCGGATTTTAATCATATAATAATATTGTGTAATTTAATTGATATAAAATGAAAAGGAAACGAAGTAAATGAGTAAGGACAGTAAATTTTTAAAGTATTTTACTTTAATGTTTTACGCTACAAATCTAAATACTTTTTTTGGAACCATGGGCAAGTATATAAAAGAAACTAGCATGGAGCTAGTTTGATACGGTAAATAATATACATAAACAATTACATGTTGTGGAAGTACAAAACATGATCACATCAAATATACCAATCTAAATTGTTTGCTTTCCATAAAAGGTTGTCGCCTTATTGATCCGTCTACTAATCTCACTGACCATATATTGTGTCATTTCTTTCCTTCAAAACACACCATATCGTTCCTATAATAATAAAATGTATTGTCTTCTTAATTGACTTAGATGTATCTATCATGTCTAATGAAAATAGCATACCTTTTAATGGATTCCTAGATGTTGGCGAAAGCTAGCACAAACTTTTGCATGTTATTTTCGACAAAGAGAAAACTCCTCTAACCACTGGCGAAGCTTTGTTGAGTCTGGGTGGCGACCCCCCCCCCCCCCCCCCCGGGTTTTTTCGGTCGTAGTGCTAATTTTTACGATTTTTGAAATTTTTTTTTATAAATATTGAGAACCGCCTCCGGGATTAGGATCCGTCACTTTTCGCCCCGCACCTCCCCCCCCCCCCCCCCGCCAAACTTTTCGCCGAAGCTTCGCTAATGCCTCTAACCCTCTTAAAGTTGTGACGGGTCATTGACTGTCACGAAATTAAAAATAAAAACTAAACTAACAATGGATGACGCTTGTTGGCTTTATCCTTTAGAAATTTTTCGTAGTGAAAGCATAGTTTTCTAGTAATGATAATAAGTAAATAAGTAATATAACATTATAACCTAAGAATGGCTTTATCCTTTAGAAATTTTTCGTAGTGAAAGCATAGTTTTCTAGTAATGATAATAAGTAAATAAGTAATATAACATTATAACCTAAGAAGTGTATAAATACTAGTCCTAAACCAATATAAACTTACTTCCTACCCTATTTGAGAAAAAACAACCAAACTAACTCGGTCCCTCTTTTTTTTTCCCTGACTAGGTTAGGTGTTTTTTGGCCGTGGGTCAGTTGGGGCTGACTCGATCAGAGTCCTTATACGACGAATCAAACAAGCTTACTACTGACACGGGTTAGCAATAAGCCCTAACTGGACTGGGTAAGAGTATATCAAACAGACCCTTATTCTCTAAAGACTCGATTCTTCTAGTAGTTACACCTAGTGGGTCCACCATCCATAATAGTGAAGAGTAATAGTATCATGTAGGTAGCATTCACACCCCATTCCTTATCATTATCCCTATAATTTATACATTTATCATTATTTTTTTCTTCGTTTCCACTCAACACAATTAAATAATACTTTTATACCTTTATCATTATCTTTTCTCTCTTCAAACCTTAAATTTTAGGGATTCAACAATTTTTTCCTCAAATATAGGGATTAACAATAACTTTTCCCTCTCCTCTACTTAACCATTCACAATTAAACCTTAAAGTTTAGGATTTACACTCATATATTTACAGGGAATGAGTTGTGAACGCTAAGGTATACAACCAGCATACTAGGTATAAATACATTTAAATATTGATTCTTGTGTAGGATAATCACCATATTTATTGAAAACTTCATTCTCCTTAATTAATAAGGCTAATGACGTCCAGCTTAACTGGTAGAGGTATGTTGACCGGTGATAGGAGACCTAGAGAAACCCAGGTTCGGTCCTTGAGGCAACCGGGTAAGCGGGTTTTCCCTGGAGCTTGTGTAACATTGAGCGTTTAAGGCCCCGTACCCAGGGCCGGCCCAATGGGCTTATGGGGTGAAGCAAGGGCTTAGGGCCCCTAAAAATCCAGGGCCCCCAATTTTCAAACACTTTTATACATATATATTGGGCTTGAAGTTGGGCCAGAATAGTCTCAAGATCAGATAGATAAAGGAAAGAAGTAGGAGGCGCTGGAAATTAAAAGAGATTTGAAATTATTAAAAAAAAAGGCGGTGATGTCTCTCTGGAACATAAACGTCGCACCTAATCCCAAAAATTAGGGCTACAATACGCCACCATCTAGGAAACGAATCAAACGATCTGCCATGATTACCTGCAACGTGATTGAAGCTCCAACGGTTCAATGGGGAAATCAAACGACGAATGCTCTGAATCGAGGCTTTATAACCGTTCTAAATCAGTTAGCGACCTCACCGACCTGCGACCTTCAATATCACAAACTGATTTTGCGATTCTCACTCGCGACCTTCAAATCAGTTAGCGACCTTCAGTTTGTTCACTGGTACTCGGCTCTCACTTGCGATTTTGATTTGTTCATGTGCCTTCTCAAGTTCTCACTTGTGAGTTGTGATTCACGATTTGTTCATGTTCCTTCTCTAAATCAATATCTAAGTCTTTGTTAGGCAACCCTTAGAGGGGGTCAAGCTCCAAGAAGAAAAAGATGAGAGACAAGAGTTTGGGACAATTTTCTGATATTTTTTATTCTTCCATCGACAAACATAAATAGAAACAAACAACTGAAAGTCTAAACATGAAATTAGGAAAACATGAGAAATAACATGGAGCATAATCGGATAACTGATTAATCATGGGATCATGCAGAACATGCACAATCTTGCGGATCACTCTTGAAATCTTTTGGGCTTCACAGGTTCACGTCTGGGTCTTTGGGCTGCCACTGATGATGGGCCTGGGTCAAGTTGAGCTGCATCAATGGTTGGACTAGTAGACATATCAATACTCCCCCCCTGAGAAACCACATTGTCCTCAATGTGACAACTAAAAAAAGGATAATTGTCTTGCATATCAGTGGAGGACTCCTATGTAGCTTCTTGTAATGGTTTCTTCTCCCACTTAATAAAACATTCTTGAAGTCCCTCCGAAGTAAAGCGGGTATCCAAAACCGTCTCCGGCAAGTAACTCAGATTATAATCACTTCCGAATGGTAGTGATTCATTCGATGAAGATGTAGCCCAAGATTGCTTAAGTAGAGAGATGTGAAAAACGGGGTGGATACGAGATCCATCGGGAAGGTCGAGCCTATACGCAGTGTTACCAATACGCTCCAGTACTTTGTATGGGCCAAAAAACCGTTTGGAAAGCTTCTTATTCTTCCGATGAGCAACCGAATGTTGTTGATAAGGGTGGAGTCGTAGGTATACGTAATCCCCAACAGAAAATTCTTTGTCCAACCTTTTTTTGTTGGCTTGTTTTGCCATGCGATCACGAGCTTTTTGAATTGCTTCTTTTAAGCCAGCAATAATTCGATCATGTTCCCTTAAGGACGATTCAATAGAAGCTGTTTTTGAGGATCCTACCTTGTAATCATGAATACTTGTAGCATCTCTACCATATATTGCCTTGAAAGGTGACATTAGAATTGACGTGTGGTAGCTAGTATTGTAGGAGTATTCTGCCAGGTAAAGATATTTTTCCCAAGATGATGGCTCATTAAAAACAAAGGCTCTTAAATACGATTCAAGGCAGCGGTTGACGACCTCCGTTTGGCCATCCGTTTGAGGATGGTAGGCGCTGGAATGATGCAGCTTGATGTCTAACTGTTTGAACAGTTCTTTCTAGAAACGGCTTAGAAATAATGGATCTCGATCCGTCACGATAGTGCTAGGAAGGCTATGTAAACGGTAAACTTCCTTCAAAAATAGCGAAGCAAGATAGGCAGCAGTGTATTTTGTGGGCAATGATATGAAGTGTGCAAATTTTGAAAATCTATCAACAATTACCCAAATTGAAGTTTTACCTTTGGAGGAGGGCAAATGGGTAATAAAGTCCATCGATATATCCGTCCAAGGACCTGCCGGAACTGGTAATGGCTGTAAGAGACCATATGGTTTATGTGTGGGTGTTTTTGTAGTCTGACAAACCTCACATTCCCTTATAAATTTCGAGACGTCCCTTTTCAAGCCCAACCATGAAAAAGAATTTGCAGGTCGTTTGGTGATAGCATTGACACCCGAATGGCCACCGATGACTGAAGGGTGGTATTCCAAGAGTAACTTAGCACGTAAATCATGTAGTGGAGGAACAAGTATACGGTTATTTACGTGAACTAACCCGTCACGCAGATTGTGGTGTGGAAACGAACTTGGGTCTGCTTAAATCTTTTGAATAAGCTCCCGTCCCACCTGATTTTCCTTCCAATACTGCCTGATTTCATCAAGCCAAACAACAATGGGATACGATAGAGCATGAACAGAAGGAAGATCCACCCTACTAAGCTTATCAGCAACGGTATTATATTTACCCGGCTTGTAGTGGACCTCAAAATCAAACCCCATTAATTTTGTAAGCCATTTCTGCTGCTCAGGTGTTTGTATAGTTTGAGTCAAGACATGTTTGAGACTGTGATGATCCGTGAAAATCCGGAAACGTCGACCCAAGAGGTACTATCGCCATTTCTTGACCAACTCTATTATAGCATATAATTCTTTTGTGTACGTGGACTGCCCTTGCATCGTTGAACATACCTTTTTGCTAAAAAAAGATATGGGACGATTTTATTGTGACAGGACAGCTCCGATGGCCATGCCGGATGCATCGGTTGTGACGTCAAATACCGCTGAAAAATCAGGGAGAGCTAAAGTGATTAATTGTTCCATCTTAGATTTAAGATCAAGGAATGCTTCATGAGCTACAGTACTCCACGAAAAAGTCTTCTGTTTAAGGATATCAGTGACTGGTGATGCAATTTGAGCGTAGTGTGGGACGAAACGGCGATAGTAGCCGGTAAGGCCCAAGAAAGCTCGTAGCGTTGTGAAGGATGACGGAGTCGGCCAAAGTTGGATGGCTTCAATTTTGTCAGGCTCTGGGGCCACACCTTCCACAGAAATACGGTGTCCCAGGAATGAAACATTAGACACCACAAACACGCATTTTGAAGGTTTGGCATGAAACTGGTTTTTAGATAGGGTCTCGAAGACATACTTGAGATGATCATAGTGGGCTTCCACGGTAGGGCTGTATACAAGGATGTCATCAAAGAAGACTAAAACAAATTTCCGAAGAACCGAACGAAAAAGGTCGTTCATTGCCGATTGGAAGGTTGACGGAGCGTTTGTTAGCCCGAAAGGCATAACAAGAAACTCGTAATGACCATCCATGGTTCGGAAGGCAGTTTTGTGGATATCATTTTTATGCCACTCGTATTTGATGGTATCCCGATCGTAAGTCGATCTTAGAAAAGATCGTAGCCCCTTGTAATTCATCGAGCAATTCATCAATAGTTGGAATGGGAAAGCGATCCTTAATCGTAACAGCATTCAATGCTCGATAGTCTACACAAAAGCACCAAGAACCGTCCTTCTTCTTTACCAAGAGTACCCGAGATGAGAAAGGGCTCTGACTTGGACGAATCACCCCGTCGGCTAACATTTCGGTAATCAAACCAGTCATGACTTGTTTCTGAAAATGGGGGTAGCGATAAGGTTTGACATTAACAGGTTCATTGTTGTTGGAAAGTGGTATGTGATGGTCATGGGATCGGCTTGGAGGTAAGGTGTGAGGGGGCTGGAAAAGTGTAGAGAACTGGTGGAGCAAGGATTTTATTTGTGGGTCGGTATGGTTCAATTGGGAATGGGTTTCCGGGGGAATTGGGGGCTGATAGGTCATCGTGTGGAGGGAGGCTATAGCACCATATTTTAGTAGTGTGGATAAGGAACTCGATGAGACGGGCTTTGCGAGTGGCTCACCCTTGAGGGTACAAGATGTGCCTGCAGTAGAAAAGGAAATTTCCGGTATTGAAAAGTCCGATGTAAGACGTCCCAAACTACCCAACCATGTAATACCGAGAATGACGTCTGCGCCTTCAACTGGTAGCACAAAAAAGGCAACTTGAACTGAGTTTTTTTGTAGTTATAACTGGACGTCCGGACAATACCCTTGGCACTGAATGAACTGGCCGTTTCCGACCATAACGGAGAAGGGATGGATTGGTTCAATGTTCAGCTTAAGGTTGGAAGCAATACGGGGCTGAATGATATTATGCGTACTACCGCAATCAACCAAAATAGTTACTGGTTTACCGCCGATGTGTCCCGTAACACGTAATGTTTGTGTGGACGAAAGACCAAAATAAGCTGCGTTTGAGAGAGCTAAATATTCTGGCTGAGTAGATAAATCGAGATTGGTCTGAGGATCGTCCGCGGCTATGGAATCCTGATCGTCGTTGTCGATGAAGAGAAGGAATTGTGGTGGGGAACACTTATGGCCGGGAAAGAACTTCTCTGGGCATCTAAAACAAAGACCGGCCTTGCGTCTCTGTTGTAGTGCTTCAGGTGAAAGTTTCATCAGGGGTAGATCGGTTGGGGGTTTAGAGGGTGACGGCAGTAAGGGTTTTTGATTGTTGACAATTTGAATTGGTGTAGGGGATGGTTTGGCAAGGGTTGGGCCTGATGTATCTAGGATGTTTGATTGGTTTGTTGGTTTAGAGTAGAACGTAGGTTTAGGTTTAGTTGGTTGACCAAGTTTATCTTCCACAAGTTTTACAAGGGCATAATCTTGGTGGAGAGATGTTGGGTTAAGGAGGGCTAACTCAGTTTGGATATCTTGACGGAGTCCAGAAACAAAGCAACTACGTAGCGCATCTTGTGAAAGGCCATTGACACAGTTACTAAGCTTTTCAAACTGCGCTTGGTACGTGGTGACGGATGAAGATTGGCGTAACTTGAATAATGTAGCTTGATGATCTTCGTATGTAGAAGGACCAAATCGTAGTTCTAACGCGCGTTTGAATGTGGCCCATGTGCCCAAGAGGTCGTTCTTATGAAGGTGCTTGTACCAACTAGGGCACCCCCCACGAAATAAAACACGGCTAGTGAAAAACGTTGATCCACCGAAATACGATAATACGAGAAGTAATTCTCGGCTTGGAAAATCCAATCTAAGGGATTGGAGCCGTCGAAGAGGGGCAGTGAAATTTTTGGTGGACGAGGGGTATTGGAATTGTTTGGTTGTGAATTTTCAGGGGTTTGATTGGATGACAAATTGGTGTTGGGAGAGCTGGATTTGTTGGGTAAGGGCCGTGAGACTGGCTGTCATGGCGGTGGTCGCCGCCGACTGAGCGTCAATTTTGGATAGGAGTTGAGATGAGATTTCCGATTGGGTATCGGTGGCTTTCTGCGAGTTGGGGGTTATTTTGGGTGGCGGTGAGAAGTTGGTCCATTTTGTAGCGAGATTCTGCATTGGGTCGGGGGTGGGTGACGGATCACGACAGGGAGGCATGGTATCGTGAATGAAAGCACCAAATTGTTAGGCAACCCTTAGAGGGGGTCAAGCTCCAAGAAGAAAAAGATGAAAGACAAGAGTTTGGGACAATTTTCTGATATTTTTTTATTCTTCCATCGACAAACATAAATAGAAACAAACAACTGAAAGTCTAAACATGGAATTAGGAAAACATGGGAAATAACATGGAGCATAATCGGATAACTGATTAATCATGGGATCATGCAGAACATGCACAATCTTGCGGATCACTCTTGAAATCTTTTGGGCTTCACAGGTTCACGTCTGGGTCGTTGGGCTGCCACTGATAATGGGCCTGGGTCAAGTTGAGTTGCATCAATGGTTGGACTAGTAGACATATCAGTCTTCAACAGAGGTAATCCTTCCTTTCCTTCTATAAATTTGTTCCTGTTCTTGTTTAATTACAATTTTACTTGTTGATCGCGTATTTGTGTAAGTGTGTTTAACATGTCTATGCCTAATAGAAACCGTAAGTATGAAAGTGGTTATTCGAAAAAGCAAAAAAAGGTTAAAACGAGAAGCATTAGCTAAATCACAAAAGGGGGCGTTATTAACATACTTAACACCTTCAAAAAATAATGAAGAGGTTAATGATGATGGCCCTAGAAATATTGTTGAAGATGATATCATTGATGAGCATAAAAATATTGATAAACATACTAATGTTGATGAAAATATAGATATTGATGTTGATGTTAATATTGATAAAAATATTAATGTTGATGTTATTCTTGATGAGAATATTGGTGTTGATGTTAATATTGATGAAAATATTGATGTTGATGTTAACGTTGATGATAACGTTGATGAAAATATTGATGTTCATGAGTACAATAGAGATGAAAATATAAATTATGATGATCCAAGTCAATGGAACAATATTAGTATTAGTTTAAGAGATCGTATTGTCGAAAAAGGCCCGGTTAAGTTTTATGATTTTAAAGGTCCAAAAGATGGTTATTCACGAAACTTTACTTCTTCTCTTTATATGCAAATTTTACCTAACGGGGAAAAATATGAGCGAAGATGGTTGGTTTATTCTAAAGTGTTAGATAGAGTATTTTGTTTTTGTTGCAAATTATTTCATGTGAATGAATGTATAAGTAAGCTTGCAAATGGAGGTAGTAACGATTGGAGAAATATTAATGCTAAATTAAAAGAACATGAAACTAGTAATGTACACCATAAGAATATTAGAGCATGGATGGATTTAGAGGTAAGATTAGTAAAAAATAAAACAATTGATAAGCAAGTCCAAGATCAAATAAATTTAGATAAAGAACATTGGAAAAATGTCTTAATAAGAATAATTGCCGTTGTAAAGAATCTTTGTAATAATACTTTAGCTTTTCGTGGTACGAATGAAAAACTTTATGAAGAAAACAATGGTAACTTCTTAAGTACGATTGAGATGATTGCCGAATTTGACCTCGTAATGCAAGAACATATCCGGCGGATACAAAACAATGAGATTATTCATAATCATTATTTAGGGCATAATATGCAAAATGAACTAATTAACTTACTAGGATGTGAGATTAAAGCTAAAATTGTCAAGGAAGCAAAATATTTTTAGATTATACTTGATTGCACTCCCGATGCAAGTCATAAAGAACAAATGACGATTATCTTACGATGTTTCATCAAATCCCATAGAAGTTAAAGAATATTTTCTAGAATTTATTATTGTTGATGATACCACGGGTAAAGGTCTTTTTGATGCAATTATTAAAGAGCTTAATAAAATAGGGCTCGATATAAATGATATTAGAGGACAAGGTTATGATAATGGATCAAATATGAAAGGGAAGCATCAAGGCGTACAAAAAAGGTTATTAGATATTAATTGTAGGGCTTTTTATACACCATGTGGTTGTCATAGTTTAAATTTAGTTATATGTGATATGGCTTGCTCTTGTAACAAAGCTAGTGATTTTTTTGGAGTAATACAACGCATATATTGTATATTTTCATCATCCACTAAAAGATGGCAAATTTTAAAAGATAAAATACCAAGTTTAACTCTTAAACCGTTGTCACAAACGCGTTGGGAAAGTCGAGTTGAAAGTTTAAAGCGATAATAACCCAAGCTCCAAAAATAAGAGATGCTTTGTTAGACTTGTATGATGCTTGTTCAGAACCAAAAGTTAAAAGTGAGGCTAAATGTTTAGCTAAGACCTTGCAAAAGTTAAAAGTGAGGCTAAAAGTTAAAAGTTAGGCATGGTTATTTGGTATGATGTTTTGTGTGCTATAAATGTGGTTAGTAAGAACTTGCAAGAAAAAGATATGTGTATTGATAATGCTATTACTCAACTAAATAGCCTTATAGGTTTTTTTGAAAAGTATAGAGAAGAAGGATTTGAAAAGTCTTTAATTGCAGCTCAAGAACTAGCTAAACAGATGGGTATTGAGCCTAATTTTCGTGAGAAACGTGTCATTCGTAGGAATAAAACGTTTGATGAAAATGTTGATAATGAAACTATAAAGACCCCTATTGAATGTTTTAAGACCGACTATTTCTTATATATAGTAGATCAAGCTAGCTCCTCACTTAAAAGTAGGTTTGAACAATTTAAAATGTTAGAAAATAATTTTGGTTTTTTGTTTAGCATTAAAAAGTTAAATTCTTTTGATGAAAAATGTTTAAAAGAAAAATGTATTAATCTTAAAAAAATATTGAGACATGCTGATAGTTTAGATATAGATGGTTTAGATCTATTTCAAGAATTATAAATTTTAAGAGATATTATTGACTTAGAATGTGACTCACTTATTAATATACTAAATTATATAAAAAATTTCAATTCTTTTCCAAATACATATATTGCGTATCGAATATTGTTAACTATTCCTATAACCGTTGCGTCCGCGGAACGAAGTTTTTCAAAACTAAAATTGTTAAAAAATTACTTAAGATCTACTATGTCGCAAGGAAGATTGAATGATTTAGCAATTCTATCAATTGAAAAAGATTTGTTAAAAGAAATCGATTACGAATATTTTATTAAAGAATTTGCATCGAAAAAAGCTAGAAAAATAAATTTTATTTAAATGAATTTTTTTCATATAACAAAGATTTTTTTTTTGCAAATATAAATTTTTTTTAACTCTGCCATACATAAAATTTTAGTTTATGATTGCCGGTCCCAAGCCCGGATTAAAGAGGAGGGTTTTTACAACGTGATCTTAAAAAAGGGCCCCGTTTTTTTTCTTCGCTTGAGGCCCCCAAATACGTAGAGACGGCCCTGCTCAGAGTCTTTGCTGGTACCATCTCGATGGCATCTACAATCCAACAAATTTACAATCCATCGAGACAAGTTCAAATAATAATTTAAATAAATAAAGTTTTACACTTTTCAAAAGATTTACAATCCAACAAGCAATTATGATAGTTATTTTAAAAACATGGAAATGCCTACTAGCTTGACACACATAAAGGTTCAATCAAACAAGCATCATACCCCTCACAATGATCACTCAACTCGATGAAATTTAGTGGATAGATGATTAAAAAGATCATCGATTTAAGTGGATCACTCAAGGACAAACATGCACCCCATTATCATAGGCTTGTATTGAAATCGCATCTCCACCAAATAACATAAAACCGAACACAAATCAAGAGGACTTTCAAAAGGGTTGTAACGTTAGGCTAGGGTTTAGGGCAGGAAAAGGAACTTTTAAAGTGGCGAAGTGCTTAGAAATCCGGACTAGGAACAAAAGAACTAAACTATCAAACTTTTTACAAAAATAAACTAAAATCGGGTAATTTTGACCCCAAACACATAAGCTAATCAAAACTCTATTTTTAGCTTTATCTTAGGTCTATAACCTCCAATAGTGAGCTAGAATTTTTTCCATTTTTTTTCATTTTTTTTTCCATTTTTTTTCATTTTTTTTTCCCAATCTCATATGAATTCATAGAATGGAAATTGAGTACTAGGAGAATCACACTTAATCACTATTTTCTTTAAAAGTATGAGTTGATGAAACAAACCAAAAAATATATACAAAATCCTAAACTAATCTGGATTCTTCACACGGGTTTAAGAACAAAATAAAGGCTAATCAAAAGGCTAAATGGGTCAAAAAGTGGGAAAATCAAACGAGAAGGAAAAAGGCTCAACGGGTTTTCTAAGGGATAGTGTTTTAGGGTAGGAAAAATGGTAAGATCAAAGAAAAAGGCTAAATCAAAAGGGTAATCCCAATGCCTCTATCATTTCTATGCTCAATTTTAGTTCATGATCTCGATGCGTATAAACAACACAAGTTCTAAAACGAAAGCACATGATGACATAACACTCAACTAAACGAAAGTGAGTAAATAATGTAGCGTATAATGCAATTTAGGCTCAAATAACTCACGGAAACGGATGGAAAAGGACTACCGATATGATGCAAGCAATTTATCCCCCATCCGATAGTTTCACTAAGTAAAGCATTCATTTATTGATTATATTTGAATAACACTTGCTTGGAAATACTTTTTCAAGATAATCGAAGAAAAGGTTTTGACTAGAGACAAGCATCGTATACACAGGCGAGCAAAACGTCACGAATTACATCAACGGGCCCACTTACATGTGCCATAAGAGGGGCAAAAATCTCAATTTCAACTAAAAATAGGGGGATATGATAAGAAAAATTGAAAAATTTTCACATTTTTAAGCAATTTCGGTTCAATTTACCCCATCCCCACACTTAATTCGTACATTGTCCCTAATGTATGATAAACAAACAAAATAAAGGGGAAATGGAACTGAAATACTCCCCTGATCACAGTCATGTGACAGAACTGCCTCCAACATGATCAAAATCCTCAAAAATAAGAAACAGCTCTCGATGAATCAAGGCATTTGGTGGTCCGATGATGAATCTAGAAAGAAAACACAACTCAAGTGAAAGCAATAAGCGGATCGGGTATCGACATCAGGCAAGTTTGAGATTTTTTAAACATTTTGAAAAGTGAACAATTGACCAAAAGCAACCGTTTATTTTTCATTTATGAAGAGAACGGTTTACTATGACCAAAAGCCACATGCCCGATAAGCCCTTATACGGACCGTTGATTATCATTTATGAAGTGACGGTCCGTATCCTCAAAAATAAGAAACAATATCATAAAAGCACATTTCCGGACCGTGAGAATGGAGATTGAGTACCCACGGTCCGCAAACCGTGCGTTACCTACAACCCCGCGAAGCATAGCCAAAATGATGAGTAATGCAATGTCTAATTGTGGCATGCTTCCATGAGAACCTGCAAAACTTAAAAGAACACATAAAACGAAAAAAAATGCAACTAAAGTAAAGAAACTACCTAACCGTCAAAGTAAACTACTAACAAAAAAAACAGAGCATAAAACAAGCAAAACAAATAACCAACTACTCGGGTTGCCTCCCGGAAGCACTGAATTTATTTACGAGTCGTCAGCGGGATTCGATCACTTGATCATGCCAATCAGGTGGTTTCTCTTTAATTTGTTTCTCACCGAGCCCGTGTGGACTCCTCCTTGTTTCGTCTCCCCAATGTGGTTTTCCAGCAGACAACAGTTGAAAGTTGTACCATTTAGCTTCATCTAGCCACCAACTCTTTAATTTTCCTGGTTCAAATTTGATCGACCAAAGATAGTGAAGGAGATGGTTTTTAGAAATTGGGATGCTCGGGCATCCCCACACTTGGTCTTTGCATTGCTCCTTCACGGGGAGGCTAACTGGTGTCTCCATATGTGGTTTTACAATAAATGTGTTCTCTGCTAACTCATCCTCATGTTGTGACTCTTCCTTAGTTTCCACAATTTGCTTGTCGTACAACATGGCCTCAAACTCTTGCAAATCACTATCTGGATCAAACGTATCTGTGTCCTCAACCACAAGCAGCACAACCAACCAATCGTCTCCAAACTCCTCTAACATCTGATCATCAAATGCATCGTGTAGGTGTAAATGTTGAGGGACTGGATCTGCCTGCAACGCATCCGAGTGTGGCTCATCGAAACTGATCTCGAGCTGATCTGGAGGTGGGACATGTGCGGTACTTGATGGGCTTAGCCTCGATTGCACCTCGTCCATTAAGATCTCCTGCTCAAACTCATCATAACTCTCCTCATAAACATGTTGGCTTTCAGAAACAGATTCAAAGAGCTCGTTCGCGATTCTCTCTAAATCAACCCCAAATCCATATCATATTATCATGTAGGAGGTCTCCGGATCATGCGTTAATCAATAAACTCCAAAAAGTCAACCGATTAACAATAGGCTAATTAATAAATGGTCGTAGTTCTACAATCCACATCAATTAACCCACATAACATGATAAAAACAGAAGCTAAATATGCATATAAAATCATCCAAGGCATCCAAATCAGAATCAAAGAGCAATTTTACAAGATCATGTCAAAAAGTCAAACTAGAAAGTCAAACGGGTCAAGAATCATCTAATCTAGGTGATACAATGGAAAGATCAGTCACAAAACATGATTAAAAATGATAAAAATCTAATCTTGATAACAATCATGATCATGAACAAGATTACAAAGATAAAAGATTAAAAGACTAGATGAAAAATCCAAACCGAAAGGCTTAAAATCTTCAATCTTTAGCTCCCAAAGCTCAAATCTTTTTCCCTTGATCTTCCCTGAATGATTCCAGATGTTTAAAGGTTTTTTTAGGGTTTTTCAGGGGTTCAGCTCTGAAAAACGGCTGAACAGTCCTTTAAATACGTCAAATTTAGGTTCTGATGACGAATCAGTGAGTTGGGCCGAAGATATGGGCCTCTCGGAAAGAAAATATAAAGATCTGAAACCAGATTAAAACCGGAATCAGCTACTGCCCTGATGGTCTCTACCTATCTATATCCCAGAGGTCGAGGGTTCGAACCCTGGCCT
>JBCNJP010000003.1:10177205-10196955 GCA_039602395.1 Deinandra increscens subsp. villosa
ACACCTCGTCCGAAAACCCTAGGTCAAACCTCTTTACCTTGACTTTTAATTAAGCATTAATGTGCATTAACCGATCTGATTACTGTTTAAACTGTTAATTACTGTACCTGACCGTTAACTGAGGACGTAAACCTGATCCCGCGTTTGTACTAGAAGCGTATACCCGTAAATTTCAATAACAAGAAAATTAAATATAAAATGTATTTTATATTTTATCCGGAACTGGTATCGAACGTTTATATAACCGACACAGCAAACTGATAAGTGATCGTATGTTTAAAACTATTCGGTTTTAAACAATCTGGACGGTCGAGCTTAAAACTGGTAAGAACTGACCAAAAGTAAAAACGTAAACCGTAACCGGTGTACAAAACTGAAAACTATATCCGATTTCTGAAAAAAAAACTGTTATAACCAAATCGAACTATTGTTTTTATGAAATAAAAAATCACAAACTGAAATCGTTGTCAAGACTTAAGCCAAACTCCAACCGAACACCCAATTGGGCCCGACTTGGCCCAATAGGCCCAATGAGCCAAAAATAATGAAACCGAGCCTGAAACCTTGACCCGTTACATAATCATGATAAACCGAATGATCGTGGCAATCCGTAAACCCAACCGATGCACAACGGGCCCGGGCCTCGTACCGGCGCCCCGTTTTGGACCCGTACGGCCCAAACCGACAAACGGACCCAATTGCATTTTTCTTTAAACATTTAGGCCCAATATAAATTCCAAGCCCAAGGGATTAATTTTTATAAATTTAAGCCCATCAACTTTGCATTAATTTTTTTTAAACGGTTACCACCTTTTATTTTTTTATAAAAATATGTCATCACCTTTTATTCATTTTTATACTTTTATGATTTATAAAAGGTATGATTTTAGTCATCACCATCCTTTATTTATTTTTATAAATCCTCTACGACGCATATTCTACTTTTATAAAAACATGACATTGTTTTTATAAAATAGTCACCTACAAGTATTGTTTTTATAAAAACTTAACTTATAGATGTTTGAGTTAGTCAAGTATGATGGAAAATTAGCCAACACTCCTAATCTAGTAGTCTAGCCCTAGAGCTCATGATCACTCAATAGTAGTGCATGACTAAACCATCACTTTCACCACACCTTTTACCAACCTACTCACTTACACTCAATCACCCTCACTCTCCACTCTTTTTTTCCTTGTCTGTCGTGAAATAGACCCAAGGAGAATTCTCCATTCTTTTTTTGATTTACAGCAAGCAAACAAGAAAGGAAAAACTCACATTTCTTGTCCCTTTCTTTTGCCCCTGCCGTAAACAAAACCACCACCGCCGGGAACCGCCTCAAGCAACCACCCTTCTCCCTTTTCTTTTTCCGATGATCAACGGCCACCAACAACCACGCACTGCCACTCTCCTCCCTCTTCTTCTCGGAATGCAGCAACCACCGCCGCCCAGCCCCACTACTACAGCCCGTCACCACTGCTGCTGACCGGAACAACCCACGACCACCACTCGACATCCTTCCCTCCCTTCTCTCTTCTCTGCCAGAAAAACAGCCCCAGCCGCCACCACCGCTGGGCGCTGCCACCAACACCACCGCCACCACCTCAAGCCGCCAACCCCTCCTCCTTGCTCCATCTCTCGACAGCCAACAGCCCCCGCCACCCCCATTCCTTTTTTCGGTCGCACAACACCGCCACAACCACCGTCACTGTTGCTGCTGTGCGCCACCGCCACTGCTGTTGCAGTGAGCCACCGCCGCTGCAACTGCTGTGCTCTCCTCCTGCCGCCGCTGTGCTACTGCCGTGGGCTGCTGCCACTGTCCTGCTGCCGGACTGCTACTGCTATACGACCCTGCTGCCGCCGCTGGGTGCTGCAGCGTCGCTGCTATGAGCCGCTGTCGTGATCCCCCGAGCACCGCGAAACCGAACCACCACCTTTCTCTTTGCTCTATCGGTTTAACTCCACTCTTTTGTGAGTCCTTTAAACCGTTTTTGTTCACGTTTTTATACGTTATTAACGTCCCGAATGATTTTCTCGAGTCTTGACAACGAACCGTTTAACGTAAAGTTTTCTAACAATCATAAACACCAAAATACATTTTATATAAACCTTAAGGTTATATGTTTGAAAATGTGGTTTTTATGGATGATTTTATGATATCTATAAATATTATCATGATTTTATGATGATTATATATATGGTAGCATGATAAAATATTGATGTTATCAAATGCTAAAATGTTACAAATGGTTAAGTGTATATATAATCATGTCTTAGTATGATTTAATTTACTAGAATTGCAAAATTATGATCTTAGTAGTTAATCATCTTGTTAATGGATTTATATTTGCTAATGACAAGTTATCATGGATTAAAGTTGGTGTTTAAAGACATTAGTGGACTAACTTGGACATTAGGAGATGATATAGAAATATTGGACATAAAATGATAACATTAAACCATTTAAATGAATTTTTATGGCTAAATAATAACTTAGTAATTTTATGAAAATTACTAGATAAATTAAACCATAAAAGTTAAGCCATAGAAATTGTTATATAAAATGGTCACATTTTATAAAAAATATAATTTCTAAAATGCAAGCTTTAAAAGACTTGTTTAGATTTTATAAAAGAAATAAAATGGATAAAATAAATAGATATATTTTATGTTCAAAAATGATAAAATATCATATTTTTGAACATTTGGCATAAAGTATAAAGCTTTGGATTTTATACAAAAATGCAAATATTTTAAATTGGTGAAATGTTCTATTAAAAGTCTTTTATAATAATCCTAACTTTATTTGATAAATAAAGTTCTTTAAAAATGATTGTATAAAAATAAGATCAAAAGACTTATAGAAATTATGAAAAACATATTTTAAACATTTTGATTATTTTAAATAAATCAAAATAATCATAACGTTTTAACCGGATCAAATGTTTTATAATTAAAACGTTTGGAAATGAAACGAAATATTTAAACGTTTTAAAGACGTTTTACGTTGTAACGAAACGTAAATAATTATTTCCGACAAATAATTATCCGTATGAGCTTAGAAACCCTAAATTGAGTTAAACTCATCATGATTGTTAATATTAATTATTTTGAAAATAATTATATTTATATTAACATGAAAACCCTAATTATCCTAACATAGGTTTAAATGAAATAAACCTTAATAATTGCTAAACTTGTGTTTAATTATTTAATCATCAACTTGTAATAATTTAATAAAATTACTTCAACAAGTTAGAATAATTATTTCGATAATAATTGTCAACTCTAGTTATATATATCTTATAACTTAACGCGATTAATTATCCAATCGATCGTGCGAACATAAAAATAATAATAAATATTATTATTTAAAACGATGTTTAATACTTGATTTAAACTGGCCGTCATGATACGTTATCACATGCTCATTTCTTGTATTCAATTTACATAAATGCCTTCATACGTGAACACTAGCATTTACTGATTTTAAGCTGATTAACTAATGGGTTTTCAAACGCTACAAACGGGATTATACGTCAAGACTTGACCGGTATCATTTGGGTAACGTTCGCTACTCAAATGATTATATGGACCCTTATGCATATTGTCTTATGTTTTATTAGGACTTTACTTGCTAGTTGCCACTCGGTAATCCATCATCATCACTGAATCATGTGAGTTTCACGGCCCCTTTTCTTTACAACTGTTTTACACTTATGGGGGAGAAATCATGAACTGATAAAATGCTTTTTACTTAATGTTATGGTTTACCTGTTAGCCGTATGACTACATGTTCCATTCTGTATCCCAAACAACTGGTACTTTATCGTTATCAACGTTAGTACAACTGAATCCCACTATTAATTGAATTCGATTAGTTCTGCTCGAAACGATAACTAGTGAATAGATCTATTTGGGTTGACAACCCTGCCTAGATTGGTAGCTCCAATCCTGACTTCGTATATTGTCAAGGGGTACACGTCAGTTATTCTTGCCTGTTCGGTATTCTTGGGATAGAATGCTAAGAGTGGGTAATCCGTTAGTATTCGAATTTGAGGTTCATGGTAGGATCTTACAACCACGACAGTAAACCAACGTAACATTTAAGTATGCTGTAAACTGTTATCCCAACATGGCGTAAACTGTTATTCCAACACACCGTAAACTGTTATTCCAACATACTGTAAACTGTTTTTACAAACTTACCATAGAATCATAAACCTGTGAACCTCACCAACTTTATGTTGACCTTTTTAAAACTCATGATTTCTCAGGTATCTAAGCTTATCATGGAAGACGTGCAAATGGGGCTTTGTGACAACCCGTATTTCCCAGGTATATTTTAATATATTAATTATGTGCAATTAGCTGTAATTCTATGTGCATTAGGCTAATTTGTTTAAATTAGATGCCTTTACGTGCGAACGTAGACAATTTAGGTCCGACAACAATTACCCGTAATGGAAGTCAACCAAAGTTCCGCCACTATTCAAAATGGAACTTCAATAACAAGAAAATTCATAAACAATGTTTTGTGAAATCTAAATACAAAATGACTATTTTATATTTTCTAAACTTTTACGTTTTGACAAACGTATTTCAAACACGTCGTTTATTCAAGCGACCATTCTAGTCCAACAATACTTTGGTTTTAATTCTTAAACTAATTCAATTTCAAACCAATTAATTTCCTTTGAACTATTTAAATTCCATCAAGCAAGATTTCGTGAACATTTAACATAACCGCTCGTGTCGAGCAAACATTTTAATTCAAACTTGGAATACATCAACAATGCACTAGAACAATAAACACCAAATCATGACAAGTGACATTCCAATTATCCGAAAAACGTCCGCGACAAAACAATATTTTTATTGTTACGTTTACTCGTTTCACGTCGAAAATCCATTTTTCATTCCGGATAGCGTTTTCGCCCAAACGAAGTCTCATTGGACTCGTAGGACCAAACCGGACTCAACCCGACCCGACTCGAGACCCGGTTCGGCCCAGAAAGCCCAATGGGCCTACGGCCCAAACTCTTTTCCTTTTCCTTTCCTTCGGCCCATTTCCCTTCCTCGGCCCGCTAGCCCGGCCCGCCGGCCCACTTTTTCCTTCTCTCTTCTCGACTGGGCCGGAGCCCGTCTTCCTTCTCTTTTTCGGTTGGGCCGAAGCCCAACTTTCCTCTCTTTCTTTCCCGGGTTCGAGCCCACTCTCCCTCTCTTTTTCTTTTCTTTTTCCGGTCTTTTTCCACCCTCCTCTCCCATTCGGTTTTTTTTTAACCAACTAACCAAGTTCCTAATTACTAGTTGGATTCAAGTTCCTAGGAACACATGCTCAAGTCCTCTTGCCATCATGATATCAAGCAAGGGTGTAGTCTAAGTACAAGACCAACATAATACCCTTTGGTTAATGGGTATATCCACTTACAACACCAACATGTTTGTTCCCCATGAGCCACCTAGCCTCCTTCTTGTCCCATCCTCTTAGCCGGCCTACATCCTCACCATACTCCTATTTTTTTTCAATTTCCCAAGCATGCAAGTACAAGGAGAAACCCAAGACACCCTAACCTCTTCACTTCTTCTTCTTGTTTTCGGCTAGGACTCAACCGAAACACCCCCATTTCGGTTCCCATGTGACCGAAACCAATCATCATCACCTAACCAACTTACTTTTAAACACCTAAACACTTCCTTTCAACTCACACAACTTCAAGAGAAACAAACACCTACTTTCTCAATCTCTCTCTCTTTCTCTCGGCTCTCTAAGCACCACCGCCAACCACCACTTTCCACCATCAACCACCTTGCATTCTAGCTTCTAATCATCTTCTTTGATCAAGGTAAACCATCAACAACTTCTATTTCATCATCTTTCTTTCATTTCTTCTTCTAATCCTTCAAGAACAAACCTTTCTAATCTTTGTTTTTCATGTCAAAATCCATGACAAACCCTTGAACTCTCATCACAATATCCTTCACATTTCAAGATCAAGGTTGGGTTTGGAGCTAAACTTGGAAGCTAGTTCAACAACCCATTAACGTCATTACCGATCCGGAAAACTTTAAGTGAGGAGAACTTACTTCTTTGATTATTTCTCACTAAATCTTTTATTCCTATATGTCACATGTCATGTTCATGATTTAGTCTTGATTTGGTTGTTGTATGAATTACTAACAAAAATAAATGTTAGTATGGTTATGTGTTTGTGATGGAAACTAGATATGTTTAAAAGATTATTTGACAAAATATATATATATAACTTGTATTTTGTTAAAAAGAATCGCTTTAAAGGACCAAGGTTGGAAAATATCGGTTCTTGTATGTTAAATATAATTTGGAACACTTATCTTGGTGAAAAATGGACATACAAAGTGTTAGAAATCGGAATTTCATGGAAAATATAAGTTTTATGAAAACTGGGCAGAGATGACACTTATTCCTGCGTGTCATAAATCTGCTGTCATCTGTGAACCATATGAACAAAAACACTGAACAGGGATGACACTTATTCCTGCGTGTCATAAAACTGCTGTCATGCAGAAAAATATATATTTTTCTAAATCTCCAAAACACTTGTATTTGACTCCAAACCAAAACCCAAGTTCACAAAAGGATGATTTTGAGTCATAAAGGTGTTTACCAAGGATTTAAACATGTAACTTCAAGAAAATAGAACATGGAAATTTTATGACAAAAATACCACTTATTTTTATAAAAAGATTTAGTTTAAGACTTTTGACAAGTTGTGACCACTTAGGACTTGTAATGTATTTCTAGGGATGCCAAAGGTGTTTTACGAAACATACTAAATAATTCGGGAAGTCAAACACTTGGAAACAAAATGGTTAAATATCTTAATTACGACGTTTCGATAAAAATTGCAATTTATTTTCAATTAAGAATTGGGTCTAGTTCAAAACATGAAACATGTTGGTTTTGACATATAAAAATACTTTATAAAGTTCGAATGAAGAAAAACATGTTTTATAAACAAACCGGACAAAAACTATAACTTTCGGTTACTCGAAAACGTCGGATTTCACAAGTTAAACTTCCAATAATTAATTTGGCAACTCCAAACCCTAAAACACATTAGGACAAGTCCACTAACAAATCCTAAGTGTTAGAAAACTTAAAATGTCATAACATCGTCATAACAGTCAAACTGGCGAAGCCGGTTAACCACCGGACGAACCTACGCTTAATTTTACCAAAATATAACTTCGTATATTTGTGGAAACATTTATTCGTATTAAAGGAAGATTATATTTATTAATCGAAAAGTCCAAAATCTTACAAATATTTAGTGAATTAAATATTTACGATTTTCCTAACGTTTAATGAAAAATAATCCATATTATTCAATAATTATTTTTCAAACGTAATCATTATTTATTTATTCAGATAAATAATAAACTCCATCAACTTCAACACTATTTATTTGACAATGAATAAGTCCTAGGATTTCCATCACCTTCATTGGGTAATAACCAGTCGAGACTTAACCTTGAACATAGAGTGACGTATTCACTAACTCTAGATAGCCAAACCCTAATACGTCATAACATTGCTTTGTAGACGTGTGCTAGGCTAAGTTCAATCAAACATACCTGACAACCACCTTCAAACAGGTGAGTCTTCACGGCCCCTTTTTCATTTCTGTTTTCTAACTTGGGGGAGAATTCAATGAATGCCTTTCAACTTCAAACTGTCTGATATTATGATAACTGTACGACGTAATGATTACATGTTCTTTTCATTTCCCCATTTTGGGTATTCATGTTGATTCATGTTATATGCCTAAGTCCCACTATTAATTGGATTCAATTAGTTCATTCGAAACGATAGCTTGTGAATAGATCTATTTGGGTTGACGACCCTACTCTGACTTGGTCGCTCCAGTCATGACTCCATGGTTATAGTCAAGGGGTACATTTGTTATTCTTGTCATTCGGTGTTCTTGGGGAAGAACGTCAGGAGTGGGTAAACAGTTAGTTTTGAATTCAAGGTTCATGTTTGATCTTTACAACAACAGTGTTAACAAACTAATATCAAGACAAGCCAAACATTTTCCAAATATGTTTTCAAACAGTACAGTGTCATTAAACCTGTGAAACTCACCAACAATTCTGTTGACTCTTTTTATTCTTGAATTCTCAGGTGATTAAAGACTGCAACTCCATGTTTTTCTGTTGTGATCCTGCTTGTCATATCATGGTCTGCCTGCTGTGTGTTCATGCATTTCATTTTGGAGATTTAGACGCATTACGCCTTAGGGTAGTTATGTTTATAAATCTCATAACTTGTCTTTTGGAAAACTTAACGTGTAACCACTACTATATTTCCGCTGCCACGTTTTAGATGTTTAATTTAAATGTTTGAAACTTACATTTTCAGAAGACAAATGGTTTAATCAAATGTTCATTAGACGTCATCATTCATAACCATGACCATGATGCCAAATCAGTCACATGCCCATATTTAGTCATTTTCTCGGGGTGTGACAGGCTTCACTGTAACTTTCGACCCTGCTTTACCGGAGTCGTAGTCCCAACCTATCTTAAATAAACTGATTTATGATTTCAATATCAATCCAAGACTTTTATTCAAATGTAAGACATTATCATTTCACCACAACTTTCCGCTGCAACATAAATGGTGTTATGTTTGAAATGACGTTTGAATTTAGTAGAAGTTGTTCTGTATATCTGCGACTATGATTCCGTCTCGCTCACACCCAAATCCGTTGACCGGGGTGTGACAGATTGGTATCAGAACCGTGGTTATAGCGAACTAGGTTAAACAAATAAACAAAAACCAAACCTGGACTATAACCCGCTCCGAAGCTACCGTTTGCACGCAAGACCAATTCCTTATCATATTGGTTACGTTAACTTATGCTTTACATATACGAGTTATTATTACTGCAACTGGTACATTTATATCTTTTATTCTAGATACTGTTAGCGTGTTACCAGCTATGTTCCCTCATGGAATATTATCGCAGAGATGACTTCCGAAGGGATCATCTGCATATCTGATTCCTCTGGAAAAGACACAGTCGTGTCTGAGTACACACTTTCCCCTAAGGACTATGAACTGTCCAGCCCAGAGCAGGACATTCTCACCGTCGGTACTGTCCGACAGTCCTCATTACCATCGAGTTTTCTGAAACCATTGTGACCCCGCCTCTCAGACAACTCCTCGAACACCCGATTCCCACCGCTGCTGCTGGCAGTGCGACCACTGCTACTGGTGACATGCCTGAGATATCACGAACAAGCCTTTGCGGTAATCAACGATGAGATCACTAGACTCCCCACATGGACCGATTTGGCGACACTAGAGAACCGTCCAACCGCCATGGAGCATCACCAGGTTCCACACTGGGTGTTATGGAGTCTCTGCACGCTCGTATGAGTGGTGTCAACATGGCCTACACCGATTCTGGCGGTTGGCCAACGAGTCCTTCCAGACGAGATGCGCTAACCTAGAGGAATTCCCTGGGCGAGTGTTCAGTTACATGAACCTCACTGCTCAGATCACCGCCACCTTAACTATGCCCTCTGGACTGCCGCCACTCTAGATAGCTTGGCTAAGAATCTAGACTTTTGATCCCTCATTTTAGCAATGAAAAATATTTATATATTTTGTTGTGATAGGACTGCGGGCCTAGAACGAAGACTTATCCTCTTTTGACTATCGTATATTTTACCAGTTAATATGGTGGTAACAGGAACTAGCATTATGATTATGATTTCCACCTTTAGGATTGATGCCATTACTATTGCTGTCGTTATATCGTTTTATCATGTCGTTTATACGCGTATGATGTTCCCCTCTGCTTCCTGTTTCTTGGTGGTGCTTGCGCACGTCATATTTTGGTACCGTGGATGTATGTCGTGGCAGTTATTCTCGCGCATGTAATAACCCCATTCACATATAAGCTAGACTTTCCGTTATGTTGACATTAATAACGTAAAGTGAAAGTATGCCGCCTAGACGCCGAGCCACCAGATACTTCACCTCCTTCGCCCTTGAGTGCTGTTGAGATCGACAAACCGGTTACTCAACGCGTTGCTGAAACCGTCGATGCTACTGCAACCCAACGTCACGTGGACGATGGGGCGCGCAGTATGCACGAATTAACCAAGGTTAGAAAACACCAGACTACAATTTCACCAAATTGTGTTCAATGTTTTAACCTAACATCGTAAGCCCTTGTGAATGTTCATAAAGGACTTTATGAATTAAAGCCTACACCTTTTAGAGGTTCCGTGAGCTGTTCACCCTGTCTGAAGGACCAGTTACACCGGTACAGCACCTCTATCCTCCAAAAGCAACCTACACCACACTTTCGATTGTGGTAATGTCTACTGTAACATCTACAAGGTTGAAAGACATGTAGCATGCGATCGCCCAAATCGCACTTGCTACGGTTGCTGAGAAATTGGCCATTACAAAGGAATTCCCGAAGGTGAAGAATCAAGATGCTGACCATGCTAGAGGAAGAGCTTTCATGATCAACGCCAGAGACGCTCGTCGTTACCCCAACGTGGTGATGGATACGTTTCTGCTAAATAGCAATTATACCTCTATGTTATTCAAACTGATGCCGACAGAAGCCTTGTGTCTATCGATTTTAGTCAATTACGTGAAATCGCCCCTGTTACCTTAGACACTAAGTTTGCAATTGATTTAGCAAATGTAGATTTGTTAGGAACCAGAGTAATCCACCCAGACTACTCGCTGACCATTACTTCCGCATCGAATCAATGTCCGTTGATTTAGGAAGTCTCAATATAATCATTTAAATGGATTGGTTAGCAAAAGAACCATGCAGAAATTGGGTGTCATGAGAAAATGGTTGGAGTGCCGTTAGCATATGGCAACACTCTGGATGTACAAGGCGAAAAGAGTGGAGCCGAACTAGATATCCTGTCTTGTATGAAGACACATAAGTTCCTCCACAAAGGATGCCATGTCATTCTAGCTCATGTCACAGAGGGGAAACTGAAAGAGAAGCGTATCGAAGATATTCCTATTGTCTGCAAATACCTGAAAGTCTTTCGAGAAGACTTTCCAGGCTTACCCCCAGCACGACAAGTAGAGTTTCGCATCGACCTAACACCCGGAGCCGCCCCGTTGCCAGGTCCCCTTTACCGACTGGCACCGTCTGATATGCGAAAGTTATCTAGCCAACTGCAAGAGTTGCTAGCTAGATAAGGGCTTCATTTGTCGAAGCCACTCCCCATGGGGTGCTCCCGTTTTATTCGTGAAGAAAAATGATGGAACGTTCAGGGTGTGTACCGACTACCGAGAGTCGAACAAACAGACTATGAAGAACCGTTACCCGCTTCCAAGGATCGATGACTTATTTGATCAACTTTAAGGATCATGCTTCTATCCAAAGATCGATCTAAGGTCGAGGTACCATCAACTCCGAGTTAGAGATGAAGATGTCTCAAGGACAGCGTTTAGAACACGCTATTGTCATTATGAGCTCTTTGTTATACCATTTGGTTTGACTAACACACCAGCCGTATTCATGGACTTAATGAATCGCGGGTGCAAACCATACTTGGATAAATTTTCCATCGTGTTCATCGAACTACTCATGTAATAAGAAAGAACACGAAGAACATTTGAGACTCATCTTGGAAATGCTGATGAAAGAAGAGATGTACGCGAAATTCTCCAAATGTGACTTTTGGATTCGCGAAGTACACTTTCTGGGTCATGTGATCAACGACCGAGATATTCATGTTGGTCCGTCTAAGATTGAATCAATCAAAGATTGGAGTACTCCCACGACCTCAATCGAGATTCGACAATTCTTAGGTCTCGCTGGCTATTACCGCCGATTCACTGAATTTTTTTTTGATAGCCCAGCCTCTCACCCCCCTGACCCAGAAAGATAAGAAGTACATCTGGGATGATAAAACTGAAACTGTTTCCCAGTTGTTGAAGCAAAAAAATTTGCAACGCCCCAATCCTATCCTTACTGGACGGAATCGACGATTTCGTTTTATACTGTGATGCTTCGCATCAAGGCTTGGGTTGCGTACTGATACAGCGTGAGAAATTCATCGCTTACGCCTCTCGACAACTGAAGATTCACGAGAAGAATTGCATGACTCATGACTTAGAACTTGGAGCCTTTGTCTTTGCCCTCGAAATCTGGAGGCACTACCTCTATGGGACTCGGTGCGTCATATTCACCGATCACAAGAGCCTCCAGCACATCTTTAACCAGAAAGAGCTAAACATGAGACAACGACGATGGTTGAACTGCTTAATGATTGCGAATGTGAGATTCGTTATCAACCAGGCAAGGCTAACGTTGTAGCTAATGCGTTAAGCAGGAAGGAACATACCAAACCGTGTCGTGTTCAAGCATTAAGAATGACCATACACTCGAACCTCACGTCACAAGTTCGTGACACTCAAATCGAAGCTCTTAAGCGTGTGAATCTGAAAATGAATGCATGTGTCGCATGGAGAGACAACTGATTGAAAAACCTGATGGAACCATGAACTTTTTGGATAGACTATGGGTACCTAGCCTTAGAGACTTGAGAAGGCTAGTGTTTGATAAAGCCCATAAATCAAGATATTTCATCCACCCAGGGATTTAACAAAAGGTATGTATGTAGGAGTTATGCTGATGACCAAATCATAAGGAAAAATCCAGACCATAAAAAGGTACGTTGCGTAGTTATGTGACATATTGTCATCATGCAAGACAAACCTAGGCAATGGTTGAGACAACCATTTTCCACACTTCGAGTTTCCTTATTGCAATAGATATCGCTCGAATATTCAAGCCGCTCTTTTTCGAAGGCTTGCATGGAAGAAAGTTTCATTCGCCCCTTCACTGGACCGAAGCCAGTAACAGTCATCTGACAGGTCCAGTGATAGTTTATGAAACTACTAAGGAGACCTT
The DNA here is from genome assembly GCA_039602395.1 of Deinandra increscens subsp. villosa. NCBI lineage: Eukaryota > Viridiplantae > Streptophyta > Magnoliopsida > Asterales > Asteraceae > Deinandra > Deinandra increscens. The sequence continues at coordinate 10,190,157 of JBCNJP010000003.1, forward strand.
TCAATTTCTGAAAGCCATAGGTAATCTCCAGGAGAACTACGTTAACACCCGACGCGAACCCTTAGAATCTATAAAGGGGTTTAAAACCTTATAATGGATTATGTCTCAGACGAAGGTAACTAGGCCTGGAAAGCTAGGTATGCTTAAACCTCATCGGTCCCTTGAAATCCTGGAACGGATTGGACCAATGGCCTACACACCCATCTTGTCTAGAACCTATTAAGATCTTAGACCGCGAGATCAATAGATTGGAGCCAAACCGCATTTCCAATATTGTTATCATTAGAAATCCCTGGAATCAAGGAAGATCCCGTCTGGTAGCGAATCAATCTAAACTTTTCCATAAGCCATCTTGTCCCCGATACATTTCATTGCCGACAAACTGAAAACTCAAGTATGAGCAAAGCTTAGGCTGATCATGTAAGGCAAATCACAATTGTGGGTGCACACATAATTGTAATTTGAACTGCATGAAAATCCTGGTAGAGCCCATTCATGAGAAATCCTGACTTGTCCAGAAACCTTCCTTCGTGTGTCAATCCTCATTCTTTTATCAGACTATTGGGATTTATCTGCCGACAGTCGTCGCAAAACCCTGATCCTTTAAAAAGGGTGATCGCGTCATGTTAAAAGTGTCACCTTGGAAAAGTGTCATCCGATTCGGCAAACAAGGAAAGCTTAACCCTCGTTACATTGGTCCATTTGAAATCACTGAGGATATCAGATCAGTAGCTTACCATTTACGCCTTCCCGTGTAGCTATGCAGTTCGCATGATGTCTTTTACATTAGAAATCTTAAGAAATGCTTATCTAGATGAAACGCTTGTCATTCCACTTGACGATATTCAAGTTGACAAAACACTTCACCTTATTAAGGAACCGGTCGAAATACTTGACCAAGACCTTAAGGCTACGAAGCATAGCCGCATTCCCACCGTCAAAGTGCGTTGGAACTCACGGCGAGGTCCAGAGTACCCTTGGGAACCCGAGGACCAAATGCGTCTGAAATATCCTCGTCTTTTCAGAAATGTCACAAACAACCAGTGATGAAGAACTGAATTTCGGGACGAAATTCTTCTAACTGGGGGAGAATGTGACACCTCGTCCGAAAACCCTAGGTCAAACCTCGTTACCTTGACTTTTAATTAAGCATTAATGTGCATTAACCGATCTGATTACTGTTTAAACTGTTAATTACTGTACCTGACCGTTAACTGAGGACGTAAACCTGATCCCGCGTTTGTACTAGAAGCGTATACCCGTAAATTTCAATAACAAGAAAATTACATATAAAATGTATTTTATATTTTATCTGGAACTGGTATCGAACGTTTATATAACCGACACAGCAAACTGATAAGTGATCGTATGTTTAAAACTATTCGGTTTTAAACAATCTGGACGGTCGAGCTTAAAACTGGTAAGAACTGACCAAAACTAAAAACGTAAACCGTAACCGGTGTACAAAACTGAAAACTATATCCGATTTCTGAAAAAAAACTGTTATAACCAAATCGAACTATTGTTTTTATGAAATAAAAACATCACAAACTGAAATCGTTGTCAAGACTTAAGCCAAACTCCAACCGAACACCCAATTGGGCCCGACTTGGCCCAATAGGCCCAATGAGCCAAAAATAATGAAACCGAGCCTGAAACCTTGACCCGTTACATAATCATGATAAACCGAATGATCGTGGCAATCCGTAAACCCAACCGATGCACAACGGGCCCGGGCCTCGTACCGGCGCCCCGTTTTGGACCCGTACGGCCCAAACCGACAAACGGACCCAATTGCATTTTTCTTTAAACATTTAGGCCCAATATAAATTCCAAGCCCAAGGGATTAATTTTTATAAATTTAAGCCCATCAACTTTGCATTAATTTTTTTTAAACGGTTACCACCTTTTATTTTTTTATAAAAATATGTCATCACCTTTTATTCATTTTTATACTTTTATGATTTATAAAAGGTATGATTTTAGTCATCACCATCCTTTATTTATTTTTATAAATCCTCTACGACGCATATTCTACTTTTATAAAAACATGACATTGTTTTTATAAAATAGTCACCTACAAGTATTGTTTTTATAAAAACTTAACTTATAGATGTTTGAGTTAGTCAAGTATGATGGAAAATTAGCCAACACTCCTAATCTAGTAGTCTAGCCCTAGAGCTCATGATCACTCAATAGTAGTGCATGACTAAACCATCACTTTCACCACACCTTTTACCAACCTACTCACTTACACTCAATCACCCTCACTCTCCACTCTTTTTTTCCTTGTCTGTCGTGAAATAGACCCAAGGAGAATTCTCCATTCTTTTTTTGATTTACAGCAAGCAAACAAGAAAGGAAAAACTCACATTTCTTGTCCCTTTCTTTTGCCCCTGCCGTAAACAAAACCACCACCGCCGGGAACCGCCTCAAGCAACCACCCTTCTCCCTTTTCTTTTTCCGATGATCAACGGCCACCAACAACCACGCACTGCCACTCTCCTCCCTCTTCTTCTCGGAATGCAGCAACCACCGCCGCCCAGCCCCACTACTACAGCCCGTCACCACTGCTGCTGACCGGAACAACCCACGACCACCACTCGACATCCTTCCCTCCCTTCTCTCTTCTCTGCCAGAAAAACAGCCCCAGCCGCCACCACCGCTGGGCGCTGCCACCAACACCACCGCCACCACCTCAAGCCGCCAACCCCTCCTCCTTGCTCCATCTCTCGACAGCCAACAGCCCCCGCCACCCCCATTCCTTTTTCCGGTCGCACAACACCGCCACAACCACCGCCACTGTTGCTGCTGTGCGCCACCGCCACTGCTGTTGCAGTGAGCCACCGCCGCTGCAACTGCTGTGCTCTCCTCCTGCCGCCGCTGTGCTACTGCCGTGGGTTGCTGCCACTGTCCTGCTGCCGGACTGCTGCTGCTATACGACCCTGCTGCCGCCGCTGGGTGCTGCAGCGTCGCTGCTATGAGCCGCTGTCGTGATCCCCCGAGCACCGCGAAACCGAACCACCACCTTTCTCTTTGCTCTATCGGTTTAACTCCACTCTTTTGTGAGTCCTTTAAACCGTTTTTGTTCACGTTTTTATACGTTATTAACGTCCCGAATGATTTTCTCGAGTCTTGACAACGAACCGTTTAACGTAAAGTTTTCTAACAATCATAAACACCAAAATACATTTTATATAAACCTTAAGGTTATATGTTTGAAAATGTGGTTTTTATGGATGATTTTATGATATCTATAAATATTATCATGATTTTATGATGATTATATATATGGTAGCATGATAAAATATTGATGTTATCAAATGCTAAAATGTTACAAATGGTTAAGTGTATATATAATCATGTCTTAGTATAATTTAATTTACTAGAATTGCAAAATTATGATCTTAGTAGTTAATCATCTTGTTAATGGATTTATATTTGCTAATGACAAGTTATCATGGATTAAAGTTGGTGTTTAAAGACATTAGTGGACTAACTTGGACATTAGGAGATGATATAGAAATATTGGACATAAAATGATAACATTAAACCATTTAAATGAATTTTTATGGCTAAATAATAACTTAGTAATTTTATGAAAATTACTAGATAAATTAAACCATAAAAGTTAAGCCATAGAAATTGTTATATAAAATGGTCACATTTTATAAAAATATAATTTCTAAAATGCAAGCTTTAAAAGACTTGTTTAGATTTTATAAAAGAAATAAAATGGATAAAATAAATAGATATATTTTATGTTCAAAAATGATAAAATATCATATTTTTGAACATTTGGCATAAAGTATAAAGCTTTGGATTTTATACAAAAATGCAAATATTTTAAATTGGTGAAATGTTCTATTAAAAGTCTTTTATAATAATCCTAACTTTATTTGATAAATAAAGTTCTTTAAAAATGATTGTATAAAAATAAGATCAAAAGACTTATAGAAATTATGAAAAACATATTTTAAACATTTTGATTATTTTAGATAAATCAAAATAATCATAACGTTTTAACCGGATCAAATGTTTTATAATTAAAATGTTTGGAAATGAAACGAAATATTTAAACGTTTTAAAGACGTTTTACGTTGTAACGAAACGTAAATAATTATTTCCGACAAATAATTATCCGTATGAGCTTAGAAACCCTAAATTGAGTTAAACTCATCATGATTGTTAATATTAATTATTTTGAAAATAATTATATTTATATTAACATGAAAACCCTAATTATCCTAACATAGGTTTAAATGAAATAAACCTTAATAATTGCTAAACTTGTGTTTAATTATTTAATCGTCAACTTGTAATAATTTAATAAAATTACTTCAACAAGTTAGAATAATTATTTCGATAATAATTGTCAACTCTAGTTATATATCTTATAACTTAACGCGATTAATTATCCAATCGATCGTGCGAACATAAAAATAATAATAAATATTATTATTTAAAACGATGTTTAATACTTGATTTAAACTGGCCGTCATGATACGTTATCACATGCTCATTTCTTGTATTCAATTTACATAAATGCCTTCATACGTGAACATTAGCATTTACTGATTTTAAGCTGATTAACTAATGGGTTTTCAAACGCTACAAACGGGATTATACGTCAAGACTTGACCGGTATCATTTGGGTAACGTTCGCTACTTAAATGATTATGTGGACCCTTATGCATATTGTCTTATGTTTTATTAGGACTTTACTTGCTAGTTGCCACTCGGTAATCCATCATCCTCACTGAATCATGTGAGTTTCACGGCCCCTTTTCTTTACAACTGTTTTACACTTATGGGGGAGAAATCATGAACTGATAAAATGCTTTTTACTTAATGTTATGGTTTACCTGTTAGCCGTATGACTACATGTTCCATTCTGTATCCCAAACAACTGGTACTTTATCGTTATCAACGTTAGTACAACTGAATCCCACTATTAATTGAATTCGATTAGTTCTGCTCGAAACGATAACTAGTGAATAGATCTATTTGGGTTGACAACCCTGCCCAGATTGGTAGCTCCAATCCTGACTTCGTATATTGTCAAGGGGTACACGTCAGTTATTCTTGCCTGTTCGGTATTTTTGGGATAGAATGCTAAGAGTGGGTAATCCGTTAGTATTCGAATTTGAGGTTCATGGTAGGATCTTACAACCACGACAGTAAACCAACGTAACATTTAAGTATGCTGTAAACTGTTATCCCAACATGGCGTAAACTGTTATTCCAACACACCGTAAACTGTTATTCCAACATACTGTAAACTGTTTTTACAAACTTACCATAGAATCATAAACCTGTGAACCTCACCAACTTTATGTTGACCTTTTTAAAACTCATGATTTCTCAGGTATCTAAGCTTATCATGGAAGATGTGCAAATGGGGCTTTGTGACAACCCGTATTTCCCAGGTATATTTTAATGTATTAATTATGTGCAATTAGCTGTAATTCTATGTGCATTAGGCTAATTTGTTTAAATTAGATGCCTTTACGTGCGAACGTAGACAATTTAGGTCCGACAACAATTACCCGTAATGGAAGTCAACCAAAGTTCCGTCACTATTCAAGTTCCGTTCGTATACCGATTAAAAAATTAATTATCCACCAATTACTAAACTTAGTAATTAAGTTCCGTTCGTATACCGATTAAAAAATTAATTCAGATTTCCTGACACGTTGACCCCTAGTGTAACTCTTACGGGTCAATGACCGGGTCGGTCACGTTGATTTGTCGGATCTGGACATTAGTATCCAACAGAAAGGTGGATGGAGTGTTCGTCAAACCAAAAGGCATGACCTGGAATTCAATGGCCGTCATGGGTACGGAAGGCGCTCTTCGGCTCATCCCCAGGTTTAAGTTGTATCTGATGGTAACCATCCAATAGATCAAGCTTTGAGAAAAATTGAGCGTCATGTAATTCATCAAAGAGCTCATTAATGGAGGGAATAGGAAATTTATCACGAACAGTCGTGCTGTTGAGGAAAAGGTAATCAACATAGAAACGCCACGTTCCATCCTTTTTTCGAACCAATAGTACCGGGGAAGAAAAAGGGCTGGTGCTTAGACGAATAATTCCTTGTTTCAACATATCGGAAACCTGCTTTTCGATCTCTTGTTTATGAAAATGAGGATACCTATAGGGTCGGACGGATACAGATGAGTGATTTGGAATGAGCTCAATCCCATGGTTTTGCGATCGAGGAGGTGGTAATCCGTTAGGGGTTGGAACACAGCCTCGAACTTGGTAAGGAGATGCTGGATATCAGGGTGATAAGTGAGTGCGGTGGAGTCAGCAACATCTAACAGGGGACAAGTGAAACAGTTCCATCACCGAATTCGATTGAATCAAGGTGCGCAATCCATTAAACTGAATTGGCTGGGCCAGGTTATGTGAACCCCCCTTGCAATTTGATACGGGCTCACTGCAAGGTAAATACAAAAGGTGTCATTGGCATAATCGGTTACCACCGGAACCAACATAAAAAGCCATGAAACGCTAAGAACTAAATCCCAACCCTGCAATGGTAACACATAAAAATCCACCATAATTGTCTGCCCTTGGATAGAAAGAGCCACTTGGCGAGATAAACCAATACAGAGAAGACGCTCCACGTTACCCACCAACACCGAGAAGGGGGAAATCCGTTCATTAGCGAGATTGAGGAAGCTAGCAATAAGAGATTGAACAAAGCAATGCGTGCTACCCCTGTCAAGTAAAATCTGAACAAAATTACCTTTAGTTGACCCCGTGAATGCAAGGTACTAGAAGAACCTTGTG
>JBCNJP010000003.1:10197455-10249321 GCA_039602395.1 Deinandra increscens subsp. villosa
TTAAACACTCGAATAGGGAAGGAATGTTTTTTAAAACCGATTTTTTCAAAGCTTTTGACACGGTGGAATGGAGTTTTATCGATGACATCCTTGGGTTTATGGGTTTTCCAAGAAGATGGCGCCTATGGGTTAATGGTATTCTTCGATCTGCAAGGGCTTCAATCCTCGTTAATGGGTGGCCAACTGAAGAATTTCAATGTTTTTGTGGGATGAGACAAGGTGATCCGCTTTCTCCGTATCTGTTTATCATTGCGATGACTCGTCTTGACTGGATGTTGAATAAAGCCATGGACTCTAATATTTTCCGACCGATTATTACTCCTAATGGGGGTCCGATTCTCTCGCACCTGTTCTATGCCGATGACACAATTATTATCAGTGAATGGAGTGACGCGAATGTTGCAAACTTAATCCGTATTTTTTGTTGTTTTGCTCTTGTTTCAGGTTTGAGGATCAACCTGCAAAAATGCGCTCGTTTCGGAGTAAATGTTCCTTTGGAGAATATTCAAAATCAGGCTCTAAGGATTGGATGCATGATTGGAGAGTTCCCTTTTTCGTATCTTGGCTTGAAATTTGGTGCCAACATGAACCAAATTGCCAATTGGAACTCTGTTATCTATACTTTTAGTAAGAGGCTTTCTCGGTGGAAAGCAAAGCATTTATCGTTGGGAAGGAGACTTGTTCTTATTAAAAGCGTAATGGAAAGTCTTCCTTCCTATTTTTTCTCTCTTTATAAAGCTCCCAAGAGGGTGATTGACGTACTTGAGAAAATCAGATTTGATTTTTTAATGGGGTGGTAAGGAAGGTAGAAGGAAAATTCATTGGGTTAAACATGATGATATTTGTCTACCTAAAGAGGAGGGAGGCCTAGAGATATCGAGATTGGTGGATATTAATGGGAGCCTCACCTGCAAATGGTTGTGGTGATTCAAAGTGGAACCGGATGCTTTACGGAGGAAAGTGTTAGTTAGTTTTCATGGTGAGGCAAGAGGTGGGTTTATTTTTCCATGCAAACAAGGTCTTACTGGAGTTTGGAAAACAATTTACTCGTTTAATGCATGTCTTTCCAGAAGAGGTGTTGGAATGGAAAATTGGATCATTAGGTCCTCGAACGGTTGGATATGGAAGTCGCCTTACTCGTCGGTTTTCTCTACCAAAGATGTTCGTAACATCATTCGGGCTAGAATCGGTATTAGTAGTGATGTTTTCAGGTTCCATTGGAGCCGGCTCGTACCTTACAAGGTTAACCTCTTGGCTTGGAGAGCTCAAAGAAGGAGAATCGCCACATTTGATGCCTTGATTAGACGTAACATTCCGAGCGTGTCGCCGATTTTCAAGCTATGTAATGAGGTGGATGAATCTGCTAGACACATCTTCACGGGTTGCTCTTTCTCCTCATGCATTTGGACGCTGGTCGGGAGTTGGTGTAAGTCTCCTCCTCTATTCGCTTTCTCTGTTGAAGACCTTCTTAATATGCATAAGGAGACGCAGTTGTGTGAGAAGAAAATAGAGATTTTACATGGCATCCTCCTCACTAGCTTTTGGTGTATATGGAAAGAAAGGAATGTCGCCGTCTTCCAAGGAGTGCAACCAAATGTTAGAAAAACGTTCATGGAGATTAAAACGTGGAGTCAATTTTGGTTGAATAATAGAAGTAATCCTTGAACTAGAATAGATTGGAGAAACTTTACGTTCATAATTTGGTGTTTGGGTCCCTCCTAGCTCCTCGCTAGGTTCGGACCCCCCCCCCCCTGGTCTTTAATACATCGTCCGTTCAAATATAGGTTCATTGTATACACTTTCACATGTGAAATAGCTCTTTCACATCTGTTTTTCACATGTGAAATTTTCTGAATAATGAGAAAAAAGAAAAAAAAGAAAAAGGAAATTAATCACAACCATTAGATCAAGAGAAAACTTTAAAACCCCAATCTTGACCATTGATCTTCATCATCCAAGGGTTTAAATTAAAAGTTGATTTATTCTTTATTTTTAATAACTCAATTCATTGATAAAGTACTGAAAAAGGTATTTCAGGTAATTACTATTTTTTATCAATATCAAGATTATATAGATGTCAGATATTAAATCTGTACTATATCTCACACCCCATTTCCATTTCATGTTACTTTGTATTAACATTTAAAACAAATATTCCCATTTCTTCTTCTCTTTTTTGGGTAAAGACATTTCTTCTTTCTCTTTTCAAAATGATCAAACCACCATCAACCACCATCATCACCATCAATCAACCACCTCTCAACATGATACATTAGCTAGCTACCGTTGATCCTAAACGACCACCATCGTTTACGACCGACACATTTCCGTCACCGAGTCCCCCTCAGATCGAAGAAAAGAAGTCACTCGCCACCACCTACCATCATCACTGCCTCTGAACAGTACTGTTTCTAAATCTATACAATCAAAACCTAAGGAATCATTTATTGGATGTGCGATGAAGAGAAAGAAAATCTGAGCCAGAATTTAAGAAAAAATTTAAATTTGTGGGTGCAATAGATAATAAAAATTTGGTTCCACTCAGAGCCTATTATTAGAGCAAAGAAGAAAAACTTATTGTCCATTGATATTTGCAGGTTTCTTTGTGGAGAAGATGAAGATGGAAAGAGAAATCATATTTTATTAAATAGTAAGTAATAAGTAATTTTATTGGAACTTGATCCTTCCCTCACATCACTCAACATAATACCTTTACATTTTATTTAATTGAAAATATTTAATTTATTTTATTCCGTAAACATTTGTTATACATTATAAAAGCCCGTAAGTGATTAATATATAATGTTTAATTATTTATTATTTTCATCTTATTTATTTTTGTGTTTATTGATTTATTTGATTTGTTTTATTTTTTAATTAAGAAACATGTTAATTTTGTGAAAGTGTTTTTTATAAGAACTGAATAATTTGAGAAAATACAATCTTAAAATAATGTTTGAGTTGTAATGATATAGTTTAATACTAAAGAAAGGAAATATTAAAATAAATACTTATCGGTGATTGCATAAACCTAATGATTATTCTAACTAATATATAACTAATTGTATTTTTATTATGTAAACAACATAATCCTATCCAAACTGACTTGAAAATTTTATGTTTATTACTATAAAATTTAAGCATTTAAAAACAGTGACTTCATAGAAAAAGTTTAAAGATGTTACATATGTAATCTTACCTATCTAACATGTTACATCTCATTATCTATGTAATTTTCTGTAATGTCTAATATTTTGTATGTAAATTTACTTACGTAACATGTGTTATGTAACGATGTTATGTTATTTATTAATGTCTATTATTTTGTATGTAAATTTACTTACGTAACATGTGTTATGTAGCGATGTTATGTTATTTATTCTGAGGTAAAGAAATTTTGAAAGTAAATATAATCTTTTTATATGAGTGTTTATATGAATTTGATTTTCATTTATTATATTCAAACTCCATCATACTTGAGAGCAAATATTATTTTGTATAAAGTGTCGACTTATACCTTTGAATATAAATTTCAATTTTTCTCTTAATTTTTATATGGAAATGAATATAATTTTTTTTTAATAATTTCCCTTAATTTTTATTAAAAAAGTGTCGACAACTCACTATTTCTAAATACTTGCTAAATGTGTGTATCAGTTTATTGTTAAATACTTGCTAAGATGATAAAGACTTGATAAATACAAACTCATGTATTTGTTACATATGTAAAATTACTTACGTAACATGGTAGTATTCATATGTGAAACTTACATACGTAATAGTTGATAATATGTCTTAATAGTGGTAATAGTGTTTTTTTTACTTACGTATGTATGTTTCATGTTTGAACTAATGTGACTAAACATTTCGGAGATTTAAGAAAAATGCATATCTAAACAACAATGTTACATATGTGACTAAACATTGATGTTACCTATGAATAGGGGTGTTCACGGTCCGGTTGGTCCGGGTTTAAGAATATTTTTGACCCAACCCAAAAGATGTGGGTCTAAAAATTTTTAACCCAAACCGAACGTGTTGGGTCGGGTTTAGTGGATCAAAACAAACCGGATTAACCGGGTTGGGTTACGGGTTGAACGGGTTATCATTCATTCACTAAAAAATATAAAAAAAGTTACCATTCATTCATTAAAAATAGAAAAAAAATTAACCATTCTAACTTTCTAATATGTATACATTCAACTAAATTTTTTTTATGAAAGAACCGATACTTTGCTATCCAAAACAAGCTAATATTCAAATATGTATTCATTCTAAGTTTCAAAGAAGTTTATAATATGTATACGATAATCAAAGTTACCATTCATTCATTCAACTAATTTTGTTGTCTGATGTATAAATAGTTAATTAAACTAAAGATTAATATAATATGTATTATAAATAGTTAATTAAACTAAAGATTAATATAATATGTATTATATATATAAAATTATAAATAGTTAAACTAAATATTAATGGGCCGGTCCGGGTTAAACCCGTGTTTTAAAATGCCAACCCGCGACCCGGACCGTTGGACCCGGGTTTTAAATTTTTGATCCGCAACCCGGACCATTTATAAAAATTCGAACCCGTACTTTTTGTACGGTTTAAACGGGTTGGTCCGGTTTTCCGGGTTTATGAACACCCCTACCTATGAAACTATGTGTTAACTATATGTAACTATATGACCCATTTTTATATAACAGAATTGTTACGCATGTAACCCCATTATCGGACTACACATGTAAATAATTTACTACACATGTTACCATTCTATTATTACTTATGTATCGCCATATTTATGAACATATTTAACATTCTTATTTTTTTTTTTTGCAAACAGGTTTCAGAAGCAAATAAAAACCTGGATATCATTTCTAAAGAGAAATCCTATGTAGATTCGTATAGGAAAAATGGACAAAAATAATCCTACCTATTCGTAATTGGCGGATAACGGTCCCAACTAATTTTTTTGCCAAAAATGAGCTTACCTATTTCTGGTGGTATTTCTAGTGGGCCTTCCGTCAAAAAAAATGGATGTCCGTTAAATCCTGTCATACGTGGCACCTCATTAATCCGACGTGTAACAAGATATTCATACATGGATTTGATTATTTAACCCTAAATAAACCAGTTTCCCCAAATCATCTGAACCCTAAAGTGAACGGATCCTCATCTCCCTCAAACCCAAAATTCGATGAGTTCAGCTTCTAGTTCATCTTCAAGGAGTAGCAAAATTGTTAGACTCAATGCGGATCGGAACGGGGTTGTCTATTGCGACCATGATTTGGTGGCAGTTAAAAGGGTTGCCGGACCAGGTAAATCACGACCCGGACATGAATTTTTTGGGTGCTCGTATTGGCCGGTAAGTTGATCCATTATCATTGTTTAATCTCGTTTCCCTTTGATAATCACTTTTTCATCTCGTTTTTTAGAGGGGAAGCTGCAATTTTTTTGTATGGAAAGATGATGCTGATGAGTTGCTTGGTGAAGGGAATTATCATAACAGATTAGAAGCTAAAAATAGGGAACTGGAAATGATGATTGCTGATTTGATTGAAGATAAGATGTTGGTTGAAGAGGAGAACAGAAAATTGAAGATGGAATTTGCCAAATTCAAATTTAGGTGTTTGTTAGTTGTTGTAGGATTAATTGTATGGTTTTATGTTTATGTGATGTAACAAGTTAGAATGTTGGTGAATGTAACAACTGGGAATGAAATGAATGTGTTTTGGTCTCCAATCCTCTTGCAACTGTCCTTCTTTATGCAATAGTAGCAGCAACAATTAACCATTGGCTTAATTTTATTCGGTTTTTTTAATACCAGCAGCAGCACTTTTGCAGCAGCATCAGTTTTGCAGCAGCAACAGTTTTGATAGCAGCAGCAACAATTTTTAATAGCAGCAGCAACAGTTTTTCACAGAAGTAGCAGCAACAGCAGTTTTGGTCTGGTTGTATGTAGAGTTCAAGCTCTTAGTTTGATTGGCAATTTTAGCCAAACCATTATGACCCATTAGTGCAGCAGTTTTGCACCAAGTTTAGTGCAGCAGTTTTGCACCATATGACCGTGAAAACATTCAATACACCCTGTAATGACCAAACTAACCCTGAAATCATAGAATTGACCAAATTGGTACTGAAATCACCAAACTGATCATCAAATAAACAAATTGATCATGAAATCTCCAAAATATACCATTAAACATTAAGAAATGGAATTCCTTCAAAAATTCATACATTGAAACATGAGATGATCAAATGTTTTGGGACATACATTAAGAAACAAAATCAAGTGCTTTTACCCAAACATAATAACATCTACATGAACATAGGTTTCTTAGAAAACACAAACATAAAACTAAGGGGCAGTGGAATAGAAAGGTGCTTGGATCACTTGAGATGACTGGCTCTCCTGAATCACTTGAGATGACTGTGAACTTGGAACTCCAACTTTCCTGGGCCTCCCTCTAGCTCTTTTGGGCTTCTCAATAGCCTGTGAACTTGGACCAACCTGATACATTAACAGCAACCAAACATGTGTTTATGTACAATTGAACAGCAACCAACCTAATGCATTAATAGCAACCAAACACTTGTGAACAAGTACAAACCTGTGCATCAGTCTTTGCTACCTTCTTTGGTCTACCTCTTTTTGGCTTGTTCACACCTTCTTTGGCCTTACCCTTATTTGGACATGTCCTGATATTATGAGCAGTTGATTTACACCCACTACACCTCATTTTCATCCCAAGCTTGGTCAATCTTCCAGGTTTTTTTGGATCTTCATGTGGATCCCTTCTCCTATTCTTCTTGGGTCTTCCAGGCATAGTTTTGATTGGTGGAGGGTCTAGAGGTAAGTCAACAGCAGGCCAATACTTCTCACTAGGTAGTGGAGGGATATAAAACTGATATGACCTCATGTATTTGTCCTTGCTGTAAACTTTATCCACATAGTCTTCAATAGGTTTTTGCAACCAACCCAAAACACAACAGGCATGATGACATGGGATTCCAGTTAAATCCCATTTTCTACAACTGCAAGTTCTTTTAACTATGTCAACACACACCTCCTCGATGCCCTGTTTGACCTGATAAAGTGCCTCTGTTGAAGGTGAAACTGCACATTTGTGAGCCCTGCTTTTCTCCTTATCCAACTTTTGAATGATCCTTGGGCAAATAACACCTGCCTTACCAACCATATCTTTTTCCTTTTCTCTTAGCCTTGTCATTATTGCTACCCTAATGTCTTCCAACATGTTGATCAAGTGCTTTGACCTTGACTGAATGATATAACCATTAAAGGTCTCTGCCATGTTATTCACCACAACATCTGCATTAGTATCCACTGGGAAGAAGCATCTACGGAAGCACTTTGGGTTCTGATTGAGAAATGCAGTAGCAGCATCTTGATCCAATTGTTTTATCTCCTCAAGACCAATTTTGTAATCTGCCTCAGAGTAGGCTCTAACTGTCTTCCAAAAAGCCTGTTTCAAATCATCACCCTGACACAAAATCAAGAAAATCAATCAAATAAATTAGATAAAAGTCAAAAGTAAGTTAGTATTTGTGAAATGGAAGTTCAAGTCTATACCTTAAACTTTTTGTGCCAATTAGCATATATGTGCCTTGCACAGTTTCTATGCATAAAGCTTTAACACACCATCGAAATCAGTCCCTAACAAATCTAGCATGGTTGCAACATCATTATCATCACACAATTCGATTAAACCCCCTTCAAAATCCATACCCGGAATTACCCAATGTAGTGTAAACTGACCTTTTTCGTATCTCCCATACTCAATTGCATAACCAGAAAGTTCAAAGAAGGAAAACTTATCTATTTCAATGCTTATTCCAGTTGAGAATCCTCCAAGATACATAATCTTAGGCTCGTAATGGAAATTTCCTCCAAAAAAGAGGGTTACTGGAACCGAATTTGACATTGATGAAGCCCTCGATGAATATCATAAACGGATGACGAAATCTGGATGATGAAGGCTTCGAAGATGATGAAATCGATCGGAGTAATCGTCTGACTTTGGAGAACGATCGAATTGAGGGATTAGGTTAAACTAGGGCCTATTTTTTTGGGTATATGACTTTTATCCACGTAAGAGTATGATGTGGATAAATTGAAAAAAAAATGGTCCAAATCAGATTAATGAGGTGCCACGTAGGACAGGATTTAACGGACATCCATTTTTTTGACGGAAGGCCCACTAGAAATACCACCAGAAACAGGTAAGCTCATTTTCGGCCAAAAAATTAGTTGGGACCGGTATCCGCCAATTACGAATAGGTAGGATTATTTTTGTCCATTTTTTCATTCGTATAAGCACTACTACACCTTTCACACATCCATGTTAATTCCATTTCATGACGTTATTATTCTTATGTATTATTATTCTTTTTTTCGATTTCTTAGATGTTCAACAAGATGTATCCCACACACATATGAAGCTGAAACAAACACATCGGTTGACGATGACGATTCATCGAGCGATCCTTTAGTTAAACACACATCCGCCACCTCACCGGAGTTTGAAATTTCCTCAGCTTCAAAATACAAGATTCTAGTGACCAAGTTATTTGTGAATCAAGAGAAGGCTCATATTGATCTCAATGTTAAACATAGGATTGTATGTCCTTAGCTATTAAGGCATATCCAATATGTTTAATATGTATTGTTAAGACTACCTTTTATCCTACCTTTTAGAATGACTAGCTCTGCTTTTAGAATGCGTTACAACCCAATTTAATTTAACTGTTTTAAACATGTTACATAAGAAGTTACATATGTTTTAAATCGTATATTTTCATCTATTAATTAAATCAACACATGTTACAGGTTAATTATTTTACACATCTCAAATTTTGATCATGTTACATATCCCAAATGTAACTTAGTTGACAATTAACATACCCAAGTTTCTTATGTAACATATGCAACCCATGTTTATTTACGTAAGTTTCATGTAAATATCTCAAACAATTCATGTCTTACTACACAATATCTTATACGTGTTGCATCCTTAATAATTATAGTTTTTACTTATATAACCATTAACATATATAGTTAAACAATATCCTTTTAATAATTAATCACACATGTTACACCCTCATTTAATACAAAATCTAATAATTAGTTACACGTGTAACAAATTTCTAATGTCACCTGTCATACTTTTTATTTACGTAACCATTAACAGATGTTAATACATATGTTACATCCTTATACAATAACATATTTTTATACACATGTTACAACCTAATATAAATATGAAATAAATCGATAACAATACATTCCTTTAATTTTTTTATGTAACCCCACAATGTTTTTCACCCTTAAATCTGAACAAATTTAATAATTGTTACATCGGGGGGCTTGTTACACTTGTAACAAATTACCAATGTTACATACCATACTTCTAATTAATGTAACCATTTACATATGTAACCCATTAACATACCCAAGTTTCTTATGTAACATATTCAACCCATGTTTATTTATGTAAGTTTCATGCAAATATCTCAAACAATTCATGTCTAACAACACAATATCTTATACGTGTTGCATCCTTAATAATTACAGTTTTTACTTATATAACCATTAACATATATAGCTAAACAATAACTTTTTAATAATTAATTACACATGTTACACCCTCATTTAATAATGAATCTAATAATTAGTTACACGTGTAACAAATTTCTAATTTCACCTGTCATACTTTTTACTTACGTAACAATTAACAAATGTTAATCTACATGTTCCAACGATATATAATAACATAATTTTATACACATGCATGTTACAACCTAATATAAATATGAAATAAATCGATAAAAATACATTCCTTTAAAATTTTTATGTAACCCCATAATATTTTTCACCCTTAAATCTAAACAAATTTAATAATTGTTACACTGGGGGTTTGTTACACTTGTAACAAATTACTAATGTTACATACTATAATTCTAATTAATGTAACCATTTGATGAAATGAAAATCTCCGACTGTTCATCAGTTCCATTTCCATTGTAATCCTCAGTTAAGTTTTCAATAAATAGAACAATGATTAAAATAGATAATACATTCCATATTAACACAATAACCAACTTTCTTCTAAAAGAAAAATAAAAACACCTTTTACGTTAAATAAACTGAGGTTGACAAAAGCTAACAAGTTTGACATAGCTCAGCTGGCGGATGCCTTTATATTCTTTATCACAGGTCAGTAGTTCAAGCCTAGGTTGCTGCGTTTTTGTTGTAGTCAATTTTGTTGTGAGTGTTTTTTTCTCGCTGTACACACCAGCCCAAAAAGAATATGGACTGCCCCTGTTAACCTTATTATATTTATAGCCCACTTTATTTAAATTAGTAGACCACATAGCCCACTTGATTAAATTAGAAGCATCAAAAGTTCAAAACTATGTATATTTATATTTAGTTTTCATTTAACATACTTCATTTTATTTAAATCTCCAACCTAAAAACTCATAAAATATATAAACAAATCCCACAACATAACAACGCACTTTTAACTCATTCATTTTATAACACACTAAAATCTTAAACACTATTATTTTTAAGTGTGTTTTCTATTTTATATTAAACGAGGAATCAACCGCGCGTTGTAGCGGTTGTGTTTTGAATTTTTCAGATATACGGAGAATTTAACACCCGTTGTATTACATAATCAAATTGGGTGGTTGTATATGTACATATGACATCAACAACATCCGATAGTAGTGTTTACAAAACAGGTTTAGGCGGTGCTGTTTAAACCGCTGGTGGGGCGTAATGTGATGAAGGCCCTGAAACAAACAATAGTAAAACATGCAAGTTATTTTCTTGGTCAGGTTGTAAATTTGGAAAGAGATTAAGTAAAATTTGAACCTGTATGTGTAGGAAGATGCCTTTTGACACCGGTTGTTGTGGTTTTTCGGTGTTATTGTCTTGCCAAAACTGGGTTCGTGGGGGTAGAGAGGCGGTTGGACTACGGGGCTCTTCTCCAGAGGGGTGTTGTGTTGCTGTTGAGCTTGATGTGCCACCTATATGTTATGCTCGATTGATGTTAAAGGTTGTTAGTCCAAGCTTTGTGTATAATTGAACCTTCATGTGAAAACGATAAACCTTTCCTTTTGTTTCTATTATTGCTGCAGGTAAGGTCTTAGGATCAGCGGTGGTTTTTGCAGTTATCAAGTTACAACAGGGGGAGCTAAGTATTATTTGGCCGGCGTCGTACCTCAAGAAAGTAAAGGCTAAGGAAACTGTTGTACATGAATTATTTCTCATTAGGTAAAGAAAGAAGTACATGTATTTGCATGTTAAAATCCTCTAGTGCGCGGGACATGTCCAGAAACCATCCCACCAGTAGGCGCTAGACTGCAAATATATACAGATGTTTCTATGTTAGAAATGCATTCTTTAAAGACGTTACAAAAGTACTGTATTGTAATTTTGCTTTGTATAAAAATAGCAGGAGGTTTCTATTTTTTTACTTACGACAGCAGTCTGTCTATCAAATTTAAGGAGGCCGGCGACTTTTTTTTTCTCAGCAGTCTGATTAACCGCCTTTATAACGGTAATTGAAAAATCATAACCGGTAAAAGTGGTTTAAAAGAACCGTTTAATAATAATCGGTGAAACCGATTCACAGGTTATTTTAACTGGTTAAAACCGGTAAAAAAAACACTATTTTTAAATATATATATATATATATATATATATATATATATATATATATATATATATATATATATTTCAATAGATTAACCTATGACCGGGTTATTTTAACCGGTTGGTAAGTTAGAAACCTCAAACCGGTTTGGAACCTAAGGTTTCTATCGTTTCTTAATTGGGTTGTACTGTACCGGTTAAAAAGGGGTCTGGTTATGTTTACTGGTTTATTCTGTGCACCTTATATGGCACTGGTAGAGGTGCACAAATCAGTTAGTGACCGATTAACCGTTTTATAACGGTAATTCAGAAATCATAACCGGTAAAAGTGGTTTTAAAAAAATATAAAAACCAATATAAAAACACTATTTAAAAAAAAAATATTTTTTAACTGCCAATATAAAAACACTATTTTAAAAAAATATATTTTTCCAGTAGGTTAACTTAAATCCGGGTTATTTTAACCGGTTAATAACTGGTTCGTAAGAAACCTCAAACCGGTTTGGGACCTAATGTTTCTACCGTTCGTAACCGGTTTGTACTATACAGGTTAAAAACGCGTTCGGTTAGCTTAACCGGTTTGTAATAAATTAAAAACAAAAGCGAATTTAAAAAAAAAAATTGATTATAATCTATTAATAGAAGAAAAAAGAGAAAGGAAAAAAAGGAAGAAGGATGGTAATTCAAAAATCATAACCGGTAAAAGTGGTTAAAAAAAAACGGTTAACAATAATCGGTGAAACTATAACCAGTAAAAAACTGTTGTTTTAAAAAAAATATATATTTATTTCAATAGATTAACCTATAACTGGGTTATTTTAACCGATTAATAACAGGTTCGTAAGTTGGAAATCTCAAACCGGTTTGAAACCTAAGGCTTCAACCGTTTCGTAACCAGTATGTACTGTACCGGTTGAAAACAGTGCTCGGTTAGGTTAACCAGTTTGTAATAAATTAATGACAAAAACAAATTTGAAAAAAAAGACCATATGAGGATAATCTATTAATAGTAGAAAAAATAGAAAGGATGATAATCTATTAATAGAAGAAAAAAGAAAAAGGAAAGAAAGAAAGGAAAAAAAAAACGTTGGCGGCTTGATTCGAACTTGGGAAAGAAAGTTTGAAATACGGAAAGCCTTACTGGCTGATCTAGAATGCATGTTTGTAAAAGTTTCAGCAACTTTGAATATATATAAAATATGTTTTAATTATAGGTCAACAAAAGTCAGCCAAGTTGTCTAATGTATTAATATGGTAACAAGTTGTCTAATGTATTAATATGGTAATATGGTAATACAACTTTTAACTCATTCATTTTATAACACACTAAAATCTTAAACACTATTATTTTTAAGTGTGTTTTCTATTTTATATTAAATACATGAGTGAAGTTGTTGTAAGTACATCTGATATGTAGTTAATATTATATATATTTTTCAGCAGATACGTAATACAAATTTTAGCTACCACATTGTGTTTGCCCGGGTTCGAGCCTTTAATCTTCTCAGCCACATTTTTCTCATCTTATAATTTTATATTTTTATCTGATTTTCTCAATTTATTTTTATACTACATATTTCGTAATTAAATTGTCAGACCAAACACAACTGACTATGAGTTATGGATATTTTTTCTAGGCAAGGTACTCTTAGTTTTAGCTTATGACTAATATTGTTATGGATTTTTTTTTATAGTAAGAGTTATTAAATTGACAATGAAATTTCTTTTTCATTTTAATGTTCTTATTTCGTAAACATGTTTTGTTGTAATGGGTTTAGAAGGTTGCGCGGTTAATTATGTGATTAGTAGTAATTTGACTGCAGTTTTAAGTAAAGACCAGAATTAATTAAGATGGCTACAAGGGATTTTGAGGAATCCTAATCGATCTCATGTCTATGTTCTAACATTTTTAATAACATGCCCTTTTATTTCTAGGCTACATATGCTTATTTTTATTGTATTGAATTATTTTGTTATAGTTTATTGGTTCGAGGACTATAGATTATTAAAGAAGTTTAATATAAACGTTGTCACTTACAGACCTAATTTTGAATTTATTAGATGCGTGTGGTGAATCGTTCTAATGTAATTTGAAGGCATCAAGTCTCAGTAATAGTTATCTTCAAACTAATTTGGTGGAGGTTAATTTTTTTTGGAAAATCGAGCAAAAAAATATTTACAATTAATGAGTATAATAATGTTATATATACTTAAACCTATGTATGTGAATATCTTTTACCTATATTTCATCTAGATTTTTAATACTACGTTTCATCTTTTTTTTTTTGAACGACGAATTCAGTCGAACCTAGCCCCCTGACACCAGCCCGAACGCGAGTGTCTTAACCGTGCCCCGGTCGGCGGTATGTCCCTTTTGGGAAAGCCAGGACACCACCTCCATACACCATTCTGGGAGAAACCCGCTACAACTTAAGACCAGGTGGTAAAACTCCCCTCTCTCCAGATTCGAACTTGGGGCTCCCAGAAGGAAGTTGCCCAGGCCCTAAGCTATCACTGAGATATCATTGCAACATTTGTAACACCACTACAACTTTGATACAGCCCGCGAACCGCTGCAACGCGCGGTTGACACCTCGTTTAATACATGTATGAAACAATTTAAACTTTTTGAGAAATTGTCTTGGAAAAGACACATTCTAATAAAATAATGCTTTAGTACAATGTTGCAGAAAGTTGATTGTGCCATGTGCGATTTCGTAAAAGACAATCCTTGGAAAGAGAATCTTATGCTTGACAAAAGACCATATTGCCCTTGCAAGGAGATACACAAAGGGTGAGGTGGATTAATCACAACCCTTAGATGGGTTTTGAAAGTTTTCATAACTCACAAGGGTTTTCTCACTAACCACTGTTCATCAGTTTCATTTCCATTATATATATATATATATATGTATATATATATAGAGAGAGAGAGAGAGAGTTGGGTTATAATACATAGTACTTTTTACGTGAGAAGTGTGAGAAGTGGTTGATATGTTAATTTTTAACGCATGATATTGTCTTTTTATTATATTTTAGGTAAATATATGACAATCCTAAAATAAATACACCATCCATTGAATTCCAAACACTACTAAACACCATTTATTAAGAATTATTAAAAGGGTACTGTGTTAGGATATTATTACACTGTGTTTACATTGTGTTATCCTTTAACTCTAATTTTGATAAACATATGACATTCTAATATGGAAAAAACAATGTATAGTGTTATATATTTACCAAAAACATAACTAAAAGATAACACAATGCATTAAAATCTAACACATCATCCACTTGTCACACTTCTCACGCAAAAAGTACTTTGTATTATAACTCTACCCTATATATATATATATATATATATATATATATATATATATATAGGGTTAGGTTCAAATGAGAACTTTTTTCTTTGAGAACTTTTGAGAACCATTCTTAGCCACTAATTTTCAAGGGGGAAGCATTCAAATTGATGGAGGGGATTTCCTTATATATAACTTGTGGCTTAGATAGGTTCTCAAAAGTTCTCAAACCCAATTGGTTCTCAAATGATCCTCTCCCTATATATATATATATATATATATATATATATATATATATATATATATATATAGGGTTAGGTTCAAATGAGAACTTTTTGTTTTGATAACTTTTGAGAACTAAATCTCAACCACAAATTTCAGGGGGACCACTACAATTCATGGGAGGGGGATACATGTAAATAAACTTGTGGCTCAAATTAGTTCTTTTAATACATGTATATATAGGGAGAGGATCATTTGAGAACCAATTTAATTTGAGAACTAAAAAGAACTAATTTGAGCCACAAGTTTATTTACATGTATCCCCCTCCCATGAATTGTAGTGGTCCCCCTGAAATTTGTGGTTGAGATTTAGTTCTCAAAAGTTATCAAAACAAAAAGTTCTCATTTGAACCTAACCCTATATATATATATATATATATATATATATATATATATATATATATATATATATATATATAGGAATGAGAACAATTAATAACCCTTCCTTGGAGCAATAACCAAATAACCACATCCTAGTGGCTTGATGAAAAAACAGGTGCTATGGATTAGTGACATGTGGCACTCCTTTTATTTATTTATTTTTTTAACAGAAAGGGTATAAGGGTATTTTACCCAAAAGAAAAAAGCACCCCCCTCATTTTTAAAATGCTTATAACTTTTTTATCCGAAGTCGTTTTTTTATAAAAATTATACCATTGAACTCATCGCTTTTTTATCTTTAATTCGGATGTGGTCCCGACTTTTTTTTAATGTTTTTTTTTCAAACGTCCGTATTAACATCAATGCTACATAAAAAGGGCACCGGCGCTACCCAAAAAAGGCATCAATGCTACTTTTTGTAACATTACATGTCAATACGGACGTTTGAAAAAAAGTGTCAAAAAATGTCGAGACCACATCTGAATTAAAGATAAAATTGCGATGAGTCCAACGATATTTTTTTTATAAAAAACCGACATCGGATAAAAAAGTTATAGCCGTTTTAAAATGGAGGGGGTACTTTAGTGGTTGAGTTAAATGACTAAAATACCCTTTCTGGAAAAGGAGGGAGATGGACACTTGTCATAATTTTGGTGGTTCAAATGAGTTATTTGGTTATTCCTCTAAAGAAGGGTTATTAATAGTTCTATACCCTATATATATATATATATATATATATATATATATATATATATATATATATATATATATATATAGGGTTAGGTTCAAATGAGAACTTTTTCTTTTGAGAACTTTTGAGAACCAATTTGGGCCACTAATTTTCAAGGGGGAGCATTCAAATTCATGGGGGGTTTTCCATATATATAAACTAGTGGCTAAGATTAGTTCTTTTTAGTTCCCAAACCCAATTAGTTCTCAAATGATCCTCTCCCTATATATATATATATATATATATATATATATATATATAGGGACGCGTTCAAACGAGAACCAAAAGAATCACGAGAACTAAAAAAATCGCGAGAACCAATATCTAACCATAAGATTTTTCAATTATATTTTTTTTTATTATTTTATTTTCTTAACTGCATGTAAGGGTACGTAAAATAGGAATTTATTTCCGAAATTCTCGTCGTCACTATTCACGTCCTTAATTCTTGTTCGAAAATTGGGGCTTAAATGTTAAAATTCATAAAGTAATTCTTATCATATATATTATTTGAAAACTGCTGATGATCCACTACGTATCAAACTGACGAACCAATTAAATTCAATTGAAAATAAATTCAACTTTGACTTAAATAGATCCTACATTCTTTTTTTTTTTTTTAACTTTCAAATTCATAAACAGAATGGGTTGGTTTTAGAACTTTTAAATTTGAGTATTTATAACAAAAAAAAAAGATGGTTTTATATTTAAAAAATTGTTAGTTTTATATTTGAGTTATATTTATAAAACAAATGAGTTTTGACCATCTTAATTAAATATGTCATTGTCCTATTTGTTGAACAAAAAAGGTGATTTTTTCATTAATACATTTAATCCTTATTTGCACTAATGCATATAAGCCTTTTGTGTCGTAATGCACGTTTCATGAAACCTACTGCATATATGAAACATTACATATTTGAATGAGTTCATATATGCACTGATGCATAAGCAACATTAATAATGCAGTTTGATCGGATACTATCTTTACTACATTATAAACCATTTCTTTTCAGTGGCAAAGTTGTAATATCAGAATCTCTTAATTTTAAAACCCAACTTTTCCAGTTCCATCTTCAACCTAATAAATCTTTACCTAACTGAACGAGAACAGAACCAGTTCCATCTTCAACCTAAAAGACCTAACCTTCTCAGTTGCATAGCAGAGAGATGGGACGGAAAAGTCAGAGTTTGGCCGGCAACTTGCATAGCAGAGAGATGGGACGGGATTCTTGGCGCTCATTCACGATTTCAAATTCTTGGCGCTCATTCACGATTTCGCCCTCACCCTATAAATCTTGCCGTTCCATCACACTCTCATCTCACGATTTCTTACTCTCGATTCTGATTTTGGTAAGATTTCTTGATTCTGATTTTGATGTTTCTCGAACTGTTTGTTCAGCTCTCGATTCTTGATTGTGATTTTGATGTTTCTCTAACTGGTTTGTGCAGCTGTTGATTTCGATTTGTTCCTCAAGATTCTCGATTCAAACCCTAATCTTCTCAAGTTCTTTAATCCGCCACTCTCCCTCAACCGTCTCTTTCAAGAAACTCACCGTCGGTGGTCAGCCGGCCATTCATCTGTTTTGCCGTCGCTATTCTGCACCGCCACCGCCTCCGCCTCCTGCATTTAACTTCCAGATCTGTAAATCGATAAGATGGTGGTGGTTCAATTTTAGGGGCTTCGGCAGATGGAGATGGATTACGGTTTTGAATGGTGATTTCATTGCAGGTCATATCTTTCTTTTCTTTGATTTTTGGTTTAGGGTTAATCACGATCTCTGTTTTTTCTTGTTTCTTTCTTGCTAAGGTTTGGCGACTAATCTTTGTTACTTCCAATTTGATTATGGTGCTTCAGTGTCTGGTACTTCCAAATTTTTCTACTTGTTTACATTCATGGAATTGTGTTGGTTAAACTTCACCCGTGTATTATGTCAGGAAGAAGCAAGAATAGGAGGTGGTCTTTCTGGATGGTCAGACCCGTGTTCACGCTCTTCTTTCTTTCACCATTGGAGTCGAGCAAATGATTTGTTGTTGTAACAAGGTAAATCGTTGTGTATTCTATTTTATGTCAACATTGTATGTTACAGTTACCAACTTACCATTCTAGAGGAGAAAAAAGATGATTTTATCTTTATCATTGGATTGGAAAGGATAGTACAGAGTTAAAACAAAAATCTTATATGTTTTTTATTATGTGAACTAAAAAGATTAAATGATTGAATTTTAATCCATCTGTTTTAACATGAGGACCAAAACACAGCTGCTAAGATGACTACATTAATGTTCAAGTCAGTGAAGGGAGGCATGTTCAGGTACCATATCTTGAGCAATTTTTTATGTGGAGAATGGATGGGTTAGTTTGGTTAGGCTGCTTGGGTCATAGTATATGAGTCATTTGTATGTATATTAACCATTTTTGGCAATGGCATAAATCCTAAGGCTGATGTAGTTTGATGTGCCATTGTTTGGTGTGTTTGGATTTAAATGTTTATTGTTGTTTCTATAAGCTATTAGGAAATATTTTTTTTTGTTCTTTATTACACAGGTGTGTTAACGGATGTCTTTAGTGTTGTTCTTTAAGCATTCTCAGGGAAAGACAAGTTGCAAGGGACTCAAACTCTTTTTAAAGAACCAATAAAGCTAAAATATGTGAAGAAGGCAAGTTTGTTCATATCTCTATTGATTTTTAAATCCAATTGTAATGTAACCGTATGAGGTTTTGAGGAAATCATGTGAACCGTTTGGATTCAATTGTAATGTTGTTGTAATTGGTAAACACTAAAAGTGGTATTTGAACTTCTATAAATTGGCTATGAGTGTTTTTTTCTTCATGTCAACAACTCGTTACAATTCATCATGTTTGATGTTTACCTTAATTAGGTGATTTGTTTTTATTAGGTTCCATTTCTACAAATGTCTTAAAATTTTAGTTTTTATATTTTGCACAGGTATAATGAAACCATCATTAGTCCGAACCCGAATCAAAACGGTCTTAGATGAACCCGTTTTCACACGAAACCGTTCAATTAAAATTTCTTAGCCTAGCGAAACGAAGTATAATGAAACCATCATTGGTTATACAAAACAGATATGTGCAACAACGCGTACATCCCACTCTTATATAATTGAGATATGCAAAGCTCATGACATAGATAGACTATGTTGATGCTACGAATGTTTGAGTTCTATAAGGGTAGATAAATTAAATCGATGATACGAATCGGAAAACTAATAGACGTAAAATAACCAATAAGCATTCACAAGAGTATTGATAAACTAACAAAAAACAAGTATCGTGTTGGTTGTTGCCGTGTCGAACGCGCATGTACCGCCTTATAAATTGTCGTCGCTCCGCATCGCGTTAAGAGTAACCATTATCACATTGTAAATTGTCATGCCGCCATAATGTGCCAACTACCCGTAGATGGGTTTTTAAACAACTAATTAAACTCAAGTACCACGTTGGTTCTCTCATACAATACAATCGCATATTGTTTCCGCCAATGAACACGCATATACCGCATTATAAGTTGACACCGAACTGCATCGCGCTAAAAAAAACGAAGACTGCGATGTAAATTGTCGTGCCGCCATAACAATTGAACAAATGATGAACAACGCCCTATAAACTTCCGCCGCCGCAACGCGCGGGTATACCCCTATCTATACTATCTTATAAAGCATCTCTTTCAATAGCAAACTTGTAAATATCAAATCTCTTAAATTTAATAGGTACAAGCAAAACAAGCATCATGTACAACATAGGGAAACGTCATCTCTTCTCTTTGAACTGAATTGAGTTGCTTTTGAACCAGATCATCCGTTCCTGTGCATAAAGTGATAAAGAGCGGCAGGAAGAAAAAGATTTAAATTTTGAAATTTAAAAGTAGCTGCTTCTCCGTACGCATGCCCTGTCAGTACTCTTGCTTTACACCTATCTTGTAGTTGTCTATTTACTTTATTTTGTTTCTTATCTTTCATTCCAAATACAACCATAATTAGAAAATACTCATAGTAGCTTGAAATAAGGCCGGTCTGTAGAACGTGCATGTGCATGTATCGCCTTATAAATTGTCGTTGCGCCGCATCGCACTTACACTAACAAATATCACGTTGTAAATTGTCGTGCTGTCATAACGCGACAACAAATGACCAATATCTATTTCAATTCGGTTGTTTGCTATTATTTGTTTGAATTCTACAGGGGTAAATAAGCTAAATCGATGATACAAATGAGAAAACCAATATACATACATTCGAAGATATATCACGAGGGTATGGATAAACGAATAAAAATCAAGTGCGTTCGTTGTTTCCCAAATGAATTCCCAAACTGTTGTGTGGCCATAACGAGCGAACAAATGACGAATAATGCTTATGTACTGCCGCCGCCGCAACGCGCGGGTAAAGTACTAGTACCTATATGTAGATATGTAAAAGAAATGATTCAACTCGGTAACCCGATTCGACCTGTAAATTTGATATCACTTTTCAACCCTAAACTGTTTTCAATCATGTATAAACCAACTTAGACTGTTTAAACCGGTTTCAAAACAAAATCAAAATCGCATAAACGAGGTTATTTTCTCAATATAGACCGGTTTCAAAAATTTAGTTTTGAGTTTTGTTGACCCATCCTGAATATATTCAACAAATAAAAGCAGTTTATATACCTCTACCTATGTGTCACTATGCTAATTTATTTGGGTATAACTTTTTCTATCAAAAGTAAATTATCTTAGAGCCATTAGTATATAAGACAATAATGTTTACTAATGCATACAATGTAGTTTATATAATAATTTACAGTTCACTTTTTGCGTTAATGCATCTAATCCTTATTTGCACTATTGCATATAAACATTGTGTCTCAATTCACGCTTCATGAGACTTACTACATATATGAATCAATACATATTTGAACAAGTTCATATATACACTGATGCATATAAGCACTTATGCCTATGTATGCTTTGATGCATATGTTCATTACTGCATATATACAACAATATTCATCAATGCATAAAAAACTAGTTATTAAAAATGCATACAGAGCTCACATAAAAGATAGAAACAACAAATAGGATTACAGTACCCAAAAACATTAATATCGTCTGTGGAGCAATTACACATTTACATGAATCACGCTACAATCTATTTAAATTGATCTCTTTTATTATTATTTTCTCTATTGTTATTCAAGTGTTCCGGTAAATCATTTATAATTTCTTAGAATTTATATTTTTTTTTACTAAATAGAGATCATACTTTGAAGATACATCGTCAAGTTATATTGTAAATATGATAATAATAAAAATCCAAAATTAGATTAGATTCTAATTAAAAAATATAACGAAATAAATAAACAATAAAAACCTAATTAATCTAATATAGAATGGATAATATTCATGTGATTTTGAAATGTTATTATCAAAGTATCTGACCACCACGTTTGTTGATTTTGAAATAACTTCGAACTTATTTAATGGAAGAGATCGAGAATTACGGAATAAACTTTTAGTTTCCTATATTACCCTTTTGTGCAGTTAAAGAAATAAAATAATAAAAAAATATAATTAAAAATCTTGTGGCTGGAATTGGTTCTCGCAAACTATTTAGTTCTCGTAAAATAATTGGTTCTCGCATGAACGTCCATCTATATATATATATATATATATACTAGTTTTTATACCCCGTGCATCGCACGGCTGCGATAAAAATGTTATAGAACTTTTTAAATTGTAATTTAGTAAATTATATTACATATTTAATTTAGTAATTAAATAATTAGTTATTAAATAATTTAGGAAGCAATAAATAAAAAGTCGGATATATATACCTAAAACTTTTCTTTTTAAAAGAAAAAAGTTTTTTTTAAATAATTATTTAATTATGTTAGTGATTATCTCTACAATAAATATATTTTATTTATTACCTTGGAAATACAAATAATTGATTAATTATGGTGGTTGATTATCCCTACAATAAATATATTTTACTTATTGTCATGAAAATAAAAATTAATTGATTAATTAGGCTTGTGATTATCCATACAATAAATAATTTTTATTTATTGCCATGAAAATACAAAAACTAAAAATAAGAAGGGATGATTTAAGAGGAAAAATTATTATGAGGTTGAATGTGAGAATGAAATGTGTCCAAAAACTTTCTTTTTATAATAATAGATGATAATGGAATAAAATATTTTATAATACATGTATAATATTTAGTTAAAATATTATTATGAATAAAGTATTATAAGTATTATATTAATGTACTAAAGTATATGCAATAAAATATATTATTTTAATAAAATATAATATATAAGCAATAAAAATATTATCTTGAATAAAATATTAACCTTAATACTAAAATTTAGTATTTGGAGAATTACCAACTTTAATATAAAAATTTGTATTTTAATAATTAATTATTGGATAATTACTTATTAAAAGTTTAAACTAAATAAACCCTAATATGGAAATTTACTATTTGGATAATTATTTATTTAAACTTAGATTTAATCCAAAAATTTGTGGTGATGACAAGTGTCCTTTTTTACTAATTAAAGTAGGAACAAACTTTTTGTTTATTATATAGTTTAGATTTAGATTTAGATTTAGATTTAGATTTAGATATATATATATATATATATATATATATATATTGAAAAGTTCATTGTAGACCCTAATAAATGTGTAGACCCCTTTTTTATCCATTAGATCGTTTAATCCCACGACTGAGATATGATTGCTGAATTTTAACAAGATTAAAAGGAAATCACGGGGAGGGGTTAGATTGTCTTTTCGCAATTTACGTTTAGGTTAGAAATAGCGTCATCGTCGACATCAACGTTTATTCCTCTGAAATCCGATCTTAAATCTTCATCTAGATTCCTCATCTTCTACATATTAGGACCGAGGCATTCACATCAGAAATTTCATCCTTTCCGTCATCGACGTTTCGCAGAAGTTTCTAGTACTCGATGGATAATACTGAGGCACTGAGATCAATTAATTCCCGTGAAAATCGATCCTCTCCATCATCGACGTTTCCCAGTTTATTCTCAGTGAGTTCAATTTTTGGTACTTAGGTTTTCGGTTTTCGATTCTAATGGAACAATCATTTTGTAGGGTTTTTTTTTATTCTGATATTATGAAGTTGCCATTTTTGGTACTTAGGTTTTTGGTACTTATGTGATTTTTGTTTAATCTGGTAGAATTATTCTTAATTCGTTTATGTGATGGAAGATTTGCTTAGAGAGATATGTGATAACCCAAGAGTATACACAAGAGTTTGACTTTTACAGAAGGAAGCTTATTGATACTGCCTTTAAAGATGAGGATTAGTTGTTTAATTATAGTTTATAAGTGTTAAGGGTGACATGTGATCATAATCAGTTTTCCGTTAACAAACTACTGTAATCTGGAGTTACTAACCAGTTACCTGGACCCTATGAACCAATGGGTTCATGTTTAATGGGGTTAGAAGATGGATTAGGATCAAATCTGCAATATGTGTGTCTATGATATATTTTTATGATAATCTTTTTTATCATATGATTGGTTTAGTTAACTTGAATCAATGTATATTTTTGCCAAGTAGTTTACCTGGGCTATCAAACTATCGAAGATGATTAGGATGAATCTGCAAAGTGAGTTTTAATTTTACCATATTGAAAGTGAGTTTTAATATTCTTAAACAGGTGAAATTAAAGATTGTAAAGTGGCTAACTAATTTTTCTTTTTATTATTTTTTTTTTGCAAAAAATTAGAAATGATAATCATAAACACAGGTCACATATATGATATATGATTTTGATGATAGGACAAAATTTATGCAGAGTAAGTTAGGATACAGCTACCATTGGATTTGAGGATTTTGATTTCTTTCAATAATTTATATTCAATTGTTAGGAGTAGGCTTATTTAAATATTTAATTACTTTTCTTATAATAAGGTTACAACTGCCATAAGATATTTTTGTTTATTGTTGCTCTACCATGAGATTAAATTTAGCTCTTCAAGTTTTTTTAATCTTATTACTAATCTCGGCTGTACCTAGGATGTATTTGCCATTATATTTGATTAATTAATACTGTTCCCAATATCTGAGCTTCAGGTTTAAAGATCAGGCTTATTAAAATGTTTAGATGAAACTTATACCTAACTAACTTGGGGATTCAAGATTTGTCTGTCTTAGTTCTACAAACAACAGTGAAATATTGACCTTCATAGCCTAGATTTCTGTCTCCTTGCAGTGGATTTAACTGTCTTTATAGGCATACAAATATTAGGCTAGTATGCAGATTATATTTATAACTTAAATAGTAATAGTAATAAATGATTTGAAGTTTTTGTTACATAAAAGGTCATGTGGGTGAATGACAGAATGTTATTTGTATTTACTTGATTGTTTGAGATAAAGCAATTATTTTTGAAAAATTATAGATTGTATTTAAGAAGAACGAGGCAGAAGGGCTGTGATTGAAGGTGAAACTTGAACGTACGCATCCTACAGTTCTGTAATCCTGAATATGCCAGTTGTCTTACTTCTTTCATGCTGATGTTCTATCATAAATTTATACATTTTGCCTTTAATTGAGAACAACAGATCTGATATAACTGTTTGGTTAGTGAATCCATCTTCTATGACCAAATCTGAACATATTTTAGCAAGTATCTTTGTTGCAGTTTTGTTAAACATTGTGGCCTTCATGTTTGTTCTTTCGTCCTTGATTTTGATAAAGATTCGCGAGCTATTTTTTTTGTTAATGGATATGGTAAATAAATATTAGTTTCTATAGTTGTAATTACCTAATGAGTATTGTGCTTTCTGTTTTGAGTTTTACATGTATTTTAGTTCTTCAAGTTTCTCGTGATTGACACATCTCCACTTATAGCACTTGGGTGAACGCAATTCGTACAGTAGGGGTATGATACATAGTACCACTATTGCTTTATCAATAAATTTGACTTCTTATTTGCTAAAAGGATGGATCAACTGTGCGCAACTAAAGATACAAAGTTGTCAACTATAAAGAACCCCAATATACTATTCGGCTTTTGTGTGGATTTTTTGTTTACAATTTTGACATTCTTATTTCTGTTGCCTTTTAATCTTTTTGTTCAGACTCCAACCAGGTTTTTTGAAAATGATGCTGAGAATTTTCCATGCTGATTTGACAGTTTTGATATGGATGGTGACTTAATGGAAATCGGGTCTTCTGGGATTTACTCTGGGCTTGCCAAACCAGTTGTTGAAGATGGTTTGGACATCCAAATGGAGGAATTCAGTAAGAAGATCTACGCATCTTCTTTGCATAAGATAGATTCGGTAAATGAAAGAACATCCAAATGGGTCCAGGTACAATCACTACATGTATTCTTGGTCCAATATCGATCTCAACTAAGTTTGTTAAAACTCACTAGAGAGTGTTAAAGTTACAACTCAAGTTAAAACTAATTATTGAGTTTTATAGCACATTTTACAAGTCAAGTTAAAAATTCACTGTTGAGTTTTATAGAAGATTGAATTTTAAAAGCAGTGAGTTTTAAACTCAATATTGAGTTTTAAAACTCAGCAATGAGTTTTATAATTTTCGGTGAGTTTTAAACTCAACAGTGAGTTTTAAACTCAACAGTGAGTTTTTATAGAACATACATTTTTAGAGTTTGCAGCGAGTTTAAAAAATAGTGAGTTTTTAACACAACAGTGAGTTTATAATTTGCTATGAGTTCTAAAAAAGGAGTTTAATACATAAAATTTGAAAAAAAAGTGAGTTTTATAGAACATTAATTTTAAAAGTTATAAAACAGGGAGGTTTAAACACAACATTGAGTTTTAAACACAATAGTGAGTTTTATAATTTGTAGTGAGTTTTAAAAAGGGAGTTTTATATATAAAATTTGAAAAACAGTGAGTTTTATAGAACATCGATTTTTAAAGTTTGGTGTGAGTTTTATGATTTTCAATGAGTTTTATATAACATCGATTTAGTAAAGTTTTCAGTGAGCTTAAAAATCAGTGAGTTTTAAGACTTAACAACGAGTTTTATAATTTTTAGTGAGTTTTAAACTCAACAATGAGTTTTATAGAATATCGATTTTTAAGGTTTGCAGTGAGTTTAAAAAATTGTGAGTTTTGAACACAACAGTAAGTTTTATACTTTGCTGTGAGTTTAATACATAAACTTTGAAAAACAGTGAGTTTTATAGAACATCGATTTTTTAAGTTATAAAACAATGAGTTTTAATTTTTAAAAACAATGAGTTTAAACAGAACAATGAGTTTTAACCACAACAGTGAGTTTTGTAATTTGTAGTTAGTTTTAGAAAAAGATTTATATATATAAAAATTTGAAAAATAGTGAGTTTTATAGAACATCGATCATAAAGTTTGCTGTGAGTTTTATAATTTTCAATGAGTTTTATAAACATCAATTTTTAATGTTTGCAGTGAGTTTAAAAATCAATGAGTTTTATAATTTTCAGTAAGTTTTATAGAACGTCGATTTTTAAAGTTTGAAGTGAGTTGAAACAAGAAGTATATTTTCGGGTTTTAGGTCTGTGTGTAAGATATGAAGCTCTCTGTGCAAATAATTGAGCTAATTCTAATGCTTATTAAAACTCAAATTTACTAAACTAGAAAGGTCATCGCTTAATGGTTATATAAAAACATCCCAAAGAAATAGAAGGTTGAACTACTAATATTAGTTAAATTACTAATATTAGATCTAATACAGCCCACACACTAGAAATTAAACTCATGAGTTAGTATTAAACTCATTTTTACTTATGTCCGCTTCTGATGAACAACATATATATGTATTTCGTGACTTAATCTTCAATTTCTATCATCTTATACGGCAGTGAGTTTTAATTATGTATGAACAACAGATACACGGATGGCAATGTTGACAATCTTTGGAAAATAACAGGTTTTAATAATATTACCTTCTATAACCATATGACTCATAACCCAAATTGACCTGTTCTTAAGTAAACTTGTCAAATTGCCACCTCTAAGTTCTGCTAATCTCTTGAATGTCCTATGTTGGTTATGAAAAAGCTGACTGCATTATGCTTGTTATTTGAAACTTATAAGACCTCATGCTGATTTTATTTTATGTAGAATCGACAACTAGAAGCGTGAACACATTCTTCAATTCTTGAGGGAGAAGCTGAAGCCAATATCAGCAATTTGATGGGTATGTTTCTGTCTCATAATCAGCCAGTGGAGGTTTTCGTTGAAGGTATGAATTTCTTGGTGAATGAGAACTACAGTGATTATATATCATTGTGTTGTGGTATTTTCTCATGTAAAATCACTAAGATTTAGGAAGCCACCAGAAATGAGTCAAACATTCTTATTGACACAACTGGTTGAATGTAGGTACTATTCCAATTATATCTTTGTTCATATCTTAAGTCCGATACATATTTTCATTGGCATTTATAGAAAGTTAAACCAATGACGCATGCAATATCCAAGCTTATAAAGAGAAGAGAAAATGTTAGTTTACAACTCGTATAATTGATTAATTTCAAACTAATATACTAACCAATTAAGTTTGTTAAAACTCAATGGAGAGTATTAAAATTACAAGTCCAGTTAAAACTAGCTGTTGAGTTTTATAGAACATTGTAAGTTTTATAAGTCAAGTTAAAAACTCCTATTGAGTTTTATAGAAGACAGAGATTTAAAAGCACTGAGTTTGAAAAAACAGTGAGTTTAAAATCAACAATGAGTTTTATAATTTTCAGTGAGTTTTAAACTCAACAGTGAGTTTTAAAACTCAGCAATGAGTTTTATAATTTTAAGTGAGTTTTAAACTTAACAGAGAGTTTTATAGAACATCGATTTTTGAAGTTTGCAGTGAATTTAAAAAAAAACAGTGAGTTTTAAACTTAATTGTAAGTTTTATAATTTGCATTGAGTTTTGAAAAAAAAAAGGAGTTAATAATTTGTAGTAATTTTTAAAACACGATAACTTTAAAATCACAATAAGTTTTAAATTGCAGTGAGTCTTATACATTAATTGCAACCAGTTTTCTTTCAAAGAAGTAATTGATGTAGAGGGTGGATTAATTTAAGAAGATGATGATGAAGATGAAGTAGAGGCGGAAGAAGATGAAGATGAAGATGAAGCAAAAAATGAAGATGAAGATGAAGCAGAAAATGAAGATGAAGTTGAAGTAAAAGAGACAAAAGATAAAATGGAAGAAGATGAAGTTGAAGAACATTGGAAAGAATATAAAGAAAATAGTGAGTTTTTGTATGAAAAAAATCATATATGCGTAAATCCTAGGTTAGGCAATGAATTTTTTATTGTATTCATTGGTGTATGAGATCGATTCAATACTAAATTTCTTGTTTATGTGTTATGATTATGTGTATTACAATGAGTTTTAATAGTAGAAGAGTTTTAATTCAAATTGACTTTTAAGAAGTCAACAATTATAACTTTTTAAAGAACTTCAAAACAGTGAGTTTACAGTGAGTTTTAGAATATAAAATAGTAAACTTTAAAACAATGAATTTTAGAAATCATTTAGAAGATAAAATAGTAAACTTTAAAACAATGAATTTTAGAAATCATGTGATTAAGTTTGCGATGGGTTCTAATATTTTATTGATTTTCTGTTCACGAAAAAGCATAATATATTAAATTATCATGTTTAGGACATTTGAGTTTTAAAAATCTTGTGATTAATTGTGAAGTTTTAAAACCCGGGGTCTTAAACCAATGTAAAGGCAGAATCCTCTAATCACTCCATGAATTGACAAGAGTTTTAACATTCTCATCTCCTATTTTCCATTTCTTGTTACTTTTAATGACTTCATGTCTCCAAAATCATACCACAAAAAGATAAAAACAAAAAATATTGGATATCAGTGTGAACATCTTTATAATCTCAACTTGTTATATCTTACAAAATAGCACGAGCATTTTAACATCACTTATTTTTTGTTTACCTACGATTGTTATTGGCACGAGCCAACGACAAAAGATTCTTCGCGAAAATAGTGGGCATTTAGAAGGCGTACATTGCTCATCCATGTCTATAAGCAACACCATGTTCGTTCACGAGTTTGATCCCTTCTGCGACATTAGTAGCTATTCGTAGGATTTCTTTCATTTGAATCTTTTTCTTCTTCACCACTATTCAATCATGAACTGACCCACGACAGTGAGTTTTAAATCTCAAAAGTGAGTTTTAAAACTCAAAATTGTCATAAAAACTCGACAGTGAGTTTTATAGAAAAACTTGACAGTGAGTTTTATAAAACATTGATTTTTGAAGTTTGCAGTGAGTTTTAAATATAATAATGAGTTTTAAAACTAAAAACGGTGAGTTTTAAACTCAACTAACTTTAAACTCACTTAAAACTAAATTTGAGTTTTAAAACTCAAATTTACATTTAACTTTGATCACACCGAGTCAAACAGTATGTGCATACATAGATACAAAATATATATGTCTACATATGCATGTCTAAAAGAAAAACATACCACAGTTAGTTGTGTTTCTAATGCTTCAAGGGAGTTTTAGATGACTAGTGAGTTTAAAGTTTGAAGTAAGTTATATTGTATAGTGAGTTTTAAATCCTTAGTGAGTTTTAGAAAAGCCATATATGCAAGTTCTTTTCTCACTAAGTTTAAAACAAACTGTGAGTTTTAGATCTTTAATGAGTTTTAAATCCTTAGTGAGTTTTAAACAAACTAAGAGTTTTAAACAATCTATGAGTTTTAAATCCTTAGTGAGTTTTAAACAAAATGTGAGTTTTAAATTCTAAGTGAGTTTTAAATCCTTAGTGAGTTTTAAACAAACTATGAGTTTTAAATCCTTAGTGAGGTTTAAATCCTTTATAAAACTCACTAAGTATAAAGCTCACTAAGTATAAAAAAAACACCGATTATAAAACTTACTAAGTATAAAGCTCACTGATTATAAAACTCAGTGATTTTAAAAAATAAACACCGATTATAAAACTCAGTGAGTTAAAAAAGAAACACTGATTATAAAACTCACTAAGTATAAAGCTCACTGATTATAAAACTCAGTGAGTTTAAGAAAAACAAACATTGATTATAAAACTCACCAAGTATAAAGCTCACTAATTATAAAACTCAATGAGTTTTAACTGAGTTTTCAGTGAGTTATAAAACTCACTGAGTTACAAAATCAATAGAGTTGTAAACATTGATAATTCAGTTTCAAAATCACTACATGAAAACAACTAACCACTACACTTATAAAGGAACAAACAAACTACCCCATAACCCACAAATATAGAATGTGCATGTATGAGAGTTAGCACACACACCAAATCCATTCAATTAAAAAGAAAAAAAATGTTTACAAGACCAACCAAAACCTGTCATGACACGCACTTGAAAATCAGTTGTCCTGATCGCTATGTTATCTTAACCCGACCTGATGATCTACTTTGCCATTTCTATTCAATAATGTCCCATCTACTCAATTCCCTTTCATATCAAACAAAAAACATGAGAATTCAACTACATTAATGTCCAACATGCACAAGCCTCTTACCAAACATAAATTGAGTACTCACTAAACCGCCAAATCTCATTTTCGTATTATCTACAAACATTGAACTTGTTTATAAAAACAAATTGAGAGGTGTCATGAAAAATCAGACTGTAAATAAACTGCTTGAAATCCTTTAAAATATGCAAAAACATTTTCATTCCATGTGATTACCAATTTGCCCTTACAAGTGAACTCGTGTTATACTTATATGCAATTTGGTATTTTAGATATTTGACAAATAGTCCAATGATAATAGCATAAATTAAAGCTGGTGACATGCCTCAAGATGGGAGCATCCTCCACTCGAAAGGCCTGATTCCTGTTACATTGAGTTTTATACTTAACATTGAGTTTTAAACTCAACATTGAGTTTTAAACTCAACAGTGAGTAATAACTGAGAGAGCGAGTCCCAAAGACCCAGAGACAGATCTAACTACAAAAAGTAAAAACAGATCACTAATATTAAGGAAAGGCAAGGCGAGTCAAGTCAATTTCAAAGTCAAACTCACTTGAAGTAGACGACCGACAATAGCCCTGGCACTCTCGTAATCTTGTCTTGCAAATGCTCCTGCGGGAATTTGCTACATAGATGGCAAAATTATAAGCTAGAGCTTGAAATTGCCTGAACTATAGTTAATCATTGAGTTTTAACTGAAGCTGAGTTTTATAACTCACTGAGTTTTAACTAAAGGCGAGTTATATAACTGAAAGCGAGTTTTATAACTCAGTGAGATGAAGGCGAGTTTTATAACTGAGTGAGTTTTATAAGTCACTGAGTTTTCAGTGAGTTTTATAACTTTACTGAGTTTTAACTGAAGATGAGTTTCAATTAAAACTCATTGTTCAAAGCCACTAATTCACAACCCCCTAATCCTCACTGTTCAAAATTTAAACTCATTGTTCAAATTATTTATCAATCTTTGACTATATTACTTTTGGCTGAGTTTTAATATGAATACAAGTTAGCAAATTAGTAAGTGATCACTAGTGAGTTTTACAAAAAAAAAAACACCCTAAAACTTTAGTATCTATTATGCGTTTTAGAACTTTAATATCTTATTATGTGTTTTTAACTCACTGCAAGCTTATTCAATGAATCTCAGTGAGTTTTATAAATTGATTAGACATTTTCTATTGATCGATTTATATAGAGATTAAACAGGTTTAATAACAAAATACAAATGATCAAGCCTTTGATTACCTTTTCTCATCATTGAATCATCATCCTTTTCGCTTGTCGGCAGAGCAACTGATGGCATTTTAATCGTCTGAGGCTAAAAAATAATAGATACTAAATAAAACTCACTGAAAACTTAAGGTTCAATAAAGTATCTTAAAAATCACTTAAAATTGGAGCTTTAAAATAAAGTCATCATCGTTCAAATTAAATTCACTCAATTGTTCAAATTATAAACTATAATGGTGAAGTTATTTAAAGCTTTAATGATGTTGGTCAATTAACTCAAGTTTATAATTGCAAACTCATATCGAAATAGTCATCTGATAAAGATCTCTTCACTTTAATGAAGCAGTTTAAGCTATAAAAAAAACAAAATAATAGATTTAGACAATACAAAAGATTAAACTCATTGCTACCTATCACACAGAGTGTTTTAAACTCACTGCTACTTATGTTTAAATTAAACTCATTGCTACTCATCACACAAGATAAAAACAGAGTGCTTTAAACTCAGCCTGTGTTCAAATTAAACTCATTGTCATTCTATGATAGTCAGAATCCAAAGATCTGCATCAGTTTTTCTTTCTTTCTATGTCAATCAGAACCCAGTTTTGCATCAATATCTTTTTCTCTATTAACCAGAATCCAGATTTTTCATAACCACATTTTAAATCTCTGTCTACCAGAATCCAAATCAGCATGCCAAATGATATTTTTTTCATTATTACTTTACTAAGCTTTAACAAATTCAAGGGATTTCTATGTTTTTCCTAAATCCTAAGCAAAAAAACGAAGAAATAAAAATGTGTATTTCGTATAGATGCACCAGTTATAACTAGTGCA
Source organism: Deinandra increscens subsp. villosa (assembly GCA_039602395.1). Taxonomy (NCBI): domain Eukaryota; kingdom Viridiplantae; phylum Streptophyta; class Magnoliopsida; order Asterales; family Asteraceae; genus Deinandra; species Deinandra increscens. Next base: position 10,230,428 of record JBCNJP010000003.1, read on the forward strand.
TACTCCTGGGTAACTTATGTGCTCAATGATACATATAAATCGAAGGATGGAGATAACTAACGAGAATTCTTGAAAAGCGTAGACGACATGGTCGATTTTGGAAATAATAACAAGAATCCTCTCGAAGATCACGGATGCTACGATCTTTTCATCATCCGCGCCTTTTGTTGATGAGCGGAACCCTCGATTTGATACGAGAACTCGAGATAAGCTTCTACACGATCTCTGCATCATATCGTTGTCTAACTTCTAATAGATATTCTTCGAGGAAAATCGTGAAAAAGGTGAGCGATCGATTGATTGTTTGAACAATTGAGAAAGCGCACGGGGTGTGTGATTCGGAGATTTTATCGGAGAAGATGAACATCAAGGGTTTTAGAAATTGGGGCTCCTATTTTTCACTGAAAAAGATCTTCATCTGTTCAGGGATTTTGATTTATTTTTTGGACAATCGTACCCCTCATATGAATGAAGCGTTGATGGAAGATCGAACGGTTAAAACAAGGGTCTACGGGGTCTATATTTTTAAAGGGGTTTACAATGAACCTTTCCATATATAGGTTCAAATGAGAACTAATTTTTGTGAGAACTTTTGAGAACTAATTCCAACCACTAATTTAATTAACCTAAACATAAGTGTCACACCCCCGAAAATCCCACGCGCGACAACGCGCCGCAGGGAGCGTGACAAACCAGGATCGAACACATTAGCCATACGAACAATCTATATGCAATGTAAAAGTAAGACCAGAGTAAATGCGTTTTTAAATGCGGAAGCGTAAACGACAAAAGTTGTAAAGATTGTTCAAGCGCCAAAACATGCGCAAACCAAAAGTTAATGAGTTTAAAAATAAATAAGTCTATGATGCATGCATGGCATTAATAATCCTTATGTGGTGCATCCTAGCTCGTGATAGACAATCCAGTTTAGCGACCTGAGAAATAACATGCTAAAGTGTCAACACAAAGGTTGGTGAGTTCACAGGTTTAACAGTTCAGTAACATTTCAAGTTCAGTTTAAGATTGACCGTTCAATAACGTCAAGTTGTAAGAGCATAATCACTAATATATATCAAATAGCTAGCTAGGCTATATACATTAAACGTCGCACGTTGATGGTCACCGAAGCTAACAGTTGTTTATAATTTGCCTTGTTGTGTTTAGGACGAATATAACACCCGTTTGATATCCAATCGTGCCAGAGCGACTGACCCGGGTGGGGTTTGTCAGACCCAGTAGTACTACAATATATTTCCCGCTATCGTCATTAATACTAACGGTACCATAAGAAGGACTTTGTTGTATCAGTGTGCTACAAGTACTTCAAGTGATATATAAAAGTCTAATTATCTCAGTTGTGTAAATCATGCATGTTAATCTCCCCCAACATGATTAAAACAGTAAAATGGGGCCGTGAAACTCACATTAGGTTGCTCAGCAAAGTTTCCAGATAAAACAGTTAATTCAAGTAGCAAGAACGAGTCTTGTGCAAGCAATCAATCACCTAACGAGCATTCAAGCCAGGGGCGGATTCATTAAGGGCTTAGGGGGGGGGGGGGGGGAGAGGACCCCGCTGAAAAATTTCCGAGAAGTGCTAAAAAAATTGATTTCAACTGAATATTATTATGGGCCCCTAACATTTTTTTAAGCAGGCCCTTTAATTTTTTTATATGAAAGAAGAAAGGCCCTTTTAGAAAACCCAATACCCAATTATTTGTCGTTAGCAACAAGTAGGAAAACAAATCTAAAATCAAAAACCTAATTGCATCGTAGAGTCAAAATACGCCATTTGAGAATCGTTTCTTGAGTCTTGACCCTCGTTCAACCTCGAAGATGACTAGATGAGTGAAGTCTGAAGGCCTGTAGCTCTTGTTTTGCTGCCATCGTAACTCTCGGTAAGAATCTGCAGATCTGCTACGAACTCTCAAGAATCCTTTGTATTTCTTTCCACCACATGAGACAGCTCTAAAAGTTAAAACCCCCCTTTAATTTTTTTTTCCGAACGCAGGAGATGAGGAGGAGGTTAGGAGCTTTAAAACTCCTTTACTTCATCTTACTCTCTTCAATTGATGGTACTTTATTTATTGTGTTTGTATAGGGTATATTTTGGGACTAACACTTGCTACTTTCCAAGCATCACACTTGTATAATTGAATTTGGTGAATGAATTTGGGACCACCATTTGTCTCTTTATGGCATGCTTTTGAATAAACAAATAGATAAAGACTTGGATAGTTGGAAGCATTCATTGTATATTTGTATGAATTTAAGTCATTAAAGTATTGAACCATAACCATTTAATATAATATTGAAATGAAGAGATCAACTGAGATCGAGACATATCAACATTTAATATATTATTGAAGTATAGAAGAGACAATTTACATTGAGATGATCTGATTAATATTCATGATATCTAGTCTATTTAGATGAAATTGATCTTTAATATTATTTGTGTGCTTCTAATTTTTAATATTATTTGTTTCATAGTTTGCTTACTTACATTGTTTAATTCTTATTTATTAGGAGCTATGGAAAGATTTTATAAACCACAATCTTCATCTTCGAAGGCTAAATTAATTGACTTAAACAAATTTCCATGGGATCCGGCTGATAGGATAAAAATTATGGATTATCATCCTGATCAAAGAGATGAGATACGAAGAAAATATTTGGGTAATGGACCTTGTCAACCTCGTGGTCATGACTTTCCCAAAAAAACAATTGGGAATAAGGAGCGACGTTTCATCCGAACTTGGTTTGATAAATATGGTAATTGGCTAGAGCATAGTGTAAAAAAGGACAAAGCATTTTGCTTGTGTTGCTACTTATTTGCAGATCATGTTGGAAACCAAGGTGGACGTGATGGATTTGTAGAAAAAGGATTCAACAGTTGGAATAAGACGGAGAGATTTTCTTTGCATATTGGTGATATCAATAGTGTTCACAACAAGTCACTGAAAAAATGCGATGATTTAATAAATCAAAATCAGTCAATTGTGACCGCTCTTCATAAGCAAGATGATATTGTAAAAAGAGCAAATCGAATTCGACTAAATGCTACAATTAATGCTTGTAGATTTTGTTTGAAAAATGCCCTATCATTCTGTGGTCATGATGAGAGCAAAACATCTATCTGCAAAGGAAACTTCTTGGAATTAATGGACTTAATCCTATTTCATGATCAGGAGCTTCGTCAATTACCAAAAGCTGCAGGTAATAATCAATATTTATCTCCATGTATTCAAAAAGATATTGCTAATTGCTTTGAAGAAGAAGTTCTAAAATCCATTTTCAAAGAAATTGGTGATGATGTGTTTGCTTTGTTAGTTGACGAGTCTAGTGATGTGTCAAAAAAAGAACAAATGGCAATTGTTTTGCGATATGTTGATACACATGGAATTGTTAAGGAGAGATTTGTTGGTGTTGTTCATGTGAAGGAGACATCTTCTTTGGCTCTCAAGTCCGCCATCGACACTTTTTTTGCAAAATATGGATTAAGTTTTAAACGGCTACGAGGTCAAGGATACGATGGAGCAAACAATATGCGAGGTGAATACAATGGTTTAAAAGCAAAGATTTTAGAAGAGAATAGCTCAGCATATTATGTACATTGTTTTGCTCATCAGCTTCAGTTAGTGGTTGTGACTGTTGCAAGGAAACATTTAGGTGTTGTGAACTTTTTCGACAATATAAGCATTTTGATGAATGTGGTTTGTTCTTCTTGTAAGCGATCAACAATTCTTCGAGAAGAAGAGAAAGAAAAGGTGGAAAAAGAAATTGGTAGTGGTATCCTTGAAACAGGAACCGGGTTAAACCAAGAGCTTTCTTTTATACGACCTGGAGATACAAGATGGAACTCTCATTACAAAACACTCACACGTTTGGTCGATATGTTTAAATCCATCAATAAAGTACTTGAATATGTTAGAGATGAGTGCAACAACAACACTTCTTCCCAAAATCAAGCAATTAGCATGTTAAACTTTTTGAGCTCATTTGAATTTGTGTTTTATTTGCATTTGATGTTGATCAAGATCTTGGGATATACAGATTCATTATCACAAGCTCTTCAAAGAAAAGATCAAGACATTTTGGAAGCTGTTAAAATGGTGGAAACGACTAAGGGAAAGTTGCAAAAGTTTAGAGAAAGTGGATATGATCGAATTTTAAAGAAGGTCCATTTATTTTGTGGAAAACATGATATCGAAATCTTGAAAATGGACGCAAACTATGTGAATGATCGAGCCAAAAGACAAAGGTACGATTTCACCAATCAACATCATTATAAGTTTGATTGTTTTAACACGGTTGTTGATATGGAAATTCAAGAGTTTGGTGATCATTTTAATGAGATTAACACGGAATTACTTAATAACATGACAGCTTTCATTCCGTATGACTCGTTTTCTAAGTTTGATGCAACAAAGTTAACGAGATTATGTGAGTTCTATCCATATGATTTTGATAATGGAGAAAAAATTGCTCTTGCACATCAACTCGACTTATATATTGATAATGTGCGAAAAGATGAAAGATTTGCTAATGTGAAGGGTATTTCCGATCTTGCTAGAGTTATGGTGGAAATAAGGAAACATATCACATTTCCTTTGGTTTATCGCTTATTAAAGCTAATATTAGTTTTGCCCGTCGCAACCGCAACAGTTGAGAGATGTTTTTCGGCAATGAAGATCGTAAAGACAAATTTGCGTAATCGAATTGGTAAAGACTTCTTGAATGCTTGTGTGATTTGCACGGTAGAAAAAGAAGCACTTCAAAGTGTAACAAATGAAGTTGTAATTGACCGCTTTCAAAAGATGAAATCGCGTAGAGGACAGTTATAATATGTATTTTGTTTTATTATTATTAATGAAGATTTTATGAAGTTACTTTAATTTTTTTTGCCCCCGCTCACTAAAATTCCTGAATCCGCCACTGATTCAAGCATAAGTGTGTGTTCTATAAACTATCAAGTCTAACGTAAACGATAAAAACGAAGGATCGTGAAGTTCGGAATAAGTCGAGGATGGCACGTGTGCCAAATCCGAGCGATTATCGAAATAACGCGAGAAAATCCAATATATAACTTAATATATATTTTCTAAGTTTAAGGATATCAAAAATAAATACATATATAATATATATATATATATATTTAACTAAATGCTCAAGTGACGCTAATAATAAGGTTTCAACAAGTTATATATATATATATATATATATATATATATATATATATATATATATATATACTTAAACATGTTAATCCAATGATTTGAATATTTATTTTGGAAATAAATTACAATTTATAGTGAATCATAATTCAAAACCGAGTATTTCGTGTTTCTAGTCTAACAACGCTTTTTAATAGTTTCCTAAAAACATTTTAATGTTTACACAAAATATTACTTTGTTTCAATCCAACGTCTTGTATATATATATAATAGTTTACACAATGAATATATATATATATATATATATATATATATATATATATATATTTATCCTTTTTAGATAAACCCAAAGTTTTATATCAAGAAATATATACATGGATGTTTAAAAAAGGAAAATTGGAATAAAATAATCCCAACTTTTAGGTATTGGCCTACAATAATCCCACTTTTCAATATAACTCACAACGATCCCAACTTTTCAGTTAATTATTTAGAATGGTTCCTCCGTTAAAAAAACTAACACCGTTAGTTTTTAATCCTACGTGGCGTGCTGACGTGTATTTTTTTTTAATTTTTTTAAATGTTTATGCCATGTCATTTCCATGTCATTTCCTCTTAATATTCATTTAATAAAATCAACCATCTCCATTAATATCTAAATCCCTAATCACGTAGGAAAAAAAAAACACGTACGCATCTCCATTAATATCCACCATCTCTATTATATGTTCGCAGGTCCCAGATTCACGAGTTACACACAGAAAAAAAAAATCACGTTCGCAGGTCAAGTAATCACGTTCGCAGGTTCCTTTACAAACCCTAATTTTGTTCGCATGTCAACTAATTCCATTCGCAGGTTCCTTTACAAACCCTAATTTTGTTCGCAGGGTCTGGTAATCACGTTCGCAAATTCTCTAATTCGAACCAACCTTATTCCGAATTACTTGGTTCGATGGCTTCCATGTTACTCGTGAACTTCAATTTTGGTGGGAGAATCAAGCTGGAACCACAAACTAGCTACGAGGGTGGAGAATCAAAGCTAATACATATGGAAATTGATAAAATTTCTTACTTCGAGTTACTGGGTTACGTAATGGAGCTTGGCAGAAGTTCATACACATCAAAGCAACAGGTATGCTTATACTGGCTTCATCCTGACATGAAAATTGAAGATTATTTGTATGAACTCAGTGATGACACAGATGTAAATGAAATGCTCTACATTGTTGGTCATGATTTTTCTGGAATTCTAAATATTTATGTTGCATTGAGAGACAATTCTTTTGGCAAAATTCTGTGCTCACCAAATCAGTCATGGCCCACCCCTGTAATAGAACCCGAACCCAATGTAGAAGCCCATGAAACAGGATGTATCAGCCCAATTAGAAGCCCACATAAAACCCTTAAAAGTTCTAGTGACAGTGAATCTGATTCTCATTGTGTGGAAGAAAAAGAGGGGTTGAGAAAAGATGAGGTTTTAGGGTCTGGATCTGACACAGATGATGAGGAGTGGAGACAATCTAGAGTTGTAATTGAGCAAGTTAACAATACTCAAGATGAATCAAACAAGATAGTTGTTGCAAAATTTATTAATGAATCAATTGATGAAAACAGGAAAGAGGTAGAAGTTGAAGCTGGAGGTTACAGCAGTTATGAAGATTCTGATGCGGATGTTAACTCACCAGGTGAAAGTGACGATGATGATATTAGAGGTAACAAGTATAAGGTGAAAGTTCCTATTGTTATAGACACAACAAATTGGAGTAAATGGCAATGGGTACCTGGCACCAGATTTGCCACTAGAGATGCATTCAGAGAGGCTGTAAGGAGGTATGCTGTAACTAATGGTAGGAATCTGAAAATTAGTGTTAGTAACAAGAATAGAAATGGGAGGTTAGGTGCTTATTGTGTACAAGGTTGTCCGTTTAAGGTATACCTTTCATTTGTTGAGAAGAAGGCTTGTTACATGGTTAAAAGTGTAACAATGGAACACACATGCCAAAGGAATATGAACAAAAATATACAACTAACCTCATCTTTCATAGCTGATGAACTCTTGCCAGTTTTCAAGCAAAGACCTCAATGGCCAGCAAAGAAAATCCAAGATGCAGTTAGAGAGAAGTATAAGGTTTTTATTGCTATGTGGATGGCTTACAAGGCAAAGAAGTGTGCTCATAACAAACTACATGGTTCAATGAAAGACCATTATAGCAAGATTGGATCTTATATAGAGGCATTAAGGCAAGAAAATCCCACTTCCACTTTTGTCTTAGTAATTGTAACACCAGCATACCTTAGGGTTGAGGGTAGTGAGATGGTTTTCCATAGGCTGTTCGTGTGTTTTGATGGAGTGAAACAAGGGTTTCTAGCTGGATGCAGGAAGGTGTTATGTCTTGATGGATGCTTCCTTAAAACATTTCTAGGTATATACTTTATATGTTTGATGATTTATAAATGTGTTTGAATATGTGTTTAACTGTGTTTATATATGTGCTTCCTTAGGTGGTATGTTGTTGGCTGCCATAGGTAGGGATGCAAATGATCAGATGTATCCGGTTGCATGGGCTGTTGTAGAAGGTGAAAAAAATGATAGTTGGCAGTGGTTCATGAATGAGCTGAGAAAGTGTTTAGATGTGCAAGATGAAGGAAAGGGGTGGACTCTAATTTCTGATCAACAAAAGGTATGCACTTTACATATATGATTATTCTAATATTTGTTTGATGTCTAATACTAATATTGTTTTACTTCTCTAGGGATTACTCAATGGAGTAACCATGTATTGGAGCAAGGCAGAGCATAGGAATTGTGCAAGACACATATATGCAAACTGGCACAAGAAGCACAAGGGAGATGACTTGAAAGGTGCATTCTGGAAAGCTGTTAGAGCATACTCAGAAGCTGACCACAAAGCTGCTCTTGAAGAGATAAACGGACTTTCAGAAGAGGCAAAAACATCATTCATAGAACAAAACCCAAAATGTTTTTGCAGGTGCTACCTAGATGGTGATAGGAAAGCTGATGTGGTTGTCAACAACATGGCAGAAACCTTCAATGGGTTCATAATTCAGTCAAGATCCAAGCATATAATCAATATGCTTGAGGATATAAGAGTGGCAATTATGACAAGGCTAGTTACGAAACATAATGAAATGCTAAAAAAAACAGTGCTAGTTTGTCCAAGGATTCAGAAGAAATTAATTTTTTTCAAAGACAGAGCTTCAGATTGTAGAGTCTCTCCTTCATCACCAAATCTGTATCAAGTCAGCGACAAGGAAGAAGTGGCCGTGAATCTGGACAAGAGAACCTGTTCATGCAGGAAGTGGGATTTAACTGGTATTCCGTGTCATCATGCATGTGCAGTGTTAGGTTTTTTGGGTATGCCTGCTGAAAATTATGTGGACAAGTGTTACAGCAAGGAGTTGTACTTGCTTGCATATGATAGGTGTATACCACCTTTACCTAGTGAGAAGTACTGGCCCCATGTTGACTTTCCTTTAGACCCTCCACCTATAAAGATTGGACCAGGTAGGCCAAAGAAAAACAGGAGGAAAGATCCTCATGAAGATCCCAAAAGAAAAGGAAAGCTCACTAAACATGGTGGGACAACTACTTGCAGTAATTGTAAATCAAAGGGACATAACAAGAGAAAATGCCCGGAGAAGGGTAAGGTGATTGCTGAAACAAGTCAACCGCCTAAAAGGCCAAGGGGACAAAAGATTGTAAAAGAATGTAACCAAATTTAACCAAAAAAATAATGATGCAACCAATCAGTTAATGGGTCAGGAACAAAAGATTGTAAGCCAATATGTAACCAATATGTAACCAAAAGATAATGATGTCCCATTAAGCACTTGAAAATTTTGGTAAAATAACCAAACTAAATTGACAAAAACTCCACCAATACTAAACACCACAACATAAACCATCATCAAACTATTGAAATCAAGTGAACTACAATTACAAAGGATAAAATTCCAATTAGACAGTGTTTGAATGAGAAGAAATTCTTCAATGCAAGCTTCAATTTCAAGTTCTTCACCTCCTCCTTTAGCATCATCTTCTCTAGTTCTAGGTTGGCATTCTTCATCTCCAATGCTTTAACTTTCAATTCAAGATCTTCTGTATGTGCAAGATCAACATCTTCTTTCCACATGAAAAACCCACAACCTGCCCTCTATATCAAACATAAAAATAACCAATTGAAGGTTGTAATTTCCACGTAAATTTGCATAAATAACAATCATACAGAATAGGTACTTACAGGCCATTGTGAACAACCATAAAACTCATGCCCAGGTCGTGTTGTCTGACTTCCAGCAACCCTTTTCATGGAAACAATTTCACACCTGCAATAAACAATGCCATCTAAACCAACCTTCAAATTGTTCAGCTTTTTACGTGAAACAGAGACCGAAGAAGAAGAACAACTCATCCCAGACTTCAATTTCGAGTTTACAGAACTGGAATTGGCGATTTTGACTTGCGATTTGCGCTTGGGGAATTAGGGATTTGGAGGAATTGTGGGACAGAAAACGATTTGCGCTGTGGGGGATTGTGATGCAGAAAACGATTTAGTTTAGGGATTTCGATTTGGTTATGGAGGGAGGGATCTGCATCGTTCTTCTTAGTTTAGGGATTTCGATTAGGATTTTGCGCAGGAGGGTATTACGATCGATTTAGGGATTTGGAGATTTTGATGGACCTGACTTGATTTTATTAAATGAATATTAATAGGAAAAATGACATGGAAATGACATGTAATAAAGATTTTTAAAAAAATTAAAAAATGACACGTCAGCATGCCACGTAAGCGTCTATTTAACAGTGTTAAAAAAAAGTTAACGACGGGTCCACTGAAAAAAATTAGATGAAAGTTGGGACCGTTGTGGGTTATATTGAAAAGTGGGATTATTGTAGGCCAATACCCAAAAGTTGGGATTATTATATTCCAATTTTCCTTTAAAAAACTATATTTTTAATTTAAATTGACGAGTTAAACATGTTTTATAACTAAAAATATGATTTACGATGTTTAAATGTCTCAATTATAATTTTTACGGGTTTAAGATAGGATATGGAACGCATTTGGTACAAAACCTAGTGATTAAATACTCAAGAGAAGCAAAATAAAAAGAAAAACAGCAACATGGAGGTCACTGGGTTCGAACCCGTGACCTCTGTATTACAGCACAGCGATGGTACCATCAGGCCAGCGCCCCGATTGTGTTATGGTTCCGATCGAAATGGTTTTGTGCACAAGACCAACACCCTAACCGCCCATGCCAGATTGGCGTCTGTTAAAGATACAAAATCGAAAATATTTAACTTGTATGCACCAGCCTTCATCTTCTTCATTAAGAACTCCGGTGATCGGAACCCTAACTCCGGTCACCGGAAAATCGTAAAACACAAATAAAACTCATAAAAGTGTGCGACTAGCATATAGGAACTAATACCTCGAGTTGGAGATGAGAATAAACACGTTTTTTGACACCGAAATCGATTCCGAACTTGAATGCGAACACCGAGCGTCGTCACGGAACTCTAATCTGTTTGTTCCTGGTTGCTCCTCAGAGACTCACGATCACCGGGATGTGTCGAATGGTGGTAAACAGTGGTTAGGAAGGGGTGGTCCAGTGGTGGTCTCGGTGAACTTTGTTTCGCCGGAAAACAGAGAACGAGAGAGAGAACAATAGTTGAGAGGGTGTGTTGTGGTTGGCAAATAATTTCCGGGAGTTATACAAGACCTAATGATCAAGGGTTGATTGAAACTGACCAGAGTTTAATTCTTGAATTCAAGTTGGTCGAGGAAATGGGTCGACGGTTACGAAGGAGTCGGTCGAAACCGATCCTCCGATTGAATCTCCCGTAAATGCCATTTAAACTGAGTTTCAGTTAATGGCACATTTAGTCCCTCGAGAATTTTCAATATAGAAGGCAGGTTTGAGATAATCACATAATAGTTCCTCCAGGTTTAACTAAATAAATTTATGTTCGGGAAATGACAAAATAAGTCCCTTGAAGTTCTAAAAGGGTTAACGGCTCTAACGGAGGTTAACAGAGGAACAAATAAACGAGGAACGTCAAGAATTTAAATCGTATAACGTTCATAAGAAAATATAAACTTAAACGACTACATAAAATCATAAATAATAATTCCCACTTCTCCATTTAAATTCACATAAAATCACAAGTTTTAGATCTATAACTTATATATATTTAAAGTACGACCTTTGGTTGATCACCGAACCCGTCCATATGTGTTTATCCTCGCTATGTGGGACCATTCGAGATCACCGAAAGCATTGGTTTGGTGGCTTACCGTTTAAATCTACCTCCTGAATTGGATGGAGTACACAACGTGTTTCACGCTTCAAACTTGAGAAAATGTGTAGCTGATGACACTCTTACATTTCCATTAGAAGAACTGAAAATTGATGAACAGCTGCGATTCGTCGAACGACCCGTGAAAATCATGGGATGTGAGGAGAAAACACTGAACAAAGTAAAATTCCCATCGTCAAAGTGAGATGGCAATCTAAGCGTGGACCGGAGTTCACGTGGGAACGAGAAGATCAAATGAGGAAGAAATATCCTCACTTATTTGATCAAGCCTGAACATCTAATTAAGGTATGAGTTGAATTTTGGGACAAAATTTCCTTAACAAGGGGATGATGTAGCAACCCTAAAATTTTTCTTTTCCTTCCACAGAAACCGTAACGACTTAAGGCAATTTTCGGGACGAAAGGATGATGTGACAAACGGCAATTTCCCAGGTTAACCCCATTGATAATTTGTGTTATATTTTGATAATGTCCGTTACATCAGTTAACTAGAATAGTTACACAAACATTACACATGAGTCTAGAAGTCGGTTAACTTACTTGAATAATTATATTTTATGATTTTATGTAAATCATATTTTATGATTTCACGAAAATATTTTGTCATTTTATGTGGCAATTATATTTATTAATTTCACGTGGTATATATATATATATATACGCACGTTGTTTTATGATTTTATGTGACGATGTGTCACGTAATCGTACGAAGTGTTTCTATATATTTTTTTATATATAGGAATTCAAAACATATAGTTATGGGTTTATAACTATGATTTTATGTGAATTTAAACGGATAATTAGAAGTTGTTATCTATGATTTTATTTGGTCGTTTAAGTTCATATTTTTTCATAAACGTTACACGTTATATGGTGTTGAGAGGCATATACTCGTTTTGCCATCATTTACGTTTTTTTTTCGTTTGCCCCGTTAGCCCTTTATAAACTCGAGGGACTATTCTTGCCAATTACTAAACCCTTTTTCTTTTGAGAAAACTTGTGTGACTATTTATGTCATTATCTTAAACCATGTGTCACCTTAGTAAATAGGGGAGGGACCATTCTTGTCTTATGGACAAAGCTGAGAATTTAAGATACAGTGTTAATGTCTTGAATCTCGATCGACCGAAGGTAAACCCGTAACCGGCTTCGAATTGATTTCTCCGACTTAACTCATTGCGGTTACGTTTGATTTATTCATATTGGAGAATAGATCATTTTCTTTCAATCATTTGGCTTTCCATCCTCACAGAAAACACGTATCGCTCTCTCTCTCTCTGGTTTTTTTACTATCCGGAAGTCAGAAAATCCAGCCAACCACCACTGTTTTACCACCTGTTTCGTGTATCACTGAGTTCGCCATCCTCCACTGAGTAACCCCGAAACACTGGATTCGGAATCAAAGCAACGTCAAGCGTCGGAGTCGAGACTTTCGGATTCGTTTCGGTGTCAATAATGTGTCAAGAATCATCTCTGTTTCAAGGTGCTTGGTAGTTACGCAAGACTAGGAGTCTTACTAAATTGTAGTAGCACACCCTAAGGTGAGTTACATAACTTTTTACGTTACGTCCGGGTTTGGACGATAACACACGAAAACATGTTACACCCGGGTTAGGGTGATAACACGAAAACTATTATGTATGATTAAAGTGGAAATCCAGTATATATCACATGTTCACATAAAATGCCTTATCTTTCAAGTCCTTACTTATCGAACCATTAATAGCAAATAGCGAGGGGATATTGGGTAGTACTACTGGGGTCTGACAAACCCCACTCAGCGGGCACGAGATGCACCACCCGACTGGCGATCGGACTGGGGACAATGTCAGCCTAACTTACCATAGTCGAGTAGACACGGGGAAGGCAAAACACGTAAGGAATTATTCCTACAACTAATTGGTCAGCTTCGGTTGCGAACGTTTTAGTTACATGAACTTAGGCTCGCTACCTACGATATGGATTGTACTTGTAATATACATACTTACATACAAATAAAGAGTGTTGTATTCGTACTGCATAATTATACTAGATATACTTATGTGCTTATGTGAACTCACCAACATTAGTTGACACTTTCAAAACTTAGACTTAAACTGACTTTGGGCACGTACGCTGGTTAAACCTTTTATTTTGGGAATCTGTGTTTAACATTTTCAAAACTTAGACTTAAACTGGTTGTTTACTTAATGGGCGCTTGTTTTTGCGCGACATTACTCAGGCACAATCACACTCATAACATCTGGATATGTTATTGTATTGATTTAGTTTGCTTTGACCAGTGTACCCCACACTATCAGACATACTCAGACATGTATTTGCTTATCACATTTTGTGATTTCATTTATGATTTAATCACATAATGATTGTATTCATGATTTAGTTAATTGTGTTCCATGCAAAAAAAAATAAGAATGTTAAATCGTCTACCTTAAGGTCGATCTTTCGATACGCAGATAAGGCCTCGGATTTAACAAAATAAGAAAATGAAACAAGTTGAAATTGTATAACCCAACAAAAATCAGGTCGGTACTCCCGTACACGCAGAGAAAGTCCGATGAGTTATACGAAACACCAAAGAAAATAAAGCAGAACGTCAAACGAACAACAATCAGGTCGGTCTTGTGGACACGCAGAGAAAGTTCGATCGTTTGACAAAATAAAGAAAATCAAACAAGTTTAACTCTTTGCAAAATGAACACCTGTATACACAGTGACTTCTCATTTTCTTTTTCACATATCTTTTTCTTGATATATCATGAGATATGCATCTATGTTGTCCACTTGGTCAAGCATTTGTATTTATTGTGTTTATCACATCTGAATATTTTCTGATTTAATTTCGAGCCTACCAAGCACATCGAGCAATGATCTTTGGATTTTTCATCTATTTTATCCATGAGCCAGACACGTAAGCCAATGTACCATCATTTCCCAATTATGTCGGATCAATTTCTCATTTTTCAATGTTTTTGTATTTTTCCTTTTTCTCCCCCTTAAAATGAAAACTCTATTTTTGATTTTCATTTTAACAAAAACAAAGACACTATTTTTGGTTTTTCAATTTTCTCCCCCTAAACGACATACAGAATGTAAAAGAAAGAAATTGACCAATCGATACGGATACCTTTGCAGTTTAAACTTTTAGAAAAACTCTCAGTTTAAAATTTGATATTTCTTGAAATTTAAGTTAAAAAACAGAATACTTCTCCATCAGCAACTTTTTCAATCACCAACGGGTCTTCTAGAAGTACCTACACACTGGTTTAAATGATTAGTATTCAAATGACCCGAAGCACACAGCTTCTGGTCGACCAGTGTCTTCAACAAAATCATTTGCAGCCTTGCTGACCACCTTAGGTCGCCACTGCATTTTTACTTGTTCTGTTTTAACCGAGTCATCATCCGGTGATGAACCATCAACACTTGAATCAAATTTAAAAAATTGTTTCTTTTTAGACTTAGTGTTGGACGGTGTTGACTCAGTAAAAATTATGCCTGATTCATCAATAATTGTGGCAGATTTGGTAGAAAAAGATCTTTTGCCAGTTTCAAGACAATCCTTTGTTATGTGTCCCTTTCGGCGACACTGGTAGCACAAACGGTAAGATCGTTGAGAGTGTGGTTTGTCCTGAACTGAATGACATCTATCATCGGAATCAAACCTATCAGAAATATCATTAAAAATTTGAAATCGGTTAGAATGTACCCATTTCGATGTAGGACTTCGAGGTGTGGAATTTGATCCAGATGATGAAGAATCCTTAACTTTTTGAGCATCTATAGAAGAACTTGCAGACGAAGCCTTCTTCTGAATCTTTCCTCCGAATCCTTTTTCTATTGTAGACATTGACACCTTAGCCAAATGATAGATTTGTTCCAAACTCGTGTCTTTCTTTTCTTTCTGAACCTTCTTTGACATATTTTTCTGAGTTTTCTTCTCAAACTTCTTGCCTTCACTACCCAAACCAGAACCTTTGTAACCCGGTAGCTTAGTTAGATCAACTTGAGAACTAGAAAGACCAAATTTAGCAGCTTGATTGAATAAAGCTTTAATGTCTTTTAACTTGTTAGCTTCAACCAACTTCGCAACAACAATTTCTTCATTCAACTGTTATTCATGTTTTTCAATCTTCTTGCCAACAGAAACGACTCCCTCATCAGATATAAACCCACCAGAAACAAACTTTGATGTATCTTTATCAATCAAACTTTCCTCCTTTTCCACTTTCTTGCTTGACACCTTTAATTTCTTCTTCTCAGATTCTTTAGAAGCAAATTCAGAATAATCACCCATTGTTTCAGAAGATTTGACATCAGCCAGAGGATCAGTTTGAACCAATGGAGGTGGTAATTGATTGAATTCTTCACCGCCAAACACTCTTTTGAAATTTTCGTCGTTGCACAAATAACTTGGTAAATGAATGTGAATTCTTCAAGTTATTTAGTTGACGATTCAAATCCAGAACTTGAACATTTAAATCTGATATCTTCTTTTGAGCTTCACCCAAAGCCTTTTCTGATTCTATTAACTGTTCTGAAACTCTGTGAGACAAAGACTTTTCTCTTCTCACTTTATCATGGGCATCAAACATTTCCTATGTAACATTTTCCACCTTTCCTTGATAAATCTCTACATTTCTTGTCAACAATTTGTTTTCTTTTGTCAGATCGGTGACTTTGTCTTGTAATTTTGACTGGAGAACTTTATAATCATTGTTCGAAACCATGAGTTCATCATAAGCTTTCTGAAGTTCAAAATTGGTAAGCAGAAGTGATTCCACTCTTGCTTTTGATTTCTTATATAATGCATCAAAATCTCTAACAGCATCCGTTGCTTCGAACTCCCACTTTTCAACCTTTGTAACTAACTCAGCATTTTCATTTTGTAACTTCACGATCTGTTCTTTATTGTCACTTACCATCTCATTCAATCTTGCTTTTAGCTCTAAAACCTCTTCTATTAACACCTTCTTTTTTCTTTTTCCAACATTGCGTTAGCTTTGAAAATCTCATCAGAATCTTCACACTTTCTTTTGTAACCTTCTATCTCTGCTTCTTTCTTCTCATGTTCAACAATCAACCCTTCCTTTTCAGAAATCAATTCTCGAATCTTTCTTTCTTTTTTAGCACAAAATTAACATGTTGACTCATACCCACTGACTTCAGAATCACTTGTTTCAGATGCACTTGTTTGAGATTCAGAATCATTTGATTCAACTTGCATATTAGCCATCAATGCATAATTTTTTGGAGAATGAACTAGAAATGCAGATTCATCCGGAAACTCTACAGCCCAATCATAACCCTAGTTTGAGATTCAGAATCACTTGATTCACCTTGCATAGTAGCCATTAATGCATAATTTTCTAAAGAATGAACTAAAAATGCAGATTCATCTAGAAAATCTGTAGCCCAATCATAACCTTCCTCAGCCACTAAAGCCTTTGCATCTTTATTATGATTATGACTATCTGAAGTACTTGGTTTAGAATACGTTTGCTTACATTCGCTAGCAAAATGTCCTAATTTGGAACATTTGTAACATTTCAGTTTGGACTTATCTAAACCCAGTTTGCATCCTTGAAGTATAGAATTCTTGCCATGTTTGTCAATAAACCGTCTTCCTTTTTCAACAGTCATAGCAAACTGCCAATCCAAATCTAATTTATTTAGTTGATCATCATCCATCTGTTTTAGATCCTCCGGAACCAAACCAGAATTACCAATTTGACTAAATATGGATCCAGATGAAGATGATATGAAGGCAGACAACAAAGCAGCTAGATCTGCAGTTGCTTGATTAGAAGTAGACTTGCTTGATGATCTATCAGGAATAGTAAAACTGCAACCCGAAGAATAACCAGTATTTTCAGACTTTCCAGCAAGAAAAGCTGTTAGCAGGTGGATTACTGCTTGAAATAGAATGTGATTTTGTTTTAGCATGAACAGTAGCAGAATTTTCTCCAAAATATACCTCAGGATTCTGAACAGATGGAGTTGCTGACTTTTTCACAAGTAATTCCATTTCCCGAGCTTGTAATTTGCTTATCAGCTGATTGAATGTCCAACTTGAGTAGTTTGGATCATTAGACAACATCATCACAAAATTCTCCCACTTTTCGGGAAGAGCTTCCAGGAATTTCTCCTTTAATTCATCATTTTCTTTCTTAACACCTACAATGTCAAGTTCATTGATTAAATGTGAAAACCTTGCAATCAAATATGTGATCTTTTCATTCTCACAAAGCCCGAAATTGTCAAACTCTTTCTTCAAAACTTTCTTTCGAGTGTTTTTGTACTGATCATTACCCTCACATCTTTCCTTAATAGCATCCCATAATTGTTTCGACGTTGGAAAATTCTTAAACTGATGCATCAAATCCTTGGGTAATGCCATCGTGAGAAAACTATAAGTTTTCTTTTCTCTTGCGAATACCTTCTTTTCTTCAGGCTCAAAATCACTTATCGACTTTGGTAAAGTATTAGCAATCAGTGGATATTCATATTGTTTTTCAATCGGAATCCAACAATCAACATCTTGTGAGTATATGTAAGATTCAAATCTTTTCTTCCAATTATGATAATCTTCTAATCGAAATAATTTAGGAACTTTCTGGGTTGTTCCGATTTCATTATCATAGTTCATCATGGCTTGCATCGAGGTTTGTATAGCTGAAAACGCTTGAAAATCACTCATCTTGGAGTTAAAAATTAAATGTCAAAACTTCAAACTAAAAAACGGAGGTCTTCCAAGCGGATTTTGGGGGTCAAACCCGAGGGGTACTGGCCATTAGGCAAGTAAAAGTATAGATCTCTTCGAGACGAACATTTTGGCTGGTATTAGCTCCCGTAACTCTTAACGGTTCTCAAGTTACGTCAGTTTTAGTGAATGTCACTTTTCTGCCAACGTACCAAGCTGCGGACCAAGAAAACCAACGTACCAAATACCCAAAGCGGACCAAAAACGTACCAGATCTTCAGCGTACCACCCTACGGACCAAAATAGATCAGCAGACCAGAAAACTTAGCGTACCAGTTTGAGCAGCGTACCAATTTGGTACGGCGTAACTGCCAGCGTACCAGAAAGTAACCGTCACGGACCAAACTTGAAGATTGTCTTCCAGACCAGATTTCAGCGTACCAGAAGCTGATGAAGATTGCCTTGTGTAACAGAAGCGTACCAGAGGCGTACCAGCTGTTCTTCGAGCGAACCAAACTGAAATTTTCGGATTTTCACAAATTTTGACGTTTTGAGCTGGAAATTGAAGCAAGAATATGCAAAAACACTCTAGGAACACTCAGAAATAATTTTTATCCTCGGAATCACTCAGAATTGCGAAAATTTGATGAAAAACGCACCAAACCCAAGCT